>OX422220.1:100520493-101209243 GCA_949130495.1 Sambucus nigra | reverse complement strand
TGAGGGCAATGGTGGGGTCATCCCCTCCATTGACCCTCATTATAGCCGAGGGTTCCAATAACCAAACTAATGGTTTTTAATCAAGTATTCCCTCGTCCTTCTTGAGGGCAATGGTGGGGTCGTCCCCTCCATTGAGCCTCATTTTAGGCTGAGGGCTATAATTACCAATTTAATGGTTTTTAATTAAGTTTTCCCTCGTCCTTCTTGAGGGCAATGGTGAGGTCATCTCCTCCATTGACCCTCATTATAGCCGAGGGTTCCAATAACCAAACTAATGCTTTTTAATTAAGTATGCCCTCGTCCTTCTTGAGGGCAATGGTGGGGTCGTACCCTCCGTTGACCCTCATTATAGCCGAGGGTTCCAATAACCAAAATAATGGTTTTTAATCAAGAATTCCCTCATCCTTATTGAGGGCAATGGTGGGGTCATCCCCTCCATTGACCCTCATTATAGCCGAGGGTCGTTCTCTGAAAATGTTTTCATGCGTACTAGAACTGATAAACACGGGGTGAGGGGAAACAACGATATTTCTCATTAATTTTCCAAGTGTTCTGTTGGAGCAACCCCTTTTACAATTATGGTCTATCAAGACCTTACAACACTACTGATAGTATTTTTTCAAATGATCTTCATTCCAGGGGTTAGAAAAGGGTTCCCCTTCTAGGTTTTCTAGTTTATAGGTCTCAGGGACAACTTCATCGATGACCCTATATGGGCCATGCCAATTAGGATGGATCTTTTTGGGCTTTTGCCAAGTCTTTTTGAGGACCAAGTCCCCCACTGCAATTGGCCTCTTCTTCGCCCTCTGATTGTAAAACCTTGCGGTCCTCTGCTGGTAGGCGGCCTGCCATATTTTGGCATCTTCTCTCCTTTCCTCAATCAGGTATAAGTCGAGTCTCCTCTCTTCTGTATTTCTCTGTGGGTCATACATTTGGACCCTATGAGTAGGAAACCCAATCTCGGTAGGGATGACGGCTTCTGAGCCATAAGTTAGCATGAATGGGGACTCTCCGGTAGATATCCCCACTGTCGTCCTGTATTCCCATAGCACGGCATATAACTCCTCGACCCATCTTCCTTTTGCCTCCTCAAGCCTCTTCTTGATTCCATATAGGATTGTCCTGTTTGTAACTTTTGTTTGCCCATTGGCCTGAGGTCGACCTGGGGTGGAGAAAAATTGTTTGATACTCACCCTTTCACAGTACTTCTGTAGAGAGGTATTCTTGAACTGAGTCCCGTTATCCGAGATGAGGGTGTTGGGGAGACCATACCTGCATATAACACTTTTCCAGATGAACTGCAAGGTCTTCTGCTCTATAATTGTGACCATCGGTTCGGCATCCACCCATTTTGAGAAATAGTCAATAGCTACGATAAGGAACCAATAGTTATTGACTGATCTTGGTAGGGGTCTTACGAGGTCGATCCCCCATACTGCAAATGGCCATGGGGATGTAATGGAGGTAAGAGTTTGATGGGGTTGGTGAGGGATGGTGTCAAATCTCTAGCATTTATCTCACTTTTTTACATATGCCGCAGTGTCTTTTCCCAAGGTCGGCCACCAGTACCCTTGGGTGATCACCCTCTTCGCTAAAGATCTGCCCCCAATGTGGCTTGAGCACGATCCTTCGTTCACATCTTGAAAAAGGGATGGGACCTCAGATGGGTGCACACACCTAAGTAAGGGGAGTAAAAATCCCTTTTTGTACAAGGTGTCCCCAATGACAGTGAGCTTTGCAGCTCTATATCTCAACTTCTTCCTTTCTTGCCTTGCTTCTAGCATCTCCCCCTCTTTAATGTACCTGATCAGGGGGTCCATCCATGAAGCTTCCTAAGAAACATTTAGGCCATTGCTAAGTCTTCCCTCAGCGTCTTCAATAGTTGGTCGAAGCAAAATTTCTACTGGGACCGTCATCCTGATGTCTGTCCTAGTTGTCGAGGCCAACCTCGCAAGGGCATCAGCACGGCCATTATCGAGCCTAGGTATCCTCTTTAATTTCACTTCTCTGAAGCCCTTCAGTAACGACCTCACCTTCTCAAGGTACCTATCCATCCTCTCGTCCTTGGCCTCGTAGGCTCCTAGTATCTAATTCACTACTAGCCTCGAATCACTATGAACCAAAATCTGGCCGACACTAAGAGACTTGGCCAAGGATAGGCCTGCTATCAAAGCCTCATATTTGGCCTCGTTGTTGGAGGATTTGAAGTTAAACCTCAGGGCGTACTCAATGTATGTGCCGTCGGGTGCTGATACTATTAATCTAGCTCTGCTCCCGCTTTCGCAAGAGGACCCGTCGACGAAGAGACTCCACGCGATGTGTTCTTCTGAGAAACCTCCCTCGATGAGTGACCCATGTCTAAAGAGAAATTGTCCCTCTTTATTTTCAACCACTTTCCTTCTAGTGGTGCTCATCCCAGCCTTATCTGCAGGTGTGTCGGTGAGCTCACCCTGTCGGGTATCTATCTTCTCGAGGCTCTCACCCTCGGCTTCATCATCTTCCCAAGTAAATTCGGCCATGAAGTCTGCCAATGCTTTCCCCTTAATGGTCGTCCTAGGCTGATACACTATGTCAAACTCCCCCAGCTCTATAGCCCAGGCCATTAACCTCCCTGATTTTTCAGGCTTGTGGAAAACCTGCCTAAGGGGAGAGTCAGTGAGGATGACCATTATATGGGACTGGAAGTATGGCTTCATCTTTCTCGATGCATGGATCAAGGCGTAGGCTAACTTTTGCATCCTTGGATATCTTTGCTCCGCCCCCTGGAGTGCCTTGTTGTTAAAGTATTCAGGCTTCTGTACCCCGTCTTCGTCTCTCACAATGGATGCACTGATGGCTGGCTCTGAGACGGTGAGGTATATATAAAGTTGTTCACCTTGCACTGGCCGTGACAATAGAAAGGGAGACCCCAGGTATGATTTTAATTCCTTGAAGGCCTCATCACACTCTTCACTCCATTCGAAGGCTTTTCTAAGAATTTTAAAGAATGGTAGACACCTGTTTGTGGCCCTAGATATGAACCTGTTTAAGGCAGCAACTCTCCCTGTGAGCCTCTGAATGTCTTTAATGGACTTGGGGGTCTTCATCTCAACAAGGGCCTTTATCTTTTCAGGATTGGCCTCGATGCCTCTTTGGTTGATAATGAACCTCAAGAACTTCCCTGCTCCGACCCCGAAGACACACTTGGCCGGATTAAGCTTCATCTGGTATTTGTCCATCGTATTAAAGGTCCTCTCCAGATCTGCCACATGATCCTCTGCCTTCAAACTCTTAGTCAGCATGTCATCTAGATAGACCTCCATAGACTTCCCAATTTGGTCTTCGAACATTTTATTTATGAGGCATTGGTATGTTGCCCCCGCATTTTTAGGCCAAAGTGCATGACCCCATAACAGTATGTCCCCTTGTCAGTAATGAAGGTTATCTTCTTCGAGTCTTCAGGGTTCATGAAGATCTGGTTGTACCCTGAATAGGCATCCATGAAGCTCATGTCCTGCGGTAGTGTCTACCATCTGGTCAATTTGGGGGAGAGGGAAGTTGTCTTTGGGACAGTGCTTATTAAGGTTGGTGAAGTCCACACACATTCTCCACTTCCCGTTGGCCTTTGGGACAATGACTTCATTGGACAGCCATTCAGGGTAGATGACCTCTCTGATAAACTCAGCGTCTTCTAATTTCTTGACCTCGTCCCTAATGACCTCATACTTTTCTTTAGAGTAAATTCTCCTCTTCTGCTTTATCGGCTTCACTCCTTCTACCACATTGAGCTTGTGGCATATGATTTCAGGGTCAATCCCCGGCATATCTACATGACTCCATGCGAAGACGCTTCGTCTTCTCCTCAACAGTTTAATGAAGTCTTCCTTGATATTAGGTTTCAGAGACTTGCTGACTTGGACGGTTTTTTTCGGGTCATCCTCATCGAGGATGATGGATTCTGCCTCTTCCGCGGCCTCTCCTTTCTTTAGCTTCGTCTCATCCCTGGGGTCTAGGGTATCAATATTGTAAGTGGTTGTAGCCCTCTTGTGCACCTCCCTTTCTTCATCGGAGTTGTAGTAACATTCTCGCGCTGTTGTCTGGTCTCCCTGAACTTCCCCCACCCCTTAAGGGGTAGGAAATTTAATCATCTTATGGGCCATAGACGGCACAGCTTCAAACCCCTTGAGGGCCACACGCCCTAGTATGATGTTGTAGGCCGTAAACACATGCTCATCCATCACAAAGAAACTGACCTTCTTGGTAAGCCATCTCGGCCACTCATCCCCCATCCTGACATCGGCCTCATACACTCCAAGGGGATGAATCTTTCCCCACTGAACCCAATCAATGGATGATGGTATGGGACGAGTCTAGCATGGCTGAGACCTAAGGCTTTGAAGCACGGCCAAAACATTACATCTGCAAAACTGCCCCCATCGACCAATATTCTCGGCACCTCACACCCGTGCACCCTAGTTGTGATGATGAATGGGTTGTCGTGTGGGGCTAGGAGGCCTTTAAAGTCCATTGTCGAGAACCCCACTATTAGAGTGTCCATATCAACCTTCTTCCTCTTTTTGGACTTCACCTCCATAGAGGTTGAGTGTACCGTCTTCGTCACTGCCTTGGCCTCAGCCACATGGGCCTTCCTATTAGCGACCTCAGACCCTCCTCCTGCTAAACCCCCGAAGATCATTCCCACTCCGAGTGAGATCATATTAAGCCTCTTGACAGGACCTTGGTCATATCTCGGCCGGAGGTCAGGGTCGTCCTCATCATCAGAAGGGTCGTCCCCTCTTTTTTGAGGACCTTCTCTATATGTATCGCCTCGCTTCTTTCTGGGGTCATCCCCTCAGCCCCTCTTGAAGGCATATTTGTCGATGTACTTTCTGAGATTCCATTCTTTCAGTATCTTCTCAATCTCATCTTTCAGAGCAAAGCATTTGTCTGTTATGTGGTCGTGGTCTTGGTGAAATTCGCACCACATGTTCTTATTCCTCTTGTTGGGGGTTGCCCTCAACTTCTCAGGCCACTTCAGGGATCAGTCACTCTTTATCTCATTGAGAATTTGTTCACAACTGACCGTTAGAGGGGTGTAACCAGCGAACTTGTCATCCGTAGACCTCTTCTTCCCCTCTTTGTTCTTCTTAGGGTATTTACCCCCACTAGCGCCTCCTTTTTCATCTTCGTATTTTACTGCCATCGCCTCTTTGGCGTTCATCACCTTTCCTGCTATTGACAGCAATTCAGCCATCGTCCTCGGAGGGTCTTCAGCAAGCTTCCATAACAGCTTCCTCTTTTGGAGTCCTCCAATCAGGGCTGTCATAGCTATGCTCTCCTCATAGTCTTCCACCTCTAGCTTCTCTTTATTGAATCTGGCTATGTAGTCCCTCAGACTCTCATTCTTCCCATGCTTAACATAGAGCAGGTGGGTGGTCTTCTTCTGTGGCCTCACCCTAAAGCAAAAGTTGTGGATGAACCGGTCTACCAACTGCTTAAAGTTTTCAATGGAATTTTTTGGAAGAGACGTGTACCAGATATGTGCAGCACCCGTCAGGGTACCAGAAAAGGCACGACACCTCATCTCATCTGAGATACAGTATATGTCTGCTACTGATTGATACATCTCAACATGGTGGATAGGGTTGGTGCTTCCGTCGTATCTTGTGGTGACCACAGGTGGCTTAAACCTTGATGGCGTAGGGAAGTTAACTATCTTCTCCACAAAGGGTGAGCCTATGGTGTATCCCTTATGAAGAGGGTCCCGTCTCTTCAGTATATCACCGATTTTATCCTCTAGTCGCTGGATCGAGTCATTCCAGGGCCTCGCAGGGTCGGCTTGGCCGATGTTATCCCCTACCGCCTCTTTAAGGTGGACGGAGGGTTCTGCTGTGGCAGGCCTGTGTCGGATGTTTACTTCCCTTTGACCATCATCCCGTCCTTGGGGTCGGCCATCTGCCGCCTCCCTTATGGACCTCGCAGCACTCCTTGACCTGGACAATTTTTCCCACAGGTCATTTACTGCGCCCAGCCTCTCAAAGGCTGGCCCCCTGCTCAAGCGATCAAAAGAAGAGCCTCTCGGGCGATCATCAGGATTTGGTCTTCCGCACTTTCCTCTACTTTCCTGGAGAGGTCGTACAGTATTATTGGAGACCTCATATGGTTCCCATCATTCTATAGGGGCCTCCTCTCCCTCGAGGTCATCATACCTATCCTCAGGACAAAGGTTTCCTTGCCTCCCCAGGCGTAGACGCCGGGGGTCAGCAACATCCCTATGCCGCTGAGGGGGTGGCAGGTCTTCGCGTCGTGCCTGGGGTGGTCCCCTGGCTTCATGCTGTCCTGGAGCTGCTGCCGGAGTAATCATCTCAGGTGAAACCCCTGGTGGTCTTAATATGTTCTGGCTTAGAGCTGTGAACTGCTCCTGCATCATTCGCTGGCTTGCTGCCAGAGACTTTAAGGTTGCCGCCACATCAGCCATCTCAGACTGAGGTGGTGGCTGACTGGAACTGGGTCCTCCCCCATCATCCGGCGGGGTAAGTGGTGGTGGTGGCATCTCAGGTGCCATGTGTTTGAGCTATGAAAAGATGAAATGAAGAAAAGACTAGTGAGCTTGAGAACCTTAGTGGGTCTCTTTCAATGGTGAAACATCTCCTCTCAGGGGGAGAGCTGGCTCACAACCAGAGTGCCCAGTGAGGTCAAGCTGTACAAGGGAAGAGATGTGTTCTCGTTCCCACAGACGGTGCCAAACTGATGATGCTGAAATCTAGCACCACCGGATAAGTGATGATGAGCTCAAACAATGGCAGCCATGGCAGCCATAGAGATGTAAGTGTATAAGTGTGTAGAAGGAGATGAGTATAAGAGGAATAAGACAATGATGTATAGTGGTTCAGCCAATTTGGCCTACATCCACTGTGAGTGTGTGATCCACTAAGTATGGGCACTAATTACCTTGGATATAATGCACATAAGCTCACTTTCTCTCTCTACTGTGTGTACAAACAGAATTTTAGCTAGGGTTACAATTATCAAATCGATCTCCCCTGTAGGGTTGTAGGTGACAAGTATATATAGGTCTTGGGGGGTATAGTGTACCCCCCAAGTATGCATGGTGCATGTGAATGATGATCTAGCCAATCCCCTATTGACACCTGTAGATGCCAAATGATGACATAATATCCCCTCACGTGAGGGTGTGATTTTGTTATAACGGTTTCCCATGTGCCATGTGAGCCTCACGCGCACTCTTCCACGCGTCTCCCAAACCATGCACTATGATGATGTCACCCTCGACCTTTGATATGAGGCCGAGGGAAAAGTTACTTCCGATAATGAGTCTGGTCTAATTTTGGCCTCGTACTGTCGTACCCTCGGAGGGTCGTTCGTAGCCTGATGAAGGGTCGGCCCCCTGAGGGGTCGTCCGGATCCTGATGAAGTGTCGGCCCCCTGAGGGGTCGCTCGGATCCTGATGAAGGGTCGGCCTCCTGAGAGGTCGTCCGGAGCCTGATGAAGGGTCGGCCTCCTGAGGGGTCGTCCGGAGCCTGATGAAAGGTCGGCCTCCTGAGGGGTCGTTTGGAGCCTGATGAAGGGTCGGCCCCCTGAGGGGTCATCCGGAGCCTGATGAAGGGTCGGCCCCTAAGGGGTCGTCTGGGCCTGATGAGGTGTAGGGCGCCCTCGGCATGGCTGAGGGTATATACGGGTATATAAGTATTATAATTCTTAATACGTTGCCCATTTATATTTGGGCTGAATCATAAGATTTAATTTCGAATTAACATGCACACAAATTATTATTGACAAAACTACTCTCCAATCTCAACATTGTACTATGTTTCTTTCATGGGGTGTCTCTCAAAGATAAATCCAAACAAGGAACCACCCCGTTACACTACTCCTTGACAACGTCGATCCTAGAGATCCATAATGACATACATACCATATTATACTACTACAACTAAATTTTAGACTACAAGTAAGAAAACAACTAAAAATCTCCAATAATATCCTTGGGATGATGTAACCGAAATATTCCTTAAATGAGATACATCAACTCCCATCAATCTAGTACACCATAATCATCGAAGATGTACTCCATAAAGATTCCATATCCTTTCATCTATAGGATATATAAATATATATATAGGCATTTTATTCTAACCATATATACATATACCATCATCCATACCCAATGCCAAGTGTACATATCACATCTGACGTATAGTGGCCATGCACAATAATATATCCGGCATATATAGAGCCGATAAAACTGCACCATGCTATCGTCTTCCCAGTGCCCAACTCACGTAGCAATACTGGGGACCACCACGGTGGGACTAAACGACACCCATCTCGTGGTAAACTCACACACACGATGTCCCGGGAAGCGGTCATAGATCCAAACCGATAATGAGACGAAACATACCCACCACGTCTCATCCCAAAAATATAAATCACATAATAACACACGGGACGACTATGACCTGGGGAATATCCACACCCTGCTCCTCAAGCCAGGATGCTCACCCTCTGCGCGAAAACTTCCCAATGATAGCATTAGCGGGGTATGATTAGCCACATAAGTATATATATCATTCACATGCACAATATATATACATCCATATGATCCCATCATATGATCAAACATTAAACCATCATATACGGTTTAAATATTCATACCATGTATATCCACAACATAATATCCATATATTCATATCTATATAGATATACACATATATTCACATATCTTTATATCTATATACACAAACTAATTCTCGTTCATATGTATAAGATATCTAAACTCGGCTATAAGTATACATAATCCTCAATATACAAGCCATCACCACAAACTCATTTAATTTACCTCGATATGTGAATACAATCCCTCACTTGAAGAATATTCATCCACTTTTCCTATGTGAATAATCTCCCAAAATCATATGTATATATATATATATACATATATATTCTACATTAGGGTTATCATCCAAAAGTTTGTGTAGGAAACCATCACTAAACATACCATCTATATCCAAGAGCACTTTGATGAATCTAGTACTAATTTCGACTACTGGTATATGCATAACTAATAGTCTATAAGCCTCAAGCTCAATCTTACATTCATCAAATAATCCCATTACTTAGGGAAATACCCGTTGTAAATCACACTCCGATAAACAACATTTACCCCAACTTTTCACGCTCTACTCTAGTTGGTAATATGATCCCATCGCTCTCGATTTCGACTATGGTTCAATCACTTTTATGAATCCCCTAGTCTAGCGACTTTCTGATTTATTCCTTAAATTTTATCATTACTAAGGGTGTGCGACTATTCTCTTCCATTTGGCCCCAAATTGTATCTTAATAATATCCTATTCTTATAAGGATTCGATATAAACGTCGGCCTAGAAATTTCACAACATACCCTCGCAACTCTCTCTAAGAGTTCTTAGCCTCCCATCACATTTATACTTACATGAGCTATAATTAGGATTCTCAACCCTGTTGAGGTTTCTCACAATCTCTATACACATCTCCAAATACATACTTGGATATATTTTTCCCAAATTATCCCAAGAAGTCCCCATAATCAAAATGTGTGAGAAACCCCTAATGTGTCTCCAAACATATCTCTTACATCATAAGAGAAGACCCCAAATCGATAAACCCAACCAAAAAGGGTTTGAAATCACTATGGAGAAAATTACACAAAAAGCCCTGTTTTCGAATCGATTCGGTCCTATTCCGAATCGATTCGGCCTAGCGAATCAATTCGGCCTCCAAGGTGAATCAATTCGGGTCCAAAGACCTGGGCTTCTGTCACAGGCCGAATCGATTCGGATTGGGTCCGAATCGATTCGGTTAATGTAGACTTGCCAATTTTCCTAGGCCGAATCGATTCGCTTATGGGGCGAATCGATTCGGGTCTGTAGTATTTGAAGGGTTCTTCTTCTTCATAGAAGCCAACAAATTTAAACACTAAAATTTCTATTATAACCCCCAAACCTTCATCAAATCATGATTCTAAGCCAACAAATCAACCCAAAGTTGATCCCCGCCATTTCTACACCATTAAACCCATATTTGAACATTGATTTCACAATTAAACCCAAAAATCTAGGTTTTGATATTAATACCCAAAAAACATTTCTTTAACCCACAATTTATGAAATCAAATACACAAATGACTTATTTAGCAAGATTAAACACTTGCCTCAGAATTATAGAGGTTGGATCGTCCTCGATGTCGCGGTTGGGCCAAAAATCTCCAAGCTTTTCTTCCTCTCTCTCTTCCTTTCTTCATCTTCCTCTCTTCTTTTCTCTTTTCTTTCCATTTCTCTCTCTAGGGCTTTTTCTCTCTTTCTCCCAAATGAGAATGGCTTGATCCGTAAGACTTAAAATCCCTTAAAACCTAAGTTCCATTTTTAATTGTTAATACACACTTTAAATGACTCGTTTACTCCAATTCGAGTCAAATTAACTTAAAATATTCCAGAGCCGAAATAAAACCCAGTGATAGTCATTTTGACTATCTCGACCCTTCCGGAATCGATGGTGTGGAGGCAATTATGCAACACAAATAAATACAACAGAAGCAATTATCAAGAAAAGAATAAGGAATATAAGATTCCAATCACACAACAATGGATGTACGTGGTTCATCAAAGATGTGCCTACGTCCACAGTGGTGCAGTCGATATTATTTTTATATACTCCGGAGAGTGATTACAGAGAATACAACTTGTCCTTTTGCCCCGGACCTAAGGTTTAATATATACATGTACATGTAGGTAAGTGGAGGTGATGGGTTTCTCCACGTTTTCCATCTCCCGTGTAACTTCCGATTGTGGGAATGTGGGGGAGACCGAATCAATAAGAGATGAGGGGCCCGGACTTTGGCCGTCAGGACTGGGCTACTCATCCGGGCCCATGGTTCTAAATTTTGGGTACCCATAATTGCCCCTAAATTTGTTGGGCCATATTTATGGGCTCAATGGATTTAAATGATCAGCCATTATGGCTGATTTGCGATTCTTTGAAAACTGTGAAGTTGATTTGGCGGCACCCGCTTCGCTTATTGTGTGCTATGATTAGAATTGAAGGCTTATTGGGATAGCCACTTTTTCTTCTGTCGCTTCAGCCCTTTCAGTACTCTTCTTTCTTCTGAGAAATCTAGTGCCTCGTACCTTCTTCTCTCAATCCCCATTACCCTTGCTTCTTAGTCATCTTGAGCTCATGCTTCTTCATCACTTGAACCGATCCTCTATTTTGTAAGTTTCTCGTTCCCTTTCTTTGCCCTTTCTCTTTGGTTTGTAGCTTTTCTTGAGTTTTTCAATGGCGAAGATCGGAAATAGGTCTATCTCTGAATTTAGGAAGTTCTACAACATTCCTGAGTGGGTAGATATTAAGTGTTGTTCATCCCCTCCTAGGAACGTTAGGGATATAGAGGATGCCCACTGGATCCATGTTCTGTTACTTTCCCAGGGGGGACTCACTTTCCCTCCCAATGATTTATTTTTGCATTTCTTTGGCTATTTCAATATTGTTCCTGTACAATGCTCGACCAATGTGTGGAAAATAGTAAATGGCGTCCATAGAATAAATCAGTTGTATGGTACTAGGTTAGGACTTGCCGAGATCTGTTTCTGTTATTCCTTTTCTCGAACTAGTTCAGGTGTCTTATACCTCAAAGCTAGGAGCCCTGATAGGGTATTGGTAGTAAACCTACCTGATTCCCATAAGGACTACTGGAAAGAGGGTTTCCTTGTTAGGAATTGGCAGTTCCCTCCCCAGTTTGAAGGGTCGAGGTCTGAGAGGTTCACTATTCCTTTTTACAAGGAAGAATATATAGGTAGACATTGTACTGTTGTTTCAACCTTTGCTGATTTGTGAACTTTCTAGCCCTTCTTTGCTTTTTCTTCCATAGCGAGGTTAAAAATTTGGATCCTGCTCTCAGCGAGGTTCGTATCTCGGAGTTGGAGAAAGCTTGGAATATCAGGGAGCCTCTGGGTGACGGCGAGCATCCCAGGTCTGCTGCCTTTTTTCTCGAGTATAAGAACGTAGGCTCCAGCTTCATAGCACGGCCTGTGGATAGTGTACCAGAGTTTGATTCTTTCGAAGAGACTACTGCTGAGCCTATCCAGTTGGACGAAGAGGAGAGCAGCTTTGAGAATGAGCCTGCGGGAGCTGTGAGTAATTTGGGTGAAGGGAGCTCTGATAGTAGCAGTTCCTCTGACTGTGAAGAGGATTCTGAAGCTCGAGGATCGTCGAGCACTTCCAGCAGTTCAGGTGAAGAGATGCCTCCAAGGAAGAACTTGATTAGATATGATGATGATGAGGACCACTTGCTTCTTTCATAGAGGTCAAGGAAACAAAAGTCTACTTCTGGGGCCGTGGCTACTTGTTCTCGGTCTTCTACTCAGGAGCAAGAGAGGAAGAGGATAGAGGAAGAGCAGGTGAGAGATAGGGAGAGAAAAAAGGAGGAGGAAAGAAAGAAGGTGGAGGAAAAGAAGAGGATATAAGAGAGGAAGAGAATGGAAAAGGAGAAAGAGGAAGAGAGGAGAAAGATGGAGTTAAGGACAAAGGCTGGGCAAGCCTTGGTCCCGGTGTATGCTTTGCCTGAGGGGGCCTCAGTTGCCATTTCTCCTCAGCTGGCACCTGTGCTGCTCGAGAGGGAAGTTCTCCCTGCAGATCGATAGAGGGCACTGGGGTCTGATCAATTGGCCCTACAAGCTAGCCAGAGGCTAGCCTTGGTAAGATCCTCTCCATTTTTCAATTCTTTAACAAGTTTTAGTTGTTTCTACTTCTTGATCTCTTCTTTATTTTTGGCATTTTGTGACTGACTTAGCCATGCTATATCGTTCCCACGATGAGTTGGTGAGAAGGAATGGCGAGTTGGAGCAGCAGAAGTCTGCTCTGGAAGTCAGGGGTTCTCAGCTGGAGGCTGATTTAAAGACTGCTGACGCCGCCCGAGCTTCCTCTGATATGGCCCTCATCAATTCTAATTGAGAGAGGGATGTGACGGTTAAGGAGCTGAGCGAGATGAGGTAGTCCTATGACCTAGTCTTCTCGAGCAAGCTGGATGTTATGGAGGAGAACAAGGTTCTGACCGAGAAGTTAAAGGAGAAAGAGTCCCAGGTAGCCACCATCAAGGAGGATTCATATAACTCCGGGTGGACTGCTGCTTACGAAGACGCCGAGGTTCAGATAGGCTACATCAACCATTTGAACTTCAAGAAGGGCTGGAATAAGGCCCTCTTAGCTGCTGGTGTTGATGATGAATCTCCTCTGTTCGACGAGCATGACCCGAGTCCGAGGCCAACTGTGGACGAAGAAGCCCCTGCCCTAGCCATCGAGGGTGTTTATCTTGCCTCTCAAACAATTCCTACCGGTGCTTGTCCTGCCCAGGAGACTGAGGGCATCCCTATAGAGGGGGATGCCTCTGCTGCTGCTGACAGGGGGAAGCAGCCAGCTACCTCCGGGCAGCCTGAGGTTGCTAGTTAATCTACTTTTAGGACTATTTTTGTACTTCTGCTTGTAATTTTTCCAATTTCTGCTCGATGTACTTGATTTTTATCAATGAAATGAAAAGTCTTCTTTTTCCAGTGGATTGATTGATTTTTCTCTCCATTTCCCTTTTATGTCTTGTAGTTGACTAATGTAGAAGAGTATATTCCTGCCACATCTCATTTGGGCAGGACTCTTGGTCCCAATGCAAGTACTCAGGTTCGTCAGGCCTTTGTTAGGCTTTGCAAATCTCTTAGGTCAAGGAATCAAAAGTATAAGGAGCAGTCCGAGGTAGTGGCTAAGCTGAAGGATAAGCTCCAGGAGATGGAAGGCATTGGTGCTTTAGTGCAAGAGGAAGTCAATGTCCTGAGAGCAAGGTTACTAGAGGCCACTGAGATCAACCAAGTTGGGGATTTCCTGCAGCAGGAGAATGAAAAATTGAGGAGGGAAGTCTTACAACTTAAAGAGCATGCGCCGAGCACTATTTCAGCTGTTCTGCAAGGCTCCTCGTCGTCGCGACCTGGATATACTCATCCTATGCCGCGAGGTTCCACTCTTCCTTCCCTCCCGCGAGCTGGTAGGAGCACCAGGGGAAGGAACAGGGAAGCAGAAGAACGGCGTGATAAGGAGATGGAAGAGCTCCACGATGATGTCCGGCGAGCATATGTAATTGTTGTTGGGCTTCAAAGGGACATTACCCGATTGTGGCACTTATTTAAGAAAGGTCATCGGCAAGCGTGGGCTGACGGTTATGATCAAGGCTAGCTAGATGCTCCAACAAGACTATCTGAGTTCGAGGAACTTTCTTTCATTAGAGGGTGGTTAAGTGCCTTGAAAGAGCTTTAGGTCCCAAGGAACTCGGTGTTATGGTATCATCACGAGATGTCCTCCTCCACTCTGATGCCCAACCCATTCACGAGGGATAATCGATGGATCCACATTGATGCTATTCCTCGGCAACTATTGGAGTTGGACGCAAATGAGGTTGTGGAAGAGCTAGTCCCCGCTCCTGATGATGGATGAAGATCTAGAGTGGCAGATTATCTTGTTCGGAGGCTTCCACCTCCTTGAGATTTTGCAAGTTGTTATTCTTTTGTCTTTTTTGATAATGTAAAGGCTTTGGGCGAGCTTCGCCGACTAAACATGTATTATCATTGTTGTAAATATAAGAGATTAATGAAAAGTTCGTGTTTTGGGAAATTTTGCCGACTAAACGTGTTCATCCAATCTTTTTATATTCTTGCTGCTTCATAATCCTTTTTGTTTTGTCATGCAAGTGTCCCCCCAGTCCATTATAATACCAAAATACCATTATGCCCCATTTTACCTTTTAGGTTGTGTCGTCACACTCCCTTAGGCCTAAGTAGGGCAATTGGCGAGGACACACCTGGTATTGGATGTCTTCATCCGATCAGGATTTTGCTCAACCAAAGTAGGTTTGATGGCCAGTATAAAATCTAGTCGTATTACCTAAGAATCATCTGTAGGGCTTTATATATTGCCAGGGGCAATGTTAAGAGGTCTCTCGTGTTTCATGACGATGACCTGAGGAGGGGTATTCCCCTGCTATATCGACCATCGTGCCTGTGATTTGGAAAAGATGTGTGATAAAATGCAACTGTTACTGATCAGATGGTAATCAATTAAGTAACTTTCATTAGTAATAAGGGAAATGAACTGCCCTTTCACATAACAAATACAAGAAAAAGATTCAAAAATAGAATTTCTTGAGATTAGCTGCGTTCCATGCTCGTGGTATCTCTCTGCCCTCCATCGTTTCCAAATGATAGGCACCTTGCAGGTCGTCTTTAGTTATTTTCAAGGGTTCTTCCTAGTTTGGGCCTAGCTTGTGGTCTGATGACTTTACTGTGTTGCCTAGGACTTTCCTTAGAACATAGTCCCCAACTTGGAATCTTCTCGAGTTAACCCTTTTATGGTAGTGCTTTGTGAGTTATTGCTGATAGCTTGCAAGCTTCACTAGGGAAAGTTCTCTACGCTCGTCGGTGAGGTCGAGCTCAGCGAGCAATGCCTCATCATTCTGGCCTTGGTCGAAAAGGTCGGATCTCATTGTTGGCAAACCCGCTTCTAGTGGGATGACTTCTTCCATGCCATATGTTAGCGAAAATGGGGTTTCTCCTGTTGCTCGCCGAGGGGTTGTTCGGTAAGCCCATATGATATAGGGTAGCTCGGTTGCCCATGCGCCTTTGGCTCGCTCTAATCGCTTCTTTAATCCATCGATCACAATTTTGTTGGAAGCTTCTGCTTTCCCATTTCTCTGAGGGTAGGCCACCGAACTAAAGTTGTGCCTGATCCCGTGTTCATTACAGAAGTCCTGAAAGGGGCCGCTCTCAAATTGTGTCCCATTATCAGTGATGATGGTTCTGGGGATTCTGAATCGAGTGATTATATTCCTCCATATGAACTTTATCATGTCAGCGTCTCGGATGTTTTCCAATGGTTCTGCCTTGATCCATTTACTGAAGTAGTCAGTTGCAACCAACAGGTATTTGCGATTGTCGGCCGCGGTGGGAAGTGGTCCCACGATGTCCATTCCCCATTGGGCGAAGGGCCATGGGTTGGTCAGGGATTTTAGGTTGTTGGCGGGTTGGTGGACCATAAGAGCATGAAGTTGTCATTTCAGGCATTTGCGTACATATACTGTGGATTCCTTTTGCATATATGGCCACCAATAGCCTTCCTTCATTGCTCGAAAGGCTAGAGACCTTCCTCCGACATGACTTCCATAGATTCCTTCGTGAAGCTCGCACAGCACTTTCCCGACATCGCTTGGGTGGACGCATCTAAGGTAGGGACCAGAGAAGGACTTCTTATACAAGTCTCCTCCTATGGATAAGTGAAAGCGAGCAGCTTTGACTCTTATCTGGTGGGCAGTTTTCTTATCCTTTGGGAGCGTGCCCTCCTTTAAATAGTCTTTCAAGGGGTCCATCCAGCTGGGGGTTGATCCCACCTGGAGTATTTGTTCCATGTTTGGCAGCTTTCTATTGTGGTTAATGCTCGGACAAATGAGGAAATCAATGGGAATAACCCTTTTAAGGCTAGAATCAACTGCCGAACTTAGGGCTGCTAAGGCGTCGGCATGACTGTTTTGCCCTCTGGGAAACTACTGGATGTTGATCTCCTCAAAGATCGTCATTAGTTTTCTCACCAGGGCGAGGTAGGCTACCATTATTTCATCCTTCACATTGTAATCTACACTTATCTGATTGGAGACTAGTTCAGAATCACCGAACACCTGTAAACCTTTTGCTCCCAGAGTTTGCGCCTTTTGGAGACCGACTATTAGGGCTTGGTATTCTGCTTCTTTGTTGGAGGCTGCAAATCCAAGCCTGATTCCTTGTTCAAGGATTGTGTTTTCTGGAGTGATGAGGACAATGCCTACCCCTGCCCCCTTTAAGTTGGAGGCTCCATCAATAAAGAGTTTCCAGGTTTCCAGTGTTGCTTAGTTCTCCTTTTACTTTGTTGGTTGAGCTTGGTCGGGGAGTTCTTCGCCTATGAATTCGTCTATGAAATCAGCAAGGATCTGACCCTTGATAGTTGTCCTCAGTTGAAATTGGATGTCAAACCGGATGAGCTCGACTGACCACTTAGACAATCTACCCGACAAATCCGCTTTCCTTAGGACTGCCTTAAGGGGGTGCGATGTAAGGACGATGATAGTATAAGCTTTGAAATAATGCTTCAGCTTCCTCGAGGCTATTACTAGGGCAAAGGCGAGCTTCTCCAATGGCATGTACCTTTGCTCAGCATCTAATAAGGTATTGCCCGCGTAGTAAACGGGGTGTTGGGTCCCTGCAACCTCACATATTAGCACGGAGCTGACAGTGTGATTGGATACAGAGAGGTACATGTACAAAGAATCCATTTGTTGTGGTATGACCAACAACGGTGGAGTGCTTAGGTAGGATTTGATCTCGTCCAATGCTCGTGAGCAATATAGGCTCCATTCTATCGGTTTACTCCCTTTTAGAAGCTGGAAAAAAGGCTTGCACTTCTCGGAGGGTTTGGAAATGAAGCGATTTAAGGCAGCGAGCATTCCAGTGAGCTTCTTCACGTCCCGGATTATTCGAGGGGGTAGTACCCTGTTGATTTCATCGATCTAGTCTGGATTAGCTTATATGCCTCTCTTACTGACCAAGTATCTAAGAAATTTTCCTGAGTGGAAACCAAAGGAACACTTGCTCGCATTAAGCTTCATTCGGTACTTCCTGAGGATTTCGAAGGTCTTTAACAGGTCTGAGAGGTGATTTTCCTTCTTCTTGCTCTTAACGAGCATGTCATCGATGTAGACCTCCATTGTGTTTCCCATTTGATCCTTGAACATTTTTGTGACCAGCCGCTGATAGGTTGCCCCCACATTCTTTAGCCCAAATGGAAGGACCTTGTAGCAATATAACCTAACTGTCATGATGAACGTCGTTTTGTCCTGGTATGGGGCATATAAGGGGATCTGGTGATATCCAAAGTATGCATCCAGTAAACTCATTCGCTCGTGAGCTGCAGTGGCATCTACTAGTTGATCCATCTTTGGGAGGGGAAAACTATCCTTAGGGCATGCTTTGTTGAGGTCAGTGAAGTCGATGCAAACTCTCCACTTCCCATTATTTTTCGGAACTACTACTGGGTTGGACAACCACTTGGGGAATTGCACTTCCCATATGGATCCTGCATCTAGCAGTTTTTTGACTTCCTTTTTGACCGCTTTAGCCTTCTCGGGTGCAGTTCTTCGTGCCTTCTACGTGACTGGCTTGAATATGGGGTCGACGTGCAGCTGATGACATACCACATCAGGATCAATGCCAGGCAGCTCGTATGGTTCCCATGCGAAAACATCTACGTTGTGTCTCAGCAAGGTCGTCAACTCCTTTTGTTCTTGGTCGATGAGAGATGCTCCAATCAAGAAGACTCTGTTACTGTCACCAACTTCGGGTATAACTTCTGCCAGGTCCTCAATGACACGCTCGGAGGGGAGGAGCCTAGTCTCCTCTACTCCAGGTCTTCCATACTTTAATTGCTATTTAGAACGTATCACACCCTCTTCAACTTTCTCGCTGGGTTGACCGGCCTTCTTCTCTGGCTTTGGTCTGATGGCTGCTATGAAGCACTTCCTCGCCATCGCTTGGTCGCCGTGGATCTCCATTACTCCTCGCTCGGTTACATACTTGAGCTTCTGATGGTAGGTCGAGGAGACCGCCTTCATTGCATGAAGCCATCCTCTGCCGAGGATAGCCTGGCACGGTGATTCGATGTCAACTACCAAAAACTCAATCATCTTGGAGACGTTCCCAGCACGAACTAGCAGCACTATCTTGCCTAGGGGCATGGTCATTTTTCCAGCGAAGCTGACCAAAGGAACAGTAGCTTCCTTTAGGTCGACGACGCTCAACTTCAATTTCCTAAATAGGTCGAGGTACATTACCTCGGATGAACTTCCTTGATTGACGAGCAGCTTGTCGATGTCAAAGTTGGCTATCCTGAGTGTAATGACCAGGGTATCATGATATGGGGTCCTTACTCCCATCAAATCTTCATCCGTGAAAACAATATGCTTGTTATAGTTGACTTCCTTAGCTCGTTGACGCTTTCCTGATTGTGACTTTGCTGGATCGATTTGAAAAGCCTACATTACCGCTGTAAGTTTTTTCATTTCCATTCGAGATGAGTTCCCTTGTATCTGCTTGACGTCAGATACTCCGTGGATTACTACGAACTTATGTCCAGCATCATCCTCCAGCACGTTGTCGCTCTGCCCTTTTTTCCACAAAGTCGTTCAAATGCCCGGACTGGGCCAATTCTTCGAGGTGAGACTTAAGAGCTCTGCAGTGCTCGGTCTTATGTCCTCCTTCTTTGTGAAAAGTGCACCTCAACGCATTGTTCCTCTTCGAGGGATCTCCTCCCATCTTCCTGGGCCACTTGATGAATGTCTCATCCTTGATCTTCGCGAGAATCTTGTAAATTGGTTCTTTGAAGACGGTGTTGACCGTCTGGAATGCTTTCGATGCGTCATGGTTCCCTCCGTTCTTGGAGCCATTTTTGCCTCCGTTCTTTCCTCCTTTCCTCTGGTTCTCAGTTTTATCACCTACCTTGGTAGTGAGCTTAGATCGACCATTTTCTCATGTATTAAGGCTGGTGACATCTTCCACCTTTGCGTATTTCTCGATTCGGTCCATTAGGTCGTCAATAGTCATAGTTTCCTTTTTCGTCAGGGACTGGTAGAGGAGGGTAGAACTAGGGAGCCCAATTTTGAAGGAGGCCACTGCCACTTCCTCCGCGCAGTCCTCGATCTCATTAAATAACTCCCAGTACCTCTTCGCGTATTCTTGGAGGGTCTCTTGAGGCATTTTCTTCATTGTTAGAAGAGCATCCATCCTTTTGGGATGGGAGCTACTGGTAATGAATCGGGTCGTAAAGAGTTCGGCTGGGGATTTGAAATTCTTGATCGACCGGTGGGGGAGCCTCTCGAACCACTTATGTGCTACATCATGAAGGCTCGAGGGGAAAATGCGGCACATCAGGGCATCTCGGTGACTCCAGAGGGTCATGGCCTATCGGTATTGCCTAACGTGATCGATGGGATCAGTTTTTCCGTCGTAAATCTTGAACCTTAGAATGGCGAATTTCTTGGGAGGTTCCTCCTCTTCGATTTCTCTTGTGAAAGGTGACTTCATCTGGGTTTTGAGAGCTTGCCTCGCAAGTTCTCTGGTTGATCTTGTTTCGTGGTGAGCGGGATGCTAGTCCATCTCCCTGCGGACCATGTTTCGTATGTTCTCGTCGCTGCGAGTAGGGCTCTTATAGCGGCGATCTCTTCACAGCTGTTCGCGGAGGTCGTCGTCTGACTCGACTTCTTCCTCCTTTTGAGATTCTTGCCTAGGGATCCTTCATCGGCTGCGTGATTTTATCGCCTGAGGGATAGGAGTGCGATATGGGCGTCTCCTGTTATCAGGATGAAGCTCCCTCTCCAGTCTTTCCAGTCTTCTCTTCAAGCGAGCATTCTCAGCCTCATATCTACGAGAAGACTCCCTCTGCTCATGGAGCCTTTCCTCGTACTCATCAATCAACCTGGATATCTGCGTGGACCTCGCTGGTCCCTGACTTTCTTCTGAGGTTGGTCTTTTCAGGCGAGCTCTCTGATCTGAACGTCGGACTTCAAACCTAATCCTGCGAGGAGCAGGTGTCTCTTGAATATCTCCTGCTTGGGAAGCATTGTTGTTGTGGCCAGACATCTTAAACTCCTTTCTTGACGTGGGCTCTTCTCGGGGAATGATGAACGTTTCCCACAGACGGCGCCAATTGTGGAGGCAATTATTATGCAACACAAATAAATACGAGAGAAGAAATTATCAAGAAAAGAATAAGGAATATAAGATGCCAATCACACAACAAAGGATGTACGTGGTTCAGAAAAGATGTGCCTATGTCCACGGTGGTGAAGTCGATATTATTTCTATATACTCCGGAGAGTGATTACAGAGAATACAACTTATCCTTTTGCCCCGGACCTAGGGTTTAATATATACATGTACATGTAGGTAAGTTGAGGTGATGGGTTTCTCCACGTTTTCCATCTCCCGTGTAACTTCCGATTGTGGGAACATGGGGGAGACCGGATCAATAAGAGATGAGGGGCCCGAACTTTGGGCCGTCAGTACTGGGCTACTCGTCCGGGCCCATGGTTCTAAATTTCGGGTACCCACAGATGGTACCCTCAATATAATCATCCGAAATAATTTGAAATGTTTTCTATTTTTGGGCCTCAATTCCCAAATCTTAAAATTCTCCAATTTAATTAAATTTTATTTTCCCAAAAATTTAATTTCTCAGTCTCCAAAGTCACGGGTTGTTACATACTTCCCCCTTTACAAAAATTTCTCCCGCGAAATTTAAGACATGCCTAGGACCTTAATATCATCTAGTCCTTACATGAATCCTCGGGATCACTATACCGATCCTTTTTAGTTCTCACATCGAACCATAAAGATTTTAAAATAAACTACTACCCAGGGCGCCCATACACCCCGTACCCGAGTTTCCACTCGTAAAATTATAATCAGGCTCCAGTAGCCTCAAATCGTAATATATTATCACCAATATAACCTATAATAACATATTAACTATACAAAAGTTTGAAAATTCCCAATGGTTTAGCTCTCCTCAATTCTTGACGCTAGCCACCTTCGTGCGGGAGAGGTCTCGCAAGCGAAATCCAAACAAGGAACCCTCCTAATACACTACTGTGTAGCTAGGTCGGGGATTGATATTAGTTGAACCAGGGTTAAGGTTTTCATATTTTAGATACTGCCCGAAGGCCTATGTAACAATATATAATATAAAACAAATCCATGTCTTTCGGCATGCCAAGCAAACACCTTATGTTTAGGACACAAGGTCTCAACAAATACAACACTCTAACCACTACCTAGTTCTCAAACTAGCACACTATGAGCTAAATCCTCCGCTTAACAACGAGTCTACTAACTCTAGACCTCTCCGTTATACAATTTCTTTACATCACGTCAACACCTTTCCATAAGACAATAGTCTTATAACCACTACTCAACAAATTCCATCATTCCGCAATTTCGGAACTCAATGGCACAACTCCCTGGTATCTCTTTACGAGAAGGTGTATTATCTCAAAAGATTCCATACTTACTCACTTCTTCCTCTAAGGAAATTCTATACACCCTAACGATGTAGCGGCTACTACTCAGCATAACTTACGCGCGACGTTCCCAATATCGCACAAAGCATGACCTAAACCCAAAGAAAGGTATTCTACCTTATACTTCCATGATCCAATGGTTTCATCTCGTCCTTGAATGTCAACTCAGGGTCCTCTACTCTTTCCAGGACAATCATTACTCCTAAACCTATTTCTCCACAAGGGAAACATCTTCCTCAAAATCCGTCCTAACCATTTTAAAGGACAAAATGCGATTGAAACTACCGAAAACTTCCTCAGTCTTACACAACGAACCTGAGTCTCAAATTTCTTACTCCCTATTCCCAGAAGGCAATACTCTCTCCATTGGGATCACTCCATACACCTCACATCGGGAAAAGTCACCAACACCTGGTTTCCTAACAAAGGTTGACGGGTTTCTCAATCTAAACCTCCCAAGGAGTACATTATATGTCTCCTCTCAGACTTACCTTACTAAGTCCGAGATTTGCCATTCGAGTAAATTTCCCTTTCTTACTCAACCACCGATAGATCATCCTGAGACACTTCTAGAGTTCTCTTCTATATCTCCGCCGAAATCGGGAGAAATAAATAACCCCGATAAAAGGGTACCCAAAATCTGTTATGGGTGTCGTATCTCTAATCTTGTCCTTTCCTTGACAACATAATCTAGGTGACATCTGAAATGAGTGCAACTATTATCAGAACGTCGATCAAGTGAATACACTTCACAGAAGAAAATAAGTGCAGTGAACACAACAGTCCTAATAGTAGGGCTTTATATTAAGAACATTAATGGAAGAACGCAAAAAACACTCGCACATATCCTAAAGACTCTAGAACCTGATGCTCTGTTACCATCTGTAACACCCCGCTCAAAATAATAACGGGTGGCCAACCCTATACTACATTAAATCAGGAGTTTCAGATGGCTCAGTTTCAACACCAATTGTCGATACAAATGTAATATAGACTAACTAACCGATATCATAAGCGAGATGTTAAAATTTAATAAAATATAAACAAAACTATAAAACTCCTAATAAAGGAAAGAAAGAAAAAATATACAAGAACTAAGATAAATGAGATCATGGAATAAAATGAAAGAAATAACTACAACTGAAAACACCACAAGGAAGTAAACCCGAATAAGCTGTCGGGTCACAACCAATACAATAACTGAAAGGAAATAAATATACACATTTATAAATATCCCTTGGGTATAAACCAGATATACAACATGAATCCTACCTATATTTTTAAAGAAGTAGGAAGCGACTACAAGCTAAGTCCTGCAACAGTCCGCATCTATCATAGCTCCCAAGACTCTGGATAGCAGGTCATCCGGCATCCATGCGGTAGGACACCTGTAGTAATATATATATATATATATATATATATATATATATATATATATATATATATATATATATACAAGCAGGAGAGAAAAGTAAACGGGTCAGAGCCCGAATGTGAAAAATATTTAGCAAGTGTATTAATTGTGCATAATAAATATCGGTGCACTTATTTCATAATTAAAGTGGAATCGCACTCTCGCGAAACCCCAACTCACCTCTCATCTAGCGGAGCACACCTATTCCCGTCCTGAATTTTGTTAAATTACCCCAATTATAAGGACAATCTAACTTAACGTAGGCCCCGCCTATTCTTTCGAGATTTGCCTTCCTATCTTAACCCAAGAATCGACCTCTTTTCAAATCATACTAGATTATGTTTACAAACAATTATGCCATAATAGGCTTAATGGATTCCGGTTTATAATTTATTTAATTATAATTCTTAATATGTTACCCATTTATATTTGGGCTGAATCATAAGATTTAATTTTGAATTAACATGCACACAAATTATTATTGACAAAACTTCTCTCCAATCTCAACATTGTACTATGTTTCGTGCGTAGGGTGTCTCGCAAAGAGAAATCCAAACAAGGAACCACCCTGTTACACTACTCCTTGACAACGTCGATCCTAGAGATCCCTAATGCCATGCATACCATATTATACTAATACAACTAAATTTTAGACTACAAGTATGAAAACCACTAAAAATCTCCAATAATATCCTTGGGATGATGTAACCGAAATATTCCTTAAATGCGATACATCAACCCCCATCAATCTAGTATACCATAATCATCCAAGATGTACTCCACAAAGATTCCATATACTTTCATCTATAGGATATATAAATATATATATGCATTTTATTATAACCATATATATATATATATATACCATCATCCATACCCATGACCAAGTGTACATATCACATCTGATGTACAATGGCCATGCACAATAATATACCCGGCTATATATAAAGCCGATAAAACTGCACCATGCTATCATTTTCTCAGTGCCCGGCTCACGTAGCAATATTGGGAACCACCATGGTGGGACTAAACGACACCCATCTCATGGTAAACTCACACACACGACTTCCCGAGAAGCGGTCATAACTCCAAACCGGCAGTGAGATGAAACATACCCACCACGTCTCATCCCCGAAATATAAATCACATAATAACACACGGGATGACTATGACCTGGGGAATATCCACACCCTTCTCCTTAAGGCAGGATGCTCACTCTCTGCGTGGAAACTTCCTAATGATAGCATGAGTGGGGTATGATTAACCACATAAGTATATATATCATTCACATGCACAATATATATACATCCATATGATCCCATCATATGATCAAACATTAAACCATCATATACGGTTTAAATATTCATACCATCTATATCCACAACATAAATATATCCATTTATTCATATCTATATAGATATACACATATATTCACATATCTTTATATCTATATACACAAACTAATTCTCGTTCATATGTATAAGATATCTAAACTCGACTATAAGTATACATAATCCTCAATATACAAGCCGTCACCACAAACTCATTTAATTTACCTCAATATGTGAATACAATCCCTCACTTGAAGCATATTCATCCACCTTTCCTATGATGAATAGTCTCCCAAAATCATATGTATATATATATATATATATATACATATATATTCGACATTAGGGTTATCATCCAAAAGTTTGTGTAGGAAACCATCACTACACATACCATCTATATCCGAGAGCACTTTGATGAATCTAGTACTAATTTTGACCACTGGTATACGCATAACTAATAGTCTATAAGCCTCAAGCTCAATAATACATTCATCAAATAATCCCATTACTTAGGGAAAATACCCATTGTAAATCACACACCGATAAACAACATTTACCCCAACTAGATTTTCACGCTCTACTCTAGTTGGTAATATGATCACATCGCTCTCGATTTTGACTATAGTTCAATCACTCTTATGAATTCCCTAGTCTAGCGCCTTTCCGATTTATTCCTTAAATTTTATCATTACTATGGGTATGCGACTATTCTCTTCCATTTGGCCCCAAAGATTCGATATAAACGTCGGTCCAGAAATTTCACAACATACCCTCACAACTCTCTCTAAGAGTTCTTAGCCTCCCATCACATTTATACTTACATAATCTATAATTAGGATTCTCAACCCCGTTGAGGTTTCTCACAATCTCTATACACATCTCCAAATACATACATGGATATATTTTTCCCAAATTGTCCCAAGAAGTCCCCATAATCAAAATGTGTGAGAAACTCCTAGTGTGTCTCCAAACATATCTCTTACATCATAAGAGAAGACCCCAAATCGATAAACCCAACCAAAAATGGGTTTGAAATCACTATGGAGAAAATTACAGAAAAAGCCCTGTTTCCGAATTGATTCGGTCCTATTCCGAATCGATTCAGCCTAGTGAATCCATTTGGCCTCCAAGGCGAATCGATTCGGGTCCAAAGACCGGGGCTTCTGCCACGGGCCGAATCGATTCGGCTTGGGTTCGAATCGATTCGGTCAATGCAGACTTGCCAATTTTCCTAAGCCAAATTGATTCGCTTAAGGGGAGAATCAATTTGGGTCTGCAGAATTTGAAGGGTTCTTATTCTTCATAGAAGCCCATGAATTTTAAACCCTAAAATTTCTATTCTAACCCCTAAGCCATAATCAAATCATGATTATAAGCCAACAAATCAACCCAAAGTTGATCCCAACCATTTCTACACCATTAAACCCATATGTGAACATTTATTTCAAGATTAAACCCAAAAATCTAAAATCATTTCTTTAACCCACAAATTATGAATTCAAATACACAAATTACTTATTTAACAAGATTAAACACTTGCCTCAGATTTATAGAGGTTGGATCGTCCTCGATGTCACGGTTGAGCCGAAAATCTCCAAGTTTTTCTTCCTCTCTCTCTTCCTTTCTTCTTCTTTCTCTCTTCTTTTCTCTTTTCTTTCTATTTTTATCTCTAGGGCTTTTTCTCCCTTTCTCTCAAATGAGAATGGCTTGATCCGTAAGCCTTAAAATCCCTTAAAACCTAAGTCCCAGTTTTAATTGTTAATTCACACTTTAAATGACTCGTTTACTCCAATTCGAATCAAACTAAATTAAAATATTCTGGAGCCTAAATAAAACCCAATGACAGTCATTTTTACTCTCTCGACCCTTCTGGGATCGGTGGTACCCTCAAAATCATCATCCAGAATACTTTGAAATGTTCTCTATTTTTAGGCCTCAATTCCCAAATCTTAAAATTCTCCAATTTAATTAAATTTTATGTTCCCAAAAATTTAATTTCTCAGTCTCCAAAGTCACGGGTTGTTAGATACCAGATTTGTGAAGACTTTTATTATCAATAAGTAAGGATACATGACAACGATACATACTGGAGTCTAAGTCTGTAAGTCTGTCTACTATGACAACCCACTTAGAATAATAACGGGTGGCTAGCCCAATACTAAAATAATTAGGAATCGCAAGTGGATCATTCTCAGCATCAACTGACGATTCTAAAATAAACACGGCTGACAACCCATTATCACGAAAAGAGGGTGTCATAATTTTTTATTTTAAAACATTATTAAAACAAATCATGCCACAACTAACTAACGACATAACATTTAATTGTGATAAGAGACACACCTAAGCTCAAATAATATAAAAGAGTACAACACAATGTACAAAATAAAATACATGAATATGATGTCGGGTCACAGACAGTACAATGATCTGAGAAACAAAATATAAAAGTTCTACTCTTCAACACTTGGGTATAAACCCGATATACAAACTGAATCCTAATCTAGATTCACAAAAGATAGGAATCGACTATAACAAAATGCCGCAATAGTCTGCTACTGCCACAGCTCCACGAATACACTGGATGGATAAACATCAATGGTGTCCTTGCGGAGGAACACCTAGAATAATAAAATATATACACAGCAAGAGAAAATATAAACAGTTCAGAGCCCGAGTTGCGGAAATATTTTATAGCAAGTGCATTAAAATGTATAATAATTATAAATTCATTATGACATGATTAAGGTGGAGTCGCAATCTCCATAGAATCCAACTCACCTCTTAACTCAAGCATACAACTAAACGTATGCACATGATCTCCAATTAATTTCTCAAATCTATCTAAGGGAAAAGTAATATAACTTACTCCTAATTTACACTCATCTAAATTCCATCTAAATCATATCCTTCAATTTCTAATATTATTTATCTCAAGTATTCGTTCTCTTTCTAAACATATAAAATATACATAAACATTTTCTTTTATTAGAATTTCTCATATTCTAGTTATGACATATATATATATATATATATATATATATATATATAGACTAAACTTCTCCCAATTCTCAATACTGCACTGCGTTTCGTGCGTGGGATGTCTCGCAAGCGAAATCCAAACAAGGAACCCCCCCGATACACGACTCCTTGACACTGTCGATCGTCGAGATATACTAATATATAAATATGATCACTAAGGACTAACTTCTCCTCACTCCCAACATTGCACTGCGTTTCATGTGTGGGACGTCTCGCAAGCGTAATCCAAATAAGGAACCCCCCCGATACACTACTCCTTCGCAATGTTGGTCATTGAGGTCTATTATGCCCTTGATACCCAATGTACTATATAATCATATTATTACTACTTTTCATTTTCTCATAATTTATTCTTCACAATTTAAGTAAGAATAAAATCTCCCGGAATTAGATTCAAGCAATCTTGTTATGTCTCTTTATTCTAGAGACAGATATGATATCACATAATCATTTAGAATTTGTATACTATTCACACAAGTATAATAATAGCCATCCCAACTCGAAGACACGGTTCTCAATGCTATCATCTACCAGGGAATCACTCACATATCATCCTGGGTACCAATGGTTGAAATCTCACACCGCCTTGGCAAAAATAATAGCACAACGTACGGGAAGCGATCATAGTTCCTCCCCGAAAATGAGACGAAACATGCCCACCACGTCTCACCCCTAATAAAAACAATCACACAATAATAATGGACGATGTGACCTGGGGAATATCCACTCCCTTATCCTCAAGCTAGGGCGCTCACCCTCATTGAGCAACTTCCCATGATAGCAAGGAGGGGGTATGCTTCACTTATATATATATAATTCACACAAGATATACATACATCACCACATCATATAAATGTATACCATTACACAAGGTATATATATCACACTATTATATACTCATAGTATGATCTTAGGCGTAGAGGAAATAATATCCTGATTTAGTATATTTTATGCTCGATATACTATTCGTCAATAACTCACATTACTTCCCCACTTAGTATACACTATACTATTTATCACTTGAAGTTCACACCTCGCTTATATTTATATGAGTCGTCTCACAATTCTATTTACATTGAGGATATTCTCTATATCCTAATGCACCTCGATCAGTGAAGAACGTGTGTGCTCGCATTCAAATGATCAAATTATATATAAAACCCTTTTAACACAAACAAATCCTAAACATGCAGCAGTATGTGATTGAATAAATTGATAATCTACGCAAGAACATTCAAACACGTGCAATTAAGGAAAAATTCCCCTCAGGGGTAAAACCATTTATTTTCACTATAATTTGTAAGAAAATAGATTACAATCGGCTTACAATGAAAATACAAGTTGACTAAGAATTACCCTCGGGTATCGGATTCTGTAGTCGCGGCTAGAATTATCCCTTTCCAGTAGGGCTGCAATGAAGAAGAAGAACGGTCTCCTCCACAAGGGTTGAACAAACCAAAGTTGTGTTCTTGGGTTGCAAAAGGATTCACAAATATTTGGCAAGGATGTGTGAATCAAAACATGAGTCTTGGGACTCAAAAATATGAAGACTAGATGTATTTGGACTCTCAAATTCGCTCCTAAAGTCTTGCAAAACAACTCTCCCAAAGTTGGTATTTATAGGGAAATACATGAAGAGACCCACGATTTTAAACTGCTAAAATTCTATCCAGCGTATAGGTACCCCGAACCGGTTCGGGTACCCCTGCGAACCGGTTTGCCCCCCCGAACCGGTTTCGGGCTGGGTTCGGGAAAGTGTGCTGGGAACAGGTGCTTAAACACTTAGAAAAATTCCCATAATTTTCAATGAACATATCTCCATTTTCAACGGGCCGTAACTTGTTCACCGTAGCTCAGATTGAGGTGCCGTTTCTTCCAGTATCATTGTTGCGGCAAGATTTTCAACTTTCCAGTTGACCAGTCCTCCGAACGGTGGCTGTAAAATTACCAATTTTCCCTTGAACATCCCTATCACTCCTTGTTACACTGATTTGACTTCTCTTGCGTTCCACTTGCATTAAGAGCCTACAATCAAGGTACGTGAAGTCGTTGATGCAGATGAGGGACATATTAGTGGAGATAATGCATGCTTGATTCCCAGAATTTGGATAGAGGCCGTCATGTGAGATCGTGAGGTGACGTGCCAAATGTAGCGGCGTACGACATAAATAAATGAAACATTTCGGACATGAGAAAAATGTCCTTACAAATCTCCCCCTATGTCTATGCTGGTACATACATAGAAAATACGAATTATCAAATATGAAATTACCTATACAAATATACCCTCCCATGAACCCAAAACAAGAAAAGGTACAAATGAATAGTATTCATAGTTTGTTCTTCAATTCTTCAGGAATTTCAAAACTATTCTCATCAGGGTGTGCAACATATAGATCTGCAATCTTCATACCTACACACATAAGACGAAGAAAATACCACGTGACATATCGAGCTTGAAATGAGATAACATGGATATCAATAAATGATAAAAACATAAGCAACATCTCAAAACTCCCCCAAAATTCAAACTCCCCCATAATATGATAATTCTTTCTCCCCCTTTTTATGATGTCCCCAAATAGACAGATGAGAAGAATGAATCAAATAAGAAAAATCGGGGTGTCACGGTATACAAAACATACACAAACTATTTTTGATTTTTCAATTTTTCGGCAAAGGTAGGATACCAATATGAACAAATCTGATACAAAAATCACACCATGGATTTAGACTCAAACAACCAAGTCATGGAAACGGAATGAATGGGTGTGAACACATTCGATAGGTAAATCAACTCAATCAATCATCTGTGCACGATGCATACGTGTACTCCTAACGAATGAACATCAAAAGTATCCTTAGGTGTAAAAAAAAATTGTTGAATTTAGATGACATCGTCTTATGCAAATCAACAAATCAAAGTCAAAGTGATTTCCACACCAATAACGTCCAAAACTATGTAGCGCATTTTCAAGCAATTCAAGGACGTGCAAACCCGTTTTAAATTCTCCAACCAAACTCCCTCATGTATATATTCTTTTAGAGGTAATCTAAATTCTCAAACTTTGGAGAATTGGTGCAAAAACCTAAATGGCCCATATTTTGGCATGAATATCTTTTTATTGCCTTTAATTTTTTTCGGGCTCTTTGGACCTCGGATAATAAAATTCCTCAATTTTTTAGGTCCTTTTTAACGATGGCTTAGTATTCGCAAAGGCTAAAGAACCTTTCGCAACCCTTCCCCGTTTTTCAAACAAAGCACACAAACTCACAAAACGGTTTTTATATGCACAATTTCCTTATAAAAAATTTATCGTGCTTGGTTCGTTTTAAGGACAGGATTGAAGTGAAAACACCCAACCAACATGTGAAAAGACAAGCACAATAATCAAACAAATCCGTGAATGTGTGCAATAAAGGAAATATGAGTCAAACATGTAGGAAATAACACTTAATTACATCTTAATGACTCCAAACATTATAAAACACATGGATGAATTGACCTATTGTCTCAAAACACTATCAAATAGTCACATGAAAGTAATGGAATGATGTTGTGACTCGGTCATCCTAAGTGATCATCCATAAATGGTGCAAACAAAATACAAAAATCTTTTTGGATTTTTCAAAAATTTTGTCAAAATAAAATCTTTTTGGATTTTTCAAAATTTTTCAAAACAAGAATATATACAAAAATGATACATACTAGCAATAGGCAAATAATGACATCTTGAAAAGCACCCTATGCTAGTAAACAAGCCAAACCTCAATCATTAGGTGCGGAGGGGTTTTCCAAAGGTGGTGACAGCTTATGAAAAACCTCCATCAATTCTTGTTAAGTTTTGACTAAAAACTTAACTTGCTCACCTAAATGTTCAATCTCTCTCATGTAGTCTCCGGGAGCATGTAAAGTATCATGTGTGGGTGCATGTGTGCCAGAAACACGTGTAGAAGCAAAACGTGACACATGCCCCAACTTAAAGCAAAAATCCCTAAGGTGTCCTCTCCTCTTGCAATGTGAGCAAACATAAATAGGCCTAGGAACACCTCTCTCAAAAACTCTAGGACGCACTTTCCTAATAGGAATCGGATGCCTAGGTGGGTTAGGGTGAGACACATGTGAAACTGTCACTAAAGTGGGAACCGGCTCGGGTTCTAATTGGGAAGCAGAAGCACCGTCATGACTTATTCCTAACTTCTCACCTTTACCCTTAAGAACCACCTTTTCAATCTTCTTAGGTGTGTTCTCAAACTTGACTTTGACCACCCTGGCACGTTCGAGATCACTCTCGAGTTGGGATACACGTGTCGTCAGACTAGACAACGTGTCGGTCAAATCACACTTCTCCTTTCTCAAAACCTCCTTATCTTTCTCCAAATCTAAAACCCGACGACCTAAATCCCTATTATACTTCTTTGTTTTCAAGGTCTCGGTGTACAAATATCTAAAAGATTTTTGGAGCTCACTTTCATCTCCACTTTCACTCTCACTTTCTCCCTTACTAGAAGCGCTCAAACCATCACTATCACTTTCGTGTGCACTATTGTGGGACAAGGTGGTTGTACTCACACGACTAGAAAAAACTACAAACTTCTCACCACTAGTCTCATCACCCTCACCTTCACTACTATCACTAAGTGTGGCGGGCATAGCTACTTTCTTTCCTTTCTTTCTAAGCCACGTAGGACACTCAAACGACTTATGTCCCTTACCCCCACATTCAAAACAAGTGACGTTCTCAAAATCTTCCTCACACTCCTCATCGGATTTATTTTCTTTTTCCATCTCACCACTTTCTTTGGCCTTTCCTTTCTTTTTATTTTTCTCAAAAAAATTCTTTTTATCATTGAAATTTCCACTTTTCTTGAATTTGAGAATTCTTTTGAATTTTTTTGCAAACAGGGCCAAGTCATCTAAGTCAAAATCACATTCAGACTTGGACTCAAAAACTTTTTCTTTCTTTTTCTGAAAATGAGTCTTTAAAGCAATCCCATTATCCTTATCCTTAATGGTTTTGGGAAACATGTCAATCTCATAGGTTTGAAGATCTCCTACAAGTTCTTCCAACTTAAGTGATTTCAAATTTCCCAAAGAGTTCAAAACAGTGACTTTAGGAATAAAGCGTTTTGGGAGAGATCTCAAAATATTTTTAACGACACGCGTGTTATCAATTACCTCACCCAAATTAAAACTAGTGTTAACAATGTCTGACAAGCGTGAAACTCATCAAAGCATTCGGACCCAGATATGGTGATAGTCTCAAATTGGGTGGCCAAATTTTGTAATTTTGATTCTTTAACAGCATTCGTACCCTCATGTGTAAGTTGAAAAACATCTGATGCCTCTTTTGACGTGGTACACGTCATTATGCGTTTGAACTCATCAGGTGTGACAGACCCAGAAATAGCACTTAGACCCTTAGAATTAAAAGATGACCATTTAATTTCTTCATCAGTCCAAGAAATGTCAGGTTTCAAGTTGGTCACATTATCAACAGTCACGGTGGGAGGAGTCCACCCTCGTTCAACCAAAATCCAGACACGTTCATCAATGGCTTTTAAAGCCGACCTCATACGGGCTTTCCAATAAGCATAATTTGTCCCGTCAAAAACAGGCATTTTATAATATGACTTCTCCATTTGAACACGCACTTTTTTAAAAATCAATTTTTTTTCAGAAAATTGATATCTTAGAAAAATTTTGCGAAAAAAGGAATACGCGATAGATTAGCGTAACCTGCTTTGATACTAATTTGTAGAACGTGAGTGCTCACGTTCAAATGATCAAATTATATATAAAACCATTTAAACACAAACAAACCCTAAACATGCAGCAGTATGTGATTGAATAAATTAATAATCTACGCAAGAACATTCAAACACATGCAATTAAGGAAAAATCCCCCTCAGGGGCAAAACCATTTATTTTCACTATAATTTGTAAGAAAACGGCTTACAATCGGATTACAATGAAAATACAAGTTGACTAAGAATTACCCTCGGGTATCGGATTCTATAGTCGCGGCTGGAATTATCCCTTTCCAGTAGGGCTGCAATGAAGAAGAAGAACAGTCTCCTCCACAAGGGTTGAACAAACCAAAGTTGTGTTCTTGGGTTGCAAAAGGATTCACAAATATTTGGCAAGGATGTGTGAATCAAAACATGAGTCTTGGGACTCAAAAATACGAAGAATAGATGTATTTGGACTCTCAAATTCATCTCCTAAAGTCTTGCAAAACAACTCTCTCGAAGTTGGTATTTATAGGGAAATACATGAAGAGACCCACGATTTTAAACTGCTGAAATTCTATCCAGCGTACAGGTACCCCGAACCGGTTCGGGTACCCCTGCGAACCGGTTCACCCCCCCGAACCGGTTTCGGGCTGGGTTCGGGAAAGTGTGCTGGGAACATGTGCTTAAACACTTAGAAAAATTCCCAGAATTTTCAATGAACATATCTCCATTTTCAACGGGACATAACTTGTTCACCGTAGCTCGAATTGAGGTGTCGTTTCTTCCAGTATATTTTTTACGGTAAGCTTTTCAACTTTGCAGTTGACCGGTCCTCCGGACGGTGGCTGTAAAATTACCAATTTGCCCTTGAACATCCTATCACTAGCGTTCAAATATAAAGAGTTAAAATCCAATATCACTAAGCGCATTCTCACTCTTTCATATAATTCCATAATTATCTCCAAATATAACTCTCAATGGTAGTGGGCTTCCCCACTAGTCGGTACAATACTCTCCAATCGGTATTCTCTCGAACAAAATCAATATGACTCCAATAATTTCTTATTAGGGAAACTCCCTAATAGTATCCAACACACACTCCTCATAACCCTTATAGAGCTTCATAATCGATAACCTCAAATGAAATGGGATGAAACTCACCCTAGAAAACATCCCCAAAACTGCCCTGTTTTCGAATCGATTCGGGCCCAATCCGAATCGATTCGGCACAGCGAATCGATTCGGCCTCCAAGGCAAATCGATTTGGGTCATAAGACCTGGGCTTATGTCTCAGTCTGAATCGATTTGGGTTGGGGTCGAATCGATTCGTTCACTCAGACCTGTCAAGCTATAATATTCCGAATCGATTCGGGTTGGGGTCGAATCGATTCGGCCTATTCAAGGGCTACGAAAATGGCTATTTTCATCAAAGCCAAGAATCCCCAAAAATCATTTTTATCATCTTCTTTTCATTTCTCTTCAATCCAAACATATATATAACACTAATACTCATCAAATAACACACCTCAACTAATTTCTAACCTCCAATCCATTATATACACAACAAATCTAAGATTTTCCCAAAAATCTAGGTTTTACATATTCAACCCAAAATTCACAATTTAAATCCATAAATCATGAAATAAATAATACACAATAATTATTTAGCAAGTTTAATCACTTGCCTCAAGTTTGTAGGGCCTGATTCATCCTCAAGATTGCGAAATGGTCAGAAATCCTACTTTTTCTCTCTTTCTCTTCTTCTTTTCTTCTTCTCTCTATTTCTCTCTTTCTTTCTCTTTCTCTCTAAGGAGATTTTTATCTCCCGTAGGCTTTTAAGACTTGTCTCCCATGATACACAACTTTAAATGATAATACACACTTTAAATGACTCGGTAACTTTAATTCGAGTCAAACGAACTTAAAATATTTTGGAGCCCAAACAGACCCCAAGTACAGTCATTTCAACTTTCTCGACCCTTCCGGAAACAATGGCACACTTAGAATTGACATTCGAATCACTCCCCAACATCTTCAAATTTTGACCTCAAATGACAATTTAATCATTCTCCAATTAAATTAATATCTATTTCTCGCAAAAATATATAAATTATTGCCTCAAAAATCTCGGGTTGTTACATCTACATTCTTCTGTAATACCTTAGTTGTAATAGTGCCATAATGGTTTTCTTCGAAAGATTTTTTTCCTCATATCCTATATTGTAGATTGTTTGATTCGATTTAGATTCATTATCTTTCATGTTTAGTGTCACCTAATTAATCAAGATAAAATTGGATAAAATTGAATCAAACTTTTTTGTGACTTAATTTATGATTTCTACATTTGACAATCGAACCAGACCACTCTATAAAGTTTTTCAAATTGGTATTAGATGTTATTTCTACAAGTTATTTAGATAAATTTTGGTGGTTATATGGATAATTCGTATAATAGGCTACCTTTTTTTATGGCATGAATTATGAATATTGGAAAGCTCGAGTGAGATCGTCTCTAAAATCAATCGACAATCGTGTTTGGCTTGCTGTTGAATTGGGGTGGACTTCTCCCATTGTGAATAATGAAAATGTCATTAGTCTCAAGACATCCACAACTTGGACTGAAGATGACTTTAAATTGAGTAATTTTTAACTCTTGATATTTGAACGCTATTTCTAGTGTTGTCACACCCGGAGAACTTTGACGTATCATGTCATGTACTGCATCTAAAAAAGCTTGGGATATCCTCTAGCTCACACATGAGGGTACTAATGTTGTTAAATCTTCTAAGCTTCAAAACCTCAACACACAATTAAAGACTATATGCATGCTTGAATATGACACTTTTGATGAATTTTATGTTCGTATATCTAATATTATGAATTCATATTTTAATTTGGGTGAGTAAGTTCTGAAAATAAGAATTGTTGAGAAAATTTTGTGGTATCTCCCATCTCATTTTCATGTGAAAATTATAATCCTTAACTCTTTGGTAATACTAGAAACAATTAGGATAAAAAGAGGTCGTAGGTGATCTCCAAACTTATGTATTAGACATGTTCCTCGAAACTAAAAAGAAAAAAGAAAATGGAGTAAATTTAAAACCTAAATCAACAAAGAGAAGCTTTTAGACTCCGATTCTGAAATTGATCATGATGATCTTGTCTTATTTGGTAAATAAATTTAAAAAATTATCAAATTTAAAAATCAAAATTCATACAAATTGGAAAATTAAAATTTTGAGAAAAATAAAATTTCGAAGTGGGTTATAATTTTAATGAGAATGATCAAAAAAGTGATAGAGGTGCAAATCCAAGAATGTTGAATTAGAGAGATGTTATGAGTGTGAGGGGAGAGGTCACAAAGACCATCAGTGTCCCACTAGGCTTAAGAGATAAGGTAAAGGCACAATCGCCGATAAAACCACTTAAGCTATAGTGATATTGAGTCAGTAGATTTAGGGACTGAATCACCATATGAACGTAACTTATGCGCTTTCATGGATAATCACGTTAGCACTTTAAGTACGTCTCACGTTAATGAGGACATTTCTAAATATGATACCCTCGATAATGAGTCGAATCATTTAGGAGAGAGTGAGGGTGATGATTTTAGTGAGGGAAAATATGGTATATAATCTGCATACACTGAACTTACACCGAGTCATTGAAAATTAAAAACAAAAATAAAAATTTGACTTTATGGTTTTGTCTCTATAGAAGGAGTTAAAAGTTATGAGAGAGAGTAACGCCTCGATGAGTCAACTCGAGAGATCGAGAACCTCTTTGAATGAGAAACTTGTTTTGGTGGATAGGGAAAATACCATTTTGACCAATAAAGTGGTTAGTCTTACGAAAGATCTTTAAGCATCTTTGAAGATTCATGAAAAACTTAGAGCCCATGTTTACCAACTCAAGAAAGATTTGGTACGTGCTTAGGAGGTCAAGATAACTTTAGAGGACACACCCAAGAAGGCTAGAAACATATTTCTAGTTCTCTCTTTAGGTTTTATAGATAGGTAAGGCAAAGGTTACGATGGTATATCCACTTTCAATACTGCACCCGAACCGGTTTCCAAGGTTGTGATAGATACTTATGGGCCTCCACCTAACCTTCCAATGAGAACTCATCCTATTCGTTTTAACAAAGATTAACCTAAACAAATCTATATTTGTACCCATTTCAAACAAAGAGGCCACCTGAGGAATTTTTTTTCAAGCTAATAAAAGTCTCTTACACGCATCATCCCACACACCGCCATAGAAACCAGACTAGTTTTTGTGAGAAAGTTGAGTTTCTAGTCAATACTTTTCAATATTTAATGTAGGAATTTCAAAGGATGTCTACTGTAACAACCCTCGATTCTGGGAGGCTCAATATATACTAATTTTACCGCATAAGGTAATTATATAAAATGTGGGGATTGGGGTAAATATTAATTTAATGAATTTGAAGTTAATATTTACTAGCTTGATGCATATTTACTGTAGGTGAAAGTAAATATCATCAGGTTGCATGTTTGTAGTGTTAGGTATTTAAACTGACATTTTCATTTATATGATATTGGTACTCAAAATAATTTATAAAATTTCCGAACGCCAGTTTAGAGGGTGTAGTTAGTCTCGGATGGTGCGAGACAGTCAAAATAAGTGTCATATTGTATTTTTGGGTTCTGGGCACTTTTGACTGGTTTTAACTTAAATGCGTATTCGGGAGTCATTTTAATGTGGTATTAACCATTTAAGTTGGGAGTTTTAACGTATGCCACGAGTTTAGTCGTCTAAAATCCCTTATTTTCCCCATTTTATGTCTTGAACATAGAGAGAGATAGGGGAAGAGAAAAGTGGAGGAAGAAGAGAGAAATGAAGATTGAAGATGGGAGATTGCTTCTACCACCATGAAATCTGAATTTACAACCATAAGGCAAGTTTTCTACTTGCTAATATGTGAGATAAGTTGAATAATTTGTATGATAGTTGTGTATTTGCATTTATGGATCACAAATGGAATTTATGGGATTTAAACCCTAATATTAGTTTTTGATGATAAAATGGTGAGCATTAATGGTTATAAATCATGTAGGATAATCTTTGGGTAGATAAAAGTTGTTGGTTGTGTTCAAAATGAAAGAAATTGAGATTTGGGTTTAGCTTTTGGAAGAAGGAAGAACCCTAGGTCTGTTGTGACCGATCGACCGCGGTCCCTTGATCGGTCGACCGGGCCTTCGTGGAAGGGCTTACTGTTTTCCTACAAAAGCATAAATTTTGAGCGCGGTCGACCGCGATTCCTTTACCGGTCGACCAGCCCCTCTATTTTAAGCTTTCTTCTTTTCTCTGTAGGAAAAACCTTGAGACGCGGTCGACCGTGGTCTTGGGACCGGTCGACCGGTCCCCTGTTTTTCACCTTTAAAATCTTATTTTGTTTCCTAGATTTATTTTCTTCAATAGGGACTAGGATCCTTCTTGAATGAAGTAAATTTAGAGTTTTAGAGTCCTAGAGGAATTAGCTATCCACCCTACTTTAGAAATAGGATAGGGGGGAACTTTTCCGGGGTTATGCCAATTAATGTTAGGGCATTCTTTTCTTTTAGCTGACTAATATAAGACTAGGAGATGTAGTATTACGTTTGAGAGACCTTAGAAGCTCAATAGAGCTATGATCCGTCTTGATGGTTTATAATAACTTCACAAGTATATCTTGGGGGAATAAAGTGATATTTCATTTATTCATTGAGGTTGTAATACCGTTACGATATACATATGGCTCCGGATAATAAGCTATATCATTTACAAATAAAGTAAATGGATAAGGTTTCGGATAAAAATGAAACATGTACGTGGAAATGGTATTGATTTTAGTAAATGATAATTTACTTAATCATGAACTCGGTAAATGATAATTTACTTGATTTTTGAAATGGTAAATAAAATGGTTGATACACACCTCTCTAAATGACATCATAAGGGAAGTTCGCGCCCTTGCTGATGCCCCCTGGCTAGTGAATGCAAGGTGGATATAGTCCATAGGCCATATGAGCGATTGTGTTATATTTTCTGCGCTGGTGAGGAGATTCCGGGTGTGGTCTTGACTCTCCCGCAGGCATATGGCCGCTTCCCGACGTTTGCATTATGAGCCCAGGTTGTCTTGTATAGATAGGCCCTGGAAGATGATGGTCATTTAGGGGCGCACCCAGTGGGGAAACTCGGAGGGGCGGTCTTAGAATCGTTGTATGCATAAGAATATAACTATTCTAAATCAAGTGGGACTTGATGTATGATAAATGCCATAAAGAGCATTCAATGATTGAATATATTCATGTTGAGGAATGGTAATGCCAGGATGGGCACGTAATTAAATTAAGAGCCACAAAGAGCTTAAAATTGAGATAAAAGCCACAAAGAGCTTATAGTTATAGATTTATTTTCCTATTGAGGAATAAACTACGACATGAATCGGGTATATGATAGAAGTTTTAATTATGTACATCTTTCTTTTCCTCTTGCTTGGTTAAATTTAAAACTTATGCTTTTCTTTATTTCGTTAGCTTATGCTGTAGATCTGTGTAGAAAGATTTGCTTCCTTTTATTTTCCTAGCATGATGATATTCATAGCTGTCATACTCTTTATTCATCTGGTAATCATATAGAACCGGGCCCTGACCCGTTTACACTTCTTGTTGCATATGCATCTTATCTCTGCTCAGGTACTCCTCCGCTGGGATGCCTGATTTGAATTCCTATTCCGATCTCCTCGGCGAGCCGTGATGCATTGCGGGTATTACAGGACACAATTGGTATAGACGTTTTCATTTTTGCATTCTAGTTAAGATCAAGTTCTTTATTCGGGCGAGGTGCCCAAGCTTTTGTAAATGTCTAATGAAATGTAATAAGTAACTTATTGAACTTGTGTATTATTGGTGTATCAGTTGGTGACCGGTAACATATTTGGTCTTTTTATTGTATTCTTGTTGTATTATTTATATAAGTCTTGGGGTTTCCCTTATCTTTCAGGAATTGGGTTGTTTGTTTTCATTTATCTACTTTCAAATCAAAGTTTTTGGCAACCCGTTTTCTGAAATATTGGGTGGTTATCCTTGATACTCTATATTTTTATTGTGATGGTGAGAATGATTCCATCTATGATTCCATTATATTGGAGTATTGGGCTGGCCACCCCTTATTTTGGTGAGCGGGTTGTCACAGATGGTATCAGAGCATCAGGTTCTAGAGTCCCTAGGAACCTGATTGGGCATAAATATTGTATATTTATCCCCCTAATTTCAGTACTTTTGTGAACCCGAATGATGTAACATATATGGATTTGATTCACTTTTATGATTCTAACCTTCTTGGCGAGTATTGCGTGTTTCGTGCTTCTCCTATTGGTTTTACAGGTTAATTATGCAAGCAGTGCAAAGGAGGAAACAAGACTGTGCAAGAAAAGCTAAGAAGGCAAGTTCAAGGGCATGTCGGTAATTTTGCAACCTGATCCGGAAGAATAAGTCAAATGGGAAGTTGAAGAGCTCGGAACAACGAGAACACTGGATGAAACGGCACCCAAATCCGAGCTACGGTTGAAAAGTTATGCTCAGTTGAAGTTGAAGAAAAATCCAAGAAAAGAAGAGAAAAACCAGAAAAAAATCTAAGTGTTGAGAGCAAGACCAGGCTGGTACATGCGAACCCCACCCCGAACCGGTTCGGAGGGGCGAACCGGTTCGCTGTACCTCCGAACCGGTTCGCATGTACCTGACACGCGAATTTTGTCTTTCATTTTGATTGGTCTCCAAGTCTCCTAATAGGTTTAAAAGACTCCAAAACTTGTGGGGAACGAAGGCATTAACCTAGGAGCAGCTTTTAGGGCTATTTTTAGAGAGTTTTTGAGAGAACAAAAGGGGAGAAATATCTAGGAACATCAAGGGCACAAATTACTTCAAGAATTCATTGTTTCGGCTTTGTTTTGGCAAGTTTTAATTCAAAATTCTTGTTCTTTATTATTGTTCTTGCATGCTTTGTTTTCCCATTAGATTCAACTCGTTTTCGCATTCATAATACGTAGTTACATGTTTCTAGTCAGTTTTATCATGAATTCCTACACATGCAACGTCATTATTTCATGCATTAGTCAATTTAACATGTCCGGCTAGGTTTTTCAAGGTTGGGATGCATGAACCCAACATGATGTGTTAGTGCATGTGTATAACGTCGATCCGCTGAATTTAATGATTAATTTCGATCGTATCGCGTAATTTAATAAGAATTGTAGATCTTTATATCTCGTTTGCCTATGGGTACTCGTGATGATTTAGAGTACAATTTGAGTGTAATTACCGCGATACCGATTTACTCATCCTCAGATTAGGTATGACGCGGGCTTGAACCTCGTATACATAATGCTTGGGAGTACTAAATTCTGGGTTTGAATTAATCGGATAAATTTATGATTGACGTTGTCACTGCATTACACTAGGGTTGGGGGATTGTATTCCCATCCTGTTTTCTCATCATCTAGTTAAAAGTTTCAATTTAATCCTTCATTCTTAATCTAGATTATTTAGTTAGTTGCATAGTTCATCATAATTCCATAATTGCATTTAGTTTAACCAATCCCAAAAAGCGAAATCAATCTTTTTCTTTTCTTCTTAGAGTCATCGCTAGGATTCCTCAATCTTATCCCGTCGTCACAACTCCGTTGTCCTTTTTCCCTGAGGATCGATACCCGACTTGTCGGATTATTACTTGAACGACAGGCTTGCACTTGAGCCTAGAGAGTACACACTTTAGAGACACATTATGAGTCGTGTCAAGTTTTTGGCGTCGTTGCCGGGGACTTAGGTAGACTTAGGATTAGATCGAGTTAATCCAAAGCTTTGACCAAAAATTCAAAAATCCAAAAAAAAAAAATCAAAAAATAATAAAAAGCACAAAAAGATTCACCACCATCTCTCACAAACTTAATGCAAAATTCTGAAACCACTCCCATACCCCATAATACTCAAACCAGCATTCACGAAAATCCACTTGTTGAGTATAATCCTGATAGTCCCCACACTCCACAAGCCCCACAATTCTGGATCCCACCTCCCACACCGTCACACTCAATCTCTAGCAACACTCCCTTCTCCTTCGTAGGACACACGTCGTGCACACCCAGTGAGAACGCCGAATCCTCGAGTGAGAGAGAGATGTCACAGCACAGTAATGCAACTACCGGTGAGGAAGAGCCTCTATACCGCCCGTTGAGAGAATTCTTATATCCCGAGCGCACTGTCACTCCGGGATGCATTATACTCCCGTATAATGTCGGGCAGTTCCGATTCAAAAATGGGATAATCCAGATGCTACCACACTATCACGGTATGGATTCAGAGAAGGCATACCTGCATATACGGGAATTTGAGGACGTGTGTGATACCCTCAATGATCAAACTTGCACACAGGAGGTGATTCGCCTCAAACTCTTCCCATTCTCGTTAAAATATAAAGCTAAGACCTGGCTTTGGTCTTTACCTCCGAGCTCGATTCCATCCTGGAACGAGTTATAATCCAGATTTCTCAAGAAGTTCTTTCCACCACATCGAACAATCTCCATAAAGGCTTAGATTCAATCGTTCAGGCAATTGGATAATGAGCCATTCCATCGATGTTATGAGCGTTTCAATGAATTAACTGCTTCATGCCCCCATCATGGATTTGATACAGCCCAAATCATTTCCTTCCTCTATAATGGGTTGAACCTTAACTCCAAGAAACTCATTGAAACCATGGGTAGTGGTCCGTTTATCGAGCTAGATTGCCACGATGCTGAGCTTCACCTGAGGTATGTCGCCGAGACTACCCAATCCTGGGATATTTCTGATCCTAATGCTCAGAATCGAAATCGTCAAGCGACCACCACTCCATCGGCATCCGGCCTACACCAAATAGATAAGACCTCTATGTCGGACTGTCGGTTGGACTCCCTTGAGAAAGGATTTCGAGATTTATGCGAGGTAGTAGGATCTATCAAGAATCCCGTCGGAAAGGTGTGTGCGATTTGTGAGGCGGGACATTCAACTGAGGAATGCCCAACGATACCCGCCTGCAAAGTAATATTACAAGAGCAAGTTAGTGGTATAGGAGGCTTTAAGGGAAATTTCGGTGCCCCGCACGGGAATTCATACAACCCTTCGCGGAAAAATCATCCTGGATTTAGCTACGGGAAACAACATGCCGCAATGAACCCTCCTTCCCATGTTGCCCCTCCTCCTCCACAATAATTTCAACAAGCTCCACACATGCAAGGACATGTGCAAGCACCACCACCTCATGGAAATTATATCCCTCCACAGCGGAGAACTCTCGAGTATACTGTGAATCAATTCATCGCAAGCCAGGCCGCAACCAATGCCAAGTATGATCGTCTCATTGGTGACCTAAATGCAAATATGTCTAAGATACAATCCTCGTTGAGTGTTCAAGAGAAGGGAAAATTACCTGCCCAAGGCCAACGACCTCCCCAAGGTCAAACTAGTGTTAGCTCCACATCCACTGAACATCAGGAGCAATGTCAAGCAGTGACCACTCTTCGTAGTGGAAGAGTCGTTGATTTATCACCTCCTCCACACGACACAACAAAAGACAAGGAGATTTCGCCCGGCACGAAAGAGGCCGAAGATGTCCCCTTGGACGAGAGTGATAAGGAAGACACTAGTGAGCCTGAGGTGGTAGTGAAACCACCCTCCGCAACACCTTTTCCTCGAAGATTGATTCCTACTCAAAAAGGGACTCCACGTGATGAAGTGCTAGAAGTACTAAAGCAAGTGAAGCTGAATCTACCCTTCCTTGATGCCATCAAACAAATTCCAGCCTACGGCAAAGTTATCAAAGACTTGTTGACGGTAAAAAGGAGGATGAAAGTTAAAAAGAACGTCTTTCTAGCTCAGAAGGTGAGTTCCATTCTGCTAAATGATCTCCCGCCTAAATTTAAAGATCCCGGTGCACCCACCATATCATGCATCATTGGAGATAATAAAATTGAGAAAGCCTTACTTGACTTGGGAGCAAGTGTAAACATACTTCCTTACTCCATTTATAGGCAACTTGACTTGGGCGACCTCAAGCCCACAAAGGTCACTCTCCAATTGGTGGATCGATCAGTGAAGATTCCACGAGGCATAGTCGAGGACGTGATCGTCCAAGTGGACACTTTCTACTTCCCGGTAGACTTTGTCATTTGGGACACGGAGCCCTCCTTTAACTCAAGCAATCATGTTCCCATCATCCTTGGTCGCCCTTTCTTAGCTACAGCTAATGCAATCATCAACACAAGAAATGGGCGAATGCAGCTCACCTTTGGGAACATGACCTTGGAAACCAACATCTTCCACGTAGCCCAAAATGCAGGGGAGGAAGATGATCTTCACGCGGTGAGCCTCATAGATGAGGTAGTAGAAGAGTACTTCGAAGAAAATTTTTGTGGTGACGCCTTAGAGTCATGTTTAGCGACGAGCTATGAGTGTGAGGGGACGTCTACCCACTTCGAGAGGGATGTTGGAAGGTTGAGAGAATTACTCGCTAAGAGTGCGTTGGACGAGGACGTGAGAGAGATTGATTGGGTCTAGAGATTCGAGGAACTACCTCCGAGGGATACACATATAGCTCCTTCCAGTGAAAAATTTCCAACCCTCGAATTAAAGAAACTCCCCTCCCATATCAAATATGCATACCTAGGAGAGGATGAGACATTTCCTGTTGTTATCTCCTCTAGCCTAGACGAAGGGCAGGAGGGCAAATTGATGAGAATTCTGAGGAAGCACCAGGGTGCTTTTGGTTGGTGTATAACTGATTTGAAGGGGATCAGTCCTTTGATTTGCACCCACAAGATTCATCTCGAAGAGGATGTCAAGCCCTCTAGAGAAATGCAAAGAAGACTGAATCCCAATATGAAAGAAGTTGTGAGAACCGAGATCATCAAACTATTGGATGCCGAGATTATCTACCCAATCTCGGATAGCAAATGGGTGAGCCCTATTCAAGTCGTCCCGAAGAAGTCGGGTATAACTGTAATTGAAAATACCAAGGGAGAGCTTGTTCCCCAACGCACCACCACCGGTTGGCGTGTTTGCATTGATTACCGGAAACTCAATGTGGGAACAAGAAAAGACCATTTCCCCTTGCCATTCATTGATCAAATGCTTGAGCGAGTTGCGGGCCACCCTTATTATTGCTTCCTTGATGGTTATTCCGGATATAACCAAATTGAGGTAGATGTACTTGACCAAGAGAAGACGACTTTCACTTGCCCTTTTAGTACGTTTGCCTACAAACGTATGCCATTTGGCTTATGTAATGCACCCGCGACCTTTCAAAGGTGCATGTTGAGCTTATTTAGCGACATGGTCGAGAGAGGACTTGAGGTGTTCATGGACGATTTCAGCGTTTTTGGCACCTCTTTCGATCATTGTTTAGAAAAATTAGAAAAAGTACTTACCCGGTGTGTGGACAAGAACTTAGTGCTGAATTGGGAGAAGTGCCATTTCATGGTCACTAAGGGAATAGTTCTTGGTCACATAGTATCATCCAAGGGCATAGAGGTTGATAGGGCTAAGATAGATGTCATAGCTGACCTTCCCCCCACCGAGATCGCTTAAAGACGTGCGCTCATTCTTGGGTCACACCGGGTTTTATCGAAGGTTCATTAAGGACTTTAGCGCTATCGCTAGACCCTTAAGCAACCTTCTCATGAAGGATACCCCGTTTGAGTGGACCGAGGCATGCCAAAGCTCCTTTGATAAATTAAAGAACATGCTCGTGTCCGCTCCCATCATGCAAGTTCCGGATTGGTCCCTACTGTTCGAACTTATGTGTGATGCAAGTGATTACGCGATTGGGGCCGTTTTGGGCCAACGTAAAGATAAGTAAGCTCATGTCATCTACTACGCTAGCCGGACCCTTGCCGGACCTCAACTCAACTACTCTACCACGGAGAAGGAGTTGCTAGCGGTAGTCTTTGCCCTTGATAAATTCAGATCGTATCTTATTGGTTCTCCTATCACTGTCTTCACCGACCACGCGGCTTTAAAATATCTACTTACGATGAAAGACGCCAAGCCACTCCTCATAAGGTGGATCCTACTCCTACAAGAGTTTAATCTCTCCATCAAAGACAATAAAGGAGTAGAAAACGTCGTGGCCGACCACTTATCTCGGCTCTCGTCCGACGTACCTAGTGATCCCATACCCATAGACGAGCACTTTTCGGATGAGAAACTATTTGCCACCTCTTCATATCCCTGGTTTGCGGATATAGTAAACTATCTAGTCACGGGAGCCGTCCCTCCCGATTGGACACCGCAAGATAAGAAGAGGTTTCTTAATTGGTCGCACATGTTCTTTTACGATGATCCCTTCCTTTTTAAATACTGTGCCGACCAAATCATCCGACGATGTGTACCGAATGACGAGATTCCAAAGGTCATCCAGTTTTGTCATTCGGAAGCATGTGTAGGCCACTTCTCGGCGAAAAAAACGGCCGCTAAAATTCTGCAATGCGGCCTCTATTGGCCCACAATCTTCCGGGATGCAAATGACGCTTGCAAGTCATGTAATAGGTGCCAACGAATGGGAGCCATTTCTCGACGCGACATGATGCCCCTTACCCCCATACTCATCATTGAGGTATTCGATTGTTGGGGTATTGACTTCATGGGTCCCTTCCCCCCATCCTTTGGTTTCCTATACATCCTAGTCGCGGTAGACTACGTTTCTAAATGGGTAGAAGCTATAGCTACTAAGACTAATGACAACAAAGTGGTGATAAAGTTTCTACAGGAACACATACTTTCTCGCTTCGGAGCACCGAAAGCGATAATTAGCGATAATGGCACGCACTTTTGCAATAGGCCATTTGAGAAGCTCATGAGAAAGTATGGGATCGTTCACAAGGTTGGGATGACATATCACCCACAAACGAATGGGCCGGCCGAGCTAGCGAATCGGGAGATCAAGAACACTATTGAAAAGACCGTCAATCCTACCCGGAAAGATTGGTCCCTTAGATTGACCGATGCACTTTGGGCCTATCGTACCGCGTTTAAAAATCAACTTGGAATGTCCCCTTTCCGTTTTGTGTATGGCAAACCTTGTCATCTTCCTGTTGAGCTCGAACACAAAGTGTATTAGGCAATTAAGCAATTGAACTATGCCTTGGACAAGGCCGGTGAAGCCCGTAAGCTACAATTGATTGAGTTAGAAGAACTACGCAATGATGCGTATGAGAATGCTAAAATTTCAAAGGAGAGGATGAAACTTGCTCATGATAGCATTATTCGAAGAAAAGAGTTTCATCCCGGGCAAAAAGTTCTTCTATACAACTCTCGGATCCACCTCTTTCCAGGCAAGCTGCGGTCACGATGGTCTGGCCCGTTCATCGTAAAGAACGTTTTTCCCCATGGAGCTATTGAACTACACGATTTAAAAGGGGAAAACACGTTCAAGGTAAATGGACAACGCCTAAAGCCATACCTAGAGGCGTTTGTGGATGAGGTCGACACGATTTGGTTGTCGGACCCTGTTTACGGGGTCAATTGAGCTAAGCGAGTGAGGTCATCGCACCCCAGACGCGTATGGGGTGATTTTGTGTGTAAAATAGTCGGGTGTAAATAGGTTAGTTAGGAGTCAGGAGCCTGCGTTGCATGAGAGATAGGTTAGCACATTTTTCGAGGGTGCTAGTACGCTTTTCGAGGTCGTATTCGAGGAAGTTTTTGAGAGCCCGAGGATCTAGAAGGTTTTTAGGGGCATTATGCACAAGTTAGGGGATGAGAGAGCACTTAGAAATGGAGAGAAGAGTGAATTTCAGCGATTGGACCAGCCTGGTACCCCCGAACCGGTTCGCTGTACCTCCGAACCGGTTCGGAGGGGCGAATCGGTTCGCTGTACCCCCGAACCGGTTCGCATGTACCTGTCAGGTTCTTCTCCCCTTTTCTCCAAGTTCATTCCCTTTCCCTCCATTCTTTTCCCCTTCTTCCCCCTTCCTTTTTCTTCCCTCCAAATCCTTCCCTCCTTCCCAAATTCATCCCAATTCATTCCCTCCACCCTTTCCTTCCCAACCTTTCATATTTCCCACCAAAAACACACCCCTTCACACCTATAAATACATCCCACCCCTCCTCCATTTTTCACACCAAAACATTCTCCCTCATTCTCTTCTCTCCCATATTTTCTCCCATAATTTCTCCCTCACTCTCTTCTCTCCCATATTTTCTCCCATAATTTCTCCCTCTCTCTCCCTCTTTTCCATCAAAATGCCGCGCCGCCCCGCTCCCCGTCCAAAGAAATATGATGAGACCACCATACTTGATGACCCGGGCAGGGGGGTATTACGATGCGTCCAAGAACGCCATTGGTCCGAGATCTACTTCTCCTCCACGCGCGCCATTCACATCGAGCGCTTCGTGGATTGGAACACCCTTCCGGGCGAAGTCACCGCCCTTTTTGACCGCCGTGGGTGGTGCTCTTTCCTCGCCCCTACGTGCAATAACGTTTTTGATACTGCCATTCGTCAATTCTATGCGACCTTGGTTCGCAAATCTTCCACACTTCACGAGGCTTATCTCGACGGTATCACTATTCCCTTCTCGGCAGCTCTTATTGCACGCAAAATGCGTGCCAAAGGGGTGATCCTCCCCGTGCCCTTCCAATACCCCAACAATGGTGCCCCACACACAAAAGACGAATGCGTTGCCCGCATGGCACCCGGGGCGTAATGGACACGCGAGACCTTCCCCATTGGTGGATTGGCCACCACGGTCCGCTTCACTCACATCATTGTTTGTGGTGCCATCCACCAAACCACCAATGACTCGGTGGTCCGGTCCCGTCACGCCAATTTCCTCTACTATTTTTTGGACCCCGAGAGCACCATCAACCTTGCCCAAGTCTTCTATGCGGATATCCTCAATGCTGCCTATGACAAAACTGGCAAGGTGGCACTCCCATACGCCCGTTTCATTACGGAGCTCTTGATGGATGCAGGAGTGGATGAACCCGGAAACCAAATTCGACTTCCTCGCCCCGTAGGCGGCACGTCCACAACTCGAAGTGAGCGCCAAATGCGCGTGGCTCACGCCGACCGTCCTATTCAAGAGGAGGATGTGGCCGAGGAAGCTCCCGATGACCCGATGATGGATGTAGATGAGGAAGAAATTGAGGATGATGAGGAGGATTTTGATTTCGAGCTCCCGGGGGAAAACTTCGATAGGCGCCTTTCAGCGGTTGAGTCCCGTCTCGACGGGTTCATCAACCAATACAATCAAGATCAAGCGGCTTACTGGAGGGACACCCGGATGATGTATCAACTCCAAGTCCACCTTCACCAGCTCAACTTTGGTGGTCCTCCTCCCCCCTTCTTTTATGACCCATCTGACCCGAATGCACCGAGCTCCTCCCACCCACCTCCCCCATGAGCTTTTATTGTCTTTATCTTTTGGTTTAATTGTTAGTGGTGGTAGGGCTTTCACATTGTTCACAGTTGTTTTTTTTCCTTTTTTTTATGTAACACAGGCTTCTATTTGTTATTATACAATCTTGCATTTTTTCATATTTGTTTGTTTTATTTTTCCGCACTTTTTATTCGCCTTAAGTTAGATTTTAGTCCTTTTTGCTTGAGGACAATGCAAAAGTCTAAGTTAGGGGGGGTCACAAGTGCGTATTTCTAAAACTTCACAAATTTTCAAAAATGCCCAAAATTTCCAAAAAAAATCATAAAATTTTGAAAAATCCAAAAATATTTTTGTTCAAAATAAATAAAAAATTGGAATTCAAAATTTTCAAAAATATCATTAAAAGTCAAATTGGAGTCTCAAATTGTAAATACCCAACATACACAAAGCCAAAATTGACCAAAGATGGAAATTGTGCGAAAATTGACGACTTAACGAATAAATGTGGAGATTAACAACCCCGGTGAGATTCGAGCCTATCACATTTTGCGAGATTTTAAATCAATCCGAGTTAATGGTTAACTCAAAGTTCTTTTTAGTGCTTAATAAGTTGTCAAGGATCTCAAATTTTTTCATTTGATCGGTTTTGAAAAATGTGTGCAATGTTGCCTTGAAAATCGTGCCAAATTAGTCTCTAAACTTAAATTCACCTCGAAATGCATATGGTAACGCAATTGACATTTTGGACAATGAAGTAGGCCCTCGTTTGTCACCCAAAAATATTGGCCAGAAAAAGTAGCGAAAAATTACCCTTTGCAACCCAAATTGAGCCGAATATTTTTCCCTCTCGTTTGACAACCCGAAAAACCCAAAATAGCCCGGAATTGTGAAAAATGACAAAAATTCAAAATTTAAGTCCGAAAAGTGCAACAAAAAGGGGCAAGAAAAAAAATAGAAGAATGCTCAACAAAAATAGCAACAAAGAAAAAAAAATAATAGAAAAAGAAGAAAAAATGAGCAATAGCCCGGAAAATGCACAAACGGACATCACGAATGAATTTTCCAATTCCAACCTTCCATACCTCCTTCATTTTACCCTATACACCCTATAACCCGAAAAAGTGCTAACCGAGTCCAAATTGCGTAAATTAAGTACCGCGTGGAGAGTTAATACACCAAAAGATAATATAAGAGGTTAAATGCGCGAAATAGAGGCGATGTTCCCGTTTTTAAAACCGTAATCCGTTGAAGAGATCCCTTCACCATAAAATTTCCGCCTTTCTAATTGCATGCGTGTATTTTCTTCCATTACATTTACTCCTTATATCACGCATGCCGAGAGAATAGCCATAATCCGAGTGATTCGTTTGAGAGAGCATTCTGTGAGGACTTGAAATCAAAACAAATTTTCGGATAAGTAACGTAATGATCAATCGATGGAAATTGGCGGTTATATTTTCGGCTTCGCACACACCCACTACGGTTTGAGACTTGTAAATATGACTTGATGATGACTATTTTATGGAAAAGTTTGAATTGTACAATTTTTTCATATTTTGAATTTTCTTTGAGTCGAATTTTGTGGGTATATTCACTGCAAACCCTCACGAGACACAACTCGTCCTACTAGGGTAACCTAGAGGTTTAAAGGCTTGTTGCATACGCTAAATGCAATCGCTTGCCCGCGAAAGTGGTATTCTATCCCAATAAAGTCCTTGAAGTGTCCTTAACCCTTACTCTCATTCTTTTACATTGCTCGGGACGCGCAAAGTTCTAAGTTAGGGGGTTTTGATTGGGCATAAATATTGTATATTTATCCCCCTAATTTCAGTACTTTTGTGAACCCGAATGATGTAACATATATGGATTTGATTCACTTTTATGCTTCTAACCTTCTTGGCGAGTATTGCGTGTTTCGTGCTTCTCCTATTGGTTTTACAGGTTAATTATGCAAGCAGTGCAAAGGAGGAAACAAGACTGTGCAAGAAAAGCTAAGAAGGCAAGTTCAAGGGCATGTCGGTAATTTTGCAGCTCGATCCGGAAGAAGAAGTCAACTGGGAATTTGAAGAGCTCGGAACAACGAGAACACTGGAAGAAACGACACCCAAATTCGAGCTACGGTTGAAAAGTTATGCTCAGTTGAAGTTGAAGAAAAATCCAAGAAAAGAAGAGAAAAACCAGAAAAAAATCTAAGTGTTGAGAGCAAGACCAGGCTGGTACATGCGAACCCCACCCCGAACCGGTTCGGAGGGGCGAACCGGTTCGCTGTACCTCCGAACCGGTTCGCATGTACCTGACACGCGAATTTTGTCTTTCATTTTGATTGGTCTCCAAGTCTCCTAATAGGTTTAAAAGACTCCAAAACTTGTGGGGAACGAAGGCATTAACCTAGGAGCAGCTTTTAGGGCTATTTTTAGAGAGTTTTTGAGAGAACAAAAGGGGAGAAATATCTAGGAACATCAAAGGCACAAATTACTTTAAGAATTCATTGTTTCGGGTTTGTTTTTGCAAGTTTTAATTCAAAATTCTTGTTCTTTATTATTGTTCTTGCATGCTTTGTTTTCCCATTAGATTCAACTCGTTTTCGCATTCATAATACGTAGTTACATGTTTCTAGTCAGTTTTATCATGAATTCCTACACATGCAACGTCATTATTTCATGCATTAGTCAATTTAACATGTCCGGCTAGGTTTTTCAAGGTTGGGATGCATGAACCCAACATGATGTGTTAGTGCATGTGTATAACGTCGATCCGCTGAATTTAATGATTAATTTTGATCGTATCGCGTAATTTCATAAGAATTGTAGATCTTTATATCTCGTTTGCCTATGGGTACTCGTGATGATTTAGAGTACAATTTGAGTGTAATTACCGCGATACCGATTTACTCATCCTCAGATTAGGTATGACGCGGGCTTGAACCTCGTATACATAATGCTTGGGAGTACTAAATTCCGGGTTTGAATTAATCGGATAAATTTATGATTGAATTTGTCACTGCATTACATTAGGGTTGGGGGATTGTATTCCCATCCTGTTTTCTCATCATCTAGTTAAAAGTTTCAATTTAATCCTTCATTCTTAATCTAGATAATTTAGTTAGTTGCATAGTTCATCATAATTCCATAATTGCATTTATTTTAACCAATCCCAAAAAGCGAAATCAATCTTTTACTTTTCTTCTTAGAGTCATCGCTAGGATTCCTCAATCTTATCCCGTCGTCACAACTCCGTTGTCCTTTTTCCCTGAGGATCGATACCCGACTTGTCGGATTATTACTTGAACGACAGGCTTGCACTTGAGCCTAGAGAGTACACACTTTAGAGACACATTCTGAGTCGTGTCAGAACCTATGTGGACGCCTTAAGTTTCAGCGTTGCTCTTGATTTGACATAAAGCCTTAGGATTAAGATCGGTGGTTTCTCTGGTGAGATTTCGTTCTTCTGGCTTGAGGTAGAATTTATAGAATCTTCTGTGCATTCGTGAGAGAATAGTAGATTGATTGGAGAAGGGAGTCATGGGGAGGACTTTTGAGAACTGTAAATTGTAGTCGGGGATGAGGACCGCTTTGGAGGTCGCTCCCTTTTCGTAGCATTTTCTTGTCTTGCTACTAAGGCTACTAATTTCAGTTGATGTAGTTTTCCCATGTACCGCGAGAAGTAGAAAGTGGTACTGAGATTGAGATTTCAAGCGATGTTATATCGAAGTGGATAAGTTCCCTGAAGTAGGATTGAGGATAATCCTTTACCCGTAGGAGTAGTGTTGGGATGGTGAAAATGCGGTCACCATATTCGTGGGTGCCGTAAGTTTGGCCCAGAGAGAAGCCCGGTGGATACTTGCAATGGCGAGTTTCTCTGGGATAACTGGACTGAGGAGAAGGTGGATTCTCGAAGGTTCACAAAATGTTGGGTTAAAGATCGATGGGGAATAAGGTGTTGTACGGTTAGGGAGACCGTGCACCAGGATATGATAGGCTCCAGAATAGGTGTTGTTAACACTTCTAATGGAGTAAGATTCATGAAACCCCGTTGGTGGACATTTGCCTGGGGAGATTTCATTGAACTGAGGAAGAGGAGGCCGAGAGCGTGTCCTCTTTTACTGAGGAAGTAAGAGGGACTGCGTGGGTAATTGTTGTCGAATAGAGTCGGAGTAATGGCTAGGATGCGGAGTGGTTGGTAAGTATGTGGATGGGAATTCGACCTTATTAGTGGGTGGTGTATTCCTTATTATAAGACTTAGTAGTATTATATCTACTGTAGATTCGGGTGTGTAGTTTGAGCTCGTTGTAGTATAGATGCGATTATAGAAGAGTAATTATATGACTTACGTGGTAGGGAAGTTTTATGATTTCTTCACTCGTTATGAAACGAGTGATGATATTTTAATGGCGTATGTGTTATATGTAATGTGTGGTATGAGTGTTCTATTGCTTGGTAGCATTTTATGTGGTTGTTATGACTTATCTCCATGACCAACAGAGTTAAGTAGTAATGCATAGGAGGGGTTCCTTGTTTGGATTCCGCTTTTGCGGGACGCTCCACGCGTGAACCTTAACGACGTTGGGAGTGGAGAGATGCCATTTTCCTTCCTTTTAATTTTTGTATTATACGCGAATAAAGGTATTTTGGTTGGTTTGGGGTGATAGCAAGCAAATAAATTGTAAGGCTATCTTACTTCTAGCTCAATTGGAACTAGTTGTTCTGTAATTTCTCTCCTGGATACAGGTTGAGACTTTATAGAAGTGGATCGAGGTAGGTAGGAGATTTTGTTATTTTTTTTATTTCCATGTGTGAGTGTTTGATTATTTGTTTGTTTTGTTCATGCATGTTATGCTTATCTCCATGATCAACTAGTTAAGTAGGCATGTGTCAGAGGGGTTCCTTGTTTGGATTTCTCTTCGGCGAGACACTCCGCAGCATGAACACTTAACGATGTTGTGATTGGAGAGACGCTATCCTTTTCTTTATCTTTTATTTTATATATTTTGTTGTTAGGTGTGGGATTGGAAGGATTAGCTGAGTATCACGTAGTAGAGTGATTAAGGGCTATTGAAGTGCGCAATAGAAGCACTGTATATAGTTCTCTCCTCTGATCGATGTGAGGGAGACTGAGATACGAAGTCGAATTTAGACTTCGGGTTATGCCTTGATAAGAAGGCTATTTGAAAAGATGTATATATGTTATGGGATAAATTTGTGAGACTTCACAGAAAGTGAATATCCGATCAGTTAAAATCTTTACCAATGCTGTGGTAAGACGTAGAAGTAGAATTTAGTTGATATGATTGCAAGTTAAAATTTATTGATCCCGATTATGTGTTTTAGACCATCACATCTTAATGACCGACGATGCGAGGTAGTAGTGTAACGAGAGGGTTCCTTGTTTGGATTTCACCTCGGCGAGACGTCCCACGCATGAAACCGAGCGAACGTTGGGAGTTGAGATAGGTCTTGGACACTAGGGATATACTTAGTATTTCATATATATACGATTTAAATAGGATATCTATAGATAGACCTTAGAATTCATTAGAGATTTAGGCCTATTAGGGTATGTGATGTTAATTCAGGAAGGTGGTGAGGAGTGGACCACGAGTAAGTCGTGGGTTGGGATTAGATCCCTAGGAACGAGAATTATGGGGTCTCGAGAGGTTTGGTAGGTTTGGCCGCAATAGCTGAGGCCTTACTTAGAAATAGTGTTACGTTGGAACTTCTCTTCTGGGGAGTTAAAAGGACGGGTGGACCCTCACTCCTGAGCCCATGATAGTGAGCTCGAGAGTGGTTGTAATGGAGAAGCTTCTGCCAGGTCGGGGAATAATGATACTGGAGCATAGACCCATTGTTTATGCATCTCACAAGCTTAAACTTGTGGGAAGTGTTAGTCCATGCTTGAATTAAAATTTCATCATGGGAGTGGTCACCTTAAATAGATAAGGCACTACTTCCTGGGCAGGAAATCTAGTCTTTCTCGCTAGCAGCGAGTTGTTGCAATATGTCGTGGGAGAAATCGAGTTGGTGCTCGGAGTTCAGAAGGACTAGTGATTGGATATTGTCTCGTTCGCTAAGGAAATGCGATTTGGGGTAGTAGATGCGTCGAGTAAGAGAACCGTCAGGGATATTTGTGTTGGCTTGGAAAGCCAAATGAAACGAGCATGACTCGGAAGACTCTGTAACAAGGGCATTCCGGTCTGTGATCGACCATTTCACCTACTCGTGCGAAGAAGAGTATCGGTGGAATGAAAAAGGGTATATTCATAGACGTTTGTATTGAATTGTCGGCAGCGTTCTGGTCATGATCCTATTCGTGAAAATTGTAAATCGTTTGACCAGACTGTTGCATTTCCGGCCATTATGGACGAACTTCATGTGGATGAGTACAACCCGCTCTTTATGGAGGAATGGTCGAACCGTGGGAAGTGCCTATTGAAATAGGGTGAACCGAGACTTAGCATTCGTGTCGGAGGTTTGGTACAAAATTTCCATGAAGCAATGGGAAACGTATGGGGATGGGGTATACCTTACCCCCTAACACGGATGAATGAATGGAGGAGGCCGGCTTAATGTCTAAAGGCGTATCTTGATTGTACGCCTTAGAATACATGACTGACGGAGCTGTAGGGCGTATGGATGGAAATCCCTGTACAACCATTAGGCTTTCGAATGGCCTTATGGATCATTTTCTAAGGCATTAGCATTGTGAGTGGCCTAATGGGGTCGGTTGAGTAATTCGCTTACTCGTTGGAAGGAACCAACGGGTAATATGTTCCTTGGACTTGGAGTGGTCTCGGGACATTTCTTTAAAGATTTGTCTTTTAAGCCACACACCTTGATGAGATACGTCAATGTGAAGAGAAGTTGAGTAGTGTTGGAATTAAGCCACTTAGAGTCGGTATGAGTGCCCCGAGGGGGAGATGTAACATGATTCTGGAGGTTGGGAAATTTTTACGGAGTGATGTGGACATCATCTTCCGCAGTAGGAGCTAGAATCGATAGTTAGAAAGGAACGCTTTGTGTTACGCTAGAGCAAATGATGTAGACTGAGATCGATAGAGTCAGTCTTAGTCCGGGTCCTTTTGGGACATTACGATAACCAGGGGTTTGCTTAGGTTGATAGAATCCTAGTTTAGAATAGTATACCCTTTATGAGCGTTGGGTATGCCCGAATTTTGGGGGCAAAATTCCCCCTTAAGGGGGGGAGTATGTAACAACCCTCGATTATGGGAGGCTCATTTTATACTAATTTTACCGCATAAGGTAATTATATAAAATGTGGGGATTGGGGTAAATATTAATTTAATGAATTTGAAGTTAATATTTACTAGCTTGATGCATATTTACTGTAGGTGAAAGTAAATATCATCAGGTTGCATGTTTGTAGTGTCAGGTATTTAAACTGACATTTTGATTTATATGATATAGGTACTCAAAATAATTTATAAAATTTCCGGACGCCAGTTTAGAGGGTGTAGTTAGTCTCGGATGGTGCGAGACAGTCAAAATAAGTGCCATATTGTATTTTTGGGTTCTGGGCACTTTTGACTGGTTTTAACTTAAATGCGTATTCGGGAGTCATTTTAATGTGGTATTAACCATTTAAGTTGGGAGTTTTAACGTATGCCACGAGTTTAGTCTTCTAAAATCCCTTATTTTCCCCATTTTATGTCTTGAACATAAAGAGAGATAGAGGAAGAGAAAAGTGGAGGAAGAAGAGAGAAATGAAGATTGAAGATGGGAGATTGCTTCTACCACCATGAAATCTAAATTTACAACCATAAGGCAAGTTTTCTACTTGCTAATATGTGAGATAAGTTGAATAATTTGTATGATAGTTGTGTATTTTCATTTATGGATCACAAATGGAATTTATGGGATTTAAACCCTAATATTAGTTTTTGATGATAAAATGGTGAGCATTAATGGTTATAAATCATGTAGGATAATCATTGGGTAGATAAAAGTTGTTGGTTGTGTTCAAAATGAAAGAAATTGAGATTTGGGTTTAGCTTTTGGAAGAAGGAAGAACCCTAGGTCTGTTGTGACCGGTCGACCGCGGTCCCTTGATCGGTCGACCGGGCCTTCGTGGAAGGGCTTACTGTTTTCCTACGAAGGCATAAATTTTGAGCGCGGTCGACCGCGATTCCTTTACCGGTCGACCGGCCCCTCTATTTTAAGCTTTCTGCTTTTCTCCGTAGGCAAAACCTTGAGACGCGGTCGACCACGGTCTTGGGACCGGTCGACCGGTCCCCTGTTTTTCACCTTTAAAATCTTATTTTGTTTCCTAGATTTATTTTCTTCAATAGGGACTAGGATCCTTCTTGAATGAAGTAAATTTAGAGTTTTAGAGTCCTAGAGGAATTAGCTATCCACCCTACTTTAGAAATAGGATAGGGGGAAACTTTTTCGGGGTTATGCCAATTAATGTTAGGGCATTCTTTTCTTTTAGCTGACTAATATAAGACTAGGAGATGTAGTATTACGTTTGAGAGACCTTAGAAGCTCAATAGAGCTATGATCCGTCTTGATGGTTTATAATAACTTCACAAGTATATCTTGGGAGAATAAAGTGATATTTCATTTATTCATTGAGGTTGTAATACCGTTACGATATACGTATGGCTCCGGATAATAAGTTATATCATTTACAAATAAAGTAAATGGATAAGGTTTCGGATAAAAATGAAACATGTACGTGGAAATGGTATTGATTTTAGTAAATGATAATTTACTTAATCATGAACTCGGTAAATGATAATTTACTTGATTTTTGAAATGGTAAATAAAATGGTTGATACACACCTCTCTAAATGACATCATAAGGGAAGTTCGCGCGCTTGGTGATGCCCCCTGGCTAGTGAATGCAAGGTGGATATAGTCCATAGGCCATATGAGCGATTGTGTTATATTTTCTGTGCTGGTGAGGAGATTCCGGGTGTGGTCTTGACTCTCTCGCAGGCATATGGACGCTTCCCGACATTTGCGTTATGAGCCCAGGTTGTCTTGTATAGATAGGCCCTGGAAGATGATGGTCATTTAGGGGCGCGCCCAGTGGGGAAACTCGGAGGGGCGGTCTTAGAATCGTTGTATGCATAAGAATATAACTATTCTAAATCAAGTGGGACTTGATGTATGATAAATGCCATAAAGAGCATTTAATGATTGAATATATTCCTATTAAGGAATGGTAATGCCAGGATGGGCATGTAGTTAAATTAAGATCCACAAATAGCTTAAAATTGAGATAAAAGCCACAAAGAGCTTATAGTTATAAATTTATTTTACTGTTGAGGAATAAACTATGACATGAATCGGGTATATGATAGAAGTTTTAATTATGTAAATCTTTCTTTTCCTCTTGCTTGGTTAAATTTAAAACTTATGCTTTTCTTTATTTCGTTAGCTTATGTTGTAGATCTGTGTAGAAAGATTTGCTTCCTTTTATTTTCCTAGCATGATGATATTCATAGATGTCATACTCTTTATTCATCTGGTAATCATATAGAACCGGGCCCTGACCCGTTTATACTTCTTGTTGCATATACATCTTTTCTATGCTCAGGTACTCCTCCGCAGGGATGCCTGATTTGAATTCCTATTCCGATCTCCTCGGCGAGCCGTGATGCATTGTGGGCATTAAGGGACACAATTGGTATAGACGTTTTCATTTTTTCATTCTAGTTAAGATCAAGTCTGTTATTCGGCCGAGGTGCCCAAGCTTTTGTAAATGTCTAATGAAATGTAATAAGTAACTTATTGAACTTGTGTATTATTGGTGTATCAGTTGGTGACCGGTAACATATTCGGTCTTTTTATTATATTCTTGTTGTATTATTTATATAAGTCTTGGGGTTTCCCTTATCTTTCAGGAATTGGGTTGTTTGTTTTCATTTATTTTCTTTCAAATCAAAGTTTTTGGCAACCCGTTTTCTGAAATATTGGGTGGTTATCCTGGATACTCTATATTTTTATTGTGATGCTGAGAATGATTCCATCTATGATTCCGTTATATTGGAGTATTGGACTGGCCACTCCTTATTTTGGTGAGCGGGTTGTCAGATCTACGTCGTATAAGAACTTTTTCGAAACAAATGATTGAAGTCGGGACTGGTTTCTAGTTTAGGTTATATTTTAGATTGCTATCATTTGACTATATGACTAGATTATATTTGTATGTTTATATTTTGAAATTTTCAAAAAAGATTTTCTTATCTTTCAAAAAATTCAAAAAGATTTTATTCTGATAAAAATTCTCCCAAAAATTCGAAAATATTTTTTGTATTTTGTTTTACACCGTATATAGATGTGTATTTCAAATGTTAGAAACCCAATTTCATCCCATCCATTCATGCGACTTAATCATGATGTTATGAGACTTGGCTTCATTTTTTTTTATCTTAATAATCCATGTTTAGTATTGCGTGTTTCATTCTTGATTACTACCTTCATGCTAGATTCAACATATTGCCTTGATTGAAGATATGCACGACCTTTTGAACATTGTACTTTCATGTCATATATTGAATAGGATGTTCTCATCTTAATTGTTCTTAATAATGGACCAAATGTACTAGGAACTAATTGTTCATGTAAAAACCATTTTTCGAATTTTTTTACCAAAAAATTTATTAATATATGTTTAAGTAATGGAAAGTCGCTACGAAAGAAGCACTCTTCTTTGCGTTAAAACCTACAATAGAAAGAGCCTAAACAATGATGTCGACACATGAAAATAGAAGTTCCAAGGTCAATTTTCATCATTGATGCATCATTACAGATGAGAAATTTGATTCCTTCAAAAAAAATTGAGAGTCTACACTTAAATCTTAGATTTTCAGGGTGTTATAAGCTGAAGATCAATGGGGTTGCCAATAAAATTCCTTCAAAATATTAAATAGTTTGGCATTATTAATTTGAAAAACATTGAAATTCATGATATTTTGTATGAGTTAAGTCAATTTCACTTTGTTCACCATTTTCCATAAAGCGTGAATTGAGTTCTTTCTTTAAGAGTGTCTTTTTGACTTCGTGCACCATCACTACGTATGCCTACGTTGACTTTCCCCATGCATTAAGTTCATACCCATTCATTCCATATCTATGATTAGGATGTTTTCGTGCTACTCCGTGGTGTGATTGTTTGTGTGTGTGTGTGTGTGTGTGTGTATATATATATATATAATACTCAAATTTTTTAAAAATAGTTAGTTAGTTTGTTGAAATTTCATTGCTTATGATTAAATCATTACAATTTGCGATGATATTTCAAATTTATTCCCTCGTGATGCTTACTTTTCAGGTTTAGCTTCTGACCCTTTATCTATTCTGGACAGATAGTGGGAGAACATATTGAGGGGGAGTTTTATTTTCTTTAAACTCCATGTGTCAAGATTTTTCCTTTGCTTCTTATGTGTAGGTATGTTTTTGCATTGATACCATAGACTACACAGTGAAGATTTACAGTAGAGATGAAGTTCAAGTGTCTTTTTCTATTTGGATTTGTGAGGGACACTAGTTGAACTTGTCTTAAAAGTTATTTTTTCGGTATGATGTTAGGTACTAGAATAAACAAAGGGGGAGATTTGTAAGAACAAAATTTATAATTTCTCATCCTTTTTTAGTTTGGTATATTCCATTATACCGTTACATCATCACGTATATTCTCAAGAGCTTCAATCGAATTCAAGTTAGTGACCGAATGCGACTATCGAAGAATTGAGATCGTCACTACAATCATCAGAGAAGGTATTTGAGTTTGATTTTATGTAATCATTATGTTCAGGGGTATTTTAATAGTGTTTGGAAACATAAAATATTGTTTCATAAGTTTGTGATCAAAGAATCATATTTAAGGCAACTCGTTAGAACGAGATACGAAATCTCGTTCGAAAGAGGTACTTATACTCATTCGATATCAGTTTTTTGAATGAATCTTCTAACGAATCAATTTCCTCGTCGCTCTAGAATGTCATTAGATCTCTCGTTTGATGTTTCTCTAACGAATTTGCATAGGTCGTTCAAACGAATTGTAAAAAATATTTTTTTACTTTATTTCAAATGCAATCTTTTCAGGTCTATCTCTTGGAGTTTTTTCTCCCCATTTAAAGAGATACGAACTTTCACTTCTTTACAAGCCTTTTTACACATCATTTATGATCAAATGCTTTGATTTTTGAATTCCAAACCCGTTTGATGTTTTGTGATCACTTAATCAAACTTTGAAGATCACATCACATGTTTCATTGTTTTTAGATTTGATTCTTTATTGCTGAAGATGGGAAAGGAGTTCCCTGAGGCTGATAATTGGACACCGAGGCAAGTGGAGCTTGTTGTGGGGCATTACTAGATCTGTACCGCTTTTTATTATCAACAAGGAAGGAGACATAACGGCGATACTTAGTGGATTGTATGTCTGTAAGTCTATATGTATCGTTATGTAATAACTTAGTTGTAACAGTCCTAGAAAAAGATGTTTTTTGAAAGGGTGTTTACCTCATATCCTGTGTTGTGGATTATTGATTCGATTTAGATTCATTATCTTATATGTTTAGTTTCACCTATTTAATAAAGATAAAATTGGATTAAATTGAAAATACTTGTTTATGACCTAATTTATGATTTTTACATTTCACCATATAACCAAACCCCATATAATGTTTTTTAACCTTATTTATATTAGATAAGACTAGGTAGACTGGATTCTTTCTAAGAACAAAATTTATACATTCAAAGACACCTATAATTTTCTTAGAAATGCTAGTCCAAAAGTTGAATGGAGTAAGGTGGTGTGGGATAAGAAGATAATTCTTATATGCTCGTTTATTTCTTGACTAGCTTGTCATAAAAAACTAAGAAGAAAGTATTTACTTTTTTGCGGGGTGTAGCCATTGATGATTTGTGTGTGTTGTACGGAGAAACTAGTGAAGATAGTGACCATTTTTTCAGTAAGTTTCCCTATTATAATTATATTCTCAAAAAACTATTCTTTGGTGGGGTTATGAGGAATCCTATTTCATTAATACAAGATATGAAAGGAAATTTTAAAATCATTTCAAAAAAACTCATTTTTATGGCATGTTGTGTGCCTAGCAGTGTGTGCTTCAGTGTATTGTATTTGACAAGAAAGAAATCATGAATTTTCTCCTGTAAAAAGTCAAAACACTAGCTTATCATTATCCAAATTAAAACTTATTCAGAGATATTACGTGAAGATGGAAAAAGTTTCCAAACAACCAATCCAACTGGGAATGGTGCCGTGGATAGGGTTTTTTAGAAAAAAGTTATTTCTTAAGGTGTATCGGTTTCCCTATTGGAATTTCAGCAAGATCAAATTATGGGGGATGGGGATATATTCAAAACCACGTTAAAAAACAACAATGGATGGGAATTTTAAATTAATGGGGATATTATATAAACCAGAATTGAGAGGTGTATATAAGAAGTTGGGGAAGGTTTTCATTTAAATACCAGTCTTTCCTCTATTTTTAAAGTTTTTTAGTATCTAAACGCCTTGACGCTAAAAAAAACTCAAATCCATATTGTATCCATGTACTTGGTTGTTTCATATGGTGATGCCTGACTCAAGCTTGCCATTTTTGTCTAATTCTGGTTAGATTAGATTGCGTTGATGCTGGTATTTGTTCTTCTTTCTTCGAAAAGTAAGTATGTCGACTTTTTATTATAAACTATTGGTCTACTTTCTAGATTCTTCTGATTGGAGAACATGATGATCTCAGTTTATGTAGGGCTATCAAGGGACCGGGTCTAGACCCGAACCTGATCCGATTCGATCAGTTTACTTGAATCTGGATCATATTTTAAAATCCGATTACCCGTTTACTCGATTATTAGATTACCAAATTGATCTGATATGGATCTAGTTGAATACGATACGTTAAGGACTCGATCCGATTATATATAACATATATAAATTTATATATTTATATCTATATAATTTATAAGTATTATATGTATAAATATATATATATATATGAAAGTAATATATGTTTTATTTATATGAATCATACACTATAATAAATTATAAAATATTTTAATCTAAGATTAATAATAAAGAATTAGGATAAAATAAAAATTAAAAATAAATGTATATATATGACTAGACCCGTACCTAATCCGATTCAATCTTATATAGATCTGGATCCAATATTCTAGATTCGGTTAAGACACGATCCAAATATTAATCTGATTAAGTTCTTGATAAATGGATTTAGATAACACTAGCTTCGGTCCAGATCCAACCCGTTGACAGGCCTTAGTTCGTGAATAGCTAGTGTTTGTTTTTATTTTTTGGTCCAAGATAATGGAGTTAGAGGGAGAATGGTATGTCTAGTTTGGTATTTATTGATTCGTAAGTATTTACATGCATTTTGGGATGCGCTAGTAGGATGGGAAAAGTTGTGTTTTATTACGTTGAGTTTAGATAAGGCGAGTTGTTTTGTGGTTCTTTTATTGGGCCTATTTGTATGGGTCATAACATGTTTTTCCCTTATGTAATTTTTGGTTAATAATAACTGATTAATTTTGTAAAAACATAAAAATAAAGAATATAAATACCTATAACTATACAATACATAATCTAATCACAACTTATAACCATTAAGGATGCAACACAAACCTGAAGTGAAAATCCAATCTCAGAAATACATTACCTAATCTCACAAATTCAACATTATATTGAAAATCAAACATTATACATCAATTAAACATACAAATATATACGTATCAACCGAGATTTGAATCATTTTGAGAAAATGAATAGAAAATATCTTTGAATCTGAAGCAGTAACTGGATCAAGAATAAGATTGAAAGGAAGACGAGATTGCATTGATCAAAGTCGATTTTCATTTTCTTTAACAAGAAATGGCATATTTGGAACAGCTAGGAACTTACATGATATGGTTCCACCAAAATAGGAAGAAAAATTTATCTATTAATCCTTCCAAAAATGCTAAGGTTAATTTTATAAATACAAAATTTAAAATATATGTAACGCCCCGACCCGAATTTAAGGGTCAATAAAGGATCAACCCGATCCAGTTCATACGTTAATTGTGAAGTGTAATGGAACAACCTAAATAATATTTCTGATCCAGTTTTACTGTCATTTAATGTTACTCTTTTTAGCATGTGATTCCAATTTTTATCAACTACGTGATAGTACCCAAGGGAAATGCCCCCGAGGTGATGTAAATAGAGCCAATAATCATAAATGAAAATAACTACTTACTAGTTCAACGCTCTCAAAATACGGAACAACATACAACCCGTCGTAACAAAAGGAGGGATGTGAGCCAAATGCTCAGTGGGAACTTATACAAATGCAGTATAGAGACGAACAACATAAATAACTCTCACATGTTATAACTACATGCATGTGAAAATGCGTATATGTGTATCTACATATATACCTTTGAAAATACATGTCACAATATATCAAGCCGTTTTATTTGAAAAACGTTATTTAATACCGCTTATCCTCCTTATCTTTAAAAAATATTCATTTTGTAATTTATGCTTGAAACTAGCACTCCTTCCCATTAACTCATCCAATTAAATAATTTACAACTGTTGGGAAAACTTTTCATTTACCTTTAATATTCGTTCATTAACTCACACTAGAATTGTTAATGAATATTTAAAACTTTCTTTCAACGCACGCACACGTCATGCTAGAAAATATCCATTAACTTTGAAGGACTTATATAACACGCACAGTTGTGTTATTATGGGTTTACACCTCATTAGGTAGATCAATTATCCATTAAGTCACCTTGCTTAGTCCTTTCGCTTTTCTTATGGACATTAATCATTATTCTCAATTTACTTGTCCAGGTTATATTAATTGGAACCTTAAACATTTACTCAGGTTAAGTTATTTTCATCTTATGACCCGTTTCTTATGATGTTCCTGATTATACCATTTTCTTTAGGATTTATCCAACAACCATGAACTTTGTGATGTCTCACCAACGGTCTCCGTCGCCATATGATATTGCAGTTACTTTGTGGTCTCTCATCACTAGGGACATCATGCCTTGCTTAATTACTCCCGGCATCATCCGAATATTCTTTTTTATTCAATGCATTCAAAATTATTCCAAATTTTCACATTAATCCATACTTACAGGACGAAGCAAAAAAAAACTGGGTTTAACTGTCTGTTTTCCCTTTAACACTTGGAAAATTATTACTTTTTCCCTTAAGTCCTTTATTCACACACACGTTGATTTTATACCAAAAATCATTCACGTTTTAGGACTTAATTCATTTTCACCCATACTAGTGTAAAATATCCATCCACATTTTTATTCTATAAAAATGTTCCACTCTAAGTAAATTACAAATTTACCCCTTTTATTGTCAAACTTGCAATTTAGTATTTAACAAGTGTCATTTTTTCAAAAAGTAGTTTAAGATTTCAATTCAACACTTAAACACGTTTAATCGCTAAAACACTTGCTCATTAGCATACTTTACTTCAACTTTCACATTATACATTTTATACATCTTTAATATATAAGTTTATGCATTTTATATATTAAAACCTCATTTTCAACATATTTGATAAAAACACTTTATTTTGGGATTTTTACATTTTAACACCCAATTTTCTACTAATTATACATTACAAACCCCTAACTTTCATTTATTAACTTTTAGTTCACTAATTATGGAAATTCCTTACTTTTCTCATATTTACACATTAAACCCATACTACTTTCTATCAAGAGCTTATACACTTTAATATACCCATTCAAAATGAAAATATTTCTTTACACATAAGGATTTTTATTTAATATAGGAAACATGTATTCATTTTACAAAGCGACATGAACAAGCTCAAAGCACCACTTTTCATAAAAATCACATATCTTTCATTAAAATCAATTTGTAACACAATTTATTCCATAAAATGTCCATGAATAGTATTTTAAAAATTTTAACATTTTATAAACCCATTTGAGAAAAAGTTTGTCTTCTTCTTCTTCAACTTCATCATTTTAAATAAGGATACCCCATTTTTATTTCATAAAAATGACCTACACAATTCCAATGTATTTCTAAACATGAAGTCACATTATCCACCTTTGAAACGTCATTTAAACACATTTTATTTCATAAAATGTTCAACATATATATTCTGAGTTTTCTACATCTACAAGACTCATTTTAAGTCATTCTTTAAAAACCATTTAATGCCCAATCATGAAAATTTAAACTAATTAACCCATGATCACCATTCAACATTACATCCTACACATATTAAGCCAAATATATGTAATCAAACTTGCTGAAAATTCATCAAACCTAAACCTCTAATAAGGTAAGGTTTTTCCACCTAAATATCTCCAAACGTGATGGTGGTTGTAGAGAAGATGTGTGACTCTCCCAACTCCAAAGTTTTCCTTAGAATAAGTCACAAAGGGTCCTCCTTCCAAGATCCAATGAAAGGTCCACTAATACTTCAAAAAATTCTTCTTCTACCTTCAAAAGAACCCCCTCCAACCCTCCACTCAACACCAAGACACTCTCTCTTTAACCCAATATTCAGCCTAGGGTTTTACATGGACATCTAAGGTGTTTTGAGGCTTTATAATGGTAGTTTCATGGTAGAAATAGTGGTGTTAAAGGGTATCTATGAATTTCAGAGCTCTTCCAATCTTTAAGTTCTCAAATGAGAGATGGGAAAATGGTGAGAATCAGATTTCTAAGACAATGAGCTCTCTCTTATAATCTACTTACATCCCTATATTAATTCTCCATCCAAGTAGAAACGCATCCTTTCATAAAAGGAATAAAAACTTGTCTTACAAGGTATGGGTAGAAGTGAAATTGACTACCCACTACCCATTACCCAATACCCACCAAGATTCCCCAAGGGACAACTTCAAAAGAGAACGATGCAGCTTTGGCAGAACTGAGAGGCATGGTCGACTGGCCCTGGTGTACAAAAGTTTATTTTTTGTAATTCATGTCCCATAATATTTTAATTTACATATTTAGGACCCCAAATAAATGGTCAAATTATTTTTACCATCTACGAGGGCTTCTATAAAAATCGCATAACATTATGCTTTACTGTCTCGCGTACCAGCAAAATTCACATTATTTTAACCAAGTTCGTGTCACATCCGTTCCTCGACTAAGTGATACTTCACCAACACACTAGTTATGACCATTTGAAATCAAATGTCCATCCATGCGGTCCATGAAACGTAGAAACGTCTTTTTATTTACATCACGCGATGCGTCATTTTATGTGCAACTCCAACTAAGCCCTTATGCGATTGTTTCTCCAATAATTTCTCCGAGTAAATTATTCTGAATATAATTAAATACCTATTTTCTAGGGCGGAGTATTACAATATATATATATATATATATATATATATAGAGAGAGAGAGAGAGAGAAAGAGAGAGAGAGAGAGAGAGAGCGGTTCTCATGCATACCCCAGTTTGCATACCGCTGGCGCGGACCAATTTTTGATAAAATAGTAAAAAAAATATTTTTGATCTAATTTTTTTTTTATAGTTTCTAAACATTTCAATAGGACCATAAAAAAAAAATTCAACTCAAAATGAATTTTTTTGCTATTTTAAAAAAATCTGTCAAACTTTGTCAGTTTTTAACAACTTAAAAACTGACAAAGTTTGACCGATTTTTTTAAAATAGCAAAAAAAGTCATTTTGAGCTGATTATTTTTTCATGGTCCTACTGAAATGTTTAAAAATCATAAAAAAAAAATCAGCCCGAAATTATTTTTTTTACTATTTTAAAAAAATGGTCCGCACGGAGGGTATGCATGAGATCCTTTCTGTATATATATATATATATATATATATATATATATATGGATGTAACAACCCTTACTTTTGGGTAATTGATTTTATATAATTTTTCTATGTGAGATAATTATATAAAATAATGAAAGTTAGAGTAAATAATATTTTAATTGATTTAATATTTACTAAGATGTGCATATTTATCGTTGAGAGGAGGTAAATGGCATCATGTTATGTTTTATGACATCGTTGTGCTTTAAGCGACGGTTATGCCATATATTTCAACTTGATTGTGATTAATGAATTAATATAACGTCAGAACATAAAATATTGTACGACATTTCAGATGCCAATTAGGAGGGTGCAGTTAGTCATGAAATAGTCAAAATAAGTGCCATATTGTATTTTTGGAGTTCCGGTCACTTTTTACAGGTTATGACTCAATTATGTAGTTACAAGTCATTTTAATGGTGTATTAATATTTAAATATGGGAACGGATGTTAAATGAATGGTTAAGTCTCCCAAACCCTCCTATTTCCCCAATTATATGCTTTACACTAAGAAAGAGTAGAGAGAATAGAGAGTTGGAGATTTGGGGATGGAATCATTGCTACAGGAAGGAAATCCGAGAGTACAAACTTGAGGCAAGTTTCTTACTTGCTAGTGTATGATTTAATGCGGGTAATTTTCATATATAGTTGTGTTTTTGGAGTTTTAACCATTATTGGGTTTTATGATGATTTTAGTGTTTAAACCCTTAACATTGGATTAAAATTTGATTTGAGTTGGAATTACTAGTTAGTTTTTGTGAAGAAATGATTTGGGTGGGAAATAAGTTGATTTGGTTGAGATTTGAAGAGAGAAATTGAGTTTTGGTAATTAAGGGTTCTTTAACCCATTGCCGAAATAGGGCATTGTGGCCCAGGAGAATTGATTCGCCCCTAGCGAATAGATTCGCTCAAGGGGTAGGCTACAGGTCTGTATTGGGCGAATCGATTCGGACTATCCAAATAGATTTGAAGATATGCATAATGTTAGGTCCTCTTGACAGAATCGATTTGGCCTATCCGAATAGATTCGCTTTCGAGACCAGATCGATTCGACCAGGGCGAATCGATTCGGAATTGCTGCAGTTTTAGGATACTTTTCCACTAAATTCCTAGTCCTTTTATTTTAGGTTTATGGAGTATGAAACTTCTTTTGGGGAGTAATTAAGAGTATTAGAGGTTAATATTAGAGAGATTAATACCCTAGATTAGTATGGGGTAAAATGGGTTTAATTCGGGGGCTATACAATAGGCGTTAGTGTCGTTTCATCTAGTGAGCGAGCTTCTGAATAAGGGAGAAATGGGTGAGAAGGTTTAGAGCTTTTGGGGAGACTAGTATTGTGGAGAACTTACCCTTGATGGATTATGGTACTACTTGGAACTCATGGAGACTAGTGCGAGGATAATTGTACTTCGGGGCCTATATCATTAATAAAATATGACTTAGGAAATAAGAAATGCACATTTTAATTTGTCACGTAATTGTTAAGTATAAATGATTTTTAGAATGTAAAAAGTGAATGTTTTAAATGGGAATAACTTCTAAATGATAAAGTTCGATATACACACCTCTCTAAATGCTATCATAGGGAAAGTACGCACATGAGGTGAAGTCCCCTGGCTAGTGAATGCAGGCTGAATATAGTCCTCGGCCATAGGACCGATTATTATATATTATGTGATTATTGTGCGAAGTGAGGTAATTACGGGTTTGGTTATGACTCACTGTCGCAGGTATATGGCCACTTCCCGGCGTCACGCGAAGTTAGGATGCCCAGGTTGCCTTATTTGATAGGCCCTAGAAGATGATAGCCATTTAGAGGTGCGTCCAGTGGGGAAAGTCGGATGGACAGTCTTAGAATCCTTTTATGATGTGAAATATAACTATTCATAATAATGTGGGACATTATTAATGGCAAAGAACTTTATGAAATAAATTGCTTTACATACGTTTCCTATAAAGAAAAAGGGAAATGTGGATTTATGTGGTATAAAATTGAATTGGTGAAGCATTTTGCGAAATAAATTGCTCTATATATGTTTCGTAAAGAGAAAAAGGAACGGTGCATTTAAGTTGTGTTAAACCGAAATGAAATTTCATTAAGTGAAACTTAGATATTTCCCTCATGTGTATATGAACATTTAGTAGTGTCATTGAATATGTGTTAGGTTGTGCTTTAAGATTGAGAGGTGAGAATTCTTATCATTATTTGGGAGAGCAAGTTTAATTTTCTATGTATGATAAAATATTCATAACCATCGTGCATTTTATTCACATGGTGATCATATCAAATCGGGCTCTGACCCGTTCATATTTTTTTATTTTGCATGAATCCTATATTTGCGCAAGTGCTCCACCGCAAGGACGCCCGTATTGACCTATCCATCACATTTGTCTTTGAGCTATAACATGTTGCGATGTTGTAGGATATTCATTATAAACGCTTCTTTCTTTTGTACTCTAGCTAAGATCAGTTTACACATTCGGGTGTGTTACCCAAGCTTTGTATTTGTTTAATATAATGTGATATTAAAGTGTAATACTCGGTGTAACGTATTTGTATTGGTCTGTTAACCGACAGCTTATTCGGTTATTTTATTGTGCATAGTTGTTATACATTACTCGTTTATTTTTATATCCACCTTCCTTTCAAATTGTATTGTTTAAATGATTTTCTTTAAACCTATAAATTAAATTTTGACAGTCTGTTTTCTTAGATAATAGGTAGTTATCTATTACTATTATTTTAATGATAGTGATGCTAAGAATGTACCATCTCTGATTCCTATATTTATTGGAGTATTGGGTTGGCCACCTCTTATTTTAATAGGCGTGTTGTCACAGATGGTATCAGAGCATCAGGTTCTAGTGTCCTTAGGAATCTGTACGGACGTACTGCGCCTTCTGCGTTTCTTTTGAATTGATGTAGAGACTTAGGATTAAGATCATTGATTTATCTTCTGAGATTCCGTTCTCCTGCCAAGATGTAAGATTGTAGTCAATCTTTTGCGCGATTGCTAGAGATTCATGTGTTGAAAGTTAATGGGCGACCAGGGAAGGCCGTTATGAGGGTACAAGGAGATGGAGTTTAATTACGATTATAATTCGAAGTCGGGGATGAGGATAGCCTTGGAGGTTATACCTTTGTGGAATTCTCTTAGATTGATACGAAGGCTACAAGAATATAGTAGATAAAATTTCCCAAGTACTGCTACAAGAAGAGAGTGGTGCTAAACTTAGATTACTCAGCAAGTTAAATTGAAGTTTGAAAGGCCCTTGATAAGGATCATGCTCTGAAGTTAAGTCATGCGAAGGCAGTGTAACTTCATTCGGTGTAAGTATGGGGTTCATAAGTTTGGTCTTAGAAAGGGGTATAGGAATACCTAGATGTGAAAATTTGAGGAAATTTTTTCACCCGTTAGAGTAAGGTCAAAATGGTGGGTACGGTAGTCACCACATTTGATGGGGCAAGAAAATTTGCTCATAGAGAAACCTCGTGGATGGTTTTAACAGCAAGTTCCTCTCAAGTATTAGAAATGATGAGAATGTAGACTCTCAAGTATTCACAGGAGGATCGGTCAGAGGCCGACAGTGAATGAAGAGATATATGGGTAAGGAAATCTTTCATCGAAGTAAGGTAGGTACAAGGAAAGAAGATTCCTTTAATGAAATGATGGGCTCACTAGTAAGTGTTGTCAACACTTATGAAGAAGTTGTGTTCACAAAACCTCATTGGTGGACTTCCACCCAAGGAGATTCATGGAAATAAGGCAGTTGAGGCCAGTAGCATGGAAGTTAAGGGAACTACGGGGGTGATTGTTAGGATTGAGGCTATAAAATCGGAGATACTGAAAATTTTAACATGGTCAAGGTGGCCAGAGATGGGGAATGATTGTGATGAGTAACGTAGAACCACACGCTTGAATGTTGTCCGATAGGAGTTAAAGGACAAGAATAGGGTGTCTAGATAGGGCATTAATTGAACTAATTGTTGGTACAGATAGAACAAGGATATTGTATCTGGGAACTCTTTCGGGAAGCTAGGGTAATTGGTAAGAATGTTGTTCTGAGTTTCACCTCGGATACGGGAAGTGTGTTTCGTGGGGCCAGATTGAGCCTCAGTATTTTATTAACCCTAGACTCGGGTGTGTAATTCGAGATTTGTGGTAGTATTGATATTAATATAGATTATATCCATATGTTATCTGTGGTGTTGAGATTCTATTTTCTTGCATTCATAGTAAGTGGGTGATGATATTTGAAAATTTTGTTTGGTTTGTACTACTCATTCGGTTTGTGTTATACGAGTATGAAATATTTTGATTTGAGATATAACAGGCTTATGATTGTGAGACTATAATATCTTCGGTTCCAGGGTGTAACTACTTATTCTATAATATCTCTCCTAGATACGAGTTGAGACTTTATAGATATGGTTTAATGTGAATTGTTATTTTACTTGTTTTATGCTACCATATCTCCATGACCAACAAAGTTAAGTAGTAGTGTATCGGAGGGGTTCCTTGTTTGGATTTCACTTGTGAGAGACTCCACGAATGAACCTTAACGACGTTGGGAGTGGAGAGATGTTACTTTATATTAGGATGTGGGTTTTGGTGGAATTAGCCGAGAGTCACGTGATTGATTATAAGGCTAATGAAAGGTATATGTGTGGTGTAGAAGAACTGGAAATAGTTTTCTCACCTCATAGATGTGGGTGAGACAAAGATAAGAAAGTTGGATTAAGGCTTGTAGCTAGGCCGTGATTAAAAGGTAAATTAAAAGGATATGTATATATATATTTGGAAAAAAAGGATTCGTAATACTTGGCAGAAAATAGGCTCCCTGATTAGTTAGATTTTTTTTATTTTGCCAAAATAGTGGGATATAGAAATAAAAGCGCATTAGTAGGATTACGAGTTAGGATCTTTAGCGGTCCCGATTTGGGTGCCTTAGGTCGTTATATCTTGATGATCGACGAAGCGAGGTAGTATTGTAACGGGAGGATTCCTTGTTTAGATTTCTCTTTGCGAGATGTCCCACGCATGAAACCGAGCGGATGTTGGAAATTGAGAAAGGTCTTGGGCACTAGGGACATAGTTAGTATAATACTTATTTTCACGTGGGAAAGATAACGCATCAACCTTCAGATTCTTAGGATGTAAGGCCTATGGGGCGGCGTGGAAGATGGGACCATGGCGTGTATATCGTGTGGCTTGAACCCCGCGAGGAGACCTATCTCATGAAAGACTAAAAGCACGGCAAAATAGTGTTCGTCTTAAAGATGTGGAGGCATTTCCTTTCTGGGAGGGAACTTAAGTCTTTTCAAGAACTTAAAATTTTGCGACAAATTGGTGGTTGGATTTCGTAATAGACTATCATTTGAATAGTCATTATAACCCAGGAAAAGAAAGGATGGTAGCGGATATGCTAAGTAGAAAACCGTGGGGAAACTATTGACGGCATGGAAACCCAACTGGAAGGAGCTCAACTAGGAAGATGCGGTTACAAGGGCATTTATATCAGTGTTAACCGTGATGCTTGCTATTAAGATGAGAGTTATGCAAGATCAAGGAAGGGGAGTTTCTAAGTTTGTCTCCCTATTCACCACTTGTCAATTGGTAAATGTGGACTACTGGTCACGGATTGGACCGATACAACTGTTAGAAATACCGGTGTAAGAATGGGAGAGTGTATCCATGGATTTTTATCACTGGATTACCGATGTTGTAAGGTGGGCATGAGTATGGTTGGAGGATAATATGGAGTTTATGAAACCTTATGGGGCACTTATCTATATAGGACCAGACGTAAATAAGATTTAGTATCCCATTTTTTAAAAGTTTCCAGGAAACAATAGAGATCAATTAAGGTTGAGTACCTTCTACAACACAAAAATAATTAGTAAAAGCGAGGAGAAACCACGTATGTTGGAGGACATACTTTCGATGTGTATACTTATTTTGGTGGATGAGAGCAAAATCTTCTTTTGGTTAAATCTGTAATCTATAATGGGTATGGTCTTGTAGGTAACATCATATAGGAAGATGAGTAGAACACACTTGTTGGTTGGTAGAAAGGACAATAAGCTCTTAGACCCAAAATAATCCAAGACATGTTTTTAAAGATTGAGTTCATTCTATTTGAGGCATAAAATCAAATTTAATATGGGCATTTTTTTTATGGAGTATATAACACACTTTGTGAAGAAAGATAAGTTTGCGCCGGATTAGGTAGATTTTTCCCATTGTTGTAAAGGTAGGCCTGGTAGTTCATGTGAGGAACAAACGGTTATTAATTTTAGATTGGAGAGTGTAGATGAATTTACATGGTAACGAGAGAATGATATTTGAGAAATGTGCCCCTAGTATTTTTATGAGATACGCCTGAATTTTGAGGGTAAAATTCTTTTATAAGGGGAGGGGGGGAGTATGTAACAACCCTTACTTTTGGGTAATTGATTTTATATAATTTTTCCATGTGAGATAATTATATAAAATAATGGAAGTGAGAGATAATATTATTTTAAGTGATTTGAGAGCTAACATTTACTGAGATGTGCATATTTACCGTTGAGAGGAGGTAAATGGCATCATGTTATGTTTTATTGCGTCGTTGTGCTTTAAGCGACGGTTATGGCATATATTTCAACTGGATTATGATTAATGAATTAATATAACATCGGAACATAAAATATTGTATGACATTTCGGATGCCAATTAGGAGGGTGCAGTTAGTCCTGAAATAGTTGAGATAGTCAAAATAAGTGTCATATTGTCTTTTTGGAGTTCCGAGCACTTTTCACAGGTTATGACTCAATTATGTAGTTACGAGTCATTTTAATGGTGTATTAACATTTAAAGATGAGAACGAATGTTAAATAAACGGTTAAGTCTCCCAAACCCTCCTATTTCCCCAATTATATGCTTTACACTTAGAGAGAGTAGAGAGAAGAGAGAGCTTGGGAGAAAATGGAGAGAAAAGAGAGAGTTGGAGATTTGGAGATGGAATCGTTGCTACGGGAAGGAAATTCGAGACTACAAACTTGAGGCAAGTTTATAACTTGCTAGTGTATGATTTAATGTGGGTAATTGGATATATAGTTGTGTTTTTGGAGTTTTAACCATTATTGGGTTTTATGATGATTTTAGTGTTTAAACCCTTAACATTGGATTAAAATTTCATTGGAGTTGTAATTACTGGTTAGTTTTTATGTAGAAGTGATTTGGGTAGGAAATAAGTTGAGTTGGTTGATATTTGAAGAGAGAAATTGAGTTTTGGGAATTTAGGGTTCTTAAACCCATTGCTGAAACAGGGCATTCTGGCCCAGGCGAATCGATTCGCCCTTAGCGAATTGATTCGCTAAAGGGGTAGGCTATAGGTCTGTGTTGGGAGAATCGATTCGGACTATCCGAATCGATTCGAAGATATGAAAAATGTTAGGTCCTATTGACCGAATCAATTCGGCCTATCCGAATCGATTCGCTTTCGAGACCAAATCGATTCGGCCTGAGCGAATCGATTTGGAATTGCTGCAGTTTTAGGATACTTTTCCACTAAATTCCTAGTCCTTTTATTTTAGGTTTATGGAGTATGAAACTTCTTTTGGGGAGTAATTAAGAGTATTTGAGGTTAATATTAGGTAGATTAATACCCTAGATTAGTATGGGGGTAAAATGGGTTTAATTCGGGGGCTATTCAATAGGCGTTAGCGTCATTTCATCTAGTGAGCTAGATTCTGAATAAGGGAGAAATGGGTGAGATGGTTTATATCTTTTGGGGAGACTAATATTGTGGATAACTTACCCTTGATGGCTTATGGTACTACTTTGAACTCATGGAGACTAGTGTGAGGATAATTGTACTTCGGGGCCTATATCATTAATGAAATATGACTTAGGGAATAAGAAATGAACATTTTAATTTGTCACGTAATTGTTAAGTATAAATGATTTTTAGAATGTAAAAAGTGAATGTTTTAAATGGGCATAACCTGTAAATGATAAAATTGGATATACACACCTCTCTAAATGCTATCATAGGGAAAGTACGCGCATGAGGTGAAGTCCCCTGCCTAGTGAATGCAGGGTGAATATAGTCCTCGGCTATAGGACATATTATTATATATTATGTGATTATTGTGCGAAGTGAGGTAATTTTGGGTGTGGTTATGACTCACTGTCGCAGGTATATGGCCACTTCCTGATGTCACGCGAAGTTAGGATGCCCAGGTTGCCTTGTTTGATAGGCCCTGGAAGATGATAGCCATTTAGGAGCGCGTCCAGTGGGGAAACTCGAAAGGACGGTCTTAGAATAATTTTATGATGTGAAATATAACTATTCATAATAATGTGGGACATTATTGATGGCAAAGAACTTTGTGAAATAAATTTCTTTAAATACGTTTCCTAGAAAGAAAAAGGGAAATGCGGATTAATGTGGTATAAAACTGAATCGGTGAAGAGTTTTGTGAAATAAATTTCTCTATATATGTTTCCTAAAGAGAAAAAGGAACGGTGCCTTTAAGTTGTGTAAAACTGAAATGAAATTTCATTAAGTGAAACTTAGATATTTCTAACACGACTTAGAATGTGTCTCTAAAGTGCGTACTCTCTAAACTCAAGTGCAAGCCTATCGCTCAAGTAATAATCCGACAAGTCGGGTATCGATCCTCAGGGAAAAAGGACAATGGAGTTGTGACGACGCGACAAGACGGAGGAATCCTAACTTCGACTCTAAGAAGAAAAGGAAAAATTGATTTGGTTTTTGGGATTGACTAAGCTAACTGCAATTATGAAATTATGATGAAAAATGCAACTAACTAAAGTACCCAAATTATGAATAAAAAATTGAATCAAAACTTTTTAAACTTAAATGATGAGAAAACAGGACGGGAATGCAATCCCCCAACCCTAGTGTAGTGCAGTAACAATGTCAATCATAAATTTATCCGATTAATCAGACCCGAAATTTAGGACTCCCAAGCATTATGTATACGAGGTTCAAGCCCGCGTCATACCTAATCTGAGGATGAGTAAATCGGCATATCGGTAATTGCACTCAAATTGTACTCTTAATCATCACGAGTACCCAAAGGTAAACGAGATATAAAGATCCACAATTCTTATGTAATTACGCGATACGATCAAAATCAATCGTTAAATTCATCGGATGAACGTTATGCACATGCACTAACACATCAGGTTGGGTTCATGCATCCCAACCTTTAAACCCTAGACGGACATGTTAAACTGACTAACGCATGAAATAGTAACGTTGCATGTGGAAGAATTCATGATGAAACTAGATTGAAGCATATAAATACGTATTATGAACGCAGCAATAAGTTGAATCGAATACAGAAAATAAACATGCAAGAATAATGACAAGAATTCTTAACTTTGAATTAAAACTTGAAAAACAAACCCGTAATGATTAAATCTTGAAGCAATTAATTCCCTTGATGTTCCTAGATGTTCTTCTCTTTTTCTCTCTATCAAAAACTGACTAAAACTATCCCTAATGGCTGCCCCTAGGTTGTTGCCTACGTTCCCTACTATTTTTTAGAGTTTTAACCTAAAAGGAGTCTTGGGAACCAATCAGATTTGGGGAACAAATTCGCGCATCAGGGACCCCGAACCGGTTCGCATGTACCCCGAACCGGTTCGTCCTGGGTTCGCGAAAGTGTGTTGGCCTGGAGTGCTACACTTAGATTTTTTTCTTGCTTTCTTTTCTTCCTTTCTTGGATTTTTCTTCAACTTCAATTGGGCATAACTCATCAACCGTAGCTCATATTTGGGTGTCGTTTCTTCCAATGTTCTCGTTGTTCCGAGTTCTTTAACTTTAAAGTTGACTTCTCCTTCCGTATCGGGCTGCAAAATTACTAAATTGCCCTTGAAATTTGCTTCTTAGCTTTTCTAGCATTGTCTTGCTTCCTCTTTTGCACTGTTTGCATAATTAACCTGTAAAACCAATAAGAGAAGCACGAAACACGAAATACTCGCCAACGAAGGTTAGTAGCATAATTGTGCATCAAATCTATATATGTTACATCACTCGGGTTCACAAATATACTGAAATTAGGGGACTAAATATACAATATTTATGTCAAATCAAACCCCCCTAACTTAGAACTTTGGGCGTCCAGAGCAATGTAAAAGAATGAAAGTATGAGTTAAGGATCCTTCAAAGACTTTATTGGGATATCTGACACCCCGCATAATTAAATACCGGGCGATCACTCCTTTATTAAATTAAAATCAAGGTGAACAGTTGGTTCATTCTTAGCATCACTGTCGTAAAAATAAACTTTTCCAAATTAACACCCTAATTAATTAAGCTAAGTGTCAAAATGATTTTTAACCTTTCAAACCAAATTGTATTTAAAGAAAAATTATTTATTTATTTATTTAACCACATTCAATAAGTAAGAATCACACCACATATAAATTCTGTAACATAGTCCAATTAATTTAATACATTCGTCAATCGAATGTCAACATACGAAATCTAAAGTCACGCATCCAAACTGAATAAATCCCATAGTAACAATACTTGAGATAACTAAAATACAAATGTCCAATAACAACGGAATAATGAAAAGAGCTACACATGCCCAACTAGATGAAAGTACTAAGAGTGGATCCGAATGAACGAAATCGTCTAATCAAGAGACCTGCAACTCCCACCTAAGTTGCAGCGCGTTCCTTCCAAGAGATACTAAGCAAGACGCCCCTGTGGCTGGGCACCTGTAATACATACATATATATACAAGAGAGAGAGAAAAATAAACGGGCCAGAGCCCGATAGTGTGTTTGATTTAAAATACGTTTAGCAAGTATTTAAATTGATACAGGCCAATGCAACAACATATTAGTGCGACACTCTCTTGAGAAATTCTCATCTCTCTTCTAATGTGCACTCCTATCGCACTAACCCTCCTAATGGTTTATCTCATCATATAACACGCTATCTTTCCCCAATGATTTAACTTATCTTAGTTATTTCGCAGGATTCAAAATTTAACGATACAATTGTTTGAAAAGAATATTTCAATTAATAACCAAAGTTCTCATTTTTAACTTTATTAGTCAATAAAGTTTTCCAGTGTCATATTATACTTTCTCAAAACAAGTATTTACAATTTGAGTCATCAACCATATCCTACATATCAATTCACAGTAGGTAGTTCCAAATTTCAGAATTTCATATTTATATATTAACTACTCGTATAATATATATATTATAACAGCACCCCAAATAAACTATGGTGCGGGCATACTCTACTATCCAAAACCCCATATCACTCATATTAAGGGGAATATAATCGGAATAACTCTCGAATTGTATTAACACATACACAAACAAAATTGAGGCGAAGAATAGATTCCAAGTCTCTAAGAGGATGGCACATGCCTGCGTCTCTTAGGACCGTCTGAACTATCACGTCGATATCCTGTACCAAGGACATCTATCTTCTAGGGTACAAGTCAATATCCCCCATAAAGGTCCCATCGAGATAAGACTGTCCCAGCGCGGTAACCTCAGGGATAGCAAGTAACGTGGGCATGATTTTCACACATAGATAGCTTATGCATACACAATCATATAACTATACTAATATTACCATATCCATATTAGGTATATTCTCAAATCCCAAAATTACGACTTTTATCCATATTATCAAATTTTAGTAAACACTTATAACGGTTCGTTTCTAACATAGATTCGATATTATTCCAACGTACCACACAACTCTCATGGCTTTATTCTCTAAATTATAAAATTCAGTAGGTATACACATTTGTCCCAAAGTAACTCTCTTATGTGTCTCTCTCTTTAAATCATAAATTCACTGACCCTTATGTAGTTATCCCAAAATACAATCTTAGCCCGTCATCAAGGGTCCCAAAATTTATTCACATGTCCTACTAGTCTTCCCTATCTCCCAAAATATTTTATTAAGGATGCCCAAGAATTATCTCACAATAAACTGAATTTAACTCATTTAAAAAGGGAAATAGGAGTCTGTCAGGAGGGGTCGATCGATCGAGGTCTGGGGCTCGATCGATCGAACCTTCGATCGATCGAAGCTCTATGCTCGATCGATCGATCAAGCAGGTATTTCGATTTCTGCAGAATTGCAGTTACGGGTTCTACAACTTTTCTTCATCCAAATCCATATGTTCCAAACCCAAACGTCCCAAAAATTCTACTACTAACATTATAACAATATACCAGATGTTTCTAACGTAAGGCATGTACATTTCCATCATTTAAACATGGATTATCGACCCAAAATTTTATCTAATCATCAAGAACCCTAGAGTTTTCTTAATCATGGTTCTAATCTGTTTTTACCAGAATTTCCTTCTAATACATCATCAAAATTTCATGGGTTATTCTTCTACATCACAAAAGATTTCCAGAATAAGGTTTAAGTCTTTACTACATGCAAATTCCTATCAAAATTTGGGTTTTCTTCCATATATTTCATCCCTAATCATTCCTAAACTAATATGGAAATTGCACCAATGATATAAGAAAGATAAACACTTGCCCGGGATTTTCAGAAGTCTGGTTTACGGCTGATATTGGTGTGGTTGCATTCCTCGTCTCGCGATCTACGCGTTGGCGGTGACGGCGGTGCAAACGGGTGGCTTTTTTGCCTTGAATTGCCTTGAGAGCTCTCTCCTCTCTTCTCTAATGGCCGTTCTAGGGTTCGGAATATTCTAACCCTAAGTGAAAACTTCAATATCAGATATAGCCCCTCTAATTTTCGTGGGTTTAATTACCCAAAAATGTAAAATGACCAAAATGCCCTCCCGATTTACTAATTAGGCCTAAAAACGCCCCGAGACCCAAACTACACTCCCGTGTACACTTTTCTGACTATCTCGACCCTTCTGGACGCGTTGGCGCACTCAAAACGACCATATGAACAACTTATAAAATATTCACTTTTTAATTACCAAAATTTAATCCAGACGCGATACGAGCACGTCCCGACTTAAATTCCTGAAATTGTCATTTAATTCACTCATGACATTCAATATAACCAATATAATATATATTACTTTGCTCATTAGTAATATTCAACAATTTCATATTATTACTAACTCTCATCACGTTAATAATTATAATATAATTAATTTCTGGATTTTTTTTTATATAATTCTCTCTCATTAAATTTAATAAATCCCCAAATTAATATAGCATAAAAATACGGGGTCTTACATACTTCCCCACTAATAACGGAATTTCATCCCGAAATTCGGAAAATAAGGCATACCTGGTAAGAACAAATCTGGATATCTCTCACGCATATCTGCCTCGCGCTCCCAAGTGGAGTCCTCCATATTATGATGCTCCCACTGGACCCGTACAAGTGGAACTATTTTCGACCTCAATCTCCTCTCACTATAGTCTAGGATATCCACTGGTCTCTCCTCGTAAGAGACGCAAGCTGTAAGTCTATCTCATCTATCGCAATGTGAGTATGGGCCATATCATCCCGAAGATACCATCTCAATGACGAGATGTGGAATACATCGTGATTGCGATGTAAATGTCCTGGCACTCAATTTGTTTGCTACCGGCCCAATCCTCTCGATGATGGGAAATGGTCCCACGTACCTCGGGGACAATCTCCCCTTTTTCCCGAACCTCATCACTCTTTTCATAGGAGATACACGCAGTAACACTTGGTCCCCCACATTAAACTCCCGGAAGAACCGTTTCACATCGACGTAGCTCTTCTGCTTGTCCTGGGATACTCGAATGCGACTCCTAATCATCTCAATCCTTGCGGAGGTTTCTTGAATCACCTATGGTCCTAGCAACTTGTTATCCCCCACCTTGAGCCAACAAGTTGGAGAATGACAAGGCTTTCCATACAAATCCTCAAATGGAGCCATACCAATCGTAAACTGATAAGAGTTACTATAAGCAAACTCTACCAGTGGAAGATGTGGCTCCCAACCTCCTCCAAAATTAAGAACACACATGCATAGCATATCCTCTAACATATGATTAGTACGCTATGTCTGTCCATATGTCTGTGGGTGGTAAGATGAACTTAACCTCAACTCAGTACCCATTGCCTCCAGAAATCTTTCCTAGAAATGTGAGACGAAAATCTTGTCTCTATTTGATACAATATTCAGGGGCACCCCATGTAATCTGACAACCTCAGCAATGAATAACTGAGCATACTGACCCGTGGTATAGTCTGTCGCACTGGCAGAAAATGAGCCACCTTGGTCAAACGGTTTATAATCACCCAAATAGAATCGTGGCCCCGCTGTGATGTAGGCAACCCTGTAATGAAATCCATGGAAATACTCTCCCACTTGCACGCGGGTACTTCCAGTGGCTGAAGCAACCCTGACGGTTTCTGATGGTCCACCTTCACCAGCTGGTAGGTAGGACACTTGGACACGAACTCAGTAATGTCCTTCTTCATCCCACTCCACCAGTATTGCCTCCTCATATCCTGCTACATCTTATCCCCTCCAGGATGCACCGTAAACTGGGACCCGTGAGATTAGGTCATTACTGCATGATGTAATTCATCCCCTTCAGGAATTACCAACCTCCCATTAAATCGCAAACCTCAATCAAAACTAACAGAATAGGACTCAGCGCCCTCGGCTAGAAGTCGCACAATCTTCTCTTGGAAAAACGGGTCTGTGGTCTGTGCCTGTATCACCCTCGTAACAATCTCGGGTGTGACTGACATCACGGATATGAAAGAACGTGCTACTGCGTCCTGGTGACCCAACTCCTTCCATTTTGCTTTCCAGACGTCTGTTACCTCGTCTACCGGTCTACGACTCAACGCATCAGGAACTACGTTGGCCTTTCCCGGTTGATACTGTATATCGAACTGGTAGTCCTTCACAAACTCTAGCCATCTGCGCTGACGCATATTCAGCTCTCGCTGAGTGAATAGGTACTGCAACGACTTGTGGTCTGTGAACCAATGAAATTTATCTCCCAACAAATAGTGCCTCCATATCCTCAATGAAAATACGACCGCTGCTAACTTCAGATCGTGGGTGGGGTAATTCTTCTCATGCGGTTTAAGCTTGCGGAAGGCAAAAGCTATAGCCTTCTCTTCCTGCTGAAGTACTCCCCCAAGTCCCCGTAAGGACGCATCGGTGTAAACCAGGTACTCCACACCCGACTTCGGTAACACAAGGACTGGCACTGAAGTAAGCTTGTCTTTCATCTCGTCGAAAGCCAATTGACAAGTGTCATCCCACACATATGGTACTCCCTTGCGAGTAAGATTCGTCAATGGACCCGCTATTTTGGAGAATCCCCGAATGAATCTCCTGTAGTAACCAGCTAACCCCAAGAAACTACGCACTTCCATCGGTGTCTTGGGCTGTCCCCACTCCCTCACCGCTGATACTTTACTCGGGTCAACTGCTATCCCCTGCTCAGAAACAACATGTCCCAAGAACTGTACGTCTCGCAACCAGAATCCACACTTCTCGTACTTAGCATACAACTGATGCTCTCGTAGAGTCTGAAGAACCTGCCTCAAGTGATCGGCATGCTCCTCCTCGGAGTGTGAATATATCAAAATGTCATCTATGAAGATGATGACAAACTGATCCAAGAACTCTATGAATACTCGGTTCATCAAGTCCATGAAAATGGTTGGAGCATTTGTGAGTCCGAACGGCATCACCCTGAACTCATAGGACCCATATCTTGTCAAGAAGGCAGTCTTTGAAACATCTTTCTCTCTAATACGTAATTGATGGTACCCCGACCTCAGATCTATCTTCGAAAAGAAAGTTGCTCCCCTCAACTGGTCGAACAGATCATCGATTCGAGGCAACGGATAATTATTCCGTATCGTGACCTTGTTCAACTCCCGGTAGTCCACACATAACCTCAGTGTACCATCTCTCTTCTTCACAAATAAAACTAGAGCGCCCCAAGGTGAGGTACTCCTGCGAATGAAGCCCTGACCTATCAGTTTCTCTATCTAATCTTGTAGCTCTCGCATCTCTGTCGGAGCCATACGGTAAGGCGCGTGTGCTATAGGTCTCGTATCTGGAAATAAGTCTATGACAAAGTCTATCTCTCAACTGGGGGGTAGGCCTGGTATTTCCTGAAACACATCAGAATACTCCCTGACAACTGGGATCGAATCTAAGGGAATCACAACCTCCTTAGAGGCATCCTCCTCTGTATAATACAAATGAGCGATCGAACCTCCCTCTGGGCGAGGGATTGCCACTACAAACATCTCTTGCCCCGGAATGGCAATAACAATGCTCCCACCGAAGCAAACAATCATGGCTCTATAAGTGGCGAGCCAATCCATACTGATAATAACATCATGCTCATGCATATCTAAGACTAACATGTCTGCAGGTAATACCAAACTACCAATCTCTACCCCCACTCCCCGGCATATAAAGAAAAGTGAACCATTCCCCAGTGGTCAGTCTACCTACGTTACAGTGCTCTCTACTGTGGTTAATAACCCCAAGGTCTTCGCATAATATGTAGCTATAAAACAATGCATTGTCCCAGTAACAAACAAAATTCGACCCAAAGTTTCATGGATAGAAAACATACCCCAAATCGCGGGTGGTGCCTGTGGGGTGGCTACCTGGTGGACATTATAGATATGTCTGTACTGTAACTGCCCCTGCTGCACTGGAGCTACTGGAAAGGTTGGCAGGCCTAGTACCTGAATTGGTGCTGGGAGAGCGATTGGAAAAAGTGGCCCCTGTGGATCATTACGGGCACCCTGCTGCTGTGGGGCCCTAACACTCTCTGGGCAATCCTGGCGTTTATGGCCATGTGTGCCACACACGAAACATCGGCCTCCGAAGTTTCTCCCCCTGTGACCCTGCTGCTGTCGGTGTCGACCTTGCTGACTTGGGACTTTATTCCTCTTTCGAAACTGCTTCATTTTACCACGTTGTTGACTAGAACTGACTTGGTCTTGGGTAGTTTGTTGCCGCAATTTCGGTGTCTTCGCACATTATTCAGCTTTAGTCACATGCATTTGGTTAACCTCTCTAAGTCTTTTGCCTCCGTTAAGTTGTAGGTTGCGTTCTTGGTATTGTAAAACTGCAGTGGTAACTGCTTGTGCCACGATACCTGCTAACTCGACGGTTGATACTTTCTATGGGGATACCTGAGGTATGAGTCGATCTTGCTTGTTGACTCCCTTAACCGTTTTAGCTAGTTCTTCTTGACAGTCCATATAAAATTTTAAATAAATTTGGATGAGTTCATTATTCAAATAAACAAATCGCAGAAGCACGAATTCCCAATGTATAGAGATGAACACAACATTCCTAGTATTTAGGGCTCTATATCAAATAAAGCAACGCTGAAAGCATAATAGGCCGCACAGATCCTAAGGACACTAGAACCTGATGATCTGATACCACTTGTGACACTCCGCCTAATTAAATACCGGGCGATCACTCCTTTATTAAATTAAAATCAAGGTGAACAGTTGGTTCATTCTTAGCATCACTGTCGTAAAAATAAACTTTTCCAAATTAACACCCTAATTAATTAAGCTAAGTGTCAAAACCATTTTTAACCTTTCAAACCAAATTGTATTTAAAGAAAAATTATTTATTTATTTATTTAACCACATTCAATAAGTAAGAATCACACCACATATAAATTCTGTAACATAGTCCAATTAATTTAATACATTCGTCAATCGAATGTCAACATACGAAATCTAAAGTCACACATCCAAACTGAATAAATCCCATAGTAACAATACTGGAAATAACTAAAATACAAATGTCCAATAACAACGAAATAATGAAAAGAGCTACACATGCCCAACTAGATGAAAGTACTAAGAGTGGATCCGAATGAACGAAATCGTCTAATCAAGAGACCTGCAACTCCCACCTAAGCTGCAGCGCATTCCTTCCAAGAGATCCTAAGCAAGACGCCCTTGTGGCTGGGCACCTGTAATACATACATATATATATATACAAGAGAGAGAGAGAAAAAGAAATGGGTCAGAACCCGATAGTGTGTTTGATTTAAAATACGTTTAGCAAGTATTTAAATTGATACAGACCAATGCAACAACATATTAGTGCGACACTCTCTTGCGAAATTCTCACCTCTCTTCTAATGTGCACTCCTATCGCACTAACCCTCCTAATGGTTTATCTCATCATATAACACGCTATCTTTCCCCAATGATTTAACTTATCTTAGGTATTTCGCAGGATTCAAAATTTAACGATACAATTGTTTGAAAAGAATATTTCAATTAATAACCAAAGTTCTCATTTTTAACTTTATTAGTCAATAAAGTTTTCCAGTGTCATATTATACTTTCTCAAAACAAGTATTTACAATTTGAGTCATCAACCATATCCTACATATCAATTCACAGTAGGTAGTTCCAAATTTCAGAATTTCACATATATATTAACTACTCGTATAATATATATATTATAACAGCACCCCAAATAAACTATGGTGCGGGCATACTCTACTATCCAAAACCCCATATCACTCATATTAAGGGGAATACAATCGGAATCAATCTTGAATTGTATTAACACATACACAAACAAAATTTAGGCGAAGAATAGATTCCAAGTCTCTAAGAGGATGGCACATGCCTGCGTCTCTTAGGACTGTCTGAACTATCACGTCGATAGCCTGTACCAAGGACATCTATCTTCTAGGGTACAAGTCAATATCCCCCATAAAGGTCCCATCGAGATAAGACTGTCCCAGCGCGGTAACCTCAGGGATAGCAAGTAGCGTGGGCATGATTTTCACACATAGATAGCTTATGCATACACAATCATATAATTATACTAATATTACCATATCCATATTAGGCATATTCTCAAATCTCAAAATTACGAATTTTATCCATATTATCAAATTTTAGTAAACACTTATAACGGTTCGTTTCTAACCTGGATTCGGTATTATTCCAACGTACCACACAACTCTCATGGTTTTATTCTCTAAATTATAAAATTCAGTAGGTATACACATTTGTCCCAAAGTAACTCTCTTACGTGTCTCTCTCTTTAAATCATAAATTCACCGACCCTTATGTAGTTATCCCAAAATACAATCTTAGCCCGTCATCAAGGGTCCCAAAATTTATTCACATGTCCTACTGGTCTTCCCTATCTCCCAAAATATTTTATTAAGGATGCTCAAGAATTATCTCACAATAAATTGAATTTAACTCATTTAAAAAGGGAAATAGGAGTCTGCCAGGAGGGGTCGATCGATCGAGATCTGGGGCTCGATCGATCGAACCTTCGATCGATCGAAGCTCTATGCTCGATCGATCGATCAAGCAGGTATTTCGATTTCTGCAGAATTGCAGTTACGGGTTCTACCATTTTTCTTCATCCAAATCCATATGTTCCGAACCCAAACATCCCAAAAATTCTACTACTAACATTATAACAATATACCAGATGTTTCTAACATAAGGCATGTACATTTTTATAATTTAAACATGGATTATCAACCAAAAATTTTATCTAATCATCAAGAACCCTAGAGTTTTCTTAATCATGGTTCTAATATGTTTTTACCAGAATTTCCTTCTAATACATCATCAAAATTTCGTGGGTTATTCTTCTACATCACAAAAGATTTCTAGAATAAGGTTTAAGTCTTTACTACATGCAAATTCCTATCAAAATTTGGGTTTTCTTCCATATATTTCATCCCTAATCATTCCTAAACTAATATGGAAATTGCACCAAAGAAATAAGAAAGATAAACACTTGCCTATGATTTTTAGAAGTCTGGTTTACGACTGATATTGGTGTGGTTGCGTTCCTGCTCTCGCGATCTACGCGTTGGCGGTGACGGTGGTGCAAACGGGTGGCTTTTTGGCCTTGAATTGCCTTGAGAGCTCTCTCCTCTCTTCTCCAATGGTCGTTCTAGGGTTCTGAATATTCTAACCCTAAGTGACAACTTCAATATCAGATATAGACCCTCTAATTTTCGTGGGTTTAATTACCCAAAAATGTAAAATGACCAAAATGCCCTCCCGGTTTACTAATTAGGCCTAAAAATGCCCCGAGACCCAAACTACACTCCCGGTTACACTTTTCTAACTATCTCGACCCTTCCAGATGCGTTGGCGCACTCAAAACGACCATACGAACAACTTATAAAATATTCACTTTTTAATTACCAAAATTTAGTCTAGACGCGATACGAGCACGTCCCGACTTAAATTCCCGAAATTGTCATTTAATTCACTCATGACATTCAATATAACCAATATAATATTTATTACTTTGCTCATTAATAATATTCAACAATTTCATATAGTTACTAACTCTCATCACGTTAATAATTATAATATAATTAATTTCTTGATTTTTTTTTATATAATTCACTCTCATTAAATTTAATAAATCCCCAAATTAATATAGCATAAAAATACGGGGTATTACAGGATAGAGCACCTCTTTAGCGGGCAAGCGATTGCATTTAGTGCATGCAACAAGCCTTTAAACCTCTAGGTTACCCTAGTAGGACGAGTTATGTCTCGTGAGGGTTTGTAGTGAATATACCCACAAAATTCGTTATTGACACAAAGAAAATTCAAAACATGCAAAAATTGAGCAATTCAAACTTTTCCAGAAAATAGTCATCATCAAGTCATATGTACAAGTCTCAAATCATAGTGCGTGTGTGCGAAGTCGAAAATATAACCGCCAAATTCCACTGATTGATCATTACGTTACTTATTCAAAAATTCGTTTTGATTTCAATTTCTCACGGTACGCTCTCACAAACGAATCTCTCGGTTTATGGCTATTCTCTCGGCATGCGTAATATAAAGAGGAAATGTAATGGAAGCAAATTCACGCCTACAATTAGAAAGACAGAAACTTTATGGTGAAAGGATCTCATCAACGGATTACGATTTTAAAAACGGGAACATTGCCTCTATTTTGTGCACTTAACCTCTTATATTATCTTTTGGTGTCTTAACTCTCCACGCGGTAATCAATTTTCGCAATTTAGACTCGGTTAGGACTTTTTCGGGGTTTAAGGTATATTAGGTAACATGGAAATGGTCGGGAAATTCGGAATTGGAAAAGTTATTTAGGATGTCCATTTGTACTTTTTTTCCCGGGCTATTGCTCATTTTTTTTTCTTTTTTTTTTACTTCTTTTCTTTTCTTGCTATTTTTGTTTATCATTCTACTATTTTTTCTTGCCCTTTTTGTTGCACTTTTCGAACTTAAATTCTAAATTCTCTCGTTTTTTTCACAATTCCGGCTATTTTGGGTTTTTTCGGGTTGTCAAACGAAAAGAAAAATTATTCGGCTCAATTTGGGTTGCAAAAAGAGTGATTTTTCATGAGTTTTTATGGCCAATATTTTTGGGGTGACAAACGAGGGCCTACTTCATTGTCCAAAATGCCAATTGCGTTACCATATGCGTTTCGAGGTGAATTTAGATTTAGAGACTAATTTGGCACGTTTTTCAAGGCAATATTGCACACATTTTTCAAAACCGATCAAAATGAAAGGATTGAGATCCTTGACAACTTATTAAGCGCTAAAAAGAACTTTGAGTTAACAATTAACTCGGATTGATATAAAAACTCGCAAAACGTGATAGGCTCGAATCTCACCGGGTTTGTTAATCTCCACATTTATTCGTTAAGTCGTCAATTTTCGCTCAATTTCCATCTTTGGTCAATTTCGGCTTTGTGTGTGTTGGATGTTTACAATTTGAGACTCCAATTTGACTTTTAATGATATTTTTAAAAAATTTGAATTCCAATTTTTATTTATTTTGAACAAAAAATATTTTTGGATTTTTCAAAATTTTATGATTTTTTTGGAAATTTTGGGCATTTTGAAGATTTGTGAAGTTTTAGAAATACGCACTTGTGACCCCCCCTCCCCCCCTAACTTAGACGTTTACATTGTCCTCAAGCAAAAAGGACGAAAATATAACTCAAGGCGAATGAAAAGTGCGTAAAAATAAAACAAACAAATATTAAAATGCAACAAGACACTATATGACACTCATGCATGACTCAAAAATACAACAATAATCACCCCATACGCGTCGGTGGTGCAACGACCTCTCATCTCTCCACAAACTCACCCGATCCCACTCACGGGGTTTGATGTTCTCCTTGTCTCTCCCGTCCTAAAATTATAAGCTAACAATCGGAACAAGTTGGGACCTCGCCCATAGATAAAGGATAGACCGGGAGACTCATCGTGACTAACTGGAAAGGGATCATCATGATGCTGGCTCAATGTGTGATCTGCGTGCATTGACTCGGAGGGAACACCTAGGTTTCGTTCAATTTTTAAGATGCATGGGTCGGGCTCTAAGTCAGATGAACCACGACTTTTCTCCTCACTTGCCTTCGGGGCCTCTAGTGTTGTGGGTGGATTGTCACAACGAAGGAATTCATCAATTTTTGCTTTCAATTCACTTTCGTCTAAGTGACTACATGAATCCAATAGAGATTGGCCTTCAATAGTAATACTTTCATCCACCTGCCCTAATTCTCTTTCAAAATCTTCCATGCTCGTGTCTCCTAGTTCTCTCTCTCGAGTAGTGCCTACGTCCTCTCTTACTTGCTCGATCTCCAACTCCACCAGTTTTCTCTCTTCTAACCCCTCTCTCTCTCTTTCAATTGCGGTCACTACACACCTCTTCCCCACTTTTCTCTCAATGTCACAACTACCACTATTACTTGATGAAATAGGGCACACCCCTAACGTCTCTCTCTTGTGGGACCCCTCATTCTCATGGCTCGACACTAAGCAGGACCCTAGGGCATCTCCACAATCATTTTCCTCAAAGTACTCCCCTACGATCTCGTCTATGAAGCTCACCGCGTGAAGGTCATCTTCTTCCCCCGTATGTTGGGCGACATGGAAGATGTTGGTCTCTAAGGTCATGTTCCCAAAGGTGAGTTGCATTCGCCCATTCCGAGTATTGATGATTGCGTTAGCCGTAGCTAAGAAAGGGAGCCCAAGGATGATGGGAACATGGTTGCTCGAGTTAAAGGAGGGCTCCGTGTCCCAAATGACAAAGTCTACCGGGAAGTAGAAAGTGTCAATTTGGACAATCACGTCCTCAACTATGCCTCTTGGGATCTTCACGGTTCGATCCGCTAATTGGAGAGTGACCTTTGTGGGCTTGAGGTCGCCCAAGTCAAGTTGCCTATAGATGGAGTAAGGGAGGATATTGACACTTGCTCCCAAATCAAGTAAGGCTTTTTCGATTTTATTTTCTCCAATGATGCAAGAAATGGTGGGTGCACCGGGATCTTTGAATTTAGGTGGGAGATCATTGAGTAGAATGGAGCTCACATTCTTTGCTAGAAAGACATTTTTCTTTACCTTCATCTTTCTCTTTACCGTCAACAAGTCTTTAATGACTTTTCCATAAGCTGGAATATTCTTAATGGCATCGAGGAAAGGTAAATTCAGCTTAACTTGTTTTAGCACGTCTAGCGCGTCATCACGTGGGTTTCCTTTATGGGAAGGAATTAGCCTTTGAGGAAATGGTTCCGCGGAGGGTGGTTTCACTACTACCTCGGGCTCACTAGCGTCTTCTTTGTCACTCTCATTTAAGGAGACATCTTCGGCCTCTTTTGTGCCGGGCGAAATCTCCTTATCTTTAAGTACGTCTCGTGGGGGAGGTGACAAGTCAACTACCCTCCCACTACGTAGAGTGGTAATTGCGCTACATTGCTCAGGATGGTCATGGGGTGTCGAGCTAACACTAGTTTGACCTTGGAGAGGTCTTTGGCCCTGGGCAGGAAACTTGCCCTTCTCTTGGACACTCAACGAGGATTGTATTTTTGACAGATTCGCATTTATGTCGCCAATCAGACGATCATATTTGGCATTGGTTGCGGTCTGGTTTGCAATGAATTGATTCATGGTATCCTCGAGAGTTCTCCGTTGTGGTGGAATATAATTTCCGTGAGGTGGTGGTGCTTGGACATGTCCTTGCATGTGTGGAGCTTATTGAAATTGTTGTGGTGGAGGAGGGGCAACATGCGAAGGAGGGTTCATTGCGGCATGTTGATGCCCATAGCTAAAACCGAAATGATTTTTCCATGAAGGGTTGTATGAATTCCCGTGCGGGGCACTGAAATTACCCTTAAAGCATACTATACCACTAACTTGCTCCTGCAACATTACCTTGTAGGCGGGTATCGTCGGGCATTCCTCAGTTGAATGTCCCACCTCATAAATCGCACACACCTTCACGACAGGGTTCGGAATGGGTCCAGCTGGTCTTTTTCCATATATCTCGCATAGGTCTCGAAATCCTATCTCAAGAGTCTCCAATCGGCTATCCGTCATAGAATTCTTATCTACATGGAATAAACCGGATGCTGATGGAGTAGTGGTCGCTTGTCGATTTTGATTTTGAGCGTTTGGGTCGGAGGTATCCCAGGATTGGGTAGTCTCGGCGACATACCTCATGTGAAGATCAGCATCGTGGGCATCTAGATCGACAAACGAACCGCTTCCCATAGTTTCAACAAGTTGTTTGGAGTTAAGATTCAACCCATTATAGATAAAGGAGATGATTTGCGATGGATCAAATCCATGATGGAGGCATGAAGGAACTAACTCGTTGAAACATTCATAACATCGATGGAATGGCTCATTTTCATGTTGCCTGAATGCTTGAATTTGAGCCTTTATAGAGATTGTTCGATGTGGTGGGAAGAATTTCTTGAGAAATTTCGACTGTAGCTCATTCCAGGATGGAATCGAGCTTGGAGGTAGAGACCATAACCAGGCTTTAGCTTTATCTTTGAGCGAGAAGGGGAAAAGATTGAGGCGAATTACTTCTTGTGTGCAGGTTTGATCGTTAAGAGTATCGCACACGTCCTCAAATTCCCTAATATGGAGGTATGGCTTTTCAGAATCCATTCCGTGGTAATGCGGTAGCATCTGGATCATTCCATTTTTGAAACGGAACTGCCCGGCATTATACGGGAGTATAATGCATCCTGGATTGACAGTGCGCTCGGGATATAAGAATTCTCTCAACGGGCGGTATGGAGGATCCTCCTCATCAGTGGGTGCATTACTATGCTGCGATATCTCTCTCTCACTTAACGACTCGGCGCTCTCACTGGGTGTGCTTGAAGTGTGCTCGGAGGTGTGTCCTACGAATGAGAATGGAGTGTTACTAGAGACTGAGTGCGACGGTGTGGGCAGTGGGATCCAAAACTGTGGGGCGTTTGGCGTGTGGGGACTATCAGGATTATACTCAACAAGTGGATTTTCGTGAATGCTGGTTGGAGTATTATGGGGTGTGGGAGTGGTTTCAGAATTTTGCATTAAAGTTTAGAAGAGATGATGGTGAATTGTTTTTTTTTTTTTATGTTTTTGGATTTTTTTAAAAAATTTTGGTCAAAGCTTTGGATTGACTCACTCTAATCCTAAGTCTACCTAATTCCCCGGCAACGGCGCCAAAAACTTGACAACGACTCAGAATGTGTCTCTAAAGTGCGTACTCTCTAGGCTCAAGTGCAAGCCTGTCGCTCAAGTAATAATCCGACAAGTCGGGTATCGATCCTCAGGGAAAAAGGACAACGGAGTTGTGACGACGCGACAAGACGGAGGAATCCTAACTTCGACTCTAAGAAGAAAAGGAAAAATTGATTTGGTTTTTGGGATTGACTAAGCTAACTGCAATTATGAAATTATGATGAAAAATGCAACTAACTAAAGTACCTAAATTATGAATAAAAAATTGAATCAAAACTTTTTAAACTTAAATGATGAGAAAACAGGACGGGAATGCAACCCCCCAACCCTAGTGTAGTGCAGTAACAACGTCAATCATAAATTTATCCGATTAATCAGACCCGAAATTTAGGACTCCCAAGCATTATGTATATGAGGTTCAAGCCCGCGTCATACCTAATCTGAGGATGAGTGAATCGGTATCGCGATAATTGCACTCAAATTGTACTCTTAATCATCACGATTACCCAAAGGTAAACGAGATATAAAGATCCACAATTCTTATGTAATTACGCGATACGATCAAAATCAATCGTTAAATTCATCGGATGAACGTTATGCACATGCACTAACACATCAGGTTGGGTTCATGCATCCCACCCTTTAAACCCTAGCCGGACATGTTAAACTGACTAACGCATGAAATAGTAACGTTGCATGTGGAAGAATTCATGATGAAACTAGATTGAAGCATGTAAATACGTATTATGAACGCAGCAATAAGTTGAATCAAATACAGAAAATAAACATGCAAGAATAATGACAAGAATTCTTAACTTTGAATTAAAACTTGAAAAACAAACCCGTAATGATTAAATCTTGAAGCAATTAATTCCCTTGATGTTCTTCTCTTTTTATCTCTATCAAAAACTGACTAAAACTATCCCTAATGGCTGCCCCTAGGTTGTTGCCTACGTTCCCTACTATTTTTTAGAGTTTTAACCTAAAAGGAGTCTTGGGAACCAATCAGATTTGGGGAGCAAATTCGCGCATCAGGGACCCCGAACCGGTTCGCATGTACCCCGAATCGGTTCACCCCCCAAACCGGTTCGGCCTAGGTTCGCGAATGTGTGCTGGCCTGGAGTGCTACACTTAGATTTTTTTTCTCACTTTCTTTTCTTCATTTCTTGGATTTTTCTTCAACTTCAACTGGGCATAACTCATCAACCGTAGCTCGGATTTGGGTGTCATTTCTTCTGGTGTTCTCGTTGTTCCGAGATCTTCAACTTTCCAGTTGACTTCTCCTTTCGGATATGGCTGTAAAATTACTAAATTTCCCTTGAACTTTCCTTCTTTGCTTTTCTAGCATTGTCTTGCTTCCTCTTTTGCACTGTTTGCATAATTAACCTGTAAAACCAATAAGAGAAGAACGAAACACGAAATACTCGCCAACGAAGGTTAGTAGCATAATTTTGCATCAAATCTATATATGTTACATCACTCGGGTTCACAAATATACTGAAATTAGGGGACTAAATATACAATATTTACGCCTAATCAATTTCCCTCATGTGTATATGAACATTTAGTAGTGTCATTGAATATGCGCTAGGTTGTGCTTTAAGATTGAGAGGTGAGAATACTTATCATTATTTGGGAGAACAAGTTTAATTTTCGATGGATGATAAAATGTTCATAACTGTCGTGCATTTTATTCACATGGTAATCATATCAAACTAGGCCCTGACCCATTAATATTTCTTTGTTTTGCATGAATCCTATATTTGCCCAGGTCCTCCACCGCAGGGACGCCCATATTGACCTATCCATCACAATTTTCTTGGAGCTATAACTTGTTGCAGATGTTGTAGGATATTCGTTATAAAAGCTTCTTTCTTTTGTACTCTAGCTTTATACATTCGGGTGTGTTACCCAAGCTTTGTATTTGTTTAATATAGTGTGATATTAAAGTGTAATACTCGGTGTAGCATATTTGTATTGGTCTGTTAACCGACAGCTTATTCGGTTATTTTATTGTGCATAATTGTTATACATTACTCGTTTGTTTTTATATATCCACCTTCTTTTCAATTTGTTTTGTTTAAATGATTTTCTTTAAACCTATAAATTGAATTTTGACAGTCCGTTTTCTAAGATAATTGGTGGTTATCTCTTACTATTATTTTAACGACAGTGATGCTAAGAATGAACCATCTCTGATTCCTATATTTATTGGAGTATTGGGATGGCCATCTCTTGTTTTAATAGGCGAGTTGTCACAGGGGATTAAATGGAAGAACCTAAAAATAGTTTTCTTTTTGAGAAAAATATGAATTTATATTGGGGACTATACATTAACTGATTTTAATTTTAACTTGACCAATTTATATAATCAAACAATGGGTAATGATAATATGCCTCTTAAGGGAACATGTTAAGAGTTAAAATTGGAAAGTTTAAAAAGAAACAAAACCTCACAAAAAAAAAAGAATTGAGCTCTCAACATCACTTTTTCGGCTCTCCCCATTGATCACTCTTGGAAAATAAAAGAGCAACTAATGCCAACATTTTCTCTCTCTCCCATTCACAACCCACTTATCGTCTTCTTTTTTTTTTAGATGAACTGTTTTTTCTCCTATCAACTTTAATATTAACAATTATTTAAAATATTTTAATATCAAAATAAATATGAAATAGAAGACTATGAAATAATATGAAGGGCCTAAAACAATGAAAACATTTGTATTGTAGAAAAAAATGGTGAAATAGTATGATAAAGCCTAAAATTTTATAAACCTTTTTATCATCAAAATAAAAATATTTGTCTACGTCATTTACAAACTTTTATTATATTTTTATTTTGATAATAATTAGGGCCTTCAAATATTTTAAATAATTTTTAATATTAAAGATGATAAGAAAAAAAGTTCATCTAAAAAAATAATATGAAAGGGCCTAAACAATTGACAATATTAGTATTACAAAAAAAAAATGTGAAATATTATGATAAAGTCGTTTTATCATCGAAATAAAAATAACTATCTATGTCATTCCAATTACAACCTTTTATTCTACTTTTATTTTGATAACAATTATGGCCTAAAACTATTTTAAACAATTGTTAATGTTAAAGGTGATAGAAATTTAAAAAAAATCATCTAAAAAAGGCATTGAAGTGGGAAGCTAATGGGAGAGAAAGGAAATGTTGGTATTGATTACTCTTTAGTTTTTGAAGAGTCATAAGTGGGTAGAACCAAGAAAAGTGGTATTGGGTGTTTGTGAAGTTTTGTTTCTTTTTACATTTTCCAAGTTTAACTAAATAGTCCCTCTTTTAAACTAAGAGTTTTTTTATCAATTAGTTTCGTTTACTAACTATGTAATATGTAATTCAGTAAGTCCTAATATTTTTTTCTTGCTCTAACATGTCCCATAAAAAAATATTTTTATTTCAATATACTTGTAGTGAATTCCCTACATTATATAAATAGGATCTATTGAAAAAAAAATATTATTATAGGATCTGTAAAAAAAATATCTTATGTAAACAAAAGCTATTTATCAAGTCCCCTTTAAACAATTTAGACAACCAAATGGGCCCGTGATCACGGTTGAAAACAATTTTCTCGGTGGAGACAAATTGTGTGAATTAGTTCTTTATATACCGAAACCCAAACATAATTGTCTCTCTTGGCACATTTCTTGAAAATCATTCCACTTACTTCAATTGCAATATAACAAAATAAATTGTAGAAATAATAGTGAACACCAAACATATGGGGATTTACTACTTTATAAAGAAAGATAATGATCTATGTCTTTCTCAAGCTGTCTTAATCTATATATGGGTTATCTCATTTTTAATTTTGATAAAAAAGGAAAGGTGATGATCATAACGTTTTTTTGGAGAAGATTGAGAAAAAAAGTCTGTAAGTTTTTTACTTGAAAGCCTATGTGTAATTTTGACTCTTCTTCCTCAATAGTTATTAAAAGAGGTGTTTTTAAGATTTTGAGAGTTTTACTTAGGTTAAGCAACCATGTGTAAGTCCATATACAAGTAATACCCATTAGGATTTCTTCGTCTCTCATTTTGCACATCCAAACACTTCAAATCATTCCTTTGCTCTCCCATAATGAACATAACCATTATTTTCTGAGAATCAAAATTGAACATAACAATCATTCGTGGGACACCAAATAAAATTGAAAGGAATAAATCGAAGATTGTTATATAAACACTATAAGCAAGTGTTACTACTTTAAGTCTTACTACTTCGAGGAAACTGTAAAACCACCATCTTACGATGTATAATAACTTAATGTAGATTATAAACAATTATTTAGTACCGACTTTTATTACTTAGAAAGAAACATGATCGAAAATAAGAAATACGGTATGATTGTTATTTACTGGGCCACAAAGCAACGCTATCTTGAGAAAACTCGGAAGGTGTAAGCATATCTATCATATCCCTCTCTCTTTCTCAACATTTGAAAAAGTACCTTCTCGACTCATCTCCAACCCAATATCTATGTTCCAATAGCTGTAATCAATAGAAGAAGGTAAAGTGGCTCCATCAAACAAATAAGGAAGTCGAAGGTCAGGATACATATAGGTCATGTCTAAATCTGGAAAAACCCCTAGAGAATTGGTGGCATTTTGAGATGGTGTTGCCTCTACTATTGGATCATTGAGATATTCACCAAGGAAGCATTGCATAAAATTAAGCTCATCCTCTTGTTTTGTACTAATCAAATACGGATAAACATTTGAGGTAGACTTTGGAGAGGAAATGGTAGGCTGGAGTAATGGATCTTCAGAGATAGTGGAATTGGTTGTGGAAATATAGTTAACACTGGAAGATTGGTTCGTGATATACTCTCGTAACAAAGATAACTTTGAACTCCCAGTTTGATCTTTCCCTCTTCGTTTCGTGGCATACCAATGGTTTTTTATGGAGTTTTCCGTCCTTCCTGGGATTCTGTGTGCAATTTTGGACCATTTGTTCCCAAAATCTCGATGAGCATCAACTAGCATCCTCTCTTCTTCCTTGCTCCACGAGTCTTTCTGAAACAACAAAAACCAAAATTTTTATTCATTCAATTCTATATAGAATTATAGAGAGCCTATTTTAAAAGATTTTCAGATGAGTGAAATCCGCATAGTTTTGTGCTTTAAAAAAGAATACACCCGTAAAGAGAAGGAATTAACAATTGCGCAGATATTTGTAAAAAATATCAATATCAAACCAAAATTTGTTGATATTTTAAGCATAGATATATCTTGTAAAAACATAAGATTTTCTATTGTAGTAACAATCATAGTATCAAATTTAAGTTATTCGTAGGGTATTACCGGTAATTAGTTCCACGTTCAAAGATTTATTTATATTGACTTTTATATTTTTATTTTTTTAGTCCTATGTCCTATTATAAAAATTATAGGACACATGTCATTATCTGCGGAGAGAATGAGAGACGGTTACAAGGTGGTTGAACGAGATTTTGAGTAGTTATGAGACTAAATACAATTTAAAAAATACATGGAAGGAAAGCATAAAAAACTTTGGGCATGCGACTAAACCCCCCAAAACTATATTTGTACATTATCTAAATTGTAGGGGTCAACAAACTATGTTTTTCTATATTTCAATTGGCAGCATTAACAAAGCCTTGATTCTAAATTTATAAATGTGCTAATGGCCATTTTGGGACAAGATTATTTTTAAAAGATTGTAGAAAATTTAAAACCATATTTATCCAAGAATAAGTTTGTATTATCATCACTGAATAGTTCTTAGCTTACAACGCCATATAAGACAAATGACGCTACCGCAATCCAATTAAACGAAACATCACCGGCACTATTTGAAGGTGGAGTCGATCCCTAACAGTCGGTGAGGGAAAGATTCTTAAATACATCACACAATTATAGAAAGGATATAGTCAAACATTTTCTCTTCTGTGAAGTCTACAAAGTGTTGTGCTTTCCTAAAAAATAAAACCCGTAAAGAAATAGAATTAAAACTTTGTCAGATACTTCAAAAAATAATACACCTCATGCCAAATATAATAGATACATTACAAAATTCACAAGCATAACTTGTAAAAACTAAAGGCGCTCGAGGAACTAAATATTTTCTTCTCAGAGAAAATTTCTTCTTTCTAATTGAAACCTATTGCCAGGATCTAATTGATAAATTTCCTAAGGTCCCGTTTGGTTGTCGTAAAATTGTAAATTAGATCATTGATAAATTGATCAATTTACAAATTGACCCATTAATTGTGTTTGATTTTATTAATAAAGAATTCATTAATTGTCTAATTTTAGCTCATGTGCAAAATCTAAAATTGAATCATTTCACAAAAAACGTGAAATCAATCCATTTGAAATAGGTCACATAAAGTGTATGTCTCCTCTCCCGCTCTCTTCCCCCCCACCCCTCCTCTGACTTTTGACTTGTTTTTATCTTTTTTTCATAGAACCTTAACATCAATTTCAAATTATCAAACATTGTGTAAAATTGAATTTAACTCATTTCAAATTCACTCATTTACAATTCATTAATTCACAATGAACCAATTTACATAATCAAATAATTTGCGCAACCAAACTGGGCCTAAATAAAATTTTCTATTTTGGACAAGTTTATTTTAAACATATTGTAGAGGATAAAAAAACGGATTTCATGTTTATACCGGAATGACTTTGTATTATTATACCTAGAATTCACAACTCAGTCAAAATAAGTATTCCCTAACAATGCCAATATAAGTTAATTATGGTACTGAAAATCCAATAAAAGATTATACAAAAAAATATAAATTTTCAAATCAAAAGTTATAAGGTGGAGTCGGCAGCCACATATGTTGTAACTTCATCGTAGTTCCACCACAACACCATCTCCCACCTCCCCTCCCAATAAATTAAAATAGAAAAAAAAAATAATAACATAAAATAAACATTGAAATGAACACTGAACGAAAATGGAGGAAATGTGTGTAACTGAAAATCATTTGAAAAAGTGTTGATACGTAAAGAACAAAACCTTGTCACCTTCATAAGAAAATTTCTTAACAAAAAAAAAACTCGAGCCTCGAGTGATTTTTGATTGATGAAATAGCTTTTTGCAATAGAACACCAAATAATGAAACCTAAGGTTTTCCCACCACACTTGGAAGAACAGCACCACAAAATATGAAGAGAAACAAATCTTGTGTTCGGATTTCAATATATATGTGTACTTGAAATGCACAGTTACAACATTGCCATGAATAACTCAAACTGATAAGAAAAACAGGTAATTTATTAATATTAAAATAAACACAAATAACAATAGAAAAACAAAAGGAACAAGATAGAGAGAATACAAAACCTTGATATCAGGGCGCAAGTGATTAAGCCATCTCTCTCGGCATTGTTTTCCGGTTCTATGGACCATCTTGTCACCTATCTTGGACCATTTTTTCACCTCAAATCCATTCACTAGATCGAACAATTTCCTACATAACATGCAGTTTCAAAAATGAATGGAGAAAAGACCGATAGTAAACAGAAGAAAAATGAAAATGTGTAACATTACCTATCTTCCCATGTTGTCCATTGCCTCTTGGTTTTCAAACGACTAGCATTCACCTCCTTTCCTAATCCTCTAGAATTTATATTTGTCTTCGGGTATGTAGGCAGCCTTGGAGACAACAAGCCACCTTCAAAACCACCATCACTAGTTGCACCGTCAATAGAAGAAAATTGGCTATTTCCGTTTCCAACAACGTTTGAGACACTGTTCTGATTATGTTGTTCGAGGGATAAATGTGTTTTACCAGAGAACACCATATCTTTTCCAGTTAAGGGCGAACCACATTTATACATAAGTGGAATTTCTTAAATATACACCACCTTCCATGTAAAACGTGAAATTTACTGTTTTAAAGATGTCGAATGCTAATAGCTCAACCAGAGTTTATATTGTGCCTTGAGGCGATGAAATCTGTTGATCTAAATTCGATCCAACGGCTGAGAATGCGAGGTTATGTGAGACCAGCAGATTCCTCTGGAACGAAACAGTAGAGAATTTAGTGCTATCTGTAATAAAACTATCAGTAATAAATTCTTTCAGTTAGAATATATCTCTCAATTAATGAAAATATAAGAACATAGACTGAAACCCCCAAGTATAATTAATTCTTTTGGTTAGAATATATTCCCTCTATTAATAAAACTATAAACGGTTTTTACGACATTGACCACAACCGAAACGTCTCACTAAATAAATGTTTATTGTAAAACAAATTACTCCATTTAGGAAACTATGGACGGTTTCTAAAGGCTCTAATAGAGAAGCGTAGTCCTTAAAGTCACTTACATGAATGTCTCTGATTGCATACGCTTTTAACTAAAAAAATAGTTCATGCCAAGTTCGCATAAATGAACTCATGTTTTGTTGTTGGAAAAAATATAAAGATTCGATATCAACAATAAATCAATAAAACATAATTGAGCACTAGCCCCTATTAAGTTCATTGTATATAAAAAAATAAAACTGAATTGGCCGTAACCTCCTATTAATTTCATTGCATTTAACGTTGTATGTCAAAGATTAATATACACCCTCATCCAGTGGCGGTGCAAGGAAAAAATATTATGGGTGAGGCGTCGCTATGTAGAAATCATCGACTAGTTTCGGGGTTTTGGGGGCAGGAGCCCCCGAACCGAATTTTTTAGGGTTACTTTTTAATTTTTTATAAATATTAAGTTAATAGTTTTCACTTCTAGACAATTATAACTCAAATAAATCAAGTTCAAATACAATAACACAAATGCACGTATTATGTTAATCAAACCCCTAAGCTAGACAAATACTATTAATATGGAGGGCACCAAGTGTGTACTCAACACAAATAAGGACAAAACACGTATGTATGTTTAAATTTTTTGTCTGTATAGTGAAAAAACATGTAAGACACATATTACATACATTTTGTATCGTGATTTGTGTTGAGCACGGACATGTGGTGTCCTCCATAATTGATACTATTTCTTCCTAAACTAAACAACAACCTGCAAATCCCTAAAAAAAATCATAATAAATAAACTCTAAACAAACAATAATAACATCAAATTAAATAAAACATTAAACAACAAAAAAATAAACTAACTATATTAAACCCTTAAAATATTTTTTAAGTATTGCAGATTTACCCTAAAGTTTAATATATTTTTTTTCAAATTTCTAAATGGGGCACTTGTCCCACCACCATAATTTTGCCACTGCACTCATCCATTTGTTGTCTCAAGCTTCTATGCCTCAATACCTAACACCGACTGAGATGCCACGACCATTGGATATATCATCACGCAACAATACATCAGCTTCGCTGATGAGGATCACCTCATGCAGGGCTGTAACCACTAGTTCACACCACAAATCACTAATGAAGCCTGTGGATAGATCACAACCCTAGTATTGGTAAAAACTGGTCCACTATCAATGTATGCCCTTTCATACGGTTACTGGTATAGGATACATCACCTCTAATTTTACACCATCTTCCACGGCTATCAGATCATATGACAACACACGCCAAGAGGTTTCAAGTACTCGATGTCCCGACAAGCTTCAATTTCCTATACAAAGGAGCCTGGATACACCCCATGAAGGCATTACCCTCATCATTACATATGAAAGTCATGTTCTTTTCCAACACAGAGGTAATTAAAATCCAAGGGGATGATGATTGGGCCACAATCGCCAATACCAGTACTATCATGCTCGTAGATACCCACCATGACAATAGTGACATATGTCTCAGCGGATTTTGGGTCATCCCGCTCGAACTATGATAGAGGAGGAGTCGGTTATTCATAATATAGTCACCTAAGTCATTCATAAGATGGGGTACATGCTTGGATTCAGACTAGGGAAGAATGCACAAGGAACCCTAGAAGCCGCCACAACTATAGAACACAAGGGAAAAGTTTGCCTTGGATATGCTTATAATGGAAAAGCACAAACTCCCTATCCCAAAGACCCCCATCATGAGTGGAATGATTACTTATTTCTTCAGGGGGAAGATTTTCCTTGCCATGGCCTCCCAAAATCTTAGTGGGATGAAGCAAAGAAATTCTTACAACTCGAAATGGAGATCCTGTATAAGGAAGTTCTCTATGTGAATCACAAGAAAATCCATGAAGTTGGGTATAAAGAACTAGAAGTCCCATGGATCATAGAGGATGAAAAAAAATCCCCAAGTCGGAGCCCGAATGGGGACTACTCGCCTTGTTTTCTGATGAAATTTATTTGGATTCCATGTTAGGATCCTCAGACTTAAATCCTGCAGAATCCTTCCGCGACTTGTTTACCACCTACAGTCCCCATGGTAATACAATAGAGAAATGACGATTACCCATCATCCTTAAGCCCAATCTCTACCTCTGCATTCTAGATTCGATAAGTCCTCTTTCTGAGATACCGCCTTCAACCGAATCCCATGATAAAACCTCGCATCCCCTCTACGATTATTAAAAGAATAAGAAAAACCTCCAACACTTGATGCAAGGCCTCTCAAAGTCACTCCCATACACTCATCCCATTATGGACCTAACTGAGAAAACTGTTGAAAACCCCGAGGAAAAGACAACCCAACTCAAGTAACATCGTTTGTCCCAGCTTGCAGTCCATTCCAAGGTTCAAAATCATCCAAAGGCCACTCTAAGGGTCCTCCATCAAAATCCAACCCACCTCATCACCAAAATCATGAAATAAATTATATTGAATAATTAGACCTCTATTAAATGCATACTGATGCCCATCCTTCGGAAGCCTTTTGAGTCCGTCCAATTAAATAATGAATCCCCCTCACCCCCTCTCTTGATGTACCCCTCTACAAAGCAAACTTTTATAATAGTGTCAATATTGTCCTTCCTAACTTTGATGGCAGAATAAATTATGATTTCCAGTATTTGTCCATGTGTGTTTCATGTGATGATTATGAATCTAACGATGGATTAAACCTCACACATAATAATGATGACTTTTCGGATCTAAAATACTTAAAAAAAACATGCAAAAACTTGATCAAAGTCGAAATAGACGTATGTCTCCCAACGAGGATAACACAATAATCATAAACTTGGGTCCTCCCTTAGTGAAAGTGAGCAAAAAGAGTTCACCGACATCCTCACCAATTTTTTCAATGTATTAGCTTGGCCTTATACTGACATGACCAAAATTGACCCAACTATCATTATGCACGCAATAACAACTCTCCTTGATGCTAAGCCTATTGAACAAAGGTTTCGTAAGTGATTAGTCCAACGGTCCTTAAATGTTAAGGAATAAGTGGAGAAACAAATCCGTGTCGAATTCATACGAGCTATGGAATACTTGACATGGTTAGCCAACATCGTGCCCGTACCCAAAAACAACTGAAAAGTCTAGATATGCATGAATTACTGAGATCTCAATTGAGCCATCCTTGAGGATTATTTCCCTTTACCATGTGTAGACCTATTGATAGGTAGTACGAAAAATAACATTCTCAAATCATTTGTAGATGGATTCACTAACTATAATCGAATAAAAAAGCATTCAGAACCAACAAGAAAAGATCGGGTTCATTACCCCATGGGAAACATAATATTACACGGATATGCCCTTCAGTCTCAAGAATATCGTAGAAACTTACCAGATAAAAAAAAACACATTTCACAACCTTATATAGAAGGAAGTGTAATTATACATGGACAACGTGATCATCAAGCCCAAATAGTGCGAAGGACATATTTCGTCACTCCGAAATTTCTTTTAGAGGCTACGCCTTTTCAAAATGAGGCTTAATCCTCATAAACGTGTTTTGAGTATAACCAAAGGGAAAATAATCGTATTTTTTATCAGCTAGGATAGAATCGAGGTAGACCTTGCTAAGGCCAAGATCATATGAGAAATGCCACCTTCTAAAATGGAGAAACAAGTCAGAGGATACTTAGGTCAAATCCAATTCATAAGTCGGTTCATTAATTAGCTTACCACTATATGTGAACCAATCTTGCAAATATTCCAAAAAGACTCGCTTAAAGAGTGGAATTCTCAATGCAAAAAATCATTCGAGAAAATACAGAAGTACCTCACTCACCCAACTATATTTGTAGCTCCTCAACCATGATAACCTTTGTTACTCTACATGACCATAAATGACATGGCTAACAGAGTTATGTTGTCCCAATACATAGAAAAATCCTGAAAATAATGGACAATCTACTATATCAACAAGAAGTTGGTATCCTATGAGCTAAAATACACCACTTTAGAAAAGGCTCGTGTATTTATGGTATGGATCACCCATAAACTCTACTATTACATGATGTCCTTCAGCATACGACTCATCTCTCAGATGGACCCCTGAAATACCTATTCGAGAAACCCATTCTCTCTAAATAAATGGCTAAATAACTACTGATGTTATTCAAATTCAAAATCATACGCGTCATATAGAAATCCACCAAAGGGCGAGACATCTTGGACATTCTCACGGGATAACCCTTATCAGGTGAGAAAAAAATAATGTAGAATTCCTAGACGAGGCCCTCTTATCCTTAGACGATAGATAAATATAGGATTTTTAATTTGTTGGGGCCACTAAGAAAAGAGGATTTGGTATCGAAATTCTCCTGATATCCCCTGGTTCACATTAACTCCTCATAGCTAATAAACTCACTTATGAGTGCACGGAGAATATGACTGAACACACGGATTGCATCACGGGTCTTAAAATCAACTTGGAAATTCTAATCACAAAGTAAAAAGAGTACAATATTCAAGCCTAGTCATCAGTTAAAAACTAGGCCAATAAAGGATCCGAGACGATAAACTACAACCTTACCATGCCTATGTAAATGAGGTAGCTTTGCGGTTCAAGCGTCTCAAGTTCGACTTTCTTCCAATGGCTAAAAATAACTTCGCGGATGAAATCGCCACCCTAGACTCAATAATAGGTATGCAAGGAGGAACTGCGAAGATCATGTCCACGGTGACTAGTTAGAGCACCCCTGATTCGTATCGAATATTGCATATTTCCGCCCGTTATCTTTATGCATTCTAGAACTTTTACGGTCCTAAATGCCTATAATTATGATCATTAACCAGACAACCTTGGATTTGGATATATACATGCTTTTCAGGGGTTATTTGTGCTTTTGTAGGTATTGGAACGCTAAAAGTGAGGTTGAGTTGCATTTCGGAGAAGTTTCGTCGTCGAATGCTACTTCAAGGGAAATTTGGTCTTTTTAAACTCACTATGTTTTATGTAATGAAGTTACCAACATGTAGATCATCAAATTATCTTTCCGTGGCCACTGACCGTGCGTCATTCTGACTCCGTATGTGGAAGTTATGCCCATTTTCGGAAGGTTTCGGTATTTTCTTCTACTTCAAGGGCATTTTGGTAATTTCATACTGCATAATTTGGAGAGTTTCAAAACATAATCATGTAGATAATTGAATTAGCTTCGCATCGGTTCCGACCACGCCTCATTTCGATTCCGTATGAGGGAGTTATGGCCATTTCCGTGCAACGCATCAAAACTGGTTTGGAGTGGAAAAGGGGGTTGCCTCAAGCCCAAGGCAAATTACAAAAGTGCGGTCGACTGGTCCCAAAATAGCGGTCGACCGGTCTTATCAGATATGGACGAAAATTGACTTATTTTGCGTTTTTTTGCTTGGTTTTGTTTGGGGTTTATTTTGGGGTATAAATAGAGTGTTAGGGGCATTTCTTTGGATATATATTTCATTTTAGATAGGATATTTTAGGGTTTTGTTTTGGGAGCTTTGGCCCTTCTCTTCTTCTTTGGGTTTATACCCATTTGTATGTAAGTTACTATTCATTCATCCTCTTCCTTTAATTAATGCTTTATTTCTTTGTTTAAGCTTTGTTCTCTTGATTTATTGCTTTGATTTATTAGTTGTTGATAGTTTAATTCTTGTTTTCTTTGGTAATTAGTTATTTTACTTAGTTTAATCATGTGTAGTGAGTAGTTTTATGGGTTGGGATTGCGTTTTCGCCATTGATGGGCGTTGAGCTCCGAAAATTAGGTTTTTTGTAAAATTGCATTTAATTGAAACCTCGCGTATTAAAGTCGGATTATTATGCGTTTAACTTTCTTTGTCACGCAACGTTAGTGTTTATAACAATAATCCGAATTTAAGATGCGTGTGACCATTTTCTGTTAAATGTTTAATCTCGCAACTTTGGGTTAAATTCCTTATTGTGTGATGTTTATACTTAACTGAAAATGCTCGATTAAATATTTTCGAACCGAAATTCTAATTATTAGTTGTTTAGCCCATGGTGGGGACATGATCCCGACTCTCGTTTTATTAATTCTAGTTTAGACTTAACTTCTTAATGTTTCCCTTTTCTTTATTTCCAACCTATCACCTTTTACACTTTTATTTTAGGAGTATTAAATCCTATAAATTCTAGCAACTCGTCTTTGTGGATTTTCGATACCCGACTTACCGCTATACGTGTATCGCAAGTGCAGTCGTAATTTAGGTTTTTGTATTGAGGCAGTGAAATGAAAACAACGATTAGCATCTTGACACGCGCTACTTTTCACCCTTAATCAAAATGGCGCCGTTGCCGGGGACTAGTTTGTTTTAGACTTTATTTGATTTAATATTTCATAGTATTTTCTTTCTATTTGTATTATTTGCTAATATTTTGCAGGACTTCCACATTTGAGCACTTAGAAACGCTCGAATTCTTTCCGCGCGCACCTACTTTGTGGAATTCGCCACTTGAGCCATTTTTGGGGTAAGCATGTCTTATTCCAATTCTTTCGGTAATCCTTGTTATAATTCTCAAAATTCTCGCAAACCTATGACTTTCGGTGAATACTTAGAATCCCAAAAATTTGCAAATTCAAATATTACCTTGGGCGAGTATAACGAAAGTCAAAATTTAGGTTATTGGAATTTTGATGATGATGATAATGATTTTGGGCCTTTACCTCCTTATAATAGGAATTTTGAAACGAATTGCAATAGTTTTCAAAATTCCTATAATAATGAGTTTTCGTTTAAGTCCGATGGTAATTTTCAAAGTTCCCATTCTAATGCATCCACACCTCGACCTATGACATTCGGTGAGGGCTTGCGTATGTATGAAAATGAGAAAATTGAAAATCGCTATCGGGAAGAAAATCGTTCGTGGGAACATGAGTTGGATTTATTATTTGAGTCCGACGACGATTTTGCTTCCGAGACTTTTGAAGTCGATGAATGTTTTGAACCAAATGAAGTACTTGTACCTACTTTGGAACAAGCCATTCTAGACTTTTCCCATCTTGTAATAGATATTGAAAGTGAGGATGAAAATGACGTAATATCTATTTGCAATGAAATGATTTCTTCTTTGGCCCCCAAAGAAGAACATTTCATTGAAAATGATATTATTTCCTTTGAAATTCCAACTTCATGCGATGATGATTCATCTCATGAGTTTGAATTTCTTTCATCCCCATTTTCATTCTCTATTACCCCACTGGAACAAGTACCCGATGATTCGGTTTCGAACTTTAATGTTTTAAACCACCCTATCGCCGATGAGGAGTACTTGCTCGAGTCTCCCTCCACAATCGCATCTTTGCCTTTGCGTGCGCCGCCTCCCATTCAAACTTCAAAATCCTAGGGAGGATATTCGGCTTTTCTCGGTCCACACTTGTTTTTGTCACCCGTGCAATCCAAAGCCCCCATCGTCCCTCCAAAACTTTTAATTGGCGATGGTTCATTTCTTCCGCCTTACACATGCCTTCCGTTGTTCAAACGGAATCCATATTTTTCGAAGGGCATGCTTGTATGTGAGGGTACACCGGTTATCCTCCAAAGTCAAATCGTTCTTATGGTGGATCCTCAGCTATTTAGACTTCTAGTGTATAGTTAGTGTGATGCCTAAATAGTAGATTGTATATAGTTAGCTTTTTTCTTTTTATTTTTTTTTCTTTCCTTGTTAATTTAGTTTAGTGTAATTAGTTAACTCTTCGTTATTTGTTTTTTCTATGCTCGGTACTAACTTGTTTTGTAGATTCTTTGGACTTGTTCTTATGGGGATCACTCCACTTTTGGATAATATCGCTCTTTTCCTCTCTTTGACTTGGTTCTTAATTTACATTGAGGACAATATCAAGTTTTAAGTTAGGGGGTGTGGGATATTCTATCCATTTCTTTATTTATTCCATATTTTTGCTCACATGTTAGTTACTTAGTATGCTTTTCTTAGAAAAATTGAAAATTTTCAAAAATATTTTCTTTCTTTTTTCTCTTTTTTGGGCATTTTGCCTTTGTTTCCGATGATAAGTTTTAATAATTGACCGATCCAATAGACATCCCAATGATGCATGTTCTCGATTTTAGAAGTTATTAGACTTTAGTCTCGATTATTGATATTGTGAATAACTTCATGAATTAAACTTTAATCCCATGAGCACATGCACTTTTATGGTTATATTGATTTGGTTTAAGATTTTTATAACTCGGTAATCTTTTGTTGCATTGTATATACTTACACCCAGTAAGATTTGTACCTTTCGTCGCTTGTGAGTGTATACACTATTTTTTTCTCATTGAAAACGTTGAATTCGTCGGTAATCTCACTATTTTTTCATTTGACCGTTCATTAATTGAGTTCATATTTGAAATGTGTTACTTAAGCATGATTTTCATATATTATTTTGACTCGAGAATTGCGTAAATTTTGTGAAATGATCATAGGCATTCTTTGTTATATCACTCATATTAGCCTTGACCTCACCCTTATATGTTTACCCTCGTTAACCCCGTTGAGCTTAAATATAGCCTTTTGTTTCATAACCCTATTCCCAAAACCAACTCTAAATTGGAGTTATGTACCATACATACACTTTCCATACCTTTGTTTGGAATATTACTTGGGATTGAATGTTGTTGTTATGATGTCGGTTGCAATTTAGGCATATGAGAGTTTGGCAAGTAAAGAAAATAAAGTAGTGAAAAAAGTGAAGAAAAAGAGAAAGCAAAAAAAAAAAAAAAAACAAATGACAAAATGAGAAAAAGAAGAAAAGAAAAGGAAAGAGAAGTTTGTAAATGGTATATATAGTTCAATAAGCTTTGATTACTCTCCCTGATGATATATCTAATGCCGTTTTGGAACTTGTTTTCCAATTTTGATATTGCCCACATTTTCTCGTTATCCCGAGTTTTCATCCCGAACACTTTGAATCCGTATATACATTCCTTTCATTTCATACCCTAGCCATACCTACATTATAACCCTATTAAAGTCCTATGTGATCTTAAGAAGATGTAATTCAAAGGTTTAAATAGTTATGATAATATGTGAAAATATATTTTTCCCCCTTTAATGAGTGGTATCCTTTCATTGAGATTACATTTTTCATTTTATATATAGCGTTCTTCATCTGTGACATGTGTGTGGCCTAGTTTCCATTTACATTTACTCCTTATGCCCGCATGTCCCGTGTGTTACCTCCCTGTTTCGAGTGAATTCGCTTGATGAGCGTAATGCCCGTGAGGATTGAATATATGCTTGCTTTAATGTTATCCGGTTTATATAAGTTTTTGCGAAATCACACTTTGCATGTGCTCGCTCCCCTCCCACATTTTAAGGTTTTAATTCTATGAGGTTCATTCTATAATGTTAATGATTCAGACTTTTGTGTGAATTCATTCACTTTGCTAATAATTCATATAAAATCTTTTTCTCTTTTGTTGGGCTTGTCGCACGTTGGTTTGGGCATATTTTGAGGAAACCATATGATGTTTATGGGTATCATCCCTGAAAACCCTCACGAGACGACACTCGTCCACTAGGGTAACCTAGGGGTTTAATGGCTTATTGCCTATGCTAAATGCAATCGTGTTCCCTACGAAAGTGGCAATTATATTTCGATGCATATATGCGTTTTGTATTTCCTTCTGTGGACTTGTTTTGCTTGTTTCATCACTAGAGACTAGCAATGTTTAAGTTAGGGGGTGTGATTCGTATCGAATATTGCATATTCCCGCCCGTTATCTTTATGCATTCTAGCACTTTTACGGTCCTAAATGCCTATAATTATGATCATTAACCGGACAACCTTAGATTTGGATATATACATGCTTTGAAGGGGTTATTTGTGCTTTTGTAGGTATTGGAACGCTAAAAGTGAGGTTCGGTTGCATTTCGGAGAAGTTCCGTCGTCAAATGCTACTTCAAGGGCAATTTGATCTTTTTAAACTCACTATTTTTTATGGAATAAAGTTACCAACATGTAGATCATCAAATTATCTTTCCGTGGCCACTGACCGTGCGTCATTCTGACTCCGTATGTGGAATTTTCGGAAGGTTTTGGTATTTTCTTCTACTTCAAGGGCATTTTGGTAATTTCATACTGCATAATTTGGAGAGTTTCAAAACAGAATCATCTAGAGAATTGAATTAGCTTCGCATCGGTTCCGACCACGCCTCATTTCGATTCCGTATGAGGGAGTTATGGCCATTTCCGTGCAACGCATCAAAACTAGTTTGGAGTGGAAAAGGGGGTTGCCTCAAGCCCAAGGCAAATTACAAAAGTGCGGTCGACCGGTCCCAAAATAGAGGTCGACCGGTCTTATCTGATATGGACGAAAATTGACTTATTTTGGGTTTTTTTGCTTGGTTTTGTTTGGGGTTTATTTTGGGGTATAAATAGAGTGTTAGGGGCATTTCTTTGGATATATATTTCATTTTAGATAGGATATTTTAGGGTTTTGTTTTGGTAGCTTTGGACCTTCTCTTCTTCTTTGGGTTTATACCCATTTGTATGTAAGTTACTATTCATTCATCCTCTTCCTTTAATTAATGCTTTGTTTCTTTGTTTAAGCTTTGTTCTATTGATTTATTGCTTTGATTTATTAGTTGTTGATAGTTTAATTCTTGTTTTCTTTGGTAATTAGTTATTTTACTTAGTTTAATCATGTGTAGTGAGTAGTTTTATGGGTTGGGATTGCGTTTTCGCCATTGATGGGCGTTGAGCTCCGAAAATTAGGTTTTTTGTAAAATTGCATTTAATTGAAACCTCGCGTATTAAAGTCGGATTATTATGCATTTAACTTTCTTTGTCACGCAACGTTAGTGTTTATAGCAATAATTCGAATTTAAGATGCGTGTGACCATTTTCTGTTAAATGTTTAATCTCGCAACTTTGGGTTAAATTCCTTATTGTGTGATGTTTATACTTAATTGAAAATGCTCGATTAAATGTTTTCGAACCGAAATTCTAATTATTAGTTGTTTAGCCCATGGTGGGGACACGATCCCAACTCTCGTTTTATTAATTCTAGTTTAGACTTAACTTCTTAATTTTTCCCTTTTCTTTATTTCCAACCTATCACCTTTTACACTTTTATTTTAGGAGTATTAAATCCTATAAATTCTAGCAACTCGTCTCTGTGGATTTTCGATACCCGACTTACCGCTATACTTGTATCGCAAGTGCAGTCGTAATTTAGGTTTTTGTATTGAGGCGGTGAAACGAAAACAACGATTAGCGTCTTGACGCGCGCTACTTTTCACCCTTAATCAAAATGGCTTTCCTACTATTTTGAGATAAACGCTATTGAGGAAATAATAGTTGAACACGTATTCTAGTAATACAATGTATGAAACTTATTAAAAAAGAACCACCAGAATCCTTTACGATCGATCAATTTTCCCTAAGACGATTGGCAGCCCAATTTATGATCTGTGGGGGGCAACTCAACAACAGAGGGTTCGACGGAGTACACTGAAAATGCTTTATGAAATATGAGACCCTTGAGATCATGGCAGTGAATTTTGTCCACACATGAGCGGACACAACCTCCCAATGAAAATACTCTAATAGTCATACTATGGCCTATTATGTAAAAAGACTACATGGATTATGTCAGAATGTCCCTTAAGTGTCAACTTTATGCCCCACGACATCTGCCTCCCCAAGAGATCTACTGCAAGACGTCGCCATGGACTTTCTACACCTAGGGGATTGACATCATTGGAAAAGTGACTACTCAAGCTCCACCGAGAACAAGTTCATCCCAGTCGCCATTGACTACTACACCAAGTGGGTCGAAGCCGAATCCTATTTAGTTCTTACCACCAAAAAAGGTAGCCAAATTCATACATTGAAATATCATCTGCTGCTTTGGTGTAATCCATGGGTTAGTATCAAACAATGGTTCTCAATTTAAAAAAGAGGTCTCTAACCTGTTACATGAGTATGGGATCACTCAGCATAAGTATTCCCTATACATACCTCAAACCAACAGAGCAGTCGAAGACGCTAAAAAAAGTGTTAAAAACATCATTAGTAAGATGACAGAGACATAGAACGATTGGTAAAATAAACTCCCATATGCCTTTGGAGGTTACCACATTACTAAGAGAAGATTGACAAGAACCACCCCCTACTCACTAGTTTATGACATGGAGATATTCCTACCTATAGAACTTGAGATATCCTTATTAAGGGTTATGCTTGAAAACCGAGTGGTCGAAACCAACCGGTTCCAAGCCCTGTAAGATGAATTAGCTCTCCTCGATGAGAGTATACTAATATTTTCTTATCACAATTAATTCTACCAATAACAGATTGCCCATGAATTTAATAAAAGGGTCAAGAAGTAAAACATATAAGAAGAGGACTTAGTCCTTAACGATAATCTCAAATATTTCTGTAATATTGAAGAAAAATTTGTACTCACTATAAAAAAAAGTAGTTTTTAGGAACGAGCTTTTTGAGACGGCTAAATTTATGTATCTAAAGCGTACTTTTTAAGACACCAATAATCAACTATCTTAAAAAAACAAGTATTTAAATCCCCTTTTATTACCCGTCTTATAAAGCCATGTTAAGAGATAGATTATTATTTTTCGTCTCAAACAGTATCAAGTAATTTAAAACCCCTTATACTTCCCGTATTATAAAGTCCTCTTAAAAAGACACTTTATTATTTATCGTCCCAAATAGTATCTTACTATTTGAGATGGCTAAAAAAATTGACTCCCTCTTTAAAAATTTCCTTCCCGCTTTAATGATCTATTATCATTAAAAAATAAAGAAGGCAAGAAAAAAAATGAAATCTCACCCAACCTCCGAAACCCCCTCTCTCAGCTCTAAAAAATCTACCCCCCATCCTTCTTTGCTCCAAAAATCCCCCTCTCCCCTCTCCCCTCTCCCCTCTGCCCAACCCGCCCCTACCCTCTCCCCCTCTGCCCATCCCTCTCCACCCCCTAACCCCTTCGCTCCTCCACATCCTCCTCCACGTAACTTCTTCTCAAGGTACTTAATTGTTATCGTATTTAGGGCTCAATATTAACTATTGATTTTGTTTATATGGTTTCGTTGAGGCTATATTGCCAAAAATATTCCAAAAATTGTATTGCCAAAAATATAGTTTTCATAATTTGCAAATACTCTCCCTATGTCACATAAAGAATGTTGAGGCGGCCAAAAATTATACACAAAGAATGCAAACCCATATCGTATGTAGCTTCTCAAGGATATTCCTTCATATGATTTTGTTTGAGTATCGTATATGGGTTAACTATTGATTAGGTTTTTTATTTATACTAGGTCAAAATATTACAATATGATTGTACAGTGAGATTCAATTTGAGAATGGTGGTCTTTATTAATTTTCAATCTGGGGGGATTATTGCATTGTTTGAGTATCGCATATGGGTTAACTATCATAGGTTGTTTTGTTAAAACCCAGAAGAAGCTTTTTCATTTTTTTAGTTTCAATCTGGGCATTATGATTGTACAGTGAGATTTTACATCAAATACAACCCCCATAATTTTATTGAAAGAAAATAAAAATTTGACTTGATATTTGGGAATAATTGAGTTTATATTGGATGAATATTATAAAAAATAGGAAAAACCCTAAAAAAATAGGTCAGGACTCCTATCAGCACCGCTAGGCCTTTTACATACTACTATCATCTTTTTGAAGGTGTGCATAAATTTTATTAATTTGGAATATTTTAATTAGATTCGAATGTGATGAACTACCAAGTGTTTTGCAATCTATTTATAGATCTTATAAGGAGAATGTGTATAATTATAATTACACATTTGTCAAATGTTAAACCATTTTCATAGTAAAACCATGATTGATCGTGTTGTGCTGATACTCAATTGCTAACATTTGTCAAATGCTAAACTACCACCTCAATTTATTTATTTGTTTATATATTTGAAATTTGTAGAATGATCGATTAGGTTTTTGATGAATATGAGGTGATCGATTAGTTTTTTTTTTCTTTAAAGTTGTGGTTGGTTTGAATAGCACAATCTGAACAATGAATGTATATCTAGTTAGGTGTATTTAGTTTGAATTTTATTCCCCTCACTTAGAAAATTTTGATTATTGATATAATATTTAGGAGACCTAACATATGACTTATAAAAATAATCACTCTTTTTAAATTAAACAGACATGTGTTTAAGAAAAGCAACCATGGATTTGAATGAGTTTTTTGGGATTTGACACTGAATCAATTTTGGTAAGTTAGTGACTATATTAATTTGGATTTTAATAAGTTTAAGCACTGTGAATCACTTTCAAATCACTTTGTTTGGATTTTATTCATTTGTTATCAGTGAAAATCAATTGTTAAGGATGTGGAACAAATACGACTTGAGGCCTATTTTGAACTGAAGACACAAAAGTTCAATGTTAGTGCCCAGAGTTAAAAGTGGATGGATATACTTCTTGCATTATAGTAAATGAAAATTCGTGCATGTCCTGTTTGATAATTGGAATTTTGGATATGGAATTTTCCACTGGACTAAATACATGATCATACTTTATTGAAAACATAATTGAAAATTAGATTCTTTTTTTATATCCTGAGTATGGTAAAATAGAATTGAAAACTCGATTGTTCATTGCAAAACTAATTACCTCTCAAATCTGGAGTTTAATTGTATTTCACTAGAGTTCAAAACTTTAATATTAACCAAAAATGACTTTTCATATTGCATTTATCTTGTTTATATACTACGAACTAAATACAACGTACACTTTTCAAAATAGTTCTTCAAGTTGTTTACTAGGATAGAGTTCTATAGTAGTGACTTCATGTATCTTAGGGTTCAAAGACCATTTATTTTCTTCCCATTCCTTATTTACCCCCATTTTAGTTGCTAATTTTCCTTGACAAATTTGACAGGTAGCCATCACAATGGGTTACAAAAGAGCTGAGAATACGAACAAAAAAATATGTGAATGCACTGAAGCAAAAGTACAATACCCTTCTCTTTGGTTTTAAATGCTATATTTGAAATTTTATATATGTTTGAAATGTTGTTTTGTTTGTTATATCTGTTTGAAATGCTATATCTATTTGATATAGCACTTTTAGAAATGTTATATCCGCTTGGTATATCTAAGCATTTTATGAACTGCTTGGTATTTGAAATGCTATTCTTTAGTTACTGCTACATTCACTTATTTTGTAATAGATATAAGTTATTATTACATCTTACGAATGGGATTTAATGCAAGAAATTTCATAGGAATGTGATGTGTTGGAGGATAGATAATATATCAGGATATGGAAGTGACACAGTCAGGCGTGAAGAACTCCAACAGTTCTGAGGTATTGATAAATGCATGAAGACAAACAAACAAATTCACATGTATATTTGTTTATGTATAGATTTTAGTTTGAGGACTTCATATCTGTGGAGGGCCATCATGTTGGAGTTGTGGTTCTAGGCTTCAATCCACTTAACTTATATGTGCTAATGATATAAGTAAAATTGTGTTAAATATGTTGAGTTTGTCTCTTAAATACATAATTTTAAGTAGAAATCAACTCAATAGTTTTCATTAAATAATAAGCTTAATACTTTTTATTATTTGTACCTGTGGAGGACCATGATGTTGGAGTTATGGTTGTAAGCTTCAAATCACTTGAATGATCCGTGCTAAAGATATAATTAAAATTGTGTTAAATATGTTGATTTTTTCTCTTTACTATGTAAGTTTAAGAAGAAATCAACTAAATATGTTGAAATTTTTGTGTATAATTCTTGGAGATAAGCAGGTCTTACAACCTTATTTGTGTTCTTATTTTTGTTTCATTAGATACATTTGATTTGTTTTTCAATCAATACATTGTATCTTCTCATTTTCATTAATGTGTCCTAAACTCTTCTTTTTTACAGGATTATTGGTTTTGTTGTTCCAAAATACCAAGGATTTGGAAGGGGCTTGTCGACATAAACATCGAAAGGTTGAGTTTTTTCTATCACTGCTCAACTGGTAATTCTGTAATACATCTTGCTGCACATTTTCTTGAGTTGTTTAGTATTATTCTCAATTGCCTGAGTAGTTTAGTATGATAGACTTAATTTGAGGGTGATATACTTAATTTTTTTCTTCATGTTGTTTAATATGATACTCATTTTCTTGAGTTATTGGTACAGGTAGCTCCACCTCAATTTGAGTAGTCCGTTGCCTTTCCACGCACTCAGCTTATGTACCATCTATCATCATGTACATTTCATCTTCATTGAATATTACATCCATTGCCTTTTTTTAAATGTGCATAAGCTACACATCTAAAACCCTGAGATTGTCGTATTTTGGTGGAGATCTAAATCATATCTCTTCTGGTGTTTAGAATCCTGTAACAGTAGAGGGACTTTTATTATATAATCGCTATATAAATTTGTTATATAATATCTACATAAATGTTACATAATGGAGCTATATAACAGTTATATAACTTTGTTATATAACTCTGTTACATAACAGTTATATAGCAGTTATATAACTGTTATATAGAAGTTAGATAATTATTATATAATAAATTTATATAACTGTTATATAACAGAGTTATAAAACTACTAATATAACAGTTATATAACTCCTATGATAAATGTAAATGTTGCTATAAAAACTGAAATGTGAAATGTGAAATGTGAAATGTGATTGAAATTCTAAAATGTGATGTATAACTGAAATGTGACTTATTATGAGAAATGTAAATATACAGATCCATGGCATTGAAGCGTCGTCGTTGTCGTTTGACTATGTCCGACCTCATAGCCGAGGAAAGGCCAGTCGAGAAGTAACCACTCACAACTCCAGTGAAGGGGAATCACTATAAAAAGTTCCAAATAGATGAAAAGTGATTGGGTTACATGCCTGAACGAGTCGAAAAAGATCAGTGACTTGAATTGGTGAAATATTGGGGTCTAAAGAAGATAAAGTTATGAATTTCACATCTTATTAGGAGTATTATATTTACATTCTTCTTCATTAGTATCATAATTTTTATTTTTATTTTTTCTAATATTTTGGATATAGTGGATCAAAACTCTAAGAACCGTGAAGTTGAATGTGTTTACTCAAGGACATGACGAAAGAAACATGCTATAATAGCCAAGGAGGTTAAAAAAATTATAAATATTTATGATTTTAATCTAATGGCATGAATATCTATACATTGTGTTCTCAGAGGGAAAAAAAGGGGAGCTCATTGACAATATTAACATGTGGAAAGCCACCCGAGATCCAAATAATAAACCTTTCAGTGTTGAAGATGGATCATTTGATAAAGCGGTATGTATAAATATTAATCCATAAGCGATACTTGAAAGGTTTATTTACTTTAATATTTGTTTCAAATTGTGTTCTTGGAAATTTATATTATGTTCATTAATTATAATATTAATTCAATTGGTATAAAATGATTGAAAGACGATTGAATGAGCTACCAAAAGAGCAGCAAAATGATGTAGAAGTGCGGAATAAGATTTTTACTGATGTAGTAGGATATGGAGGACATAGGTATGCTTTACGAAAGGGAGCAGGTATTAGAGATGAAGAATGATATGACTGATATGTGAAGTCAAATGCAATGTTTGTTCCAAAGTATTGCCCCTTATCATGCTTCCATTACCTCAAGGATCCAACCGGACTAGGTAATAATATATCTTTCATACATATAATTATGTACATATATTGAGAGAGATTCGATTAGAAAATTCTCCTTTAAAATTCAATTTTCAATGGTGGCGGTGAAAATTTATTATGGTGGTGGTGATAATTTGTTATGGTGGCGGTCATAATTTTCAATTGGTTGGTGTATAGTATTATTACAATCAATTTTAATGTTTAAAACCGGTTGGATACCTGTGGTTTTTATGAATAAACAAAGGAGACTTTGTCAAATTTTAAAAAAAAAATTAGAGTAGTTAGATATTTATCGTTTGTAATGAGAATATACTACATTAATTTATTGCACATTATATTGTTGATGAGTAGGATATTAATTTTGACATAATGGACATTGTTTTTTTGCAGGTGGCAATTTTTGTAGAACATGTAATGCTAATAAGTGATTTTGGAGGTTGTGCGCTTTAAGATTGCTAGATTACTTTGATAAAAATATTTCGTGTCTTACAAGATAAGAAATTAATGTATTTTTGTTGTGAAGTTGAATATTTGAATTTGGTGTTATAATTTTTGTTTTAATGAATATTTGGAGATGATTGTAAGAACTCTCACTATTTTTAAATGAAAATGATTCGTTGTATTGCTTGAAAATCATCTTATGTATTATATTCGGTGATGCTCTAATAAATTGTCTCAAATCTAATTCAACTATATATTAAATGTTAACGATAGATTTTATTGTTCACAATTTATTGATGTAAAAATTTTAAGATCATTTCACCTCTTTTGGGACTGTTAAAACTGTCCTAAAAAATTATTAAAGACGAGTATCTTGCCGTCTCAAAAAGATTATATAAAGTAGTAAGATCTTGAGATGGATTAATTCCGTCTCAAAATCACTCTTTTAGGACAACTCTTTTGCCATCTCAAAAGGGTCATATAAAATGATGAGCTTTTGAGATGGACCTATTCCCGTCTCAATAAACATTTTTGAGATAGCTAGGGCATAACAAAAAGTATTCATAACCCCTATGAAAAAGACCCCTTGTCCGTCCCAAATACCGTCCCAAAAACATTTTGAGACGGATAAGCCATCTTTTGGGACTATTAGGCCACAATCTCAAAAATTACTTTTTTTGTAATGTCAATGGGGGGACCTTACCTCATCACAGAGATAAACTACGACGGGCATCTACCATAGTTGATCTCAACGGAGTCACATTTTCCCAACCTTCTAATCTTGATTTATTGATGGAATTATTTTCTTGAACCTGTCCATGGTGAGGGTAAAGAAACCAATTTGATAGGAAAATAGTTGGTTGTAATAGGCAGGGAAAACCACATAAACCCAAATTCTACAATAAAATACCCACTTCAGCCACCAACCATTCATTTAAAGTCAGCTAAAAACTTCAGGCCACCAACTTTCTCATTGGACAAAACTAAATAGACCCGATTCTTCGCTATATTATTACCATAGACATTTAAAATATAGACATATCGTTGTCTTTTAATCAGAGATGTGTAGGCAAATCAAGATATCACTTCGAGCCAATCTAAAATAACACTAAAAATCCCTCCTACGGGAAAACCCAATTTATGGTCATTTTTCCCTCACTCTTAAGAATTCGGCACTGTCTAAATAAACTAAACACCAAGTAATAAAACAAGTTCCCAGAGTCATTTTGGAACTCCACAAAGTTAACCTTATTTAAGAAATAACACACAGAGACTGATGTTAAGAAAGAAGTAGTAAAAATAAGCATATTGGGAAAGACACCACACCTTGCAACTGTTTTCGAAGAAATAAACACAAAAAATAACCTTCTCAAAACTTCCCACATCCGGGGATAAAAATCATCTGACAAGAGAACTCCAAAGGCCCCCTATAAACGGCACCCTATCTTGGTTAAAAGATAACATTTCAATTCCAAAGAAATGTCAAAAGGTTTCTGCCGTTTTACAAATAACTAAAGGAATCCTTCCTCCCCTGTTAGATGACAACACAACAGCATCGCACCAATAAAAGATGAGGATTTCCCTCCTCCAACAGAAAAGTCTTAAAAAGACGGAGAATTCTACTTTTCATGTGTATATATCCTTCTTTACGAGTGTGTGTGTGTGTGTGTGTGTATATATAGAGAGAGAGAGAGGCAGGCTACTGTGCACACTAAGTTTGCACATTACCTTTTTAAAGTAGTAAAAAAATTATTTTTAAGTTGATTTTTTTGTGTGATATTTAAACATTTCAAGGACCCCATATAAAAAAAATCAGCTCAAAAAACTTTTTTTCCTAGTTTTAAAAAATCGGTCAAACTTTCTATGCTTTTAAGCCCTTTAAAAACTGTGAAAGTTTGACCGATTATTTAAACATAGCAAAAAAAAAAATTTTGAGCTGATTTTTTTTATATGGGTCTGTTGAAATGTTAAAATATCACATAAAAAAATTTGTGTGCGCCAGCACTCAAAAATAATTTTTTTACTACTTTAAAAAGGTAATGTGCAAACTTAGTGTGCACAGTAGCCTGCCTCTCTCTCTCTCTCTCTCTCTCTCTATATATATATATATATATATATATATCCACCATTTTAATAAAAGGGCTTAGTCTCACTTTGTTCATATACATATTGTAACATCCAGTAGTTTTGGACCTTTTTCTAAGTCGTCATAATTAAAAATCGGAAAAATATTTTATTATTTTTGTTACTTAAAAATGTTGGTTTTATTATTGGAAAAATAGAATTTTCATCGGATTTAAAATTGTAAAAAATAGGGTTTTTAAACACTTGTATTTATTTTTGGGCGACTTGGCAGCTGTTCAGGTCCAAATTGATTCGTCCATGGGGGTGAATCAATTCGGTCGGGATAGTGCTGGTGATTTTTTTAGTTTTTAGTGTTTTAGTTATATTAAAACACCTCCATCTTCAATTATAAATACAACTCATGAGGTCCCCACAAATCTTTTTCTACCACAGTTACTATCATATCTCACTATTCTTATGTTCAAACATCTAAAGGTAAGAATATGACAAACAAGCACCTCGATTAATACGTCATTATTATATCATTATTATTAATTTGTTTCTTTATCCCTTTTAGGTTTATTACTATTTGTGGTCCTCTTATATATATATATATTGTGGCCATCCCAGGGTCCCGAATGAGGAGGAGAAAAAATATCCTCCCACCACTTGTGCGATGTCCTCGGGTTCAAAAGGACATGAAACGGTAGTCATTAAGGATGTGAGAGTGTGTGGATGTGTATAGAGTGGAGTAGCCAACTTATTTTACTCAAAATCAGACAAAAGAAATATCCGTGTTCTAGGTGGAGGTGTAAAAGACAAGTAGTGTGTGCGAAACCAAGTGAGTCATGGGCACGAATACTATGTTACGAAATAGGAAGGTGTTACAGACTCATCCTACCCTCTCGATCTCTTATGAGTGGTGAAATGTTCTCCTTCTCCGAAAGTGTATCTATAAGGTGTAAAAAGGGATATGTGTGTAAAGTCCGTGAAGTGAAAATGTGTGTGATATATGTGTGAGTGTGTGGGGAGTGAAATCATCGTATCAACATCATGTGAAAGAAGGGAATGAACTATTATGAGGAGTAAGACTAAAAGAAGAGAAAAAGTGTAAAAATAGCTCAAATGTAGGCGACATTTGTATATAGATTTAGTGGGGTTTCCACAACATAAAGAGTGGATGGGTGATATTTTTTGAGTGGGTAAGTATGCATTAATGAGGTTAAATATTTTGTGAAATATGCAACCAATCATCTCAAAAATGATATTATCCCGTTCCCATGGATTCATTGTAGAAATGGTAAAAGTTTGAAAGGTCAAAATGTAAATTTACATTTGATTCAGTGAGTTATATAAGTAGAGTACATCATTTGGAAATTCCACGATGAGAAGAATTTTTTGTATATTCCCGAAGAAATACTTGTCAAGGAAATGGTTCACACAAATGGTGATCCGTCAACACATGCTAGGTTAAACGATCTCATAAATTACACTTATGAAGTTCACGTAACAGAAGAAAAGAAAGATAGTATAGATAATGGTTTAGGGTGCGAGGATCATGTTGATGATAATATTAACCAAGATAGGGATTATATATGAGTAAAAGCAGCATCCGTAACACCATTATACTATAACTCTAACCCTGTCCACACAATGTTATATGCCATGGTTGGGTTGCATAACTTAAAGAGACAATGTGGCTTGCCGGGGAAAAGCGTGACATCAATCCTCCTTTAGGCATAAGATTTTCTCTAGAAAGGAAATACACTGCCCATTGTTATCCAAACATGAAGCATAGTTTCATATATGTGGGGTTGAAACACAAATAAATTCATTACTGCAAGTATGTTTGCATTTTATACTATAAGGAGCGCAAGGACAAATGGTCATATCACATATGCAAGGAACCAATATATAAACAAAATATGATAATACACAATAAAAATTTGTTGAAAGTAGATGTGAATACACATAAGAAGATGTTAAAATACTTCCATATAGGTCCTCAATTAAAAAAGACTTTACATTCTACCTTGTATAACAAAGGTAATTACTTTGCATGGTTGAGTGGAGGTGGGTGAGAATCTCATGCGACATCCGATTAATTCATCCATGAAAATTTGCAAATCAGTGATATCGAAACTTTTCTAAGGAAATACACAATTTTTTCCTTAGATTATTAACTGATGGTTTAAAATCTTTTGGAGAATTGAGCACAAATAAGAGTATATGGTCGGTATTCATTGCCCCTTTAAATTTCCCCCTTCGTTGTGCATGAGAAAGAAGTTCTCAATTTTTTCGTTGTTGATACCAAGTCCAAAGTCACTGGTAGTGATATTGATGTTTTCTTAGCTCCACTAGTAGATGAATTGAATGAGCTATGGGTTGAAGGTGTGAGAAAATTCGACTCATACAAATAAGAGGATTTCACTTTATGATCTATGTTGATGTGGGAAATTCTTAATTTTCCTACTTAACGAACCTTATTTGAGTGAAATATGCCTAATTACTTGGGTCTTCCTATTTACATAGAGGAGACTGAAGCCAACTAGCTTAAGAAAAGAGATAAAAAAAATTATCATAGTCACTGGAGAATTCTATCACAAAGTCATAAATTCACGTAAATATGAATCATTTTCCCCCAAAAGTCACCTAGGCGAGGCCTCCTCCACTAAGACTTTTTGGTTTGCAAAGGATGATAAGAAGTTGGGGGGAAATATCCCACAATTTTAACCAAGAAGAGTAAAAGAAAAGGTGTTATTGTGAAGACGACATGGCTGAGGAGATCAATTATGTTTGATTTGACATACTAGAAGGAATATCCCATGTGGCACATGATAGACATTTTGCAAAGAATATTATGATCATTTCGTAGGCACATTCATAGGTGGTGCTCATTCAAAATATGGACAAAAAGCCCGTGAAGATATTTGTGATTTGAGTATTAAAAGATCATTATAGTTGAAAAAAGATCCCAACACTAGAAACAAGCATATTGCATTTATATATTATACTTTGACCCTTGATGATAGAAATATGTTCCTAGAAACATTAAAGGGGCTAAAGGTCCCTTTTATTTTTTCCTACAATTTACGCAAGATTTTTTATGATGCAAGAAAATATATGAAAAATTTAAGTCTTACGATTAGTGTGTGATTATAAAACTTGTCCCTCTGTTGTTCGGATACTATTTTTCCCAACATAAGGATCTGCGTAGGGCTATCCTACATATTATCTTATGTTTCACCCTATTATGTCAAATAGGTTTTCAACAGGAAACACATAATTACGGTGTAAAAAATTTGGTAGAAGCTACCTGTGTTTTGGAGAAGTACGTCCCTCCCTCACTATTAACATAAGCATCCACATTTTGGTGAATTTATGTGACGAAGAGATTTTATGTGGACCTTTAAAGTACCAATGGATGTATCCTTTTGAACAATTAATAAAAATATTAAAAGATAACGTTTTGAATACACGGTATGTTGAGGGGTCCATTGTCAAGGAGCATATTTTGGAAGAGGTTTCCTTGTATGAAAATGAACATATGCCTAACCCAAACATTAGAGGTCATAGCGCTGAGTTGACGAATTAGAAGTTTTTATAGATGAGTTGGCTATAGGGGATGGTAAGGTAATGAGGCTAACAAGCACACGACAAAATTAGGTGGCTCGATATGTTTTTGAGATGCATAAAGATAGATATAAACGGAAGGGTAAGTGTATTGACAATGTTTAGTTAAATAATGTAATATGTTGGATGCTATATTCTCAAGGAGTTATATTGTTGATTTTAACATAGTCCATGTAATGAGTGCTGATGCACCAAGGGGAGGAAGGGTCGCACGAGAAGAGACAACGATTTTATCTATTAGGTATCTTCTGAGGTGACTACAATAATACCTCAATTTTTATTTACCATATTTACAACATATTCATAACACAAGTACTTTCTTGGTTTCAAATATCGAAAACTCGTGAAGTATCGACAAAGATTGCACGTGTAGAAAATGAGCATAGTTTTGTAGACGCGGAGTTCGAACAATAACGTTTGATTGGTTTTGTATTCTCTTCGGGAACACAAGAGCTAAAACTCACCGGGAAACAAAATCGCGGCATTTCATATAAAGAGATAACTCATTGTAGGGGAAGCGTAAAAGATAAAAACTTGATATAAGTTGAGATGACATATTATGGTATAATATGGCAAACTGTGGATTACATTATATATATTTTAGGGTACCTATATTCTACTGTGATTGTGTGAGAGTGTAAGACAAGAATGCTTATATGGTAGACCCCAACACCCACATTTAAGAGTAAAAATAATGTGAATAGCGAGCCATTAGTTTGTGCATCATAAAATTTAAAGAAAGTGTTTATGCAAAGATCCCTAACAATGATCCATGTTTTGTTGTTTTGCATTCCACCAAGCGATTGATTACGACAATACATGACATAGATTCACCTATTGAGATTCAATTAGTCCTTAATGATAACCTAAAATTAAAGAAATTTCTACACATTAGAGCATTAGATGTTTGATTATAGCAAGGTTTGATAAAATAATGTTAATTGTTTGAAAGTTTATTAAATGTTGACTTCAAAGTTATGTATTATAGCGAGGTTCTATTTTTTTGCATGATGTATCCCATAACTTGTGAGTGGATTTTTTTATAAGTTTATTATTTTCTTCAGGATGTCAAATATTGTATATATATTCCATGATTATAAAATAGGTCTTTTATAGAGGAGACGTCAGTTTATCTTTACAGTTCTTGAAAGATCAAAGAATTTGATTGTTTACGAGAACATGAGTGGAACATACTTGATCTATATTCATTTCAATCAATACTAAACCCACTATCTCAAAGTTGGGATGAAGCATTTGAAAGGGATTTTATGAAACACAATCCAAGTAATGCGATGCAGTTAGTGGAGATTTTAAAAATTAAAGAAAAGAAAAATCCATCGCTTGTGGATAGAACTGAAGTGGATAAGTATGTGTTCATACTCTACCGTGAGAAAACATATGCATAAAATAGTTAACATATATTATTGGCTTAAGAGAGAAGGCTTATTCCTAACATGTTTAGTGTCAGAAATGCAGTTGTTAATCCACTTGCACAGATGTGGCCAATCCAAACTTTACGTGAAATTATGAAGTATGAAACTTATGACATAGTTGAATTATTAAAACTTTTAGAATATGTTAAAAATGTATAACTTATATTATTTTTTATATTATTACCTTAATGTTGTATATAGACTAACGAATATTTTTATATAAATGCAGAAAATGGCGTATGGAAGTCAAATTCCATCGTCCATCCTAGCATGTTCAAATTAGGATGAACCATCTGCCATTGATTCTCATTCAAAGGTTTCCATTAACCTAAGTGGTTTGATTATGAGTGGGAATAATTCTTATAAATCTTGATCCCTGTCCTTATTGAAATCATATATCGACTTAAAATATGAGAGTTGAGACGTAGTTGACTAAGTGAGAAAATATGACTTATGGAATATGCTCATGAAAGAATTCAGTGTTCTGTCCGACAAGAAGATAAAGGTCATAAAAGTTATGGGTATTTAGTTGAAGACGTTTAGAATTAACCTCCTTTCGTCTTATTTTAAAAGATTAGACAATAATGTGATAAAGGCCTTGAAGAACCGATTACCGAAAAAAGGAGCTTATCCCCCTAAATGACGGGAATGAATTCATCATGCGCAAATAATTTGAAGCCAAATTTAGACAACTGGACCAAGACCGGATGGATAGGGCTAAAAAGACTAACATCGATTGTCATGATCGGATGTCATATGCTGTGAAAATTAAGGAGATGGTTCCTACACTTTCTTATGTGTGTGTGTGTGTGTATATATATATATATATATATATATATATATATATATATATATATATATATATATATATATATATATATATTCAAATTGTTAATGCAAAATTAATTTGTAGATCGAAAGTCCTAAACGAAACATTGGGGAGTTTTACCCAAAGTTAGATCATGACATGGTGAGTTTCAAAACCTCACTTGTAATAATGAACTCCATTCAAGTTTAGTCATTTAATCATTTTAATCGGTTCATCAATAATTTTTTATCAAAAATTAAGTGAGCTGAGAAGTAGACAAGGTTCTTCTAGCCAAATCTGTCTAGATACTGATGCAATAACTGTCTTTAAATGGAAAAAAACTAAGGGGCGCTCGTGGTGTTAGTCTGATGTCCAAAAGTAAAATTAAGGCCATTGCTACTGTATTCTCATAGTTGAATGGAGGAAAGGCATGAGAAGAAAGATATGTAAAGGATATAGCTTTTCTCAAATCGTCTATCAGTATGATCTTAAGTGCTTTTGAATCGAATGGACTCAAACTACCAAGTGCCAAGAAATCTCCAATGGTACGAAACCACCAATTCTCACCACAACATCCGACTAACCAATTTTTACCGTAACATTTTGAGCGCGATCTTAATGATTCACCACTCTTAAGTCCTCACGATTACTCGCTTGTCCCTTTGTTATATATTAAAACTTTCAAGATTCAACTGAGCCATAATTTCAAAATAAAAGTGAGCCTCCACATGATCTATATGTAGATTTATTAGATTTTTCAAGTTCAAGGAAGATTGAAAATTGATATGTTGTTACGTCAACAACTACTGGAACAATGGTGCATGACCATTGACTGTTGTAATTTAAATGCAAGGTTTGGATTACAAGTGTAGATACTAGAGAATAAAATCATTCGTTTTATTGAGACATGCAGGGGGGACATGACTCTAAATATTTTTGAGAAATCTTGGGTAGTTTGGCCCTTACTCTGTCTTTTCACTAAGTGATTAGGAGTAATTTATGTTAAATAATTGGTAGTAAGAAAGTTGAACATTCGTAGGAATCTATATTAAATTATCAAAGTGAATACTTTGTCTTGTTTTGAAATCTTTGTATGGATATAAATTGTGTTTAGTTTCTATTGTAGTTGGTATTTTTGTGCTAGTATTTTGTTTCTTTGAACTCTTTACAGATTTAGAAGCACAAAGTCAATCGTTGAATTTATAAGCCCAAAGTTGAATAGCACCAATAGTTGAAACGTTTACTAGGTAAGTATATTCTTCTTATTTTATTTTTATTTACGTAGATTTTTTTCAAAATTATTCATTGTTTATATATAAATTTTTCAAAACAAAGAGTTTGGTGTTGTAATGGAGGTGGGATTATGTTTGCTGTGGTAATGGAGGTGGTGGGGATTGGGTTCAAACAAGGAGTATCAAAATGTGTGTGTGTGTGTGTGTGTGTGTGTGTGTGTAATGGGTGAGGGGGTGAGGTTGCAGTTGGTATTATAATGGATATAGGTGGGTGTTGGGTTTAAATAAAGAGTATCAGATGTGTGTGTGTTTGGTTTTTAATGGAAGTGGGGTTGTGTTTGATGATGTAATGGGGGAGGGGGTGTGGGTGAGTTTTGTGTTGTAATGGAGGTGTGGCGGGGGTTGGGTTCAAACAAGGAGTATCAAATGTGTGTGTGTGTATGTGTGTGTGTGTGTGTGTGTGTGTGTGTGTGTGTGTGTGTGTAGTTTTATAATGGAGGTGGGGTTGTGTTTGATGATGTTAATGGGGGAAGGGGTGCAAGTGAATTTGGTGTTGTAAGGGAGGGGTGGGATTGGGGGTTTCGTTTTACATTTAAATTTTCAAACAAAGAGTATCAAGAGAGAGAGAGAGAGTGTTGGGGGGGGGGGTATTGTAATGGAGGTGGGTGGGTATTGGTTTGAAACAAAGACTATCAATTGTGTATGTGTTTGGTTTTGGTTTTGGTTTTGTAATAGAGGTGGGGTTATGTTTGATGATGTAATGGATGTGGGAGTGTATTTGGTGTTATAATGGAGGGGTGCAGTGGAGTTTGGGTTCTGTATATAAATTGTCCAAACAAAGAGTATCAAAAGAGTGTGTGTGTTTGGTGTTGTAATGGATGAGGGGCAGGGTTGGATTTAAACAAAGACTGTCAAGTGTGTGTGTGTGTGTGGTTTTGTAATGAAAATGGGGTGGTCTTTGATGATGTAATGGGAGTGGGGGTATATTTGGTGTTGTAATGGAGTGGTGGGGTGGGTTGGATTTTATATATAAATTGTTTAAATAAATAGTATCAAAATCATGTGTGTGTTTGTGTGTGTGGTGTTGTAATGAAGGTGGGGTTGTGTTTGGTGTTATAATTGAGATAGGTTGGAGGTTAGGTTTTATATATTCAAACAAAATGTATTCAATGACTTCGGATACATTATATACTTTTAACTTTAACGTTATCTTTAAATGATAATACTTACATTTAATCGTTTGTGGTTATACACATTACATACCCTCCATGTGTAGTATTCAAAGGATTAAGTCCATATGTATACACTTCTTGGCAAGTAACACAATTACAATTCAATGGATATTGAGGAGCAATTTATGAAGCATTTGACTCCATTGAACTTGCTGAGCAGGTGTACTCTAAGTACACGAGGGAGGTTTTTACTGCATCAATACCCCCCATGATTTATATACATTGACTTTACGAAGCATACCCACCACGTGATGATTGATGAACTTGGTCAACGTTCAGGATGAGTTGCACATGTTCATTGCATTTCATGTCATGGAAGTATTCTTCCATTATTTATTTTAGTTTATTTTTGTTTTGATGTTCATTTTGTATTTGGCATCCATGAAGGGTTTATTTGATTTTGTTTTATTTAGACTAGTATCATCCCTGGAATGGAATTATATGATATTATTGATTATATTAAATTTAAGTTTAAACAGGTTTTATGTCTACGGAATATCTGGAATGTTCAAAATATAAATAAAATTCTTCCCAATTATTTCAAACGTATATGATGTCCGGAATGGGCTATGTATGATAAATTCTTGATGTTGAATTCAAGTTTAAAGGGATTTTATGTCTATAGGATATCTAAAATGTTCAAAATATAAAGAAAATTCTTTCGATTTTTTTAAAAATATAAACATAATTGTCACTGCATTTAGTAGTGACAAAAGTCCTTTTAGGGATGATTGTCACTTCTCATAGCAGTGACAATTTAATATATGTCCCGACCACAAGTAGTGACAAATTTGTTACCCCTCCCATTTTGTCACTGATGTTACCAGTCATAAATCTGATGTCTCTGTCTACTGGAAGTAGTCACAAACATCACATTCAACACTTCTAATACCAGTGACAAAATGGGCGGGGTAATTAATGTCACCATTTTTAACCTCCTAGGGGTCAAGAAAAATATTTCTCATTGCTACGAGCAGTGACAAATACTTTTTATCACCCCATATCATGATTGAAGATAATAGTGACAAAGGTTATTTATAACATCCATTAGAAGTGAAAAATCATTTATCTTATTGTAGTGAGTGAGAGCTCACCATAACAGCTTTGGTGTGAATAAACTTCCCCAACTTTACTTTTGAGAATGACCCTCATGGAAGGTATTTCATGTTCGATAGGTAGGATTGCTTCCATGTCATAGACTAAGGAATGGAGATTATCCCTAGTGGGTGGTCTTCTGAATGTGCGGTAGACCCATAGATCTTAAAGGATTTTATTAGCCCAATCTCTACAATTATCCCTCATCTTAATGATTATGGGTTTTATACTCTTATTTGTAGCGTCGACAACCTAATTGGTTTATGTCCTGTAGGGTGAAGACTTGTGGCTCTAAATTCCATACTCTTCAACCACCTTTGTGACCTCAGCCTTGAAATCGAGGTCTTTATCTGATACAAACTGACGAGGGAACCCTTAGCAATATATGACGTTCTTTCCGATGAACTTTACTACTTCATTTACATTTAGTACGACGTGTAATTTAGCTTCAACCATCTTGTGAAATAATCGATGGTGACTAAGACAAACTCATTCCTATTATATGTCTTTGGGGTGACCTTCCCATTTATGTCGATGCCCTAAGTTAAAAAGGTCCGGGGATAGGTCATATTGTACAAATCTCGAGGGGGTAAGTGATGGATATTAGTAAATTCTTAGAATTTGAGACACCTCTAGATGTATGATGCAAAATAATGAACCGTGGTAGTCAAATTGTACCCTGTTGAATGATATTATTAGGAAGCATATGGCCATTCATGTGGTTTCCTCACTCCCCACTATGAATTTTATGCATAATCTCTTAAATGTCAACCAATGATATACATTGGACATGAGTGACATTTATGTTCCTTTTAATAGTGCGTTGTCAAAAGTGATGTATTGGCCTTCAAGTTTTCTTATGGCTATATGGTATTTCTTATCATCCCCATGAGGGTATTTTCCATGCTTGAGGAGGCACCAGATATTATAATACCACAACCCAACTCTATCTCAATTTTTTCCCATGGTAGTATTAATAGAGTAGTAGTGAGTTTTGATAGATTTCTTGTGAACTTGCAAGGAAGCAATTATTATTTCCTCAAGCATGTTGACCATGAAGGTAAAAATTGCTAGTGAGTCTTCAAAGTTGTTCCTTAAGTGAGAGAGACAATGGAATGTGATATATTTGAATTGGGAAGCAAGATTTTTGAGGTAAGCATGGAAGGGTGGGAGTTTCTCATCTTTGAATTTACACTTTCGAAGGACTTATCCTATAATAATGGTTAAGTTTCCATAAACATCGAGATGTTATATTCCATTCTTGAGAGCAATCTTGGTCCCTATAGTGCATGCCTCATATTTCATCATGTTGTTAGTAAAAAGTATGTCTATTTTTATGGCAATGGAAATGTGAGAATCAACAGGTGAGTTCAGGGGTATCCTAATTCCACATCTCTTCATATTGACAGCTCCATCGAGGAACATCTTTCACTGGAGCTCTTCATGAGAAGTGAAGAGAATTTCTTCATCTAGAAATTTAGAGATACACACATTGACTTCCTTTATTGGACGATCGGTTAGGTAATCTATGATAGCCCTTCCTTTGATGGATTTGTGTGTGATGTAGGTGATGTTGAACTCATCTAGCAAGAGCAGAAATCAGGCCATGAGACTTTACAAGGCATGATTTTTTAGTAAATACTTCATTTGATCCATCTGGGATACTAGCTTGATGGGAAATACAATCATGTAGTGTCAGATTATTTTAGCAACTTAAACTAAGGCAACACAATCCATTTCCAGTATGTGTAGTTCACCTCAAACCCTGCTATTTTTCTACTGTCATAATAGATGGCTCTATCTTTGAATGATTATTTTATGTGTTGGGCTAGAACAGTCTCAGTCGAAGCGTAAGTGATAGTTAGCTATAAAAGGAGGGATAATCTAAGCTGCGATGGTTAGGTAAAGTATTGCTTGATTTTTCCAAAGTCTTCTTGACATGCCTCATTCCAAATTTTGGTTTAATATTTTTGGAAGAGTTCGAAGATGGGTTCACAGATGGAAGCGAGGTGACTAATATATTTGTTAAGGTATTAAATCTTTCCCAAGAACTCGTGGACTTCCTTCTTAGTCCAAAGTGGTGAAATTTCGGGGATAACTTTGAGTTTAGCAGGGGTACGCTTCAATTACCTTTTTATTGACCATAAAGCCTAGGAGTTTACCCTTTATAGTAGTGAAAATGAACTTTAATGGATTGAGGCACATCTCGTACTGTTGTATTCATCAAATAATTTCCTCAAGGCATGGATGTGACTTTCTCGAGTTTTGGATTTAATGATCATATCGTCGATATAGACATCGACCGCTTTGTATGTAAGATCAAGAAAGATGGTTGTCGCTAGTCTTTGGTATATAACCCCCATATTTTTAGACCAAAATACATGATAGTGTAGTATAAAGTCCCCCATGGTGTGGTAAAAGCAATCTTCTCTTAGTGATCGGGATGCATCTTGATTTAGTTAGACATTTTGAATCTATCATCGAATCACTTAAGTGCATTATTGGCAGTATTGTTAATGATTTTGTCGATATTGGAAAGAGGGTAGTGTTTTGGATAAGCTTGGTTCAAATCCTTATAGTCGATGCTCATACGGACCTTTCCTCCCTATTTTAGCACTAGGAGAATGGTGGCAAGAAAAGTTGGATACTCTACTATACGGATGAAACTCAAATTCAATTACTTGACTACTTCATCTTTTACTTTGAGGGACTAAGAAAATGGGGGGGGGGGGGTCCTTATTCGGGTGTTTCAAATCAAACCAATTTTCTCCAAAAATTATCCAACTTTTAATTAGTACCAAACCAAGTTATGAAAAATAATTTTATCTCGATTAATCCTAAACATGCATCCAGTGATTAAAGCAAGTAAAGTGAAGTAAAGAATACTCTCAACGTCGGATGTACGAGGAAAAAACCCAAAATGAGAAAACCCAAAACGATACCAATTTTACAATAGATACCAATACGAATAAACTCTGAAAAATCATTTGTTAAACACTTGAGCAAAAAAATGATACCAAATATAAACTACCAATTTGTAAAATATGTAATAAAAAACATGCTCAACAAATCTCAAATATCCCCCTACATCACATACATCTCTCCCCCTTTTTGTCTCAAATAGATAATTCGGTGAAAAGATAAACCAATCAACAAGTATCTAGCATGAAGATATACCAATTAAAAATTGCTAGATAAGCATGAAACAACCAGCTAAATATGATCAAGTAATGAAAAATTAGTAGCTAGTAAACCAATGAATCACATAAAGAATATAGCAATCTAATCAGGTGTGATAAACGGAATCATATGAAAAATATCAATATGAACCAATATAACCTGTATATAAACCAGTTAGTCCAGAAAGCTTTCAGTAGAATCAGAAAATATACCAAAATAAACCACTGAACTACAAACAAGATCAAAAGCAAAATTTTCCAGAATGTCGTTCGAACGAGCGAGGGAAATTGCTCAAATGACATGAGGACGTTGCTCGAACGAGTATTCGCGCAACATGGTAATTTTTTAGAACGACTTATCGTGACATGCTAATTTTTCCAGTTTTCCAGAAATATCTTATATTTTTGTCCAGTGAAAAAATTTCAAGAAAAAACATAGTGGAAGGGCCTGACAGCAGTAAAATATTGCTAAAACAGTAAGCTTTTAACATAAAACGCAAAAACGCATAAAAACTAACAATGTTAGTTACATGCAAACATAGTACCGATGTGCTCAAATTTTGGACATGGAATGTATGGGCGTGAAACTACAACAAATGAGTCACAATTTAAACACATCGAAACGATCAAGAAGCTCTAATTAATAGCGATAAATCATCAAACTTTATCATAGACATATGACAATTAAAGTGTGACCTTAATGAACTAAGCATACTACATGCACACAAATCCAGAATTTTGATGATTTTATAAACAATGGCGTCAAATTTCAATGTTTCAACATTAGGATTAGTTGTGCAAACTCGATTAAATTTTCTCCAACCAAAATCCCTTATAAACATATACTTTTTCAAGTTCTTTTTGAGATTTCTAGCATTCTCAACTTAGAGAAAATATTATTGGCCCTTTTTCTTAGCATATTTCTTTTTCTTTTGGGATCTTTTAAGCGGTAGCTTTCATGACGAGTCAGTTTTGAACTCTCGCAGCCCTTTCCCGTGAATCACTCATCATTTTTTCAATTAGGTAACAATTCAAATACTCACGGTAAATGATTCTTACCTACACATTTCTCTTTAAGTCTACATACGCATAAATGACAAGATTGAGATAAGAACGCCTCACCAAATTCAAATATGCAAGAGAAGTCAAACATCCATATAAACTCGTGCATGTGTGCAATGTTGGCATATATACAAAGTCGAATCAAAATGCATATCAACTTCGAAATAACCCCATATAAACAATGGTTAAGATCATTCTAAGCATCGATAATAATGACCAAATGTCCTAGCCACATGGATATGAAACGATGGGGGGGGGGGGGGTCAAGCACACCAATATGCCACATCAAATATGTAAAATCAAAAACAAAGACCAAACAAGAAAGGAAAACAATTTTCGGTTTTTCAAAAAATTATCAAAAATAAAATCGTTTTGTATTTTTCAAATAAGACTCAAACAAATGAAAAATATAAAACAAAGGGATAAACATGTCATAACACTAGGAAGAATATATCATGAAGCAAAACTAGCGTATGACAAACAATATCATGCAAGCAATTATCCATAAGAAATAACATGTGACGAATCATGTGCAAGCATGTGAGAATTAACAAAAAGAACTTTTGCGTATGTTTGTCGTTGTTGTACAAGCTCCTTCTAATAAAAACCTCAAATACCTACAAAATATAATAAACTCAAGTGTAGAGGTAAGTAAGGGTATCAATCCACTTCCTATGGAGTAAGCAAGAGACAAATTCAATTGTAATTCACTTTTTATTTTATTTTTGGGCTTTTACTTTTCTACTTTTTTTTAGCTTTTTTAATATTAAAACAAATGGGTTAGGTGAGGTTTAAACTAAACTAAACTAAATGTAATATGAAAATAACTAACTAGAAAGTGACTAAAATGAAAAATAAAGTCTAACACTAAAATAAAAGATAAAGTGAGGTAAATAATTGTGAGAACAATCAAGGAATGGGATTACACCACAAATTTTAGTTATTCTAATTAATTAATTTAATATTTGAATTCTCCCAAATTGATATCAAAATTAAAAACCAACTCTCGTTGCAAATGTAATTATAATAGTAATATTTTAGAAAATTAAGTTTAACACCCCACAACTCTAGAAAATTAGATCTACACTCCTTTTAATTAATCACCCTCTAGGATCGATCAATTAAAATTTATGTAAATCTTAGAAAATAAATTTAGAGTTGAAATTCAAGTTATAATAGCCCACTTAAGAAACCCTTATCTCTAGTTCGAATCTAAAATGGGTATTATAACTAGAATTTCGATTTTCTCTCGAAAATCATTTACCCTCTCTCGAGGCGTAAATTTAAGGGTGAGGGATCAAAATTAACATTCAAAGGGAAATTTCAAGTAATCAAACTAATTAAACTAAAATAATATCAAATAAGGGTTTCACCCCACCCCTTGAAAGGGATTTCAGCCTAACATGGTATCAAACATAATAAATAAATATTCAATAGACATTTAATATAAAAGAGTAGAGAGAAGAATAATCAAACCAATCTCTTGAATTCAATAAACTTCACTCCTTGAATGAGAATCATACAACCCTCTAATTGAGAATCCAATTAATTTGAAAATAAATGAACACTCAATTAAATCTCAATCAATATTTCACCTCACAAATATCTAAAAAAAAATAAAACAAAACTATTTACAAATGGTATTTTTCTCTACAATTCTCTCCCTAGAATTTTCCTATCTAAAAGCTCTTTTTTTCTCAAATGGAGTCTTCATCTTCATTTATAGCAGGCATGAAGCATGGGGGTATTTTTGGGAATTGGCTTGGGTGTGCATGAGAATGGTGAGGGGAGCATGGGGTGTGAGGTCATGTGGGTGAGAATAAAAATCTGATTTGTGTGCAAATGGGGGTGGTTTGGGAAAAAAGGGGATTTGGGTTAGTTGGGGGACATTTAGGTAAAAGGGGATAAATGGTTTAAGAGGGATAAGTGACATGTGGGTTTAATGGTCTTTGGTTTACTTTGTGACTTTGGCTTTGGAACTTTGCAGGTCTTGGCTTTTTTTTTTTTTGGCTTGGAGAAGTTGGGTATTTGAAAAATGGGTCAAGGCTTTGGGATAAATGGGTTTGGGTTTTGAAGAAGGAAATGGGTTTGGGTTTATGCTTGAGGCAGGAAAAATGGTGGGATTGGATCAGGGAGCGAGAGAGAGGGGTCTAAGTTCGGCTGGAGCAGGTGTCGGGTTCTGGAATGGGGTTCGCTGGGGCGCTGCCGAGGCAGCGAGTTTATCGTCGGAGTGGGGCAGAATGGGTGGCGATGGGTTCGGTTTGGGCAAGAGAGGAGATGAGGGCTTAGGGGGAAGGGTCGGACTTGCCGGCGATGACGCCGGAGGTGTAGCAGGTGGGTCACAGCCATGGTGGAGTCGGGCTTGGGATTTCTGGGCTGGCGATGGGTCTTCGGCAGGTTAAACCGCCGGAATGGGGGTCGGGGTTGGTAGTTAGGAGAGAGGGGTGACGCCGACGGAAATGGCAGGTGGCCAGAGGTTGAAGGAGGGGGTGTTAGGGAGTGGGTTTTGTGGATGTTAATGGGGGTACGAGAGATGAGAGAGAAATGGGAGGTTGAAGATTGGTTTTGGTGTGATAAGGTGTGTGTGTGTGGGGGGGGGGGGGGGGGGGTGTATAGGAATATGGTGGTATTGAGGGTGTAAGATAAGTAGTATTAGGTGTAGGGAGTTTATGTGTGTGTGTTTAATTTGAACCCCTAAAAATAACAATTAAACTAACTAATAAAATAAAATTATAATAAATCTAAAAATTAAATTTTAATTCTAAAAATAAAATAAATACTCAATAAAAAATAAAAGTAAAAAGAAATGAAAAGAAAAATAAAATGTAAATCTATTAAACTTAAAAACTAAAGTCCTAAAAAAATAAAATCTAATAAAACTAAATTGCTAAAAATTAATACTAATAAAATAAAATAATATATAAACTAAAACTAAAAACTAATAGAATAAAAATCAAAATAAAATTATACTAAATAAAATATAAAATTGAAAAATAGAAAATGAAACCTATAAAATACTAAATAAATCTAAAATAAATCCTAAAAATAGAAAAGACTCAAATTAAAAATCTAAAAAATAATAAAATGACACAAATAAAACACACACGGGCTTGGGGTAAGTTTGGGCTAGGTTTAGGCTAGGGTTAGGGTACGGGAGAGGGAATTAGCTTCATTCTAACTGCAATTGGCTTCGAAATATAGCTTGTGACACCGCAACTGCAGTTAAGCCTGCATATTGAACAATTAAGCGCATAAGACCCATATTGTCGAGAATTAGCAACTAAAATACATCTATTCGGGCTATAAATTGTACAGTTTTGGGTGCTTATCACACCACCCCCAAACAGAGCGTTGCTAGTCTCGAGCAATAAGATAGAGAGAAATAGAAAGATAAGTAACCAAAAGTGTACCACTTTCGCGGGCACTTGGGATTGCACTTAGCATGTGCAACAAGCCTTTAAACCTACAGGTTGCCCTATAGGACGAGTTGTGTCTCGTGAGGGTTTGCAGGGAATATACCCACAAAATTCTTATTTGAAAAGATTTATTGAAAGGCAGTCAATCTCTTATTAGACATAGAATAATCGCACAATCCATCACATGAGAAATATTTTCAGAAATACAAGCTAGAAGTGTAAAAGGTTTAGCTAAGTAAATACTCAAGGCACATCCTTCCTAGAACTCAATGTGTGTAGTGTTAATCAGTCAAAACGGGACGAGTATCACGAGAGTAATTCCTAGATTGCCTTTTCCTAATCAATGCTTCAACTTCAAATCTCACGGATATATCTCTCTCAAACGAATTCTCGAGATATGGGTAAGTGTATTGCTCTTTTGTGTGAGGAGGTGAGTAAATGTAATCAAGTTCAAACGTCACACACACACATAAGAAAGAACGAACAATTTGAAAGAAAAATGATCTCATAAAAGAATGCTAAGCACTATAGTGAGAACGTCGAGTTATGCACCACGTTGACTTTCATTTGACGGAACACCTAGGGAGAATATGGATGATAATGGGTGAGGGTAAATGAAATGGGATATGTGGGATGAGGTGAGGTAGGATAAGATGTATGGATGAATAATGAGTGATGGACGTGTGATGGATATGCGATGTGAAATGGATGAAAAATGGATGTGATAGAAGAGTGTATATACTTTAGGCATGAATGTCTTTATTACTAACTGCAAACTCTCTTTCTTTTCTTTTCTCTCTTTTTTCTCTCTTTTTTTCCGATTTTCTTTTCTTTTTTCTATATTTTTTTTTCTATTTCTTCTTTTTTTTCTTTTTTTTCTATTTTTCCTATTTTTGCTATTTTTTTCTTGTTTTTCTCTCTCTTTTCAAACCAACAATGAAGACATTTACATTTGAAATCACACTCTTTTTCTCAAAATAATGGATGATATATGAATGGAATGGGGTGTGTATATGGATGATGTAAGGAATATATGATGTGGGGAATATGAAAAAGCATGGGAATGTAATGGGAATATGATATGGGGAAAAGTGGTAGGTGTATGGATGGAAATCTAGTATTCGGGACAAATTTTAAGACACGTGTTTCTTACAACTCGAAAGTGATGTTGTTCTCAGTGATCAAGCCAAAAATAAAGAATAATGAGATCATACAACAATTTAATGCGGACCCAAAAGAAGTTGAATCAACTTGTGACTCGGAGATTGCGTAAAACACTCAGAAAGGGTGAAAGGCACAAATATCACAAGCTAAAGTCTCTACTAGTGATCCTTAAGGTTCTCTTTAGAATTGTAGTACTCCTCAACTCTAAACGTAATGTCATGATAAGTGCGCAAATTTTGTTGAGTCTAGAAATTCATAATGCAACATGCCTTGTTATGTATTACATAAGTTATTTAGAAAAAAATATTCTCTAGCTTGATTCCTAGACTTTAAAAGATGGATGATTGTAAATTCACATCAATGAGTGAGATGAAAGAAACTGCACGAAATTTTACAAATCAGGTTTAAAAATCAAAATTTTTCAAAAGAGGTACGATTTTGATAAAATTCCCCACCCCCAAACAAAAAGGAACATCGTTCTCGATGTTAAGTAAAATGATTTTTAAAATTGAGAGCAAAAGGTAGGAAGGAGATTACCAGAATGAACCGCTAATGAAGTGGACAGATATCGTCAAAATAAACCTGAATAAATGATAAGAGAAAAAATGTGTACAACTCTATAAGCATGATAAAGCATAGGGTGATGTGAAACACCACCCCCAAACAGGATAAGACTCATACAAGAAACGCAGGCTCCTTCTCGGTAGCGCTAAGTTTAATGTCTTCAGCTAGACCGAACCATTCTCGCCCTAAAGATAAGGTTTATGAAAGTGCGGGGCGACAGAAAATTTGGGTGATGAAAATCACCCCCAAACAAGACTGAACCGTCAGTCTTGTTGGATAAAGGCTAAAAGGGGTCAATGCACTTATATGGAAAAGTGCATCACACGATGCAAAGCATCGGTGGACCATGGGTGGGTGGGGATCAGGGTAAGGGTGAATAGGCATCGGTCACGGGCCTTGTTGAGCTTAAAGGTGAGGGCAACGAGGCCCTATAAGCATGGTGCTCAAGTTGTATGGGAAGGAAAAATGGTTTGGAAAGTGGAATGGGATGGGCCTCATAAAAATCACACGACCGTTCTATGAATGGGCGATGATAATGGTCGCGTCGTGATACGCTAGGGAGCTATTGAGAAAAACCAATACCACAAGAGAGTGGTGTTCATAGAGTAACAAGCTCGGTGTCATGGTAGTGGATAGTAGCACCATAAATACTCTCATGGGTGGTAGATGGTTTCAGGTGAGGATCTAAAAATGTAGATGGAAACGTGAAATGTGTAAAATCAAGATTCAAACCAGGTGGTGGGGTGGGAAGGATTAAGGGTGGGTCGGGTGGGACAAATGGTGTATCGGGTGGGATAAACGGTCAAGGAAGATGATCCAACTCAAGCGTGGGAGACACACGCTCATTGGGAGGAGTAAAGGAATACTCACAAGGGAGTGTGGTTTCCAAAGATGGAGTTGTCAACTTCTCCATAAGAGTATCATCGATAAATTGGGTGGGTGGATGAAACGAGGCACCAAGATCGGAGATAGAGGAATCACTAGAAATATCGGGCTCAAAGGGAGCCATGCATGGAGGAATAGGATCCAAATTCGGATAGGTAGGAACTATCACGGATTATATCTCGGGAAAATGGTGAACACTCGTAGACGGATCTAACCTAGGATAAATTGGTTCCTCGGGAACACACCTGATGGGCTCAATAGGTGTATACTCGGGCATGTTTTTGGATTCTATGGTAAAGTGAATGGGAACCTAAAAGTGGGGTTCATATTGACATGGTGGGATTTGATCAGGCTCACTAATGAAAGGGACGTCAGCACAATTGTCGACTTGGGACCCGGACTATGGAATGGTCCCGACTTCGAGATTCTCGGGGGTATAGGATTGGTCACACTCAAAATCTGTGTCATAAGGGGACACATCATCGTCACATTCGGTGGCAACGATGGGTGGGGTCATGGTAATATTCGACTCTCTCTCACACTCCAATTCATTTAGCCTTTGTTCAAGCCTTTGGAGAGATTGAGTTTGAATTGCTTACTCTTGCTCAAGTATGAACTTTTGTAAGAGGGTTTCGAGAGTGGATGTGGATGAAGGTGTTGGTGGAATGACGGGTGGTGGTGGTGGTTGAGGTGGACACAATTTGCTATAATCGGGACTATATGGAGAATACTCATATGAAGTGTGTGGGGTGGGGCCAAGTGCATCATACACGAAAGGATTGCTTTAGTGATGGACAAATGGTTGAGACTCATGGGGTGCGTAGTGAGGGGACTGATCGAAAATGGGTGCAAAAGGATTCCATGACGACTGTTGGAACGTGTGAGGATCCACAACATCGGGTTGGGATACATATTGCATGGAAGGTTGATTAGGCCTCCACGAATAGCTCAGGTACTCACACCGCTCGGGATTAGGTATAGCGGTGTAATAGGCTGAGGTGGGTTCCGAAACAGTGTCATATGGATACACATGTTCCATGGTGGGTGCATAGGGATATGAAGAGTATGGGCACTCATGGGACAAGTGATCGGCATAGGAACAATGGGTGCACGACAAAAGAGGAGACACGGCGACACTTGACACCGAGGGTGATGGAATAAGAGGTGCATGCACGGATGGGTCAAGAGTACCAACGGTACTCGTGAGAGAGGTGAAACGACTAAGAATATCATAAAGAGACGGCTCGGGATCACTCTCACACGTGTCACGTGTCAATCGAAAATGACAAAAGTAGTCCCGTAAATGACATTCTTCGGCCATAAGGAGAGATATTTTTTTTTGAAGTTTTGATTTTTTCAAAAGGAAATAAAATGTTTTTGGATTTTGTAAAAAGGAATGATAGAAAATATTTTTGGATTTTTTATAAAAATAATAGAAGAAAATATTTTTGAATTTTTGTGAAAAAGAAAGGAGGAAAAATATTTTAGGATTTTTTTTTGGAAGAAAAGGTGGGGAAAAATATGGACTCTTTATTTGGACGAACTAACTAAAATTGACCACCGAAAAATGAAATTGGACTCACACACAAGTCAAGGAGAAATCCTAACTAGCACATAGTCAATTTTTATATTTGAATTTAGTGAAAGGGTAGTCAAATTTTAATTAAGTCTGCGGGCGATAAAAATCATGGAAATATTTTAGTGATCACCTTTGCAAAATGTTCTCCTAGTGGGCTACCTAGTTAATGGATTTTAAATTTAGTGATGGCTAGGGTAGCACACAATTAGTAAGCGAGTGAGTCGGGTGATGAAATCCCTTCTCGTGAGTGACCGGGTGTAGGTCTTAGCAATTTAATTCATCACACCATTCAAAAATAAATGCAAGAATAAAATCACACGAGAGCACACAAAATTGACTCGCTAACAGGAGAGGCGTGAGGGTTTAGAAAATGTACCTCCCACGGTTTTTAGGCCATGGGGTGCCGAAAAATTTGAGTCGACCGGGGGGAGATTACGCCTATCTCAGTCGTCCCCAGGAGTCCTACCGATCCAAGGTAGAGAGGCTTCTAAATCCTCGCATTTGGACGCCCTCTCTCTACCTTGTTCGGTTTCCCAATCAAGATTTCTTCAATTATTTCAATTTTAAATGGAAAATAAATGGTGTCTCTAAGCACCGCAATACAAGCCAAGAATAAATAAAAATAAACCTAAATACAAGCCTTCTAAAAATATAAAAATGGTACAAAAAATAAGAAAGTGCAAAAATAAATGAAATCCAAAATTGAATCCGCTCCGAGCTTCACAATCCCAAGAATGGCAACGGCGCCATTTGATAGAGTTGACTTTTGGGTGTATCGTTGTTGAAAGCCAAGTTAGTCAAAATCCTCATTTGCCTACAAATATAAAACAAACTCAAGTGTAGAGGTAATTAAGGGTATCAATCCACTTCCTATGGAGTAAGCTAGAGACAAATTCAATTGTAATTCACTTTTTATTTCGTTTTTGGGCTTTTTACTTTTCTACTTTTTTTTAGCTTTTTTAATATTAAAACAAATGGGTGAGGTGAGGTTTAAACTAAACTAAACTAAATGTAATATGAAAATAACTAACTAGAAAGTGACTAAAATGAAAAATAAAGTCTAACACTAAAATAAAAGAAGTGAGGTAAATAATTGTGAGAACAATCAAGGAATGGGATTACACCACAAATTTTAGTTATTCTAATTAATTAATTTAATTATTTGAATTCTCCCAAATTAATATCAAAATTACAAACCAACTCTCGTTGCAAGTGTAAATATAATAGTAATATTTTAGAAAATTATATCTACACTCCTTTTAATTAATCACCCGCTAGGATCGATCAATTAAAATTTATGTCAATCTTAGAAAATAAATTTAGAGTTGAAATTCAAGTTATAATAGCCCACTTAAGAAACCCCTATCTCTAGTTCGAATCTAAAATGGGTATTATAACTAGAATTTCGATTTTCTCTCGAAAATCATTTACCCTCTCTCGAGGCGTAAATTTAAGGGTGAGGGATCAAAATTAACATTCAAAGGGAAATTTCAAGTAATCAAACTAATTAAACTAAAATAATATCAAATAAGGGTTTCACCCCACCCCTTGAAAGGGATTTCAGCCTAACATGGTATCAAACATAATAAACAAATATTCAATAGACATTTAATATAAAAGAGTAGAGAGAAGAATAATCAAACCAATCTCTTGAATTCAATAAACTTCACTCCTTGAATGAGAATCATACAACCCTCCAATTAAGAATCCAATTAATTTGAAAATAAATGAACACTCAATTAAATCTCAATCAATATTTCACCTCACAAATATCTAAAAAAAAATAAAACAAAACTATTTACAAATGGTATTTTTCTCTACAATTCTCTCCCTAGAATTTTCCTATCTAAAAGCTCTTTTTTTCTCAAATGGAGTCTTCATCTTCATTTATAGCAGGCATGAAGCATGGGGGTATTTTTGGGAATTGGCTTGGGTGTGCATGAGAATGGTGAGGGGATCATGGGGTGTGAGGTCATGTGGGTGAGAATAAAAATCTGATTTGTGTGCAAATGGGGGTGGTTTGGGAAAAAAGGGGATTTGGGTTAGTTGGGGGACATTTAGGTAAAAGGGGATAAATGGTTTAAGAGGGATAAGTGACATGTGGGTTTAATGGTCTTTGGTTTACTTTGTGACTTTGGCTTTGGAACTTTGAAGGTCGTGGCTTTTTTTTTGGCTTGGAGAAGTTGGGTATTTGAAAAATGGGTCAAGGATTTGGGATAAATGGGTTTGGGTTTTGAAGAAGGAAATGGGTTTGGGTTTATGCTTGAGGCAGGAAAAATGGTGGGATTGGATCAGGAAGTGAGAGAGAGGTGTCTAAGTCCGGCCGGAGCAGGTGCCCGGTTCTGGAATGGGGTTCACTGGGGCGCTGCCGAGGCAGCAGGTTTATCTTCGGAGTGGGGCGGAATGGGTGGCGATGGGTTCGGTTTGGGCAAGAGAGGAGATGAGGGCTTAGGGGGAAGGGTTGGACTTGCCGGCGATGACGTCGGAGGTGTGGCAGGTGGGTCACAGCCATGGTGGAGTCGGGATTGGGATTTCTGGGCTGGCGATGGGTCTCCGGCAGGTTAAACTGCCGGAATGGGGGTCGGGGTTGGTAGTTAGGAGAGAGGGGTAATGCCGGCGGAAATGGCAGGTGGCCCGAGGTTGAAGGAGGGGGGGGGGGTTAGGGAGTGGGTTTTGTGGATGTTAACGGGGGTATGAGAGATGAGAGAGAAGTGGGAGGTTGAAGATGGGTTTTGGTGTGATAAGGTGTGGGGGGGTGTATGGGAATATGGTGGGATTGAGGGGGTAAGATAAGTAGTATTAGGTGTAGGGAGTTTATGTGTGTGTGTTTAATTTGAACCCCTAAAATAACACTAAAACTAACTAATAAAATAAAACTTTAAAAAGTCTAAAAATTAAATTTCTATTCTAAAAATTAAATAAAGACTCAATAAAAAATAAAACTAAAAAGAAATAAAAAGAAAAATAAAAATGTAAATCTATTAAACTTAAAAACTAAAGTCCTAAAAAAAAAAATATAATAAAACTAAATTGCTAAAAATTAATCCTAATAAAATAAAGTAAAATAAAAATTAAAACTAAAAACTAATAGAATAAAAATCAAAATAAAATTATATTAAATAAAATATAAAATAGAATAAAATACTAAATAAATCTAAAATAAATCCTAAAAATAGAAAGACTCAAACTAAAAATCTAAAAAATAATAAAATGACACAAATAAAACACACACAGACTTGGGGTAAGTTTGGGCTAGGTTTAGGCTCGGGTTAGGGTACGGGAGAGGGAATTAGCTCCATTCTTACTGCAATTGGCTTCGAAATGTAGCTTGTGACACCGCAACTGCAGTTAAGCCTGCATATTGAACAATTAAGTGCATAAGACTCATATTGTCGAGAATTAGCAACTAAAATACATCTATTCGGGGTATAAATTGTACAGTTTTATCAAGAATCAACCAACCTAGCATTTAGCATCTCCAAAATGGATTTCCTAACCCCAAACAGGTGTATACCTAACAAAACATGTTTTGAGAACCAATCGGATACTACGTTTAAACTTCCTAGGGTCTTTTCTAAGATCAAAACAAAAACTCCTAAGGTGACCTTTCGTACCACAGTGTGAAAATGTGAAAACACGACGAGGCACAGGACCTTTAGGTTGACCTTTTCTAACACCCTCGGATGTGATTGATCCTCTAAAATAAGTAATGGTTTTAGCATTACCAATGGAAGTATTAGAACAAGACGAGTCATTACCATCACTACACAAACTATTCGAGTCATTTGAAACACTTTTAAACTTCAAAACATTGGACTTAAACAAAAACTTAAGCTCCTCAAACTTTAGGGAATCCTTCTTTAAATTATCAATTACCCCTAGAAGGTTATCTTGCTCCCCCTAAATGTGAGCAAGCTTATCCCTAAGAGCCTTTTATCTTTCCATCAAATCATTAATCGAATTATTTTCCTCAACGGGACAAACCCTAGAATTTCTCAGATCCTCCAACTCTTTTTCTAAAACGAGGATTCCATCGTCACTCTCCTTTTTGCCCAATTTTAACATATTAAAATCATTAAACAAGGAACCAAACTTCTCACGACAAATATCTCTTTGAATTTGAAACGTTTGCAAATATTCAATCATATTTCAAAATAGGAATTTTCTTTCTCCAAAACTTCAATACGTTTTGTAAACTTTAAATTCAAACGATGTAAATCATCAAAGCTTAGAGAATCCATCAAGAGAAAACAAACACATGAGAGATAAATAAACACACGGGATCACAAAACAAATAAATTATGTTTTATGTCTCTGATACCAATTTGAGGAGGTGGAGTGGTCCCTATTCGTGTGTTTCAATTCAAACCAATTTTCTCCAAAAATTCTCCAACTTTTAATTAGCACCAAACCAAGTTGTGAAAAATAATTTTTTACTTTAAACCAATTTTATCTCGATTAATCCTAAACATGCATCCAGTGATTAAAGCAAGTAAAGTGAAGTAAAGAATACTCTCAACGCCGAATGTACGAGGAAAAAACCCAAAACAGGAAAACAACCTCTGACGGCCCAAGCCAGACAATCACTATGAATGTGGAATTACAATGAACAGACAAAAGACTCACTCAACGACTCGATCCCCACGCGTCTTGACGATCTTCTGATCTTAAACCACTCTTCTCACAGTGCCCACGAAGAAAGTCCTTCTTCCACGATACTTGTCCACAACACACGCGTCCACATATGTCTCGGTGTCCACCGAATGGCTTTAATGCGTCTGCGATGTTGAACAACAACTCCTTGTCTTTTCTTCACCGCAAAACCCTGATGTTCAAGTATAGAACAAACCTTCTTAGTGCAGCAAGATCACATAAACATATAATAATGATAAAACAGATCTTTGCAAACTCTAAGGATGTGTTTAAGCTTTGAAACCTTAGAAAAACATGTGCAAACACATTTTTGAATCGTAAACTATTTTTCCAGAATGCACACACTTGATAATTCTGACGAAACCACGTGTTAAATACTAAAAAATATCGCCTCGAAAATAGTGTCGCTCAAACGAAATTGGCAAGTTGTTTGCGCGACATGGCAATCTCGTTTGAAGGAGCCAACTTGTCATTTGAACGACGCCGCATGCCAGTTTGACTTTTTGACTTTTTCTTTAAAAAGTCTCTTCCAAAAGCGATCCAAATAAGTCAAACTATTTTTTGATCTTATCAGAATAAAACATAGATTAAAACATCTAAAACACTTTTAAAACATTTAAAACATTTTTCCTTATAAAATTACATCCATATCTTTTATAAAAAAATAATTTTGAGCACCATTAATTATACGCATTCATACCTGTCCAAACTCGGAATGCACTTAACTTGAAGATGAATAAACTTGCACCAATTAAACTTCGTCATGATTAATTCTTTGAACCTTTGCCGCAATGTCTTCAATTTCTTCAATATGTCATAGACCAAGTGGTATCGTGACAAAATAAAATCTCCCTATGACATATTACAAACACAGTTTTGTTTACGGAATTAAGTCAAAACAATACATGGACTCAATTGGAAATTTATGTACTTACAGGGACCACTCTAGATGAAGCTTCCTTATCTTTTATTTGACAGGTTTTCACTTAGGAAAAGTAGGAATCTTATGTTGCATGATTTTTAGATTGGTGTCGGGCATGCCATTATAAGATCATACAAAGACATCCACAAACTCCTCCAAAAGTCTGTTAGAACTATGACCGATCATATATGTTAAGGTTTGAGCCTATCCAAATCTCACATAGAGTGATACTAGAAATAAGATTGATGAAAATAGTCTCATCGTCATTAGTTTGAATGCAGTCCTGTTGTTTTATTTTTTCCTTATTGAGATCTGTTAAAAGTTCTTCATTCATGAGATCATCTTCATCAATTATTTGATTAGAATCATTGAAACTAATATAAGACACAACAAGATAATATAAATCTTCATTCATTTCATTGATAACATTTTCAGGGAAAATAAGTTGAGGACCTCATCGAAGGAGGCCTCATTTATATTTTCTTCAGAAATTAAAAAAGTGGAGAAAATTATTTTTTTAGGTGATAAACAACATAGCTTGCAATAGAAATGGTCGGACCAACCGAGACACTCTGCCATTTGAGAAGAGGTTTATTAGTAGGAGAGATTCTCTTGGAATTATTAAATGATTCAAATTCAGCACGAATGTATAGGTCCATTCCTAGCTTAGAGAGGTCGAATGATTTGTTGTTTTGAGTGATTTCAATGATTTTAGTATCAAAAGATCCTGAATTAGATGACTTGATGGTTAATGGTCATTTCATGCTTAGATCCATGTGTCCATGTGAACTTATCTTCAAAGAAGATCTCAAAGTGTGGATTTAGTTTCTTTTCAATCACATCATACCACAATTCAAACAATTTGTAATAAGGGAAATATTCACCCTCTTCAATTAAATTCCCATTTAAAGAATATCCTTAAATACCATCTTTCCTTTTTAACCCTCTCTTTCTATATGGTTGGCGGAGAGTTTGAAGCTTTATCAGAGACAACTGATTTCCCAGACCACATATGGGATAGACTTTCTTCAGAATAACCAACTTAAGAATTTTTTCGAGAATAACTGCATGTTCTTGAATATTTGAATCACATTCACATTCTCATGTGGATTGTGTTTGGGACTTATTTTATCTTTGAAGTTATCTCCAGCTAAAAGAGGGATTGGATTGTTATTTGCACTATGCTAGATTTTTAGGACTGGTTTACTAGTATCGATGTCATATATGTTATCGTCATCCCCAATTATGGTAATGACCTGATTGTCCACAAATAACTTTAATTTCCTATGAAGTGAATAAGAAACCCCTATGATGTTATTTATCCATAGGAGAACGAGAAGTAAGTTGAAGCATACGGGATAATCGATGACTTGGAATTCTATTTGAGGAAAAATTGAACTAGCCCCTAGTGAGAGAGTTATTAAACGTATGACTTCTCGCCATGTATTATCATAAGCATGCACAATGGTGAATGTAGGGGTAAGATCACCGACTTGTATCTTGTAAGAACAATTTTTCTAATATTGTTCATAGTATAGCCCTTTTTACAATCTAGGCTAGTTTCGAATATCCCATTACAAATCATCACGCACCATTACAATGAACCAAATTTAAACATCTCCAAAGTTTAACACTTCCCAACATCCCATAAAGGTATAAAGAAATTTAGAGTTTAAATTAATTCATAAACATTATTTATGGGATGTTTATTTTTATTTAAAATGAACATGGATTTTTATTTTTAAAAAGAAAAATATTTTATTTTAAACGTCGTCCAAACGAGATGTGAATCCCGTTCAAATAAGATTGAGTTTTTGTTAGAAGGGTCGTTCAAAGTTATTCAAACTAGCATCGATCGAGGGCATACTGTTTTGACTCGTTAGAAGGTTGTTTGAAGCTAGTTCAAACGAGATAGCTTTGTCATTCGAATGAGATTTATTTCATTAGAACGAACTAATATTCTCATTCGAACGAGCCTTGAAATTCGTTCGAATGAGTCTCTGCCTCTAAAATTGTGAATGCCCAATAAATACTTATTTCGTGTTTAGTTTTTTAAGACTTTTGCCAGATCTGTTTATGCATATCTTTTGCTAAAGTTCTTCTTTGTTTAGTGTTACAAAAACACTTTTTTAGTTCACAACATACATCCTGAAAATCGTTCTTGTGAATTCATTTAAACCCTAAAAAGTTTTCTATTATTTTATACACCTTTATGGAGTAGGAATTTCCATGGCTAACTAGTGAAACCTGTGGGAATCACTACTAAAGACAAAGGCTGAGGCTGAAGGAGGACTATGATTCTTGGGATTCTTGTGAGGATCATTGCTGAAGGAAAGTTGTGGCTTTGTGGTCATTGTGAGGATCATAGTAGATTCATTTATAAAATTTATAAGTTGCGATTTATAAATTTTACAAAGTGAATAAAAGTTTTTACGTGAGGGGATTTTTCTTGAAACTTTGCATTTGTTTGAATGTTGGTTTGCTTTATCTATTTTATCTCTCTCTCTCTCTCTCACACACACACACACACACATATATATATGTATATATATGTGTGTGTGTGTGTGTGTGTGTGTGTGTGTGTGTGTGTGTGTGTGTGTGTTTAGGATAAAAAGATAAAATTGATTGAGATGAAATTTGGAAGCTTTGTTTGTGATCATCCTTGCCGAGCATTTTTGTTTTCTCATTCTCAAATTGGTATCAGAGAAAGTTTCACCAAATTATCACGAGATTCTGATTTTTCGCAAAAAAACTTATGTGATATAATTTTTTTAAAATTGATTTTGAAAAATCACAAATTTTACTATAGTGAACTTATATAATAGGATGCCAATTTGCCTATTGGAAAGACCGAATGGGATCCACTTGAAGAGACATAGATGAGAGGGTTTGGTTAGTATGTAAAAGAGTGTGGACTCCTCCCACGATCACAATTGATAATGTCACAAATACTAAACCCGTTTATTCCTAGACTTATGATGAGTTTTAGTGGAGTACCTACAACTACCACGACCTTAGTGAAATTTTTAGAGCTGTCACCCCTAACAAGTTTTGACGCATCATGACATGCACTATGTCTAAGGAAGCATGGGATATCCTTTAGTTGACACATGAGAGTACCAATGCATCCAAGGCGTCTAATCTTCAAAATTTGATAACCCAATTTGCGACCCTCACTACATTAGAGTCCGAGAGTTTCAATGAATTTTATGCTAGGTTGTTGAACATAGTAGACACTAGTTTTAATTTGTGTGAGAAAATTCCATAGACTAGGGTCGTTAAAAATATTCTGAGGTAGTTTCCTTTCCCATTTATTCCTAAGGATACGGTTCTTAATGCGCTAGGGATTCTAGACACTCTTAGGTCAGAAGAACTCGTAGGAGACCTTCAGACTTATGAGATATATATGTTCCCTAAAACCATTAAACCTAAGGATATAGGGGTAGCTTTAAAGACTCAATATAAGAAGAATAAAGAGGAGAGAATTTGTAAGTCTGAATCTGAGGGTGATTTTGATGTAGATGACTAGGCCTTATTTGCAAAACAATGTAAATTTTTTCTCTAATTTTACAAACATAATTCTTCCAATAAAAATATTTTTAAGAAAAATAAAAATAAAGATGAGGTCAAGGATAGAGATGAGAAAGAGGAAGATATAAGGTGTTTTGATTGTGAAAGTAAAGGGCACAAGTCAAAGTGTCCCACTATGCGAAAAATAATGGTAAAGGAGATTGCAAATAAAGCCACTCTTAGCGATAGTGACATTGAGTCAATTGATTCACGGGGAGAATCACCACATGAACCGTGCATTGCGTTCATGTCTAGTCACGTTACCTCGCCTCGTTTGTCCCATGATGATAAGTACACATGTAAACATGAGTGCCTCGATGATGTTTCAAGTCATTCGGGAGATAGTGAGAGTAAAGAGGGTACTTTAAGTGAGGGAAAAGGTGATCTCTAAAAAGCTTTTAGTGATTTGTTCACCGAGACGTTGAAGACAAAAAAATATTAATAAGGATTTATCTCTTAGGGTGTTAGATTTAGAGAGAGATGTGAAAGTTTTGAGGGTGTGTGAGGCATCGATGAGCCAACTCGAAAAGGTGAAGGTTCCTTTGTGTGAGAAGTTAATCAACTTAGAGAGGGAAAATAGTGAATTGACCAACACTGTGGCTAGTCTTACATGAGATCTTCAATATTCAATGGAGACTCGTGAGAAACTTGAAGCTCGTGTATCCCAACTCGAGAAAGATCTTAAATGTTCTCGAGAGATCGAAGTCACTTTAGAGGACACATCTAAGAATGTAGGAATGATGTTCCTTGATTCTGCTTTGGGTAACACTGAGAGTCTAGGAATAGGTTATGATGGTGCATCCACTTCCCATATTACATCCAAGTCGGTTCCCAAATTTTTGTTAGATCTATATGACCCTTGACCTAACCCTCCTAGGCATCTGAATCCACGTAGGAAAGCACTTACTGGATGTTTTAAGAGAAGTGGACCTAAGCCCGTGTATGTTTGCTCCTATTGCAAGCAAAGAGGTCACCTTAGGGAACTTTATTTTAAGTTGGATAGAGTGTCTCATAGTTATTTTCCACAATATGCTACTACACGTGTTCTAGCACGCACTCCTACACATGTTACTACACATGCTCTTACACATCACATGAGATATTTTGAGAGATTTCGAGAGAAAGTAAGGTTTTTAGTCAAGTCTTCACAAGATTTGATGGAGGTGTTTCATTGGATGTCATCTCCTTTGGAGAACTCCTCCGGGCCTAATGGTTGAGGTTGAGACTTATTTCTAGCATAGGATGCTTTTCATGTTCATATTTTACATGCCTATTGCTAGATTGTACTATTATTGTATTTATATATTTCCGTTTTTGATTTATTTTTGAAAAAATCCAAAAAGATTTTTGTTTTTCTTAAACAAATTTGGAAAAATACAAAAAGATTTTCGATTTCTTTTTAAGAAAAAGTGAAAAAGGCAAAAAAAATTAATTTTTGATATTTTTTTTGAAAAATCTAATAAGAGGTTTTTTTTTTGCACCATATGTGCATGAACATTAAAGATGTCTTATCCACCCATTCATTCCATAGCCATGTGACTATTTTTTTAGTGTTTTTAGATGACATCATTTATTTTTATGCTTTATAACGTGTGGAGTCATTAAGATATGATATGATGACTACTTGGAATATGTTTGACTCCTTCTCACCTTTAATGCACGCGATCAAGGATTTATTTTGAGTATTTCACTTACCTTTCACATGTCAATCATAGTGTTTTTATCTCAATCTTTCTTTTAAAATGAACCAAATGCGAAAAATAAGATAATAAAAGTAGTGCTTGTAAGAACTTTTATCCGGATTAAAAAATAGAAAATCATTTCTTTAGTTAATTTTGGTATATTTTAAGCAATGAAATTGTGCGACGAAAGACACGTTGACTTTGCGTGAATAGCCACCATTTGCAAAAAGAGAAGAACCTAAAAGACTAAAGGCACATAAAAACAAAAAAGATAGTTCGAGGCTAATTTTAAAGAACATTGATGCTTCGCTACATATGAGCTTTGATTTCTTCAAAAAGATTTTAGAAAAAAAGTCAGTATGTGAGCTTTGAGGGAGTTAAATTGAAGATCAATGGATTTACACGTCCTGAAAAAATCTCGTAAAGATTACATAGTTTTGGGTGTTACTAGTGTGAAAATCTTTCACGATCTTGATTAGTTTAATAGGTTAAGTTAATTTCAGTTGAGTTCACCATTATTACACCTAAGGTAGAGTTTGAGTTGCGTTAGTCGTGTGTCATTCCTCCGTGCACATATGGTACGTTTATCTACGTTGATTAACCTATAGAATGTGTTCACACCCCTACATTTTGTTTTCATGATTCAGTTATTTTTGCGTTTCTCATGGTGTCATGTATTTGTATTGTTTTACTTGAAAAAATTACAAAATTTCAAAAATAGTTTGGGTAGCCTTTGAGGTTATCATTGCATGCTTATTCATTCATATCTTGTTGTGATGATATCTTTTTATGCTTTGTTATGTTACCTACTTTCCATGATTAGTTTCCGCTCCTTATTTATTTCATAAAAAATAAAAAGGGAAGAATAAATTACGGGGGAGATTTTGATTTATGGGGGGTATATTTTATTTTTATGCATTTTATTTGATATGTCAAACTCAATGCATCAGGGGTATTTGCTTTGTTTCATATGGCTAGGTACTTTTAGAAGATCATATTTGGATTACACTTGATGAAGATAAAGTACCCAAGAGAAGTCAAAATAGAATTGAAGATTTGAAGACTTTATTATGAAGACAACTATATCTTATACCTATCCATTTTAGGGTTTGGGAGGGAATTAGAATATTGTCTTTGTCATAGGGGATTTATTTGTAATTTGGATTTCGGTTTTATGATTGTACCAGAATAGCCAAGAAATGGGAAATTCGTAAGAGCATAATTTGATCATAGCTTAGGCTATTATAGTTTTTAGCATATCCCGCTACCGTTTGATTCGAGTCGACACGATGTTCGAAGATCCAACATCTCCAACTTTCAAGAAGCTCCATTTTATGAAGGTATAATAATTTTTAGAGTTCAAATTTATTCCTTAAATTTATTTTGGGATGTGTATTTTTATTAAAACTGGAAACATGATTTTTTTTCTTTAAAAATCAAGGTAGTTTTCTTTATTAATTTAAATACGCGTATCTCGTTCAAACGAGATAGGATCCTCATTCAAATGAGTTTCAATTTTCGTTTGAAGGATCGTTTGAAGTTTAAATCGATTGAACATTGAATGAGGGCTTACTATTTTAGATCTTTTGAAGGTCGTTTGAACTTTTTTCTAACGAGATGGTTTAGTCGTTCAAATGAGATCAGTTTCATTCAAATGATATTTTATTCTCGTTCGAATGAGCTTAAAAATTCTTCCAAATGAGCCGTCACCTCAAAATTTTTGTTCCTCCTTATATTGTTTTTTATTAGGACTTTTTCCATGACTATTTCGCATATATTTTGTAAAATATTTCAAACTTTTGTGTTTAGAAAACCTTTTGAATTCACAAATCATCATTCCCAGAATATATTTGAGTGATTCAAGTTTAAACCCTCTAGTTTGTATCCTTGTATACACAACCTTTGCGGATAAGGCATATCCATAGCTAAACTTGTGATTCTCGAGGGAATTCACTTCTGAAGACTGAGGACTGAGGTTCTTGTGATTCTTGCGAGGATCATTGCTGAAGGAAGGTTACGGTCTTGTGGTTCTTGAGAGGATCAGAGTAAATTCCTTTATATAATCTGTAAGTTACAATTTGTAAATTTTATAAAGTGAATAAAAGGTTTTTCCATGAGGGGATTTTTCTTGAAACTCTATTTTACGTTTTGAATCAGTTATTAAAATTTTGTTGTGTTTGTCTTTCAGATTATCCTTACACACACTTAATTTATATATTTTCTTAGTGATGTATTATCTTCTACATGATGATTCATATTTAATGCCTACATTTTTTATTCTTTGTCTATTTCGGATAAAAATAAAGAGAGATAGAAAATTAAAAAATGAGTTTTGATGAGTTTGATTTATGGGGAACAATTTATTTATGAGATATACTTTATTTCAAACTCGATGCTACATTAATTTATATTTATTTGTCTCATGTGTGTAGTTACCTAAAGAGAAAATTGAGACACATCGAATGAAGACAAAGTTTGCAAAAGGGAAGAACAAGTGGAGATTTGAAGACATTGTCTTATGCCATTACAATTCTAGGGATTGGGAGGGTAGTAGGATTTTTATCAAATAAGATTTTTTATTTTAATTTGGTGTTCGGCTATGTTTGTTTATTTTTTACTAGAATCCCCAAAAGGGTAGATTTGTAATAACAAATTTTTTAAAAAATTTAATAGTATAGGCCTTTTTATAGTTTATGCTAGTTTAGCGTCTCTCGTTAGAAATCGCCACGTACCGTCACGAGAAACTGAACTCAAGCTTCTCCAACTTTGACGTCTTCTCGACATCTCATAAAGGTATAAAGTAATTTAGAGTTTAAATTATTTAATAAACTTTATTCTTGGGATGTCCATCTTTATCAAAAATGAACAAGGATTTATATTTTTAAAAAGAAAAATATTTTATTATAAACCTCGGTCAAACGAGATGTGAATCTGGTTCAAATGAGACTGAGTTTTCATTAGAAGGGTCGTTCAAAGTTTTATCTAACGAGCATCGATCGAGGGCGTACTGTTTTGACTCATCAGAAGGTTGTTTGAAGTTGTTTCAAACGAGATAGCTTGGTCATTTGAACGAAATTTATTTTGTAAGAACGAACTTCTATTCTCATTTGAATGAGGCATGAAATTCGTTCGAATGAGTCGCTACCTCAAAAATTGTGAACGCCCTATAAATACCTGTTTCGTGTTCAATTTTTTAAGTTATGACGGATCCGTTTATGCATATCTTTTGAAAAAATTATTTTTTGTTTAGTGTTCAAAAATAGTTTTTAATTGATAACATACGTCCTGAAAATTGTTCTTGTGAATTCGTTAAACTCCAGAAAGTTTGCATTATTTTATACACCTTTATGGAGTAGGTTTCTCCCTGGCTAGCAGGTGGAACCTGAGGGGACCACTACTGAAGAAAAAGGCAGAGGTTGAAGGAGGAGTGCGGTTATTGTGATTCTTACGAGGATCATTGTTGCAGGAAAGCTGCGCATTTATGGTTCTTAAGGGGATCATTGTATGTTCATTTATAAAATTATAAGGTGCGATTTGTAAATTTTATAATGTGAATAGAAGGTTTTGGCCCGAGGGAATTTTTCCTTAAACTTTTCCTTTGTTTGAATGCTTGGTTTGCTTTATTTGTTTTATCACATAGATGTATGTTTAGGATAAAAATATAAAATTGATTGAGATAAAATTTGGAATCTTTGGTTGTGATCGTCCTTGTCAAGAATTTTTATTTCCACATTCTCATATCCCCAAGAATCGTAGTGTTCATAGTTGGGATACATTTAGGGAAAAACTATTTTCTCCAAGATATCGACAAAAATGTTAAGGGCAAAGTTCTGGTATATACCAAACATGGGAATTTCTTTATCGGCGAAGGAGGTGAGAATTTTGGCGGTAAGAATCCCGACTATATTAATTGCCACATTGGTAAATGTAGAGAGAGAAACTATTGCTGGAGTGAGGAGTTTGATAATAAAATTTATGTGAATGTTGGGAACTCATAAAATGTCCCCACAAAATGATGTTTCCTTGAGTTATCTTTAGCTGTTCAAGGATATATTTTTACCTCAATCGTCATCGTGGATATTTGGATTTCTTCAGTGATCCTCTTCCCTTGATCCATGGAAGCACTCTCTGATAGAATAATTAGATCCTTATAATACTAAAAATAATTTAATATCTTTTCTTATTTCTATATCAATAGAAACCTCATTGATATCTGACAAAATCCCTTCAAATGAGATAACCCCATAAAATGAAGAGATTGCACTCGGTGTTTCAACATCTGGTTCACCATTTAAGTCATCCAAAGAATCATAATCATCTTTCCTTCATATTGAACCTACCTGGTTATTCCAAGATAAATCAATGCACTCTACAATTTCTATTACTTCATTATAAAAATCCTCCAAATCAGCAAAAAAATGTTTAGGGGAATGTACCATGTTTCCTTTACGCTACAAGGAAGTGACTAACTTAGGAGCTTTATAAAAAAAATATGATATATTCTTCTGTCAAAAGATAAACGATGTCATTCGGGATAAATTATTCACATGTTATAACCCAACTTTGAGACTGTCGGGATCACTTTCGAGCTTTCAAGTATAGATTATTGATCCTTTCACAGTCCTATTCTTCGAAGGTTAATTTTGATTAAAAATTCTTCCCAAAACTTCTCAGTTATTTTAGGACAAATTTAGATCCATAATTTTGTTTCTAATCAAGTTTGGATAGTAATAGAAGCCCTTATTAGAAAAAAATGAGCCTGGCCATGAGCACTTTCGTGATGCAATAGAAATGAATGATAGACTTTGAGAGAAACCGATAATTTTTCTACACTGATGGATGGGGATGAACTGTTTACGGGTTTAATTTAGGTTTAGGGATCAAAATCAGGGTCTTCATCGGTGAGGATGGCATTAATACCAGCTTGGTGCATGGGTAGATAGTTTTGAGTAGTGTTTGGCTTTGGGCCTGTTGAAGGGTAAATGATGCCTTTATTAATGAGGCCTCTAATAACATTCTTCAGGTGTTAACATTAATCGTTGGTATGACCAATGGTTTGGTTAAAGTCCCAACGGGCTTCATGCTTGAAGTATTTTGGAAGAGGGGAAGGAAGTGGACGAGGGTCCAACGGTTTGATGAGATTGTGAGATAATAGAGCTTGATATACCTTTGAGAGAGGGCTATGTAGTTTAGTGTATTCCTTCTGGGTGGTATTAAGATAAGCTTCTAATGTCCGTGGAGTGGAAGGAGGAGAGGAGATGTTGTTGATGATAGCAGTAGTGGTCATTTCGTACGTTTGAGGAGTGAACTGTACAAATGGATTTTTTGATTTGGATTATGCTTTCTTACTGGTAGGATTCTCTTTAATTTTAACCCCGGTCTCCTGGAGGTCTCTGAAGTTGGATTTATATTAGCTAACCATAGAATTGTTTATATGTGAGGGAAATGTTTCTTCACTATGTTGACCTACTTTCCTCAAAGGGGAAATTAGTCTTGGTGGCAGGCTTCTCTTTCCACCTCATTATAAAAATTTTAAATGAATCTCTAGGGCCTTGATTGAGTAACTCGAGAACTTAGTGCATCACATACAACTCCTCATTGTATATATGTTTATCTACTAACTTTCTTGTAACATCTTCCCATATTCATATCTAAGATTCTTCTAATGATATGAACAAGTGAAGATCACTCTCTTAAGGGTTTGCTTAACATTTATGTCATGATTTCTTGTATTGCCCCAACTATAATCGTGAAATTATATAAATTATGGATATGCACGATGGGACTGCTACGTCCTCTAAACTTCTCAATATCGAGTATCTTGAACTACTCGAGTAATCTATCATTTAGGTAAGAGGACATAAGAGTGTAATCCAAATAATTTTCTGAGAGCTTCACTTGATTAAATTTCTTAAAAAGAATTTTGAGATTAGCCTTCGCTCGATTGAGTTCTTCTTATTTAAGATTGGAAAAATCATGTATATGAAAATTAGCCCCTTGCTGAGAAAGATTTGGCATCGACATATGTGGAAGTGGTGGTTTATTGATGGGAAAAACACATGGAGGTATCGCAGCATCTGGAGCCTATTGATATTTTATGGGAACCCATATTGGTCCGGGCATTTATGGTCCCAAAACATGAGGGAAAGAGACACTAGGAATGACTTCTTAATTAGGTATTTATGGGATTTGACCCTTATTTCTTTGTATCTCATGAACATTTGATTGCAAACTATAAGTCTTTGAAGTGAGTATCCAAGTATAGCTATGAGATTGGGTTGGAAATTAACATTCTGGTTGGGATTTTCATGAGGAAACTGTTGTAGGACCATTATGTTTCTGCTTAAGTAGTTAACAATGGAGTAGATCTTTGAATTGGTTTGACAACAAATATCAAACAATATGGATCCAGGACAAGTAAAGGGGAATGCAGTTGCACCTGAGAGGAAAGAGAATTTTCATTTTTATTATAGAAAAAAGATTTTTTTGGTATTTTTTAAAAAGGGGTGAAGAGGGAAAAAATCCTTCAGTGTAGTTGTTATTATTAGGTTTCACTTTTTTTATATTTCTCCTAGGGTGCAAGTGATGCCGGAAAGGACATGAGTCTGGGAGAACATAGGGTGCGTAATGCGAGACACGATTTGACTAGATTCCAGACTCATGGACATGCACCTTTTTTAAAAATGGGAGAAGTAGATCAAAATTGGGAGGTAGAATGACCCAATTTTTTTTACAAAGTTTCGCGTTAGAATCAGTAATATAGGTATGAGTGTCTTAGCGCAGAAATCTATATGAGGGTTATGCATGGGAGGTTAGTGTAAGGGTTATGCTCTTTGGCATAATTTCCACGATATTCCTCTTGCCTAGGAGGGAAATCGTTCATCGATGCGTGTGGAAAAGTCATGTGATATACCCGAGTGTATGTGAATTTCCTCATGATATACCTCATGTTGATGTTATGTGTGAAAATGAATTCGATATACTCGATGTATGTGAACAAGTCATGAGTTCGATCAAGTGGTACGATGCGGGGGAACCATTCGGTATATGTTAAGGGTACATGGCCACTGGAAGGTGGGAGTTATATATCTTTAGTTACCCACGCCCCGTAGAACCGAAAACCCATCACAAAGTGACTCCCTAGTACGGAGTAAATATAGGGTCAATATGTAATGCACTTGTAATGTAGTGTGAAAATCCGTGATTCTTAATTAGTATATGTATTGAAAGTTTTATGTATGCTAAGAGGGATATGTATAACCACTAATCGTATAATATACCATTGGGAGTTATATCTCTTTATTGGATGTCGCTTGTATATAAACTATGAGTGATGCGTCGGATCGTGACTCACTATAGAATAGTGAATATGCATGTCACCGGGATCACTACAAGTGATAAAAATAAATAAACATATATAAATTATGAGCAATGTACCGAATCATAACTCACTATGAAAGAATGAATATGCATGTCAGTGAGAATTCTAAAAAGTTTATAAAAATAAGAAAGATAACTACAGGAGTAACATATATCAAATATATGAGTCGAATATTAATATATAAATATAAGCATATGAAATAGACCAAAAATAGGACTCGAATCCCAAAAGCGAATTTGGGATGCCTAAATAACCCAAAATGGAATCAAAGGCCACATAGTTCGCGAGAGAGAATAAAGTAGGGCTAACCTATAATGAGAATTAAGGCTGGAAATTTTTGACACAATAATCCGTTTATGGTAATAACCCGAAATGACCCGAAATTGACACGATTAGCTTGTATAAATTTAAGAGTACCCAAAACTTATACTCAAATAAAAATCAATGCGACTCGAAAATGACACGACTAACCCGAATTGCCACCCCTAATGAGAATCATAGTTTCTTTATTTATTTATGAGAAAGTGCATAAAAATGGTGAAAGTGTGAGATAAAATGAGAAAACTATAATCTGGGGGCTTTTTTGATTTATTAAATATTTTTTTTTGATAAGTAAATGATACCATAAAACAAACCCGCCTAAGGGGACGGAAACCCCTGTACAAGAAGTATACAAAATAAAAGACAAAGGGCTAGAACCCATAATATACAATCCAAGCACCTAATACTCCTCCAAAAACTCAAGAAAATGAGTTATTGATGATTCATGCCTTTTCCTATACTAAGTAAGAAGAAGACTCAGAAAGTTGTACCGAATTCGAGAGGGATCAAGTTTGACCCCCTCGAAGCATCTCCTATTCCTCTCCTACCAGGTGGTCCAGAAAATACAATGTGGGACCATAATTGAAATCACCTGGGGGCCCGTCCAACCCATGGGGCTCCCAAGATGCCATCACCTCGCACACCGAAAGAGGCATCACCCAATGAATCTGGAAAAGTGTGAAGAACAAATCCCAAAGTCTCCTAGTCACCTGAGAGTAGAGAAGAAGGTGATTGGACATATCCTCCTCCTTCTTACAAAACCAACACCTACTGGCCAACCTCCTCCCTCTCTTCTGAAGAACCTCAATAGTCAAAATAGCATGTCTCGCAGTGGTCCACATAAAGAAAAAACCCTCGAATGCGCATGACTCTTCCAAATGGACTTCCAAGGGAAAGAAGTACCCCCATGATCCCTCAACACAAGACAATAATTCTTAACAGAAAAAAAACCATCTTCAGAACTCATCCACCTCAACCCATCTGCCCCAAAGGACGGAACAATCACTAAATAAAGCCACTAAAAGAACTCATCCAACTCCCAATCCCGAAGACCCCTCCTAAACTTTGGATCCCACCCCGCCTGATCCCCAACCCTCTTCCTATTAATCTCAATTGATTTCTCTCCGTCTCCCCCAATTAGAAACATCCCCGGGAAAAGATCCTCCAAAGATCACCCCTCACCCCATTTATCCCTCCAAAACCTCATACGACTCCCACTCTCTAGCTGGTAGAAAGTGAACCTAAAGAACTTCCCCCACCCCATCGCAATGTATATCCACCACCCCACCCCATGAGTAACGCACCCCACAGAAGGACCCCACCCATATGGACCAGACCTATACCTAGATACCACCTCTTTCCTCCACAATCTGTCACCTTCCTTATTTAACCGCCATAACCACTTGTCCAATAAATCTGTATTGAAATGGGCGAATCTCCTCACCCACGCCCCACCCTCTTTCATGGGCTTGCATACCTCATCCCAACTCATCAAGAAGTACTTAAACTAATCATCATGGCCTTTACATAGAAAATCCATCATCAACCTGTCAGGCCTCTTACCAATGGAACTAGGTAAAGGAAGAACATACATAAAATAAGTCAAAAGTCTTGATAAAACACTTTTGATCAACATTAACCGAACCCATTTGGAAAGGTAACTATGCTTCCAACCTACTAAAATCGTTTTGACCCTCTCAAGGACTGGATTCCACATCAAAGAAGACTTAAACTTTGCTCCAAAAGGGACGCCAAGATAAGAAGACGGGAGAGAATTGACCCTACAACCAAGAACAATAGTCAAGTAACCCACATTATCCACCCCTCCAAAGGTAAACATCTCACTCTTACTGACGTTAATACGTAAACCCGACGCGGCCTCAAAACACACCAGCACCAACTTCACCATCCTCACCTCATCCACCGATGGCCCACAAAAGATAATAGTATCATCCACGAACAAAAGATGAGAGATCTCAACCTGATGGGAAACCGTGCTCCCGATCAAAAAGCCCGATATCAGACCACCCTCCACCATACGACTCATCATTCGAGAGAATGCCTCCATAACCAAGATAAAGAGGAAAGGGGATAAAGAATCACCCTACCGAAGACCACGAGAACTCGGGAAGAACCCCTATAGAACCCCATTCACAAGGACATAGACTCTAACGGAGGAGATACACCATTGCATCCACATGCACTACCTCTCCCGAAACCTCATTCTCTTGAGCAAATACAAAAGGAAATCCCAGCTCACATGATCATAAGACTTCTCAATATACAACTTTTAGATAATCCCCGGATCACCACCTCTCAACCTGGATTTGATGCATTCATTCGCCACCAACGCTACATTAAGAATCGGCCGACCACCCACAAACGCGCACTGAGCATCCAAAAGAAGGCGATCAATCACTTTTCTAAGTCTAAATGACAAGACCTTATAAATAAGCTTATACACGCTGCCGACCAGACTAATAGGTCTAAAATATCTCACATCTATCACCCCCTTTATTTGGAACCAAAGTAATGAGCATGGCGTTCAAACTCCTCAAAAAGTACCCCCTATCATGGAACTCACTCAAGACATCCATCACATCCACCCTGAGAACCGCCTAATCATGCTAGTAAAAGGCCATAATTAACCCGTTCGGACCATGTGCCTTCTCACCACACATCGACCTCAGAACTTTGACCACCTCCTCCTTTATGAACACCCTTTCCAACTGATCCGCCTCTTCCCCCGAGATGCCCATCAATGAAAGCCCATCAATCTTAGGGCGCCAGGTCTCCTCCTCTGTATATAATCTCATGTCGTACTGATTGATCTCCTATGAACCTCACTCTGCTCAGTGAACTCCATCTCCCCTACTACCACCTTCCCGATATGATTAAAGCGTCGATGGGAGTTAGCCTCTTTATGAAAAAAATAGTATTTTTATCACCTTCCCTAAGACAAAGGTCCCTAGACTTTTGCCTCTAGCTAATATCCTCCTGAATCAATCTCTTCCCCACTTCCCTTTGCTTTTCTACCTCAACCACCCTCACCGCCCCTGACATACCGCCCAACCCTTCTTTCTCATCGAGGACCCTGATATCCTCCATGACGTGCTCAATCACACTCCCCACATTTCCAAACACATATTTGTTCAACCAAATGTTATCCCCCTTGAGATGGAGCAACTTAGCCTCCAGTTTGAAGCTCCATTCCCCTCAACCTCATACCCCTGTCACCACTCCTGAATCCTCCTAACAAAGTCAGTCTTCTTCAACCACATATTTTCAAATCTAAATGGGGTCCTCCCCCCCCCCCCCCCCACACACACACACACACACAAACACACCAGTAAAATAGGGGAGTGATCAGAAGTCACTCGTGGCAGGCAGGATTTCGTTGCCCCCAAAAAATTCTCCTCCCACTCATTAGAAAGAACAAATCAATCAAGACGAGAGAGCGAGGGCTCGTCCCTAAGACTGGACCAGGTGAGGACCCCGCCCACAAAAGGGAGGTCAATTTGCTCTAACTCATCGATGAAGTCCGAGAAGTACCGCATAAAAGAAATCAAACTCCCTCCACCGGTCCTCTTCGAGGGAAACCGAATGATGTTAAAGTCTTCCCCTATACACCACGGAACACCCCACACACTCCCGACCCCTATCAATTCCTCCCACACCTCCCAACGAGCCGAGTCCTCCACAGGCCCATAAGCCCCCAAAAATCACCAAGTAAACCCATCCTCCACATTCCTGAATAAGAAAGAAAGAGACCAATGCCCAAATAAAACATCAATTTTCTCCACCACTCTATTATCCCACTAAGTGATAATACCTCCCGATGCTCCCACTGAATCCAGACTGCACCACCCGATACAATGACATCCCCAAATAATCCGAGCCAACTACCTATCCAAATAACCCAACTTTGTCTCTTGAAGACAGACAATATTCGACCTCCATCGTGAAAGGGCCCAACTCACCACTCCTCTTTTACCGAGGTCATTCAAACCCCACACATTCTAAGAAATGAGTCATAACTTCATTGAACCTGTTAGACACCCGAACCACCCCTCCCTACCACCTCAACTCTCTCCCTCCGCCTCTCCTCTATGGGATGGAACATCTTAAATGCCTCCTTCTCATTCCCTACAAAACTAATCCCTAAGAATTTACTAAAACCTTCTATCACACTCGAAACCCACTGATCCGTCTCATCCTTAATATGCCTCTCATCAAGCCTACCCACGGACACCTCCCCTTCCTCATCCGAATCTCCGAGATCAACCCACAACCTAGGGGATAGGTCAACCATGTTTCTTAAAATCTCCTTCCCACACAACGACTCCCCCAAGGAGCTCGATAGATCCTGCGCGTAGGCTCCCCCCCTCCAACTCTCCCTCACCTTCCTCCATGATTATGCAAAGGAAACAACATTTAAACAAAACCCTATACATGCCAGGATTTCGCCCCTCGGACGCGCCTATCCTAGAGACAAACTCGCATAAAAAGACTCGCCTCCAGATACACATTATTACCCTTATCCACTATGCCTTTCCACTTATATTTACCAAGACTTGAGCCCCCTCTATGCCTGTATTTTTTTCTAAAAGCACCATTCTTTCATACTTTACCCGAATTAAGACAAGGTCCCATTTTTTTGAAGTTTGTCCACTGTTTACCATTTTTTCCAATCAAAGAGCTGATGAAATTATCTCTATTTTTTGTGCCCATAGCAATAACATCATGCACCAAATTTACCCTACTCTCACCACCCGAAACCAATACATGAGGACCTATCAAAATTACCACAAGAATCACTAAGAGGCCCCTTATCATATATTTTGTCACCAAGAGAGACAACTTCCATCAATTGTGACTTGTCAAGAGGGACCACTTGTTTGACGATACCATTAAATCTACTAGAACCAGTCAACATGTCACAATCGATCACAGTCTCACCCGACCCAAAAATGCCAACATCCAACATCTTATCAGCCACCCTATGACTCACATTTCCCAAACCTCGTACACTAGCCTTCTCTCATCCCAAGCAATCACCCACCTGCTCCATTGAGGTGACGACCTGCTCCATTGGAAGTCACGAGACACCACCCTGCCATTAATCTCACCCCCAAGCTCCGCCCCCACTGTTGTATAAACACACCAGAGCCCACATCGTTCCCCTCTTTCATTTAATGCATTCCTATACCCTGCACAGCTGCCCGATTAGTCCCAGCAACCATAGACCTAGCTTGGTCACCCCTGACCACCACCCTGTTGCCATAGTAACCACCTTAATAGGGGTCACCACGGGTGATCGCTCTGACTGACGAAGACGCCGTGAATATCCTTAGAGATGACCCCCCACTAATGGAGCCCTGAGAAGTCCCGCTGCTACCTTTAAAATGATTCAGAAGAATCTCTCCCATCACAGAGGTCTTATGAAAACACCCATCCATGTCTCCACTATCGGTTCCATCGAGTGAACCTATAGAAGGAACTCTAGCTGCCGACACTAGATCACCGACATCGGAACACCCCACTACAGACTGCAATGCCCTCCTTCCATGTCTGGTAGGGTCACCTCCAAAGTAACAAAATCTCATATTTTCAACCCAAATGGGTAACTCAAATTCCCATCCACCTACCTAGATAGTCACTGCCTCAAGAAACTTATAAGTCCCTTTGACCTTGATTCTAGCCCACCTAAGCTCCTCACCCACCTGAGTCTCCTCAAACACATGGCGAAACCCACCACATCTATTACCAATAGCTTGAAAAACTTCCTCTCCCCTTAGATGGAGAGGAAGGCCCACCCCCCAATCCACCGGAACCTCGGACTCCTGCGGGATTTAGAGTTTCATCCCAGAGGGTGCCACACATCCAACCATAGTGGAGTTTTATGAACAAACCATGTCTTATGTTTAAGAATACTAGTTGCTTCTTTTTCCAATGCAAACACAAAGAAAAAAGTGGGAGAGTTCAAACAATGAGTAACCGTACCTCCTATAGTATTCCAGTGCATCTGAGACCAAGCCTTCATCTTCACAATGGTCGGCTAAATACCATCTTCACTGCCCACCCGTCCCACAAGAGATCTCCGAAAGAAAGACTCCCTAGTTAATCATGAGTCATCTTGCATGCAGATTTCAGCCTGTGAGATGGATCCTCTATGACAGAGATGGGAGAGAACGAACATGGTTGAATATTAGCACTTGCAAATAGGACCTCATTATGTTGTTTTCTGGTAACATACACCACATTTCTGGCCTTGTTTATAAAGGGACGGGCCAACTGCAGTAACCATGGAGGAAAAAGAATTGTAATTAATGGTGGTAGAAACCAAGAATTAACTAGGAAATGTGCCAAAAGTAACAAAACATATAAAGTGGAAAAATTGGCAAAGTACAATGAAGAAGATTTGGACTTTATAAGTTGTTTGAATTATAATTTTATAAGGTTTTGTAATCTGATGTTTGGGCATAGAGGGTGGTGGTTGAGTGGTGGAAACTGGTGATATAAGAGGTGATGTAAGAGAATATTTTTTGAAAATGATCTAATAGAGTTTCCACACGAATTACGATACTAAAGGATCTATAATAGCGGGGTCAGAATTTCCTTAAATAGGATACCCTAAAAGATAAAATGATCAGGTTACCCTTGGGGGGGTCATTCACCATACATGTTCCATTGCCAACCGACATGATGCCAGACTTGATAGCCAAGTAATGTCCTATATGCCAGCCAACAGGGGGAGTTATGCAAATTGATTGGAATAAATGGATTTATTTCAGTAAAATGGAAATAAAATACAAATCGTAACTCTGATTGGCGCACGATCAGTACCATTAAAAAGTAGATTCAAAAATCTATGAAAGTCTATTTAGATACTCTCGGGTCTGAGAGTTGACCAAAGTCAAATAGGGCTCAGAGAGCATCAAGTTATTATCCGGTTAGGATTTGACAGAGGACTAGGAGTCTAGGGTTTAAAAGGCTTTGTTTGGACTTTAAGGAGGTGTATGGGGGAAATAGAATGGAGTGCATGCATATATGAATTACTTTTATTTTATTTTATTTATTTTATTTATTATTATTATTATCAATTATTATTATATTAATTTTCATTTTAGCTTTGTTATTTTTTTATGAATTAAAATCCATCACATTTGCCCTATCACTATCTTATTTTCACTTTTCTACAAAATTTCATAGGAAATCGACATAAGAACCATCCATCCAAAAAAAACACAACTTTGTGATGGAAACAAGCGATATATATATATTATATAAAATAAAAAGGGGCATATACCAAATAGTCCCTTGAACATTTTTTAATACACGTTTAATCCAAGCCTTTTTATTTTGCTCCAAAAAGTACTTCACCATGCCGCTGGAAGGAGCCTTTAAAAACAAGAGAATATTAGTTAAATGAGAGTTTGAAGGACTTTTTGATATAAAATAAAAGGCTTGGACTAAATGTACATTAAAAAATGTTTAAGGAACTTTTTGATATTTGATCCATATAAAAATGCAGAAAATATATAACACACACGTCGAAGACATGCAGGGCGTCCCTTTAAGGCAATGATGGTCACACTCCCACGATAAAATTTTGTTACCTGGCTCATCCACCGGTAGAGGAGGAACGTATGCCACCTGCACATCCGAAAATACATGTTAACCATATCAAACCATGCCCTTCTAGTCATCAGTGTATGAAAACGCATCATAATGCCCCGCAGGACCCATGATGAATATCGGGGGGTCACTGTGTTACCCCCATCATGGTTCAAGTCGATACCCTAAACCATATCATCTCCATCAAAAAATTGATTCTGATGATCTATAACATCAAAACCACAGAGAAAACATTAAGAAATACTCATAAATGAATGAAGAAACCAAGTTTTGAGAGATAAAAATGAGAGAGAAGAATAGAATAAAAAGTAAGAATGGAGAAAACTATTGGAGGCATAATTCTTATAGATTATGCACTTTTAGGACTTAAAATAACATTATTTTAAAAACATAATTTCTATTTTTAAATTATCGGCTGATGCGGCATGCTATGATTGGTTGACGTTTGATGGATATGGATTCGCGCCAGTGGCTTTATTCAAAAATATGGACTAAAAATGAAAATAAGATATTTATTGTCCTATTTCCATAATACATATTACAATATGTCCTAAATTTACAAAACCCCTAATTCTTATACGCTTCGAATTCAAAGTGATCAACCACACGATTAATAACCCCATCAACCGAACGACTAATGGGTTGATTCACCGCATGATTGAACAATTCAAGAACTATCCCTTCATTTTAACATAACAACTACACGGTCAAAAGTGAACAACTGCATTATTAGTGCCCTGGGTTTGCAGAAATCTTGGTTTCTCCCCTAATATCTATCCATATCCCCGCCACCCCAAAAAACATAAATATCACATAAATGAGAAATCCTATTTCATCTTGATTTTGACAAAGAGTATCCCCATGCGCACAATCTTAGTGGACCACCTTTGTGGACACCGCGATTTGTAACCGGGACTTACATTTATCATCCATAAAAACCTCAAGAGTACAAAAGAAGGTGGAAATAAATACCATGCCTATGAATAATAAAAGGGTGAAATTTGGAATTCCCCAAAGCACCGAGGAAGAACCAGAACAACAAACATCACCTCATCAACCGCACAATTGATCCCAATGAACCCCATGATTCAAAATCTCTTAGAAATCATTATATGATCATAACATCAATCGAACAGTTGATCATTTGAGGACAATTTTCTTCCTAAAAAAGATCCACCCATATACGCATCCTGCCACAACCAAATCCACCATACATGTATCCCTTACCATCAACCGGACGATTAATCTGACCACAACAACACGGTTCATGGACCTAACCCAACAACTACAAATATAGGCCCTGCCACATTGATAAATTCATCCCCAAACCCAATATTGTTTCAGTTTTCTAACATTCTTCAACCCTGATCATATAAAAATCTCAATTTTTGTCCTAAATCCCAAGTGAAGTCTTAAATTTTCAAAAAGTCACTTCCTCCAACAAACAAAGTCAAACCTCTTTTCGCATCCCATGAAAGCCAACTCTTCTAAACGAAGCTCTATCCGATGGTGGCACCTCATACGTGATACTCTCTTGAAAAAATATCAGCTCACGCTACAAGGGTAACAAGACTCCTTAGAAATTTCTGGTCAATGTCATAAATACAAACTATGATATAGAATTGTATATATTGATATACTAATATACACCCTTGGCCAGGCCGAGGGTGTCCCCATCTCATAAATAAGACGACACCTCAAGGAGCCGACCCCTCATTTCCTCAAAGTATGATGACTCCTCAAGGGGCCGACCTCTCACCATGGATAAGACGACACCTCATGGGGCCGGCCCTTTATAGCAGGCCAGATGACCCTGTGAGGGGACGATAGTACGAGGACCACATCCAGCCAGGCTCTCTGCCAACAGGAACCTTACCCTCAGCCTAATATCATAAGTCGAGGGTGACATCATCACATCGCGTGATCTGGGAGACGCGTGGGACAATCTGCGTGGGACTCATATATCATGTGGACTAGACCATTATAAAAATATCATCCCCTCACGTGAGGGAATATTATGTCATCATTACTCATAAGTGGCACCTCCAGGTATGATCATGGAATTGGCTAGATCGTTATTCACATTCTCAATGCATGCTTAAGGGGTACACTACACCACCCAAGCCCTATATATACTTGTCATCTTCAACCTTGTAAAGGGATCAATAATTATAACCCTAGCAAAAACTCTACTAGTACACACAGTGGAGAGATAGAGAATGAGCTGATGAGCATTATATCCAAGGCCATTAGTGCCCATATTTAGTGGATCACACACTCACAGTGGATGTAGGCCTAATTGGCTGAACCATTATACATCATTGTCTTCATTCCTCTTATTCTCGTCCCCTTTTATACACATATAACTATATTGCTGCCATTATTATTATTGTTTGAGCTCTCCATCTCTTATCTGATGGTGCTAAATCTTAGCATTATCAGTTTAGCGCCTTCTGTGGGAACGAGAATCTATCTCTTCCTTTATACAGCTTGACCTTACCGAAAACTCTGGTGGTAAACCAGTTCTCCTCCTCTGTGTGGAGTTGCTTCACCATTGAAAGAGACCCATAAAGGTTCTCAAGTTATTTTGATCATCACAACTCAAACATATGGCACCGGAGATGCCACCACCACCTCCTCCACCGGATAGTGGAGTAGGACCTAGTTCCAGTCATGCACTAACTAAGTCTGAGATGGATGATGTGGCGTCCGACCTCAAGTCTTTAGCAGAAAGCCAGCAGATTATGCAGGAGCAGTTTACAGCTCTTGGCCAAAACATACTGAGACCACCCAGAGTCTCATCTGAAATGATTACTCCGGCAGGAGCTCCAGGGCTGCATGAGACCAGGGGACCACCCCAGGCACCACATAAAGACTTTCCACCTCCCTAAAGGCGGAGGGATATTGCTGACCCCCGACGTCTACGCCTGGGGAGGCAAGAAAACCCTTTCCCAAAGGACAGATATGATGATGTGGAGGTGGAGGTGGAGGAGTCTCCGATAGAATGCTGGGAGTCGTATGAGGTCTCCAACAATACTGTGCGACCTATCCAGGAAAGTTGAGGGAAGTGTGGAAGGAAAAATCCCGACGATCGCCCAACGGGCTCTGCTTTTGATTGTCTGAGCAGGGGGACGGCCTTTGAGAGGTTGGCCCTGTAAATGACCTGCGAGAAAAATTGTCCAGGTCAAGAAGTATTACGAGGTCTAAAAGGGAGGTAGTAGACGGTCGACCACACAAGGTCTGACCCCACGGACAAGATGACGGTTAGGGAGAAGTAAACAGCTGATACAGACCTGCCGCAGTAGAACCCTCCGTTCACCTCAAAGAGGCAGCAGGGGATAACATCGGCAAAGACGATCGTACGAGGCCCTGGAACTACTCGATCCAAAGGATGGAGGATAAAATTGGTGATATCCTGATAAGCAAGGACCACCTTCAAAGAGGATAATCCATAGGCTCACCCCTTGTGGCGAAGATAGTCAACTTCCCAATGCCATCCTAGTTTAACCTACCTGTGGTCACCCCAAGGTATGATGGGAGTACCAACCCTGTCCATCATATTGAGATGTACCAATCAGCGGTAGACATATACTCCATCTCATATGAGATGAGGTTTCATGACTTTTTTGACACTCTGATTGGGGCCGCACATGTCTAGTATATGTCTCTTCCGAAGAACTCCATTGAAAGCTTTAAGCAGTTAGAAGACCGGTTTATCCATAACTTTTGCTTTGTAGTGAGGCCACAGAAGAAGACCACACACCTGCTCTATGTTAAGAAGGGGAAGAACGAGAGCCTAAGAGACTACATAGCCAGATTTAATAAAGAAAAGTTAGAGGTCGAGGACTACGAGGAGAGTATAGCCATGAAAACCCTCATTGGGGGACTCCAGAAGGGGAAGTTATTATGGAAGCTTGCCGAAGACCCCCCGAAGACGATGGCTGAATTGCTAGCAAAAGAGGGAAAGGTAATGAACGTCGAAGAGGTGATCATCGTAAAATACGAAGATGAAAAAGGAGGCACTAGTGGGGGTAAGTACCAGAAAAAGAATAAATAGGGGCAGAAGAGGCTAGAAGATGATAAATTCACTGATTATACCCCTCTGAAGGTCAGATGCGAACACATTCTGAATGAGATAAAGAGAGAACGATCCTTTAAGTGGCTTGAGAAGTTGAGGGCATCCCCTCACAAGAGGAACAAAAACCTGTGGTGTGAATTTCACCAAGACCATGGCCATGTGATCGACAAGTGTTTTGCTCTGAAAGATGAAATTAAAAAATGTTAAAAGAAAGGAAGTTAAGGAAATACATTGACAATGGTGTCTTCAAGAGGGGTCGAGGGGACGACCCTATGAAGAAGAGAGGTGATACGTACAAAGAGGATCCTCTAAACAAAAGGGACGACCCTTCAGATGATGACGAAGACCCTGACCTCCTACAGAGACACGACCACGACCTTATAAAAAGACTTAATATGATCTCACTCAGTGTTGGGATGATCTCCGAGGAACTACCAGGAGGAGGAGGATCAGAGGTTGCCGACAGGAAGGCCCATGTAGCTGAAGCCAATGCAATAAGAAAATCCGTACACTCGACCTCTATTGAAGCAAAGTCAGAAAAGAGAAAGAAAGTTGATATGGATACTCTGATAGTGGGTTTCTCAAGAATGGACTTCAAGGGCCTCTTAGCCCCGCATGATGACCCCCTTGTCATTACCACCAGGTTACACGGATGTGAGGTGCCGAGGATCTTGGTGGATGGGGGAAGTTCTACAGATATGATGTCCTGGCTGTGCTTTAAAGCCTTAGGTCTCAGTCGTGATAAGCTCATCCCATACCATGGCTCCTTGATTGGTTTCATTGGGGAAAAAGTTCATCCTATAGGAGTTTATGAGGCCGATGTTAGGATGGGGGACGAGTGGCCGAGATGGATTTCTAAGAATGTCAAGTTTTTAATGATGGATGAACATGTCTTCTCAGCCTACAACATTATACTAGGGCGAGTGGCCCTCAAGGAATTTGAGTCTGTGCCATCCACGATTCATCAGATGATAAAATTATCGACCCCTTACGGGGTAGGGGAAGTTCAGGGAGACCAGACGACAACACGGGAATGTTACTTCAACTCCGCTGAAGAAAGAGAGGTGAACAAAAAAGGTAACAACTACTTACAATATTGATACCCTCGACCCCAGGGATGAGACAAAACTGTACAAAGGAGAAGTCGCAAAAGAGTAGAATCCATCATCCTCAATGAGGATGAGCCAGAAAAAACCATCCAAGTTGGCAAAGCTCTAAAGACAGGCATAAAAGAAGACCTCATCAAGCTGCTAAGGAGAAGACAAAATGTATTTTCATGGAGTCATACAGATATGTCGGGGATTGACCCCGAAATAATGAGCCATAATCTCAATGTGGTAGAGGGCGCAAAGCGAGTAAAGAAGAAGAGTGGAATTTATTCTCGAAAAAAATATGAAGTCGTAAGGGACGAGGTCAAGGAGCTAGAAGATGCTGAGTTTATCAGGGAGATCATCTTTCCCGAATGGCTATCCAACGAAGTCATAGTCCCCAAAGCCAACAGGAAATGGAAGATGTGTGTAGACTTCACCGACCTCAACAAACATTATCCCAAAGATAGCTTCCCTCTCCCTCGCATTGATCCGATGGTAGATGCTACCATAGGCCATGAGCTAATGAGCTTCATGGATGCCTATAACCATATCTTCATAAGCCCCGATGACTCAGAAAAAATGGCTTTCGTTACCAACAAGGGGACATACTATTATAGGGTCATGCCCTTTGGCCTAAAAAATACGGGGGCAACGTATCAGCGCCTTGTGAAAAAAAAATTCGAAGACCAAATCGGGAAGTCCATGGACGTCTATGTAGATGACATGTTGACCAAGAGTTTGAAGGCCGAGGATCATGTGGCCTAACTCAAGAGGACCTTTAACACGATGGACAAGTACCGGATGAAGCTCAACCCGACCAAATGTGTCTCGGGGTTGGAGCACAAAAGTTCTTGGAGTTCATCGTCAACCAAAGAGGCATTGAGGCCAATCCCGGAAAGATAAAGGCCCTCCTAGAAATGAAGACCCCAGGACCATTAAAGACGTTCAGAGGCTCACAGGGCGAGTGGCTTCTTTGAATAGGTTCGTATCCAGAACCACAGACAAGTGTTTACCGTTCTTCAAAATTCTCAGAACCCTCCATTCACTCTCAAGAAAGACGAGGTGGGACCTATATTTTAAAACATCATTAATTTGGTGGAAACCACCCTTGGCTAGGATGAGGATGAATGGTAGGGACGACCCTCCCTTTACTCCCAAGAATGACAAGGGGACCTATATTTTAAAACATCATTAATTTGTTGAATGCCACCCTCGTCTATGATGAGGGTGAATGGAAGGGACGACCCTCCATTCACTCTCAAGAAAGACAAGGGGGACTTATATTTTAAAACATCATTAATTTGGTGGAAATCACCCTCGGCTATAGTGAAGGTGAATGGTAGGGACGACCCTCCATTCACTCTCAAGAAAGACGAGGGGGGACTTATATTTTAAAAACATCGTTAATTTGGTGAATGCTAACCTCGGCTATGATGAGGGTGAATGGGAGGGATGACCCTTCATTCACTCTTAAGAAAGATAAGGGGGAACTCATATTTTAAAAACCATTAATTTGGTGATTGCCACTCTCGGCTATGATAAGGGTGAATGGTAGGGGCGACCCTCCATTCACTCTCAAGAAAGACAAGGAGTGACTTAAAAGATGTTTAACACAAATATCATAGCAAAGACACAAGGCGTAAAAGAGGAAAATATAGGAGACATGAAAAGAGCAATTCCATTATAAAACTGTGTTACAAATATATGTCCAAAAGAAAATTCAATACAAAAACTTTACAAACAGAGGGTATAGGCCACAGGCGGCCACCCTATTGAGCAATATCATAAGGTAGGGCTTTAACATCAACCAGAGGAGTCTCTTCAGTGACCAAAATAGGTCAATCCTCAGATGTGTCGGTACCTTCGATGTGCACTTGAGACTCTGCATGGGATAGAGCCTTAGCTATAAGGGGGTCTTCCATCTCCACTGCTTCAAGAGAGGGACTGATAGATGACACATCATCAACAAAATTTAAGATGACCCACCGACAGGCCGTCCTAATCCCTCTATCCAGGTACTGAAGGGAAAAACCTTGGAATTCATCAGAGAGCTTGTAAGCCTCCTTAGCATCGACCTTGGCCTTTGTCACTATGTTAGCAAGTTCAGCCTTCAATTGGACCCCTGATTGGTTAAGGCCTCTTCCCTCTCTTTGATGAGGTTGTCCTTCACCTTCAGGTCGGCCTCATGCTGCTTTACCAGCTCATCCATGACCCTTGCATTCTCGATCCTTGCACTCTCCAGCTCAGCCCTGGCAGTCTCGAGCTCGGTCTTCAAGTCGACCTCATACTGAATAACTCTCTTGGCCTCATGGAACTTTTATTGGTTTGCATCCATCCACTTCATGGCAGAGGTGAAGGCGTAGACATACTGCACAAAGGCAAGCACATAGTAAAGGGTCGAGGGAAGAGTTGATAAAATGGTGAATCAAAAAATAAGTTGAAAGAAATAACTGAGCCAATGTATATAGACCGTAGTCATAAACTTTGGTTGGGGGCATCCTTGACAGAAATTCATAATCTGCGGCCGAAGGTGTAGAAAACATTGAGGCTTTGTCTTCCCTTAGGTTGGATATGAGGGAGAAGGGTTCGAACTTCAGGAAAGTCAAATTCTGAGACCAGTAGGCACCCATTCTAGAAGAGGAGCTAGTCCCCTCAGTGTGTTACTGAGGGACATCTACCCTCGTCCTCATCAATGAGTCAGGCGGAGAACCCCCAGGGACTTTAGGTTCCTTCCGTTTATGACTATCGGTGGTCGGATCCACCTATGTCAGCCCCACAGCTTTTGTCTTTCTCGGAGGCTGCCGAGGCTCTTTTCAATTTTTCTTTCCCAGGCCAGACATCCAGCTTGGGGCAGTCATCTCCCAAAGTTGATCAGAGATGTTTATAGGACGACCTGAAAAAGGGACGATACATCATAAATAAACAGTAGCAACGAGGATACACTAGAGAAAAATAAAATTGAGAAAATATCAACTCATATAATTCTGTCAGGGGGCCGACCCTCAGACTAGCTTCTTTGAGGAAACAAGGGGTCATCAAGTCTTCAAATTTGGCAAGTCCACCCTATTTCCCTTGTTCCCTTAGATAGTTAGCAACATCCCTTAAGTTAAGTTCGAGTTCTGACCGTCCTTTCATTCAGGGGTTGGACCATGCCCTTGGGACCCTCAGACTGTCTTCTATGGGCTCGTCCCCGACTGGGAATTCCCAATCCCCCGAGATGAAGAAAAACTTCTTCTTCCAATCATAGTTGGAAGTTTGTGCCATGTGAAGAAGTTTTTGATCGGACTTCCTTGCCCCTAGATGAAAATACTCAGGCTTCTTGGACGAGGAAGTGATATTGTAGCAGGCTATAAATAAATTGGATGAGGGGTCGTCGGTAAAAGTATTCTTCCAAAGGAAGTTGAGAAGGAGCAACCCCAAAGGCAGAGAGTATGTTAACTACTGCAGAGTGCAGAGGGAACCTAACACCTACCCTGAGCATTTGCTCATAAATAGTAACTTCCCCCTAGTTCCCCTGAAAGACCCTCTCGTCTTCATTGGGGACGCTTATAGTTATATTTGGTTGTACACCAAATATGTTCCTCCACAGCAAGAGGTCACGATCCCTAACAAATGAGACGTAAGCCGAGGCACTAGAAGTGTCAACTTGATCATCATCCGAATTCTCACTATCGTCCTCAGCCCTCTTATCCTCAGATCTCTCGACCTTGTCTCCTATCGGCGGGCCACGTGGAAAGGCCATTTGGAAAGTAAGAGGGGACAGGGTTGTCATAGGGACAACCTCAGAATGAACTGTCCCCTCGACCTATCAGCTTGGGCTAAGTATGGACATCTCTCTCCTCCCAAAAGGCCCAGCACTAGTCAGTGATGATTCTCTCTCATTCATCTCTCCCTCGTATGTTTGACTCTCGGCTAGACGACAGGAATACCCAAAGGGCTCAGATGGTATAATTATGGCTAATGGAATGGGGAAGATGGGTCATACCCAATTAGGGTCAGCCCCTCGTCTTCTCTCGTTCTCCTCTTCTATTCGCCTAATCTCTACCAAGAATTTCTCCTTCAAAGTTGGAAACTCCTCGGCTAAACCATAGAGTCTTCTGAGAATTAAGGGGAAGACCCTACACTTAAGCAATTTGTTGATCTTAGCTACAAACAACTTAATAGTTTGACCAAGTTGACTTTCAGATCAAACCTAATGAAATAAAGGGTTTTGTGGATGAACACTCAAGAACAAGGGGAACGCAATTTACTGGAGAAGAACGCTGGTGAACAAAATAATACCTGAGCAATGCCAGAAAGAGGAACTAAACCACCACAGCAAGGTGGGGGAAGAACCCTAAGGAACCTAAAATATAATGATCATCCCTATAACCACCACAACAAGGCGGGCCTCCACGCTGAAAAAATATAAACTACTAAGAAAAATTGATTAAGAAACCCAAAGCAAGAAAGAAAACGAAAAATAGAAGATAAAGAGGGAGTTAGAGCAGGTTACCTAAGGATGGAGACGAAGACTGAGCGCAGTCTGAGACACAGAAATCATAGAAATAGCGGTTTGAACTGGTAAGGAGCTAGAGAGAGAAATCTTGAGCGTCAAGAAGTTGAAGAAGAAAAGAATGATTATTGAAATAATCATTTAAATACCTTATTACTATTGGGCCCAATAATCAATGCAAGGCACATCGCACAAGGAGAGGAATCATTCGGGCACAAATCCCCAAGAGTGGTGTTCAACTGCCGCACCTGAGAAACATAAACAATGATGGATACCTGATAAGATGATAATCAACTTGACAAATGTCACTCATCAAACCGACCACGCGACATTCAAAGACAACATTACCCCACAGCCATCTCAACAACATAGATGACTAAGGGTTGGGGGTGATTGATATACCAATATACACCCTCGTCTAGGCCGAGGGTGTCCCCATCTCATAAAGAAGATGACACCTCAAGGGGCCGACCCATCATTTCCTCAAAGAATAACGACACCTCAAGGGGCCGACCTCTCACCATGGATAAGACGACACCTCATGGGGACGACCCATTATAGCAGGCCAGATGACCCTGTGAGGGGACGATAGTACGAGGACCACATCCATCCAGGCTCACTGCTAACATGAACCATACCCTCAGCCTAATATCATAAGCCGAGGGTGACATCATCACAGCGCGTGATCTGGGAGACGCGTGGGACAGTGCGCGTGGAACTCATATAGCACGTGGACTAGACCGTTATAACAATATCATCCCCTCACGTGAGGGAATATTATGTCATCATTACTCATAAGTGGCACCTCCAGGTGTGATCATGGAATTGGATAGATCGCTATTCACATTCTCAATGCATGCTTGGGGGGTACACTACACCACCCAAGCCCTATATATACTTGTCATCTTCAACCTTGTAAAGGGATCGGTAATTGTAACCCTAACAAAACCTCTCCTTGTACATATAGTGGAGAGAGAGAGAGTGAGCTTATGCGCATTGTATCCATGGCCATTAGTGCCCATATTTAGTGGATCACACACTCACAGTGGATGTAGGCCTAATTGGCTAAACCACTATACATCATTGTCTTCATTCCTCTTATTCTCATCCCCTTATATACACATATAACTCCATTATTGCCATTGTTATTAGTGTTTGAGATCTCCATGTCTTATCTGGTGGTGCTAAATCTTAGCATCATCATATATATATATATATATATATATATATATATGTAAATGACTTATCCTGGCCCCCATTAGGGAACTGGATATGCATTTTACAATATTTAAATTTTAAATCCTTATTTTTTCTAGCCAGGACCCCTCTTTATTAACCTAGATAACAAACTCAAATGTTAAATAATGCTAATCAAAACTGTTAGAACTAAGTATTACATAGAAACATACTTTTCAAAAAATTTCTCAAGAAAGGGTATGCGAACTGAGTTACTTCAAAACTTTACTAAAACCAAAGTCTAAAGTCAGAGAACTCGTCAACACTTATCCGATCGAACAACCCCGTATCAATGGCAACACCCACGAATCTATGTTTTCCTTGGAATAATTATCAAAACCTACAGTTGATTATGTATTTAAAATGAGTATTATCTCCTACTCATAACACAAATGATATATAGAGAACTAGGCTCCATAAATATGATGATGTTATATAATGTATATAACCAGTATCCCATTACATACACCCGTAAATATGCCCCTTTACTTGGAACAACATTGGCTTTTATCCCAAGACATATTGGGTGTGTAGGTGCAATACCGAGTTTCTCTCATGAGTCCAATCCTCATAATATGTGTCTTGGCGTATTATCAATTAGGGATGATTCCATTTCTAGTCCAAACCCCTTTTTAGATGAAGTGATCATCTCAAAAACTTCGATTCAGTCTGAGGATACACAACACCTTTGAGATTTTAGCCATGTCGATAAGGAATACATAGATATCTGTTAGTGACTTCTGATCCACTCTAATACTAAACTCAACCCACTCCAATTCAACTATGTGCCTGCAGGCAGTGTATGATGTCTAAAATATTTTATCGACAACTTCGGGTCCACTCTTACTATGAACCCCGCTAGAGTCAACCTCATGACTCACATATATCTTATCCATATCCCCAACCAAGTCGTCAGACTTACACACACATAACATTGGAACCTTTCCATATGGGTCACCGCAATAAACCAAACTACATAGGATTTGATCTCTTGTCTACACAAGTACATAGGTGCAATATTGAGTCCTTTTCATTAGCATAAGTCTCGACCATGTGTATCTTAATATATCATCCCCACGGAGACACTTTCATCTCCCATTTCTCATCTCTTTTCCCTTTTTCATATCCAAAAGAGATATCAAACTATCTCCACCCATTACTTCTCATGCATATTTATACAATACAAAAATTCAAACACATACTAATCATAAATCGTACTATGTAGGTGACGCGACGCAAAATGTGTGCGCTACATGTGTACCTATGGCTCAAGTGCAAGTCGGTCACTCAAGTAATACTCAGTAAGTTATGGTCGAGTACTCAGGGAATAGGACTTACAACGTTTTGACGATCATAAGGTAGGCTTCAAGAATCTAGGTATCAACTCTCAAAAGAAAAGAAAAGGTGATTTGATTTTTGAAAATTTTCTAATTAACTAGGAAAACTTCACTAGCAAGTGCAATTTAATTTAAAAGAAACCAAGAAACCAGAATTTTGATTTTTGAAAACTATTTAAAAAGAGTGGTGTCGGGATCCAATCTTCCAAACCGTAGATATTTTTCGGTAAATATAAAAATTCTTGATAATTATATAATTAATTAAAGGAAGAGCATTAATTGAATTGAAGCACTAAATATGTGAGAATGTTAATCTACACAATATTTATTCAACAACTAAATTTACGTGAATGATAAGATTATTGATAGGTATATAATATCCTCAAACACTCGGTTGCCTACGACAAATGGAGTTAAAAGACATACAATATTAGTCTTAACAAAATTATCAAACCCTAATAATTACTTATATAATTATATTGAATTGTATATCTAACATCCAAAACCTAGGTTGGATTCATGTTTCCCAACCCACAAATAAACTAGTTGGACATAATCTTAACTTCTACAAATCAATTAATTGAATTACATGTAAGCATGATGAAGAATTAATAAGATAAATGCTCGAAATTAAAGTTACCAATGATGTAGAATGTAAAGCATGCAATAAGAATCAAGTTTGAAGAAATTCCAGAAAAACTATGATCAGCTCTTAAATTAATGGTCCAAAAGTTTTAAATCATTTCTCCCAGAAGTTCTTAATCCTATGTTTCCTTACAATCAATGGTAACCATGATAAGATACTACTAATAGGTCTTTACAAGTGATAAAGGTCGTTTAAATAACTCTAAACAAACTCAAACTCCTCAGATAAAATCTAAGGAAAATATAAAATTCCCATCTTTGACCGAACCCATTGATCGAAACCATTGGGTTACCAAATCTATTTGGTCGAAATATTGGCCTCACTTTGCCTTATGTACTCTATTTTCTGTTAATTACTATTATGCCACTAAATTTTCTTCTCAACATCAGATGGTCATAACTTCTTCACCATAACTCGGACTGAGTTACCCTTTTTCCTAGTATTCTGGTGATTTCAATATCTTCAAATTTTCAGTTGTCTCCTCCTCTGGGTTCCGACAAAAATATTACAAAATTTTCCTTGACTTCCCTTTCTCGTGATTCTTTTACCATTTCGGCATTTTTTTTATATCCACTTGCATAATTTACCTGTAAAACATGAGAGAAATACACAAAATATTAAATGCTCATTGAAAAAGGTTAGTATCATAAATATGAGATAAATTCAGGCTAAATGCACTATAGGGGATCGTAAAAATATCGTAATTAAGGGGATAAATATGGATTATTTATGCCTAATTAGTAGGCTTTGATCTCTTGGCTGCACAACTATGTAGGCATAATACCGAGTCATTATTGTGACCACAAGCCTAGATAATATATCTCTCAATATATTCTCCACATAGAGGTGCTTACATATCTTACTTCTCATACTTTACCCTGTTATCCGTCTCTCACACCTCAAATGAGATATCAAACAATCTCAAACCACGATTTCTCGTGCATACACATACGCATACTCACAGCCTCCTATTATATAAGTGGAGTCTCTTGCACCCATTTACACACATATTCATAGTCAACCATTATCTGAACACACATTCACACACAAGAACTATTGTGTTCTCACTTCATATTAGTGACGCTCATATACCTCTTGGTATTGCCATTTTTACACCTAAAGCACCTATCTACGTTTTAAGGGATTTCTAAACTAAGGTCTCTCAACATATTATAAAATAAAGTAAATGAAATCATAAATGTAAAAGGAGATAATAAGTACGTAGATAAGGAAATATAAAGAATAAGTGGAGTGCCTAATACCTTTTCCACTTGTAACTCGATTCCTGAACCCACACCAAGAATCTTTGGATCATTTGCAGGCCTCAAATTTACTTAGGATTAGCTCGAAAAGGCAAACACGCCCCATTTTATTTGTTTTTATATAAAATAAACTGATAGTTCTGAACAATCGATAACACCTAACACGAAGAACTAGGTTTGGGATATCTTATCAAATAGCTTATAGGGGCAATCATTATAAATGAACATGACCTCAGTGGTAAATGGTGGATGGAGAGACAAGAACTCTTCCATATCCATAGGGAACATCACTCAATCCCTCACTACACATGGACTTATTCACCACTCCTCCGTTGAACACACAAAAGTTAGCGCCACATTGAATCCCCTACTCCCCCTCGATTCTAGATCACGGATCGTAACACCACACACATGCCTCCTTAGATATAATATATATAGATATACGATAAAACTCTTAATGTGTTCCTCCATAGAAAATGGAATTAATCCCCTAGAGTTAAAGGTATCTACCCCATGTTCATCCATAGACCATGACTCCTTAGGTTTAGGGACAATAGTAACTATGATTAACTACACCCTCTCATCTTGGTATTCATGAAAAATTATCATATGCACCTTCCATACATGTAGTTACTACCATACAAAATAAATAGGCGTGTGATAGGTTCACCCTCAATAGACATACTCTCGGGATTCATATAAATATCCGCTCTCATACCAGTTTGAAAAGTAAGTATGTGCCTAAGAGTTCAAATTTAATTAATTAATTTCTTAATTAATCAACAAATAAAGAAAATTATAGTTATTTTTATATTTGAACCAAATTTTAATTTGACCGAATAAAATTGTTTACTCCAAATTGCATGAAGTTGGTTAATAATAGCAGAAGGAAATAAAACCAAACACAAATAGCACACCGGGATTTTAGACTGGAAACCCTTGCGGGAAAAACCACTATTCCACCTAACCCATAACAAGTCCACTAGTACTAAAATATAATTAGAGGACGTAACAAGAACTCATTACACCATATAGGAACACTTGTAACGACATATATTTGGTTTTGTAACAGTTAGAGTGCATTAGGAATTTCTAACGGTATTTAAGTGTTAGTAATTACTCATGTCCATTATAATTATTTTTTACTATATTTATATTTAATTTCAATGTATATTTTTTTAAATTTAATTTTTTAATATGCCAAAAAATAGTGTGAGAAAAAAAAATTGGCACCAGAAGTTTGGATACTCCTACTCCTCCTTAGCATCTTCTTTGTTCGATAAATTTCTTGGTCTCCCGATCTCACGTAAATGTCAGTTTGGACACACATTTGAATATTCTTCACCCCCTACCATGTCCGACCACCATTCTCTCTCTCATCGGAATTGGACACACGTATTATCTCTCGCACCAATTATGCAAAGAAATCTCACATATTTTCTCTCTCGTCATCTTTTTTGAGAAAATTTCTTTAATCTCATCATCTATTCAGAGGTACGATCCTTTAATCTTCGCCCCCTGTAATCTCTGACCGTCGATTTCTCTCTGATCGTCGGACTTGGACACACGTTTTCTCTCTCATGACATGTGCAAAGAAAGGTACAATCAAAGTCAAGTATTTTTTTCCTTTCAAATTCTTTTTAGTTTATGAATTGTATATTCTAAAAATATATTGTTCAATTTTTTTCTCTCTCTCTTTCTCTCATTTTTAAAAGGCTTCACGAAACTGATGGTCTAGCCCTCTTCTAATCATGCATCTATAATCATCCTTCCTTCTCAACATAATCATATATAAAAATATATATATGCATTGGAAGTGAAATTCTACTGCAAAATTATAATTATTTGTGTATTCATTGTGCACTGCTCATTTAGTCTATTTTTATATACATGTTTATGCAAAAGTTTTATAATTATTAGTTAATGAGAGTGATATATACGAATATACTTATTATTACATTTTTTAATTTTCCGTTTATTTTTTAATTATTTAAGCATTTGAATACTGAAGTGTTCTCAAATATTATGTTAATTGGTTGATAAGAGTGATTATATGAATAGATGTTGATATTATGTCGTGATTATGCTATTTTAACTATTTGAATGTAATACCAAAATATGTTGAAGTTTTATGTTAATCGGTTAGTCAGAATGACAAATAAATATATATATATGTATACAGCCACGTTGTAATTAATCAAAAAAATGATTTTTATATTATTTATATTTCCATACTAAATCGCAATTGAGCCCTAATCTCCCTTTCAATAATTTAATGAAGAGATCACATGACATAGACAAAAAAAACTCTTATGTTATTATAAGATCAATTTAAAGGACTATGCTATATGGTCAAGTGATATCACCTCCTCCATTGAAATTTATACTTAATGTCTCAAGTGAGCTAGGATTTCGAGGATAGTCTAACAAGATTTTTCACATGGAGATCAAAGGAGAGGTTATGTCCAACACACAACCCTCACCTAGGAATTGTTGTAACACCTTTTAGGATTCATGTCACAAAACCTGCCATTACCCCTTGCTGAACACTTCTATCTTTGAATGAAAATTCTAATATATTACATGACTTGAGTTTTATATGTTGCGAGTATGGTGGGATTCTTAATCTATGTCATTTTGGTTGATGTTTTGCTTCCGGTAAACAACTTTCTAGGTTTTGAATCTAAATATAAGATTACAAAAAGGAAAAATACATTAGAAGATGGAGAAGTTGTGAAGTGCGTTATTTGTTAATTTATGTAATTACTGTATATCTTTATTTGATAATAAGGGTATTTTTTATGGTTTTATTATTAGTGAATTACATCTGTTAGTAACCTTATTAATCGGTTAGTATTTTGCATTTATTCTTTTTATAACTAATTTGAAATATGAAAAAAGAAACAAAATCAAAGGCTGAAATTAGAATTCTGGGAACTGTTATTTTTTCCATTTATAATGCTCTCTCTCTTGCGAATCTCTCTCTCCCTCTCATGCCTACACACTAGGCTGAAATCATAAAATCACGATTGATATGTGATATCACGTTTGAAAGAAAAGGTTACAATCAAGGCTAGGCTTTTAAGTTAGATCAAATTGGAAGTTGAAAGTATAACTTTTTTATATATCCTCCTACTGCCACAATAATGTACCATTTTATCTTTGAAGTTTTAAATGTGTTTATCTAACATGGATAATCTTGAATAGTAGAGATGTTTATTTCAATCGAAATAAATGTTTTGTGATGATTATTTCGGTGGTAGAATTATATAAGTGTTATTAAAACTTTGAGAAAACACAATTTTCCTTCAATTTTAATAATTATTTACTATTTCCATATGAATGTATTGTCTTACTATACAATATGCTCTTGTCACTTAACTCCTTTATGTTGCAGAATTTCTTAACCAATTAATAAAGGATGGATGGATAAAAAGAATAGATTTAGCTTAGTGTATAAACAATGAGTCGAAGATTTTATTGACATTGAAATTGAAAATAATGACCATTTTTTGTCAATATTTCCAAGTCCGTATTCGAAGTGTCAAAATAGGATGCGTTTTATCATGGCAAAAATTCGAACACATTTACTAAGGTACACTATGGATCAGTCGTATACTACATGGGCTTCACGTGGTTAAAAATCTTCCATAAATTTAAAAAGAGCACATATTAACAAGAATTGTTAAAGAAATAACTGAAGAAGAAAGCACTCACAATGTAGGTATTGGTATGGAAAAGTTGTTGATACATTTGACAGAATGCATGGAGGTACTTATGTGGATACTGAAGGAGGTCAAACATGGGTTTCTTAAAAGCGTATCCCGATAATAAAAAGTACATTAAATACAAGAGATTAGCAACTGAGAAACTATACCCTTCATGTGAGGGCCCTGAGATAACTCTTTCTATAATCGTAGAATTGCACAATATAAAGAAGTAGTTTGGAGGTCAAGAAATAGCGTGACGACACTTCTGTCTATATTGAAAAGGTGGCTCCCTAAATGAAACACATTTACATAAAAGTATCCGCACATGGAGAGTATAATGAAAGACTTAAGGGTAAAGACCAATTTCATTAATGCGTGCAATAATAATTGTATTCTATATTGGAAGGACAATGAATATAAAGAGGGATTTCCTTAATGTGGAGAGCAGATATATGAAGTGACCATAAGAAAAGGGAGTAGAGTATGTAAAGAACCTAAGAAAGTATCGAGCCATTTTCATCTAATTCCTCTTCTTGTTATATTGTACACCATACCATGGATAGCACGTGAAATGACATGGCATAGTCGAGCAACCAGTTCATGGGATTTTCATTCACATCCTTCTAATCAGTCTCAGTGAAGAAATTTTAAAATGAAATGGTTAGATTTTTCTAAAGAGGAGCATAATATTTGGCTAGCAATAGCAAATAATGGGTTTAATCCACGTGGTATTCAATCTTCTAGTTATAATTATTGGTCTGTTATGACCTCACCATTAAATTTCTCACCATCATTGTGTGGTAAGCAAGAGTATCATATGTTGTCTTTGTTAATACATGTGCCAAAGGCCCCGGGTCAATACATTGATGTTTTTCTTCAACCACTAGTAGATGAGTTGAAACAACTATAAGAAGAAGGGGTTTCGTCTTATGGCATGTCAAGAAAGAGTCTTTCACTTTGAGATATTGCTTATATGGGGGATTCATGATTTCCCTGCATATGGTAATTTATCTGGATGCATAATACATGGTTACAAAGCTTGTCCTGTTTGTGGTGTTAATACTCCTTCTATCCGACTAGAGCATAGCCAAAGGATAGTTTATACAAACTATCATATGTTTCTCAACAATGATAACCTGTCCAGGAAAGGAGGTTATTTGGGTCTTAAAATAACATAATATAAAGACCCTACTAGACGGCTAAATGATGATTAACTATTAGAGAAGTTATCCCACATTTATTATAATCCTAGGAAAATCCTAAAAGTCCATAGAAAAAAGTGAAAGGTCGGTGATGTAATTGATAGTTGTAATATTGAAGTTAAATAGGAACAATATAAAAGGTCCATTTTGTTTGATTTAGAATATTGAATTTCACATAAAGTCCAACATGCTCTTGATGTGATGCACATAGAGAAGAATGTTGCAAAACATCAAATAAGCACAATCCTCGATATTAAACTCAAAACAAAGGATATAGTAAATGCTCGATTGGATATAGAGAATCTGCACATGCACAGTAGTCAATGGATGCAATTATACGGACACACTAATAAAGAGATAAAAACCCAAAGCACCATTTACAGTGAATAAGGAGAAGAAAAAATAGTTTTGCCAAATTTTGAAAGATTTGAAGCTCACTTCGAGTTTTTCATCAAACTTGAAAAACATTGTCACTCTTAATCCACCCAGTTTGCACTCGTTGAAGTCACATGACTATCATGTCATAATAGTAGATTTGCTTCCCATTTTGCTTCAACATGCTTTCCCTAACCACCGTTACTTATGGAAAGCTATCCAACAGTTGAGTTTGTTCTTTAACATATTATGATCAAAGGTTTTAATTCGAGAGGATATCAAAAGAGCCATACACATGGTTATGGAAGAATTGTGTGTGTTGGAAAAAAAAACTCCTCCTCCTTGATATTAGCATCCACCTTATGGTGCATCTAGAAGACGAAGCATTGATATGTGGATGTACATCAGATCGGTGGATGTTTCCATTCGAGAGATAAACAACTTATCTTATATTGAATTTCAACATGAAAATGTTAGCGACTTTGTAATGTTCAATTTTTTACCCATATAAACAGAGAAATGGGGGACTTTAAACATATATCAAGAAACAAATGACATGTTAAAGGGTTGATTATGGATTACTATAATATTCGAGTTGGTTTGCTATTGCATGGAGTATATGCCAAACCCCTAGAGGGAAATCATTAATAGGATAATAAAGCATTCTTAAAGGAATCCGGAGAGTTCTCTAATGAAGGGCCTTTTTATTGATGATAAGATTGTGATGTTGAGACCAACATAATTTCAACAAATATGTCGGTGGGTACTATTTCATCCTAATGTCGATGGAATTGATGAATACTAAGGGTTTGAGTTTCGTCACATATTTATATTACATCTGTATTAATATTGTTATATTGAAGCCTGAAATCCAGATGAACAAATTATAGTGACTATAAGGCATTATTGAAGTCCAATCAGCATGGTAAAGGGGATCAAAATGACGAAAGTAGATAAGCAAACTTCTTCTATACCATGGCTATACGAACAGGTTTATAGTATGTAACAAGAGTCCTTAGACATGCCATTTATTAATGATCATAATGTCGGAATTTAGTGTTATAATTATATTTTGGTCTTTTGCACAGTTAGCCAGTTTAAGAGAGACGGAATCGAAAGTAATTTTATGGAGATTATCTCAAGAGACAAATCATAGGTTTAAGACATATAAGAAGTATCGCATCAACGGTATTGTATTTTCAACTAAGTACCATGATTATAGTGTTGAAACACAAGAGAAAGGTATTTGCCTAAAGGCGTGTACAAAATTCAGGGCAAGAAAAAGTGATAAAAAATCTAAAAGATGCTTGGACTATGTGGTATGGGAAGATAAGACTGATAATTGAGTTTGATTATATAATAATTAAGGAGGTAGTGTTTTACTATGATTGGGTTAGAGTGGAATATGATAACAATGTTTGTCAACAATGTCCGAACTCTAATTTGGTGATGGTGAATTTTGACAAGCTTAAGAGTTTGAGCAATGACTTGGATGAGCCTATATTTCCCACTTTCGAGACCAAAAATTGTTCTATCTGAGAGGCTTTAAGTATACTAATTGGTGGGTGGTTGTACACTCACTGAAGAGACTAACTAGTCAAATAGGTAAGTTAGATATAGCAACGGACTTCCAATTTACTATTGAAGACCAACCTCATTTGAAAAAGCTATTTGAACTTTATGGTTCTCTCTAACTATTGAATCACCAAACTTTTTTGCAAATATGTGAATGCCTTTTGAACGATTAATGCCTCTTTTCTTACCTTTTTTATGGTTAGAACGACATTGGATTGATTCATTTTCCATAGCCATTTATTTTTATGAATAAAGTTATGTGTGTAGTTATCCTGTCATTTTTCTCTATTTACTTTTCTTTTAGTTTGTTTATTTCTCTTGCAAGTTGAACCATAAATGCACAACATATGGCGTATATCAAATTTCTATATCATTTTGGATACCTAAGTGAAAAGGTTACATTTACATGTCTGTGATAGATATGGGACTTACATATGGATTTTATTGTTAGATATCTTGTCTCTATTAAATATAAATGCCAAAATCTTTAAAGATTCTTGTCTGTGATATATATATATAGGGGGCGTGAGCAGATTTTTCTCTTTTGGCCTACAGGAGTGTTTATAGTTCTCCTTGTGTCACTATTTCAATTTTGCGCTTACTTACAATACACAATGAAATATATTGGTTCTCCTTGTGTCACTTATGCTAAAGGCTCATGCAAGAGGGGCCAGCTATCTTAGAGGATCTTTTCTTAAGTCCATCTAAGTTGTCTCCTAAACTACAATTCTTATTATTGGAAAATGTTTTGCATTACCTTTAAACTCCAATTCTTATTTTTTTCCCATAGATGTGACATCCCACCTATTCTAATACTGGGTGGCCAATCCTCTACTAAAATAAAACGAGAATCTCGGTATGGTTCATTCGCGGTATCACTGTCCCAATCACAATATAATATAAATAATACGAATAAAACCATACAATTAAAAATGAATGAATAACTCACCATGCATAAATAAATAATAAGAGTGAATCGAATCAAACATCGGTCACCAAACAAAACATCTAAAGTATAGAACTGGATAATAAAATTGATTACAAAAATATAAATGTCTGATAGTAATATAAAAGCCTATATCTGTACGAGCAACACGCCCAAAACTAAAATTAAAATGACTGATCATATCTAAACAAATATGTAGAGTCCACAGCTACTGTAGGGAAAGAATGAAATTATCACTACAGTCCTGGATGCTAGTGCTGCACACCTGGGGTACAAAAAGAAAGTCAAAGAGAAAACAAAAGCCTACGGATCAAAGCTCGAAAAAGTATAAAATATTTTGCAAGTATATAAGTGTTTTAAATCAATTGAAACAGTAGTGTATTACTTTCATAATTAACAGTTCGCACTCATTTGAGATAAAAATCACCTCTCAACTATAGTGCGCACCTAACGTGTTCATTTTTTTATCCTAATTAAACTACCCAATCTAACTAGGATATATAACTGCTATCTAAGCCCAATTTTGCTAATACCCTTTATTAGCTAAGGATAACTACCTTCTCTAGGAATACGTTCATAAATAATATTGTAGCGACACATTTGCTATAAATAAATAATCACGTAATGAGCATAACATAGCTAGGCTCGTGCTATAAACAGAAACATACACTATATCACATTAACTTACGTATATATTACTCGTTATATACGTATAACTGAATGACCAGAGCTGAGACCTCGTGGATGCAACCCTCATGTGTTATCCGTTTCCAAGAATCATGCCTCACACCAAGCCACCGGGTCATTATCTCACCACCGATCCCAAACAAAAACACATACAATAGAGGCGATCATAGACATACATCCAGGGTCACAACCATAACACCTCAAGCCCAACCAAACTTGAAACCAACACCTATCCTCACACATGTATAGTGGTTATACAACCGTCCTATAACCTATGGAATCAATCCAAAACCTATTAGTGAATGTCAGGATGGACCGCTCACTGCACACAACCTCTACGATAGAAATACCGAGTAGGTATGTTTAATTAAAATAGGTATCATGTACACATACATATATATATACACACGTCACTATTTATAAATGACAGGTACCAAACTCATACGCATATCCCACAGCATACGGTTCACCAACCCCGAAGTTCAATCCTAACTTTTAGATTAATATCTGAAATTCACTCACTTGGATCCTCTGTTCTCCTCACATAAACCCATCCACTGTTGGCCTATCACACTTACAGAAACAAAGCCCAATCCAAAACGATCAATTTAAAATTTCAGTATCGCATACCTTTTAGTAGAAAATTCATAACAAATTCAAAAAAAATATGACATTGGTGCCCACGCCTTCGTAATTAGATTATGTATAAACTTAACTAACTTTCAAAAGCAAATAGGTTCCCTAGGTGAGCGAATCAATTCAGTTTTCTGAACATCTTCTTCCTCGGGTTTTCTCCTCTAAAATCCTCCAATGGAGGTTTCTACCCACTCCAAACATAAAAATTAAATCTTATAACATTACCCTAACATTCCAGAGGTATTTTACCACAAAACTAACTCCAAATCCCAAATCAAACCCGAGTATTTTAAATCAAACTTCCAATTAATCCAACACATAATTTTTCCCCAAATTAATTATCAAGATCCAATCTTTATATACAATTCCTAAATGTTCATCCATTTAAATGCCAAAATATATTTAGAATTTCTAGTGTGATTGATCTCCATTAACGATTCATTCATAAACCCTAATTTTTTATCATTTAAATCATTTAAGAAAGTTGCAATCATTAACATCTTAATTGTTAGGTTTCTACCTCTAATCATGAAAATAAATAACTATTATCAAATTGCAACATAAATCAAGTATCTACTTGCCTTGGTGGATTATAATTTGAAGTTTCCTATGAATTTGATGGTGGGTTCCTCTTTCTTCTCCTCTCTATGTTTCCTCTTCTTTCTTCTTCTTCTTCTTCTTCTTCTTCTTCTTCTTCTTCTTCTTCTTCTCCTTTCCATGTCTCTCTCTCTCTCAATCCCTTGTGTAAAATACGAAAGGTGGGTTGTCATCCACATTTCCAACCTCGTAAATATTCCTTTAATTTACCTAATCCCATTTTTCTGCATAACCCTAGTGTAAAATGACCCTCCTACCCTTAGACAAGTCCCATTGTGTCTAAAAAGGTCTCAAAACCCAAATATAACACTCGAGTTCCTATTCTGGACTATTTCGACCCTTTTCGAATCACCAGTACACTCAAAAATGTCATTCGAGTCATACAACTCTAAATATACTAACATCTCATTAACTGGGTCCGACACATGCATACCCTACACGTCACTAATAAATTATACCGATCAACAGATGTGATAATCTAGGGACATATAATAATAAACTATTGCTTTCACTCATACGCGACATATAACAAATCACATAACTATTTACTTATCACACACAAGTAAATAATAATTATAATAAATATCAATCATTTATCTTGCTAATTCATATTTACTAAAATCTAATTTAATTTTCCGTAATTAAATTTGTGACCATCCCTCCGACTTTCCTCCGTCTCAGGGTTCCGACCAGAGAGGGAGAGAAGGTCTCCCGCCCTTTTTTTAGGAATGCTTCGATCATCGTCGATGTGTTGTGATGTAAAGAGATGGAGTCGCCAACCTATTTTGCACAAAATAGACAAAAAACATGTCGCTGCCTTGAGAGAGCAACATTAAAAACAAACTGATGCTATGAAACCAATAGTTTAGAGATTCGGGAGCTAAGTGACGCAATGGGAAGGTGTTAGGCACCTATCCCTCCCTTTCAGGCTCTCATGGGCTCATGTTACTATTTTCCTTAATTTCTCTGTGAGGTGTGTGAGCGTGTATATATAAATGGAGATCGTAATCACTCAACTCATATCGTGGAAAAGATAGAGTGAGGTCATCAAAAGGAATGCTCCAAAAATAATAATTAGAAAAGATGATGTGCGCGCTTATTGAGATATTAATTGTTATAATTAAACGATAATATTTGTCAGATGAAACGCGAATATGAATATATATATATATATATATATATATATATATATATATATATATTGGATTTGAGTTTCGAGTTTTTAACCTGAAACGCCAATGTAGCCTATAAAGGCATTAAAGTTCACATAGTTTACATGAGGCACAAGGGTGGGTTTTATCCCATAGATTCAAATGGGAGTTTATTACACGTGTGTGTGTGTATAAAACATATTTTTAGTTTTGAGAAAATGTGGCGAATAATCCCGTTGGAATTTATAAGTGTAACCCTTTTTTTCTTTTTCCTTTTTCCTTTTTTTTTATCAAAAATAAAGTATGAGCGATATAAATAAAAAAGGATGAGATGTTAATGTGTATTAACTAAAGCAAAATCTAAATTAAGAATTTATATAACTAATGTGAAAATAAATAAATTTAAAGAGGGAAGGATGTTTGGACCTTCTTTGGAGACTTAAAACTGATCATGATCTTTGATGAGCTTCCTTGAAAGGTGGGATCACTTAGAATAATATTTACCCCATTATCTAATATTTAATATAATTACCTCTCATGGAAAATTAATATAAAATCAATTAATCAAAAGTAAGGGTTATTACATACTCCCCCCCCCCCCCCCCCCCCGCCCAATTATAAGGAAATTTTGTCCTCAAAATTTTAGCGTACCTTGCAAAAAGAGATGTGGATACTTTTCTTGCATATCTTCCTCACGCTTCCACGTTGATTCCTCGGCATTGTGATTACCTTATTGGACCCGAACTAAGGTCACCACTCTATATCTTAGCTTACACTCCCCGTGATCTAAGATTACAACTAGTTGTTCCTCGTATGAAATATCGGGCTGCAAATCGATATCATTTAAGGGAATATGCCAGTGAGTTCCTTCACACTTTTTGTACTTCTTCAAGGATGAAACATGAAACACATCATGAATTTGTTGTAGGTGTTTCGGTAAGGCATGTTGATACGCTACTGGACCTACCTTAGCAATGATGGGAAAAGGTCCTACGTAACGCGGCGCAAGTTTTCCCTTCTTCCCAAATCGCTTTATACCCTTCATTAGCGAAACTCACACCAAAACTTGATCTCCAACTTCCAATTCCACATGCCTCCATTTCGCATCAGCATAAATCTTTTGAAAATCTTGAGCTATTCGAATGCAATTGCGAATAAGTTTAATATTCGAAGAAGTATCTTCGATCATTTCAGGTCCAAGAAATTTATCATCCCCTACTTCCAACCAACAAGTAGGTGATCTACCCGGTCGGCCGTATAATGCTTCATAGGGTGCCATCCTGATAGTGAATTGGTACGAATTATTATAAGAAAATTCGACCAAGGGAAGGTATTGTTCCCAACCTCCTTTGAATTCAAACACACACATTCTGAGCATATCCTCCAACATTTGGTTGACTCTTTCTGTCTGCGCATCTGTTTGAGGGTGATAGGAGGTACTCAACTTCAATTAGGTTCCGATAGCTTCTTGGAAACTTCACCAAAAATGGGAAACAAAAATTTTGTCTCCATCGGAGACTATATTAATTGGCACCCCGTGGAGTCTAACAACCTATGCAATAAATAGCCGGGTATAACGGGCAGTATTGTAGTCTGTACGTACCGGTAAGAAATGTGCCAACTTAGTTAAGCAATCAACGATAACCCAAATGGAATCATGAATGCTCTGTGACATTGGTAATACAGTGATGAAATCCATTGAGATTCTTTTCCACTTCCATACCGGTATTTCCAAGGGTTGTAATAATCTCGTCGATCACTGATGATCTACTTTCACCAGTTGACAAGTGGGACATTGGGAAACAAATTTAGAAATGTCCTGTTTCATGCTTACCCACCAATATTGACGGCTCATGTCTTGGTACATTTTATCCCCACCAGGATGTACTATAAATTTGGACCCATGAGATTTTGTCATTACAACCCGTCTTAAATCCCCTTCCCTCGGGACAACAAGTCTCCCATGGAAACGTAACTCACCCTTAGAACTTATAGAGTAGGATCCGCTCCCTCGGTTAATAATTGGCGTATACGGTCCCGACAACCTTTGTCCCTTCCTTGAACTTCAACAACCCTTGCCACTATAGTAGGCATAATGGTCAACACTGATATAAAATCCCTTGCAACCGCGTTCTCTTGGATAAGTTCTTTCCATTTATCCTTCTATACACATGCTAACTCCCCCTCGGGTTTTTGACTCAACGCATCCGCCACTACATTAGCCTTACCCGGGTGATAATGAATATGTAATTTGTAGTCCTTCACAAACTCTAACCACCGACTTTGTCGCATATTTAAATCCTTTTATGAAAACAAATATTGCAACGATTTGTGGTTTGTGAAAAGACTAAAAATCTCCCCCACGAGGTAATGTCGCCAAATCTTCAAGGCAAAAACCACTGCAGCAAGTTCCAAATCATGAACCAGATAAATCTTCTCATGGGGCTTTAGTTTGCGAGAAGCATAAGCAATAGCCCTATGCTCTTGTTGTAACACACCTCCCAACCCTTGCAGAGATGCACCCTTTAAAGACCAAATATTCCAAACTCGACCCCGGTAATGCAAGCACTGGAGCAGAAGTCAACTTATCTTTCAACTTATCAAAATCTAGTTGACAAGAATCATCCCAAACAAACCTCACTCCCTTCCTAGTTAAATTGATCAAAGGGCTAGCAATTTTAGAAAAACCCTTGATACATTTGTCGCAATATCCAGCAAAACCTAAAAAACTGTGAATCTCGGTAGGTGTAGTGGGCTGACCCCATTCCCTCACCGCAATAACTTTACCCGGATCTATCGAAATACCCTGAGCTGTCACAATGTGACCCAGAAAATGTACTTCCTGAAGCTAAAAACCACACTTTTCAAACTTAGCATACAATTGATGACCCCTCAACGTCTGAATAACCAACCGTAAATGCTTAGCATGATCGGTGTCCGTTTGAGAATACACTGAAATGTCATCAATAAACACGATAACAAACTGGTCCAGGAAGTCCCAAGACACTCTATTCATAAGGTCCAGAAACACTGCAGGAGCATTGGTTAGCCCGAAAGGCATAACCAAAAATTCATAGGACCCATATCTAGTCAGGAATGCAGTTTTTGACACATCCTGCTCCCATATCCGTAGCTGGTGATACCCCATCCTCAAATCTATTTTAGAGAAGTACGATGCTCCCCTAAGTTGGTTGAAAAAATCATCAATCCTAGGTAGTGGGTATTTGTTCCTGATGGTGACTTTGTTCAACTCCCTGTAATCTACACATAATCGGAGAGAACCATCTATTTTCTTCACAAATAATATAGGAGCTCCCCATGACGACGTACTACGCCTAATAAACCACTGTTCTAACAACTTCTGAATATGATATCTTAACTCCCTCATCTCAATAGGAGCCATACGGTACGGAGATCTAGCAATCGATCACGTTCCCGGTGCTAAATCAATCACAAATTCAATCTCCCTACTTGGAGGTAAACCCGGTATTTCCTAAAAAGATGCTTCGAAGTCTCTAACAACTGGAATTGAATCTAAGGAAACAACTACATCCAGAGAAGTCTCTTCTGTAATACAATACAAGTAAGTGCTAGAACCTCCCTCAAAACGAGGCATATCCACTAATAACATCTCTTGCCCCGTAATGGCAAAAACTACACTTTTCCCATAACAATTTACTATCGCATGATAGTTTACTAGCCAATCCATACCCAGGATAAAATCATACCCAACCATATCAAGGACGAGTAAATCGGCCTCAAGACCCAAGTTACCAAGATTTATTCTACTTGTTTACAAACAAAGAAAATAAGTGAACCGTCACCCATGGAAGATTCAACACTAGTGAAAGTACTTTTTGCATATTTAATCAACTCCCTAGATTGAGCAAAACTTCTAGAAATAAATGAGTGTTTCACACCCGTATCAAACAATACACGACCCATATGCCCCTGAATGGGAAACTTACCCTCAATAGCTGGCGACGCTGGCGGGGATGGAGGAAGCATAGCATCTTGTATGTGGTATACACAACCATACTGTAACTGTCCCTGTTATGGAGGGACGACTGGATTAGGCACTGAAGGTGGTAGATGTGCCTGCTAATGCTGTGGAATTTGAAGAAACTATCCTCCAATAAACTACGAACATGCCTTCCTAGAATGACCCGGCGCCCCATATTGAAATCAATGAGCCACCATATTTTCCTGATTACGGCCCCTATTATATTTTATCTGCCCAAAACCTTGGCCCGAATGGCCTCGACCCCCATTATTACCCCGACCTGCCTGTTGCTGTTGCTGGGAACCTTGACCGTGCCTAAAATTATTGCCACCGAAATTAAATTCACCGAAATGATATTTTTTGGATAAATACCCTTGTTGGGTGTCCTTTTCCTTTTACTTAGATGATTGGGACGAGGGTAGTATTCCCCTTCCTGCACCATTGCCTCCCAGTTTACTCGCTTGCCCCGTAATTGAAACTTTCTTACTACCTTGAATATGCAACTGGTGATCTTGACAATGAAATAACGCGGCATTCATCACATCCTTGAATTTTTGTAAAGTTGGATTGCCTTGCAAATGTTGTCTTATCTTCTAATGTAAACCTCCAATGAAATTTGATATTCTCCTCTCCTTCGGAGTTACCTCATCCGACATAAAACTAGCCAAACGAGTGAATTCCTCCTCATATTCTGCCACCGAACGTTCACCTTAAACTACATCTTGAAGCTTTCTCCTCATCTCCCTTTGGACCGCGAGAGGAAAATACTTTCGGTTAAACAAAACCCAAAAGTGAGTTACAGTCATGGTATCTCTTTACTCTGGCGTGATCATCAACTCCCACCAATGTAAAGCTGCTCCAACTAGCTTAAAAGTAGCAAGGATTTGCTTTCGTTCTTCACTACAGTCTATCAAACCACGATGATGTTGCATATCCTTTTTCCATTGGTTAGATATTATTACATCGGAACCCCCATGAAATTCTGGGGGATGACCCTTTAAGAAGGATTCTCTAAATCTTTCCCACGGAGAAGGTCCCACGGGGACTTGTACCTCCTAAGCCCTTTGCTGTTGGGCTTGGGGAAATTACTGAACTACGCAGTCATCGCAATATTGACTTCCTAGGCCATAATATTGGCTACTTCAGCGGCACTAATAGTTCCTTCCTGTGGTGGTGGAGGACCAACATCATCTTCCACAACTCTATCCCTTCTCGTAGGGTGACCTCTCTTAGGCGGCATCTGAGAAAAAGAAACACTGAATCAGAATACTATTAAGAACAATTTCTCTTAGCAGAAGATCACAAATATAGACAAATAAAACAATCCTAACATTTAGTCTCTATACCAAAGAACGTTACGGTAGAACGTGACAAGTCTGCATAGATCCTAAAGACTCTAGAACCTGATGCTCTGATACCATCTGTGACACCTCGCTTATTAAAATAAGAGGTGGATAACCCGATACTCCAATAATTACAGGAATCATAGATGGTCCATTCTTAGCATCACAGAAATACAATAAGTATACGAGATAACCACCCATTAATTTAATAAAATGGATTGTCATAATTTCGTTTGCAAGATAAAGAGAAAACATTTGAACAATCCAATTGAAAATAAGGTGGATAAGTAGAGCCAGATAATCGATCAACAACCAAACAACCGAATAAGCTATTGGTTGACAAACCCTTACAATTAGGTTACACCGAGTATTAAAGTACAATATCACATATAATATAATACAAGTACAAAACTTGGGGAACACGCCCGAATGTGTAACCAATTATAACTAGAATATAAAAAGATGGAAGAGTCTATAACAAATATCCCATAACATTCGCAAAATGCTACAGCTCCAGGACACACTGGGATAGAAAAGTCAATACGGGCGCCCTTGCGGCGGAGCACTTGGTCGAAAGTAATATTCATGCAAAATAAAGAGATATAAACGGATAAGAGCCCGGTTTGTTATGATCACCATGTGAATAACATGCATGACGGTTATGAACTATTTAATCATCATGAATAGGTTGGTTTCGTTCACCCTAAATAATGAAAAGGAATCTAATTTCTCGATCTAAAATCATAATCTAAAGCAATAATAATGACAATGATCATGATTCATTTGCAGGAGAATATGGATAAAATATTACTTAAAGAGATTCCATTTCTTCATTTTTACAGTTTCCCCAATTTCATTTCACCATTCATTTTCTCATTAGGAAACGTATTCAAGAAATTTATTTCATAGAGTGATTTACCATCAATAATATCCCACTTTAATATGAGTAGTTATATTCCACAACATATAACGATTCTAAGATCGTCCTTCCGGGTTTCCCTACTGGACGCGCCCCTAAATAGCTACCATCTTCCAGGGCCTATCACCAAGACAACCTGGGCATCCTACATTGCATAACGTCAGGAAGCGGCCATATACCTTCGACACTGAGTCTTAACCAAACCCGAAATTACCCCAGTTCGAACAATAATCACACAATATATAATAACCCGTCCTATAGACGAGGACTATATTCGCCTTGCATTCACTAGCCAGGGGACTTAACCTCATATGCGTACTTCCCCTATGATAGTATTTAGAGAGGTGTTTACATGCCAATTTATCATTCACAAGTTATTTCCCTTTTTTAAAGTATGCATTACATTTTATCCGGAGCCATAAGCGTTTAATGTCATCATTAAAAACCTCAATGTTCAATTATCTCTAATACAAATCTCCATGAATTAACATTCATTCCTCAAACTATAATGTGTGATAATACTTCAACCCAATTCTATAAGTTCACATTAAATCACTATATTTCCCTGTAGACCTAAACTAACTCATTTTATAAAAGAATCATTTATCTACATCAAATTTAATTAACTAAATTAATTCCAATTTAAGTCCCAACTCTCATTTCTAACTTAGGTTCTTAGATACCTTTCTACTAGACTCTAATACTCTAGTTTTACCTCATTCAAGAAGGTTCCAAAGTCCCTATCTTAAATGAAAGAAGCTAGAAGAAACTAAGCATTTAAGGGTGAAAAACAGGGGACTGGTCGACCGGTCATGGGACCGCGGTCGACCGCACATCAACGGTTTTGCCAAGGAAGGAATGTAGTAAGCTCATTTTGGAAGGCCCGGTCGATCGTGATCTAAATTTATACTTATATAAGAAAGCAGTATGTAAGGACATTTTTGTCCATTAACAATTTATTATGTCGCACGCCGTTACTACGTTGAAGAAATTCAAGATTCATACATTCATCAACGGATCCGAATATCAAAAGAAGAAGAGGAATCAAAGTCTGACAGACCGGACCGGTCTGCCTGCAATAAAAGAACCGATATGGCTAACCGGACCGGTCCGCCTCAGACCCGGACCGATCCGTTTGCTGAAGGCCAGTATACCCCGGACCGTAAGCGAACCGATGAAGCCTGGAATAAAAGAACCGATCCGCCCCCAAGCCGGACCGGTACGCCTGGGATAAATTCGTCCAGATCTGTTAGAGATTTTTTATGCTCAAAGTTTTCTTATTTAAAACCCACTACGGGAAGTGGTTTTCCAAGAATTTTCAAGACGATTTTCAGAGTCCTAAATACTCTAAGTCTTCACCTATTGAGCCCAAGACTCTAGGTTTTTTTATTCACACAAATTGCCAAATCTTTGTAAATCTTTTTGGTAACCCAAGAACACAACCTTTTGTTTGTTCAAACCTTTGTGGACAGATCTTTGCAACCGAGGGCTATGTGTCATTACTGAGGGAGTCTCTACAAAGTTTTATGGCTGCATGTCATTGAGGAGTGCTGCGGTTCTTCCTTTGTTGATTGGACTGAGGTTCATGTGGGTTCGCTACGTGTGGATTCATTGCTGCCGACACCGACCGACACCTGCAGGTATTCGTGTGTCACTGTATTTCATTGTAATCTGTGTAAGTTGCGATTTACTTATTATAGTGAAATATAAGGTTTTGCCCTGCGGGGATCTTTCCTTAACTTTGTGTCGCATGCTTTATTTATGGGTTGACAATTGCACTTTAGATGCATGTTTAGGGTCTCTAATTAAATAAGGGGTTCTTGGAAACTTGCGAATTTAATTTAATTAATTATCACACAGTCATACGACTTCTCAAATTGGTATCAGAGCGGGTTACGCTAATTTATCGCGTGATCCTGATTTTTCGAGGATTTACTTTCTGATACAATTTGTCTACTCACGTTTTCAAATTGGTATCAGAGCAGGTTACGCTAATTTATTGCGTATTCCTTTTTCCGCAAAATTGTGTGATATTGATTTTTTTTTAAATCAAGTTTGTGAAAAATCGCAATTTTTTCAATGGAACACTCATTTAATGAGGAGCCTATTTTTGAAAAAGTTCACGACCGTGCTGAAAAATTAAAAAGTTTGAATTTGAAACTTTGCGAAAGAATTAAAGTTTTGGAAAAAGAAAATTCTCTCTTTAAAAGTAAGATTGAATATTTTCAAGCGTTTCAAACTCAAAGTGATATTTGTCGTGAGCACTTTGGTAATTTGTGTATTGATTTTGATTCTTTGAAAATTGCCAAAAAGAAGAGTGATGAGAGAGTCCTTGTTTTAGAGAAGGAATTAGAGGACTTTAAAATTCTAGGGTTCCCGTTTGTGCTGTCGAGGATAAAAAATTAATCGATGATTTTACGGCACGTGAAAAGACTCTTAGGGATAAGTTTGTTTTAATTGAGGGTGAGCGCGATAAACTGTTAAGTTTAATTGATAATTTGAAAAAGAAATCCCTCAGATTGGAAGAGTCTAATTCTTTGCTTGAGTCAAAAATTTTGAAGTTAAAAAATGATTTGACAGACTCAAGTAGGTTTGATAGTGATGGTAATGGCTCATCTTGTTCTCATGCTTCTAATGCTAAAGCCAAAACCATTATTTGTTTTAGAGGGTCAGCCAATTCTAAGGATATTAGAAAAGGTCATCCCATAGGTGTCGTTCCACCCATTTACACATGTTCGTATTGTGGTAGGAAAGGTCACCTTAGGAGATTTTGTTTCGATCTTGGAAAACGTCCTTGGAAGTCTATGTCTAGTGTTCCCGTGGTTCCCAAATCCCCTACACGTCGTTTCACATCTATTTGGGTTAGGAAAACTTTGTTAGAAGCACTAGATTTTAGACAAGTTGATTCCCGTTTGCTTGCACATGATTCTTCTCTTGCCATATCATATAGATGATTGTGTTTGCATGTTTGTCATACGTTAGTTATGCTTTTTGATATATTTTTGCTAGCGTTGTGTCATGTACTTTTTGTATATATTTTTTTGAAAAATTTTGAAAAATACAAAAAGATTTTTGTTTTTTTTTTTTTTACACCGTTTATGGATGAACACTTAGGATGACCGAGTCACATCATCATTCCATTTTTTTCATGTGACTATTTGATAGTGTTTTGAGACAATAGGTCAATTCATCCATGTGCTTTATAATGTTTGGAGTCATTAAGATGTAATTAAGTGTTACTTCCTACATGTTTGACTCATGTTTCCTTTAATGCACACATGCACGGATTTGTTTGATTATTGTGCTTGTCTTATCACATGTTGGTTGGGTGTTTTCACCTCAATCCTGTCTTTAAAACGAACCAAGCGCGATAATTTTTTTTTAAGGAAATTGTGCATATAAAAACCGTTTTGTGAGTTTGTGTGCTTTGTTTAAAAACAGGGAAGGGCTGCGAAAGGTTCATTTTGCCTTTGCGAATACTAAGCCACCGTTAAATTGGACCTAAAAAATGGAGGAATTTTATTATCCGGGGTCCAAAGAGGTTTAAAAGAGCCCGAAAAAAATTGAAAGGCTATAAAAAGATATTCATGCCAAAAAGGGGCCATTTAGGTTTTTGTACCAATTCTCCAAAGTTTGAGAATTTAGATTACCTATAAAAAAAATATATATGAGGGAGTTTGGTTGGAGAATTTAAAACGGGTTTGCACGTCCTTGAAATACTTGAAAATGCGCTACATAGTTTTGGACGTTATTGGGGTGGAAATCATTTTGACTTTGATTTGTTGATTTGCATAAGACGATGTCATCTAAATTCAACAATATTTTCACCTAAGGATACTTTTGATGTTCATTCGTTAGGGATACACATATGCATCATGCACTTACGATTGATTGAGTTGATTTACCTATCGAATGTGTTCACACCCATTCATTCCATTTCCATGACTTGGTTGTTTGAGTCTAAATCCATGGTGTGATTTTTGTATCATATTTGTTCAAATTGGTATCTTATTTTTGTTCGAAAAATTTGAAAAATTCAAAAATAGTTTGGGAAGATTTGTTTGAGCATCTCCTTGCAAGAGCACGTTTACCATAGTTTGAATTTTGGGGGAGTTTTTGAGATGTAGCTTATGTTTTTATCATATATTGGTATCCATGTTTATCTCATTTCAAACTCGATATGTCACTTGGTATTTTGCTTTGTCTCATGTGTGTAGGTACTACATGGATTATCATCGGATTGCACACCCTGATGAGAAAAGTGTTGAGATTCCTGAAGAATTGAAGAGCAAACGATGTAGTCTTATTCAATTGTATCTTTCCAGTTTTGGGTTCATGGAAGGGTAGATTTGTATAGGCATTTTTAGTTGTTTGATAATTCGGATGTTTTGTTTTTATGTATGTACCGGCATAGACATAGGGGGAGATTTGTATGGACATTTTTGTCCATTAACAATTTATTATGTCGCAGGCTGTTACACCGTTGAAGAAATTCAAGATTCATACATTCATCAATGGATCCGAAATCAAAAGAAGAAGAGGAATCAAAGTCTGACAGACCGGACCGATCCACCTACAATAAAAGAACCAATCCGGCTAACCGAACCGGTCCGCCTCAGACCCAGACCGATCCGTTTGCTGAAGGCCAGTATACCCCGGACCGCAAGCGAACCGATGAAGCCTGGAATAAAAGAACCGATCCGCCCCCAAGCCGGACCGGTCCGCCTGGGATAAATTCGGCCAGATCTGTTAGAGATTTTTTAGGCTCAAAGTTTTCTTATTTAAAACCCACTACGGGAAGTGGTTTTCCAAGACTTTTCAAGACGATTTTCAGATTCCTAAATACTCTAAGTCTTCACCTATTGAGCCCCATACTCTAGGTTTTTTTATTCACACAAATTGCCAAATCTTTGTGAATCTTTTTGGTAACCCAAGAACACAACCTTGTGTTTGTTCAAACCTTTGTGGAGAGATATTTGCAACCGAGGGCTGCGTGTCATTGCTGAGGGAGTCTCTACAAAGTTTTATGGCTGCGTGTCATTGAGGAGTGATGTGGTTCTTCCTTTGTTGATTGGACTGAGGTTCATGTGGGTTCGCTGCGTGTGGATTCGTTGCTGTCGACACCGGCTGACACCTGCGGGTATTCGCGTGTCACTATATTTCATTGTAATCTGTGTAAGTTGCGATTTACTTATTATAGTGAAATAAAAGGTTTTGCCCTGCGGGGATTTTTCCTTAACTTTGTGTCACATGCTTTATTTATGGGTTGACAATTGCACTTTAGATGCATGTTTAGGGTCTCTAATTAAATAAGGGGTTCTTGGAAACTTGCGAATTTAATTTAATCAATTGTCACACAGTCATACGACTTCTCATAGTAGGCTTTCCCCCGAAGGCACGGTCGACCGGTCCTCGGATCGCGGTCTATCACGCTTAGGAGACCCAAAATTTCCTCTCCTTCTATAAGTCCAAATCCAAAACCTAACCCACTTAATCTTACATTTCCTTCATTCTCATCAACTAACAACACAACCACAACTTTTCTACACAACAACAAACTCTCTTGACCAACTTATATCATACAAACAACAAGATCCAAGGGTTAAACATCAATATTTATCAAAACCTAATATTTGCTCCCATTCTCCAATTACACAACTATCACAACAAATTATTCACATTAAATCATATACTAGCAAGTAAGAAACTTGCCTTAAGCTGAGAACTCGAATTCTCTTCCGATAGATTCAAGATCAAACCTCAAATTTCTTCTTCTCTTCTTCTTTCTCTTATTTTCCCCAAATTCACTTTCTCTCTCTCTCTTTCGCTAGGTTTAGGAACATACACTTGAGAAATAAGAGGGGTGCAAGACTTAATCATGCCTTTAACATTAATTCCCCTCTTTAAATGTTGATACACCATTAAAATGTCTCGTAACTACATAATTAAGTCATAACCTGTCAAAAGTGCCCGAGACCCAAAAATACAATATGGCACTTATTTTGACTATCTCGAATATTTCAGGACTAATCGCGCCCTCTAAATTGGCATTCGGAATAATATAAATAATTTTCATATTCCACTTCATTTAAACCATAAATGTCGTTTAAAGCACAATGACACCATAAATCGTAACATAATGCCATTTACATTCACACAACAGTAAACATGCAAAATCTAGTAAATATTATCTTTTAATCCACTTAGAATAATATTTACACCATTATCCAATATTTTATATAATTACCTCTCATTGCAAATTAATATAAAATCAATTACTCAAAAGTAAAGGTTATTACAGTGTGTTAGTGACACCTAAGCATATATATGCAAAGCGGTATGTACAAAATGTGGATATAAGTGATCCTACGTGTAAGTAGTGTGAAGTGTACATGGAGATTTTTTACAAGTGTGTGAGCAAGGAGTAATATAAGCATGAGGTAGATATATACTAGAAATAATATAGAGAAAAAAGGGAACATGCAGGTAGGTTCATACACACACAAGTAGAAAATGATAACACCCATGCAAACAGAGTCTAGCCCTCTTATGACAAGTCATTCCCAACGGAGTTTCCACTCTGGCCATCCCTCCGGCTTTCCTACATATTGGGGCTTTGGCGCTCGTTCGCACACTCAGAGATGTAGAGAAGATCTCTTGCCATTTCTCTAGGAGATCTTCATCCGTCGTCAATGTGGAGTTCTATAAAGAGATGGATTCACCAGATTATTGCACGAAACAGGCAAAAGAACATGTCGTCACCTCGAGAGAGTGACATCAAAGACAAAATGATGCTTCTGTAACCAATAGTTAAGAGTTTTGGGGGATAAGCTATGGAATGGGAAGGTGTTAGGTACCCATCCCGCCATTTCAGTCTCTCATGGGATCATGTTACTATTTTTCAAAATATCTCCGTAAAGTGTGTGCACGTGTATATATAAATGGAGATCGGAATCGATCAAGTCATATCATGGAAAATATAGAGTGAGGTCATCCAAAGGAATGTTCCCAAAATAATAACCTATAAAGGCAACAAAGTCCATGTAGCTCACATCCAGAATAAGGATAGGGTTTATCCCATAGATTCAAACAGGAGTTTATTATGCGTGTGTAGAAAAGATATTTTAGTTTTGCGAAAATGTGGCAAATAATCCATTTGAAATTTATGTGCGTAACTTTATTTTTCTTTGTTTTGGGCTTTTTGTAAAAGATAAATTATGTGCAATATAATTAATAAATGATGAGATGTTAATGTGTATCAATTAAAATAAAATCAAAATTAAGATTTTAGGTAACTAATGCGAAAATAAAAAATTTAATAAGGGAAGGATGTTTGGACCTTCTTTGAAGACTTGGGGCTTGATCTTGATCCTTAATGAGCTTCCTTTCAAGTTGGAATGAATGTTAGACGAGAGAGAATGATATTTTTTCTAAATTGGGTATGAAAATGACAGGAATGAAAGATGGAAAGGGATTTCACACAAGACAACTTCGTTGATTACAAAAGAATGTTGTTGAGTTCGCTGATTTTGATGGATCTAAGGTGTGTCTTGGAAGTGAGCTCATGACCTCCTTATAAAGGGTATGGGAATTCCTAATCGGAATATCGCTAGCCCTGCTAATCAGTAGGTGACCCTAGACACACTACCGATAGACAAGGAAATGGACTTGCCAATTTGGAGTCTCGTGCAGATTTTTCTAAAAAATGGTCATCAAAAGCAATTGTCAACCTAAATACCACAATGTCATACCATTAGAAAGTTAATTAATAGACATTCAAGAGTCCTTTGGGATACTCCCGGATTCAAGAGTTGACTTTGGGTCAAACGAGTCTCGAAAGTGCCCATTGGTCCTTTGGACAGGAGATTATCGGACGGTAATGGATCGTTCGTCCAAACCGTAAGTTGTAGTCATTCACGGGGCGGGCTGTGGAAAGGTTATGCGAGGTACTTCAATGTTACAAAGATCTTATCTCGGTTTGGAGAGTTGATTATGGTCAAACAGGGTCTGAAAGTAACCGGTGACTTTTCAGAGTAAAACAGCTCATTCGTTCATATCGTAAGGCTGATTCGTGTATGGGGCAGACCATTGCAAAGGGTATTCAGTTACCTTCAAATATTCATTTAGTCTCATTTAGGATGAATGTAATATGTGGGTTCATGAAATATAGTTAGTATCAAGTGAGGTGTAACCCCTTATCAAGATCGAGATTAACACTCCATACAATTTTAAGTAATGACAACGAACACAGGTGAAGAAGAGGCAATGAAATTCAATATTCAGACTTATATTAAATCATATATCTACACCATAAATACACAACATGTATAATAAATAGATGGGACCATAAGGTATCTTAGTAGACTAGGCATTCCATCCTAAGGATAAACCCACTTGAGTGCTTTAATTTTGAGTCCTTAAATGCCAGACGTGATGACGTCAGAAAATGGGTGAACAGTGACCCAACTAGGTGTGTGGTCACATCAGTCGAATGAGATGGTGTTTGGTTTGAGGTTGTTCGACTGATAAGTAGCTGGAGTGTTTAGTCTTCTGTTTGTTGGTTAAGAATTATCTTTAATACAAGGTTTCAAGAATGTGGTACCTCAAAGATGTTCCCTCCAATAAGTGGAAGTTATGGTATCTCGGCTATGGGTGGCTCGAGCAACCACATATACTAGATGAATTTTTTCCCAAGCTTTCCAAGAGGGTTCTTAACTATATTCCCAACTTTACCTTGCTCCCAATCCTCCAAACAATGTCCCTGCGAGGTTCCCAGCAGGAGGTTGTTTGATAGGGCATGTTTGCCCTCCCATGCCCTATAAGGCATGGTCCCTCGCGGCTACCAAACAACCTAGCTCAATGTATAACATAAGATAAAGTACGTGATACAATTCATTTTGTTTCATATTATAAATTATTTCATTCTAGTGAATTTTATCTACGAGTTAGATTCTTCGAACCACGTCCGTGGAGAGTCTTCGAGGTAGATCCTTTATGTCACGTCTGTGGAGAATCTTTGTGGTAGGTCCTTCGATCCACGTCTGTGGAGAATCTTTGAGGTAGGTCTTTCAAGAGAACTCGCTCGGGTTATCTTGATCTTCCTCTTTTATCTTCAAAGCAAAGAACTAACTACGTTAATCACTCTTTTTTGGGGACTCCCCCCTATATTTTCCCCTTTATAGATATATTTATTTATTGCATGAAGAAATATTTGTACGAAACGCTTTGTTTGTCTTCAATCTTTTCCTGTAACAAGTATTCAATATCCCAGGGAACTTAACTTATAAGAAATAACAGGTTATTAGTAATGGAGGAGCTATATCTTGCTTCGTTTTTTGAACTGCCTCATCTACTTTAAATATATTGTAATATTTATGATTAAGCTTTTTTCTTTAGTGGGGCTTCATGATTGAGTGTGGAAGATACCTTGGGGGAAGTGAAGGGGTTTATTTAAATTTCCTCCAAAAATCTTTATCTCCCCTATGATTGAAAAGACTCCAAGCATGTCTCATTTAATGAGGATGTCATTTGTATTTCCGTGTGTAACACGTGACAGCGTCCGGGTAAGCGTGTGTTCCCCACATGATATAATTCGCGCGTCTCTTCCTAAAACGCCATCATTACAACTCTTAAACTCTATTGCTATGCGTGTGTATTGGTAATGCAAGTTTATTGGATCATTATTGTGTTTCTCAAAGCGTTGCCTTTTGCCACCTATTGAGTATTTTATTGCCCCTAAAAAAGGTGTATGCCTTCATCTCACATTTCCACCTTTGGGTTTTCATTTTCAAAATGAGCTTTTTGTGAGATCAGATTTTGCGTTTCCCTTCAGCTTCCTCTCTTTTAACTTACCTGATAATACGCAAATATTGCGTATTTCATCCCTCGAACCTACGAACTTTAGCCCTCCTCAGGTTCCTTAATATATATATATATATATATATATAAGTTTGTTAACCAGACAACCTCGGATTTATATTGTTAAAAGTCTATATGAAGTATAATTGGGCCTTTGTAGGTATTTAGGTACTAATTGTGAAGTTTGGATGCATTTCACTCAAGTTTCGTACATATCCTCAGGCACAAGGTCAATTTGGTCAATTCATAGTTTGGGCATGCAGGCCAACATCTGCACGAAATTTGTAGTAATCCTCGTAAGCTTCGCGTGGCCGTGAACGGTGCACGATTCTGATCCCTAACGAAAAAGTTACGACACTTTTGGCGGAAGAGATTTCCAACTACACCCAAACAGGAGGAAGATTGATGCAACCCTGCTTGATCGATCGATCGATCCCTCAATTTTCATCCTTCGATCTTTACAATGGGAAAATATCTGCTCGACTGATCAATCTACCAAAGGGGTCGATCCCCTGTTTTCAACGATATTTTCCCCTTTTATTTTCTTTTTCCTTTCCTTTTCTATTTTAATTCCAACTTACTATATAACCAATTTTTGTGTAATAGATTGAGATAATTAGATTTTGATAGTTTTAGCTTAGGGTTTTGGGGTTGAGAGCTCATCTTCTTCCTCATTTTGGTTTGACACCCATTAGGGTTTGTAAGTTGTACTTTCATCTTCCCTCTCCATTAACGTAGTTTGTATTTCCTTAATTCTTGCTTTGTAGTTAATTTACATGCTTTCATAATTAGGTTTACGTGCTTTCTTTCCGTTCTTTGTAGTGTAGTTTTATTGCGTTTATGTACCGCATTTATTTATCGCGTTTTTAATATGCTTTCTATCTAAGTTAGTCTAGGTTGTCTCGGATTGAACTCACCCTAGGTTGACATGTTGCTTTGCTTTGGTGATGGAGTTTACGGGTCTATTTTGGGTGCGTTGTCCTAGTTATTATGCCTAGGAGATTTGATGGGGTATATCATGTATGCTCCATGCTTATGACCTTGCGTGTGTAATTTTCGGGGTATTTGTTGACGCCAAAATCATATTAGGTTATTATGCGAATTTGGGGGTGTGACAACTTTTGATTTAATTAACTGACGAAACAATACGCATTTGTAATAACGCGTCGACCCATATTACAATTTTATACTAATTAACTTGGGTAAGGGATATTCGACGCAACCTATAGTTTTTACTCACCTTATTAATCTAACTCTATTTTGTATCGCCTAGATTAACATTTACCTTTTGTGCATCTTTTCCTTTTTGTGTATAATCATCTTTTGCACTTTTATTTCTGAAGTATTAAACCAAATAATAATTTAGCAACTCATCTCTGTGGATTTTCGATACCCAACTTACCACTATACTCACCCGTTGAGTGTTGTCGTAATTTAGGTTTTTATATTGAGATGGTGAATAGAAAACAACGATCGGTGCCTGACGTGCGTCGCTTTTCACCATCGATCAAAATGGCTCCGTTTGTCGGGGATGAGTTTGTTTTAGAATTTATTTGATTTAGTATTTCGTAGTATTTTCTTTCTCTTTGTATTATTTTCTGATGTTTTTGTAGGACTTCTACATTTGAGCGCCAAGAAACACTTGAATTTCCCGCACGCATCTACTTTGTGTAATTCGCCACTTCGAGCCATTTTTGGGGTAAGCATGTCTTATTCCAATTCTTTCGGTAATCATTGTTATAATTATCAAAATTCCCGTAATCCTTTGACTTTCGATCAATACTTAGAGTCCCAAAAATTACAAATTCAAAAATAACTTTGGGCGAGTATAACGAAAGTCAAAACTTGGATTATTTGAATTTTGATGATGATGATAATGATTTTTGGCCTCTAACTCCTTATAATAGGAATTTTGAAACGAATTGCAATAGTTTTCAAAATTCTTATCATAATGAGTTTAAGTATAAGTCCGATGATAATTTTCAAAGTTCGCATTTTCAAGAATCCGCGCCTCGGCCTATGACTTTTGGCGAGGGGCGTATGCTTGAGAATGAGAAAATTGAAAATCGTTATCCGGAAGAAAATCTTTGTTGGGAACATGATTTGTATTTATTATTTGAGTCTGACGACGATTTCTCTTTCGAGACTTTTGAAGTCGAGGAATGTTTTGAAACAAATGAGGACTTTGCGCCTGCTTTGGAACAAATCATTGTCGATTTTGCCCACTGCGTAATAGATATTGAAAGTGATGATGAAAATGACATAATATCTATTTGCAATTCAATGATTTCTTCTTTGGCCCCCAAAGAATAAGATTTCACTGAAAATGATCTTATTTCCTTCGAAACTCAATCTTCAAGCGATGATGACTCATGTCTTATGTTCGAATTTCTTTCCTCCCCATTTTCATTTTATGTTATCACACCTTCACAAGTACCCGATGAATCGGTTTCAAACTTTAATGTGTTAAACCTTTTCGCCAATGAGGAGTACTTGCTCGAATCGCCTTCCACAATCGCATCTTTGCATTTGTATGCTTCGGTTCCCATTCCAATATCAAAATCCTTGGGAGGATATTCTTCTTTTCTCGACCCCCACATGTGTTTGTCAGCCATTCAATCCAAATCCCCCATCGTCCCTCCAAAACTTTTAATTGATGATGGTTCATTTATTCCGCCTTATACATGACTTCCATTGTTCAAACGGAATTCATATTATTCAGAAGGCCATGCTTGAGAGTTAGGGTACACCGATCACCCTCTAAAGTCAAATCATTTTCACGGTGGACCCTTAACTATTTAGACATCTAGTGTACAGTTAGTGTGAAGACTAAATAGTAGGTTATATATAGTTACCTTTTCATTCTTTCTTTCTTTTTATCTTTTCTTTCCTTTTTAATTTAGTCTAATGTAATTGGTTAAATTTTTGTTATTTGTTTTTTCTATGCTCGGTAATAACTTTTTTTGTAGATTCTTTGGACTTGTTCTTATGGGAAACGCTCCAATTTTGGGTAGTATCGCTCTTTTCCTGTCTTTAACTTGGTTCTTAATTCACATTAAGCACAATGTCAGGTTTTAAGTTAGGGGTGTAGGATATTCTATCCATTTCTTTATTTAGTCCATGTTTTTTATCACATGTTAGTTAGTTAGTATGCTTTTCTTAAAAAAATTTAAAAAATTCAAAAAGATTTTCTTTCTTTTTTCTCCTTTGTTGGCCATTTTGCCTTTGTTTCCAATGATAAATTTTAATAAATGCCCGATCCAATAGACAACTCAACGATGCATATTCTCGATTTTAGAAGTTGTTAGACTTTAGTCCTAAATCATTGATATTGTGAATAACTTAATAAATTAAACTTTAATCCCATGAGAACATGCACTTTTATTGCTTTATTGATTTGGTTTAAAAATTTTATAACTCGGTAATCTTTTGTTGCATTGTATATACTAACACCGAGTGAGTTTCGGGCTTTTCTTCGTTTGTGAGTGCATACACTATTCTTTCCTCTTTGAAAATACTGAATTCATCGGTAATCCCTCTATTCTTTCATTAATTGTTCATTAATTAAGTTCATTTATGAAATGTGTTACTTGAGCATGATTTTTAATGTTTGTTTTGACTCAAGAATTGCGTAAACTTTATGAAATGATCATAGGAAATCTTTGTTATATCGCCCATATTAGCCTTGACGTCTCCTTATATGTTTACCCTCGTCAACCCCTTTGAGCCTTAATATATCATTTCGTTTCATAACCCAAAATCCCATAACCTACTCCACATAGAAGTTTTAAACCATAGATATTACCTTCCATGCCTTTGTTTTGAATGTTGCTTGGGATTGAATGATGTTGTGCTGCGATTGCAATTTGAGCATGAAAAGAGTGAGAAAAGAAAAGAAACAGATTTGAAAAAAGAGAAAAAGAGAAAGAAAAAAGCAAAAGAAAACAAGAGAAAAAGAAGAAAAGAAAAGAAAGAGAAAGTTGTAAATGTTGTATATAGTTCAATAAGCTTTGATTGCTCTCCATTTTTTATATTCAATGCCTCTTTTGGAAGTTTTTTCTCCAATTTTGACATTTCCCGCATTTTCCATTATCCTGAGTTTTCAGCTCCAAACACTTTTAATCCGTACATACATATCCTTCGTTTAGTACCCTAGCCAAACCTACATTATAACCCTATACAAGTCCTATGTGATCCGAGGTTGCATTTAATTTAAAAGTTGAAATAGTTTGATAATCTGTGAAAATTAATTTTGCCTCCTTTGATGAGCTGTATATTTCATTGAAATTACAGTTTTTAATTTCATATATAGCGTTCTTCATTTGTGACATATGGGCAGCCCAGTTTCCATTTACATTTACTCTTTATGCCTGCATGTTCCGTGTGTTGCCTCCCTGTTTCGAGTGCATTCACTTGATGAGTGTAATGCCCGTGAGGATTGAATATATGCTTGCTTTATTTAGTATCTGGTTTATAGAAGTTTTTGCCAAATCACACTTTACATTTTCTTGCTCCCCTCCCACATTTTAAGGTTTCAATTCTATGAGGTGCATTCTATAATATTAATGATTTGGAATTTCATTTGATTTCGTTCATTCTGCTAATAACATGTATGAAATCTTTTTCACTACCCCTCCTCGCAAGCTTAACGTGGCTGCGAACGGTGCACGATTTCGATCCCTAACGAAGAAGTTACAAAACTTTTGGCGGAAGAGATTTCCAACTACACCAAAATAGAACGAAGATTGATGCAACCCTGGTTGATCGATCGATTGACCAAAAGGGTCGATTGAACGATCCCTCAATTTTCATCCTTCAAGCTTTAAAGTGGGCAAATATCTGCTCGATCGATCGATCGACGAAAGGGGTCGATCAATCGATCCCCTATTTTCTGCGATATTTTCCCCTTTTATTTTCGTTTTCCTTTTCTTTTCTATTTTAATTCCAACTTACTATATAACCCATTTTTATGTAATAGATAGAGATAATTAGATTTAGATATTTTTAGCTTAGGGTTTTGGTGGTTGAGAGCTCATATTCTTCCTCATTTTGGTCACCCATTAGGGTTTGTAAGTTTTACATTCATCTTTCCTCTCCATTAATATAGTTTGTATTTACTTAATTCTTTCTTTGTAGTTAATTTACATGCTTTCATAATTGGGTTTAAGTGCTTTCTTTTCTTGCTCTGTAGTGTAGTTTTATTTTTTTTATTTACCGCATTTTTAATATGCTTTGTAGCTATGTTATTTCAGGTTGTGTCGGATTGAACTCAACCTGGGTTAACATGTTGATTTTCTTTGGTGATGGAGTTTACGGGTCCACTTTGGGTGCGTTGTCCTAGTTATTATTCCCAGGAGATTTGACGGGGTATATCATGTATGCTTTGTTATTATGACCTTGCGTGCGTAATTTCCGGGGTATTTGTTGACGGCAAAATAATATTAGGCTGTTATGCGACTTTAGGGGTGTAACAACTCTTGATGTAATTAACTTTCGAAACGATATGCATTCGTAATAACTCGTCGACCTATATAACCATTTTATACTAATTAACTCGGGTGAGGGATATTCGACGCAACCTATAGTTTTTACTTTCTTTATTAGTCTAGCTTTATTTTCCCTCGCCTAGATTAATATTTCCCTTTTGTTCATCTTTTACTTTTTGTGTATAATAATCTTTTGGACTTTTATTTCTGAAGTACTAAACCAAATAATATTTTAGCAACTCGTCTCTGTGGATTTTTTATACCTAACTTACCGCTATACTCACCCATTGAGTGTAGTCGTAATTTATGTTTTTGTATTGAGGCGGTGAACAGAAAATAATGATCGGTGCCTGACACGTACCGCTTTTCACCCTCGATCATTACCCTCTTTATTTTTCCTTCTAAACTCCCCTCATGGCACCCATTGTAAAGAGGACCCAATCTGCTAGGGGTGTTTTCCCCAAGACTCAGGCGCACCAGAATTAATAGGAGCACTATCGTCATGACCCATACTTTGGGGAACTCAATTGCTTTTGGACAACTCCTGAAAAATTCCCCAGTGAACTAGAGTCGGTGGAAAACGTGAAGTTGTTGATGGAGGAAGGCAGCGATGCTGAGGACTTTGCCTACATCCCTACTGCCACTGTCACTAGATTCCGTGTTGAGCAGGGTGATTTCCCGTTCTCAAAGGTGGAGTTTGAATCCTCCTCCGACGCTTGTGAAGGTTTAGGTCCTTGGACCGACCATATACATTCTAAATATTCTGTACAACTTGCTATGATTGGTCTATCGTGCACCAGCTGGCTGGGTAACCTCACCCTCACAAAGAACAATATCGCTATCTAGTTACTCGTGTCCCGCTGGAGTTATATATCACACACCTTTGTGACCTCTTAGGGTGAGCTTACCATCACCCTTGAAGATGTCTGTGAGTTGCTGAGATTGGAGGTAGTAGGTTTTGACACGTTCTTCGAGGAAGTTGTTTCTAGCAAGGAGAAGGCTTTAAGGGCTGAGTTGGAGGCAGTTATGAAAGGCTGCATGGTGACATGCAACAAGTTTACCTATTCGGTGGTTATTAGGTACTATTATTTCTTTGAGGATAAGGTAGTGATCAATGCGCGCGAGGCAGCGAAAGAAAACATGCGCAAGAAACAGATATTCAAGAAACCCTTAGCTGGAAAAGGGTTTGATTCTCAGATTGAGCTCGCTGGTTATATCTGGGTGATGCTATCAAAGATCTTCCTCCCGGGCAAGTCCCATGATTTCCCAAGAAAAGACTTGATTAATATGTTCGTTCGCATGGCTAATGGCATGAAACACCCCCTCACTGATATTACGCTTGGTTCTTTGTACACTTGGTTCGATCGAGTAGCAGCAAACTCGGCCAGGAGCATCTGTAGATTTAATATCTTCAACTATTCGAACCATGTACTATTGACAACCTTCATATATGCCCATTTTCCAGATTATTCCCTGGCTGGTAGCTATCCCGATTCTCAGCCCATCAGAGTCCCCCAAATTTGCAGTTAGAATCACAAGAGTTCTAAGACACCTCTTATATATTTGATTGATAAAGCCGAAATGTTCGCACCTCACACCTACGTTGGGGTGGACTAATTTTTTTCAAAGTATTTTTTTACGGAGGAGGAGTGTCCCATCGTCCCCATTGATGAGGCGTTGTCTAAAAATTCCCCCTCCAATTATGTCCCCTGTTGTTTATCCCTTCTTATTTGCCTTCTTAGGCCACATAGCGTAGCCATGAAGTTTGGCTATGATCAAGGAAACCCTATGTTAAGCCATTTCACCCGAGAAAAATGCCTCCAATTTCTCCTTTACATGCAACAACTTTCTTACTTCAACTGTTGTTCAACTTTGTGTGAATTACCCCACCAACCCTATCATCCCATATAAGGGTGCTCGAGGAGGTAGGTTAGTAATGTACCTTGTAATATTCTGGCAGAACCATCTTGGTCATTTCCAGAGTAATCTTCTTAAGGAGCCTCGTTATCCTGAGGTTGAAAGGTATCCCCCCACGAATTTGGGTTTGAGAAATTGTACTACCTTATACTCAATGTTCCCTCTCAGCACCACTAACAGTTCTATTCCATCTGAGTTTCCCCCACTTATCCCCATAGATCAAGCAATAGTAAAGAGGAAGAAAGCTGCTCAACCTTCTGTTGTGGTTGAGGCAGTTGCCATTGCCCCTAGTTCTTCCAGGCCTAGCAAGAGGGGTGACACTTCTCATGCTTCTTCAACTGGAGCGATTGTGAGGGACACTAGGAAAGACCAAACAAAGAATCCTAAAATCACCCATCAAGTCCCTCTAATCAAAACTCTCGATCCCAAGATTACCCAATAAGTTAGCTTGATGTTTGACCAATATAGGCAGACTTGGGAGAATTTTAGAAAGGAGGATAGGGCTTTTATGTTAGCCCAGATGGCCTCTCGTGGGTTTTTCTATGTTCCCCTAGCTGTCAAAGGTAGAAAGAAGAGGAAGTTGATTAGTTTATTCAATCTTGTGTTGGAGGAATCAGGCGAGGTGAGTGAAGAAGAGAAGTCTGAGAGATATACATATGTTGGTGAAGGTGATGATAATGATGATGATGAGGAGGAGGAGGAGGAGGGGGAGGGAAAGGAGGAGGAATAAGATAAGGAGGAAGAATAAGAAGAAAAAGAAAAAGAAGAAGAGGGTGAGTTTTCCCTTCTTCATAAATGCAGGTTGAGAAGGATGGTTTCTCCTTCTAAGCCAGTTTGACCTCCTCGAGATTATGAGGTTTTGGAGGATGAGTTCGAAGAAGAAGAGGTATGTTTGTTGTTCTCTTCTTAGTCTCAGGCTTTTCTTATTTTTCCTCATGATGATGACTCCGTTTTATTCCAACTCTTTTTTTAGGTTGATGCGCGAGGTAGTTCGCGCGATGATGTTGAAGAAGGCAGTCTGTTGGAAACGTCAATCGAAGTTTTACCTGCTTTGAGGGAAATTTCACCGAAGGAGATAGATACCCTTAAACCTTCGCAAGTAACCTCAAATTTACCCTAGGGGCAGTTATTTATGATACTTCAACTGAATCCAGTAGTGGCTATTCGCCTGATCCTATTTTTTTGTACGAGTAGGCTGGTCTTCGGGCGGGTGCTCCTGGTGCAAGTATTGTTCCATCTATACATAAGTCCCTCGCTCTTGTTGTTTAGTCATCCATGGTAATCTTTTCCTTTTGTTGTTCTAAGATCTTTGTACTTTTGTCTTGCTACTCTAACTTACTCTCTATTGTGCTTCGCAGGTATCTTTACCCAAACTCGTTGCTCCGTTAGTCCCCACTCCCTCTTATGACCTAGTTCTTGTTACATTTTTTAGGCCCTCGATCCACAGTCAAGAGCGAGTTGAAGTTATTTCTACGGGCCAAGGAGAAGGAAGATGAAAGGAGGTTGCTGAAGTAGGGGGATGTGATTTCCCCCCAAGAACAATGTCTTTTAGTGGCACCTATTTTGGCTGAGGAATAAGATGTAGAACAAATGGTTACTCCTTAATTTGATGATGATCATCATCTAGAGGTATGCCTTTCGTCTCCTATGTATCTCCCGCATTTAAACTTTGTTAGTTTTTCCAAGTCATATTGGTCTTAGAATCTCCCATAATCGAGGGTCAGGCAGGCCAGGTCATATTGGTCTTAAAATCTCCCATAACCAAGGGTTAGGTAGGCCAAGTGATATTGGTCTTCAAATATCCCATAACCGAGGGTCAGGCGGGCCAAGTCATATTGGTCTTAGAATCTCCCATAATCGAAGATCAGGCAGGCCAAGTCATATTGGTCTTAGAATTTATATTTACAAGACAATTTGTATATTAATTTCCTGACATGGAAAAATCTTTTATTTCAGGTAAAAGCCGCTCAAACTACAGTGCGTGACTCGGGAGTTGAGTTTATCGCTCATGTAATTGCACAGGCGAGCACCTTGGCTAAATTCACATCTCTAGTGGGGATCCAACCATACAGGTTTAAGGAATGCTTCCTAATGTTGGTGAAATGGGTGATGTGGTTGCTTCAAGGGTCTAAGAAAGTGACAGTGCTTCACACACCAGGCCCCCTTCCGCGAGTGATAGCATTTTCAATGCACACACCCCTCAGGTAGCCCTCAAAGTAGTTATAAGGAGGACCTTGGTAAATTTGCCCCATATACTGACCGAGGGTCCTCTTGCGTTGATTGAGCAATTTTTAGCCCACTTTCCTTTAATTTTCACTTCTTGCAGTCTTCAGCCTATTCTTGGGATGATGGCTTGCCACCTGCTCAGGCTCACTATTATTTTGGAGGAGATCCTCAATACCCCTCTGGAGTCACTCCGTTCTAATACCATTAAGTCATTATTGGGGAAGGTTAACGTGCTTGTAAATGATGGTTTCTCATTGTCTTAGTTGGTAAAGCCGATGCATGACTTCAAGAAGGCTGACCTACCTACTCTCTATCGTCGGTTGTAGAGTTCTCATTGCTCACAGGTAGCCATTTTGGAGGAGCTTGTAAGTCTTGAGACCGAGCTAGTTTTATCTGAGCAGGGTGTTTAGGAGGCTCATGAAGTTGTTGTTTGGGTATAGGTTGAGGTTCTCAAGAAGGAGTAAAACTTAGAAAATGTTCAACAAAGGATGGAGCTTCGTCAAAAGGATTTGGCCGACCTAATGTCCGACCAGAGTAGCCTTGGGAAAATTCTTCCTCAGCATCACCATCATCTCCTTATCTTGGACCACCTTCATTTTATCATGGATAGCCCCTAGAAATCTTTATTTCATTTCCCCTTTTAGGTGTCCCTCAGTTTGTTGTTTTGGACTTCGTTGGCATGTAATCGCAACACTTCTCTATTTAAATAAAATTTATAGCATTTGCCTTTCTATTTCGTTTGAAAATCGGTTGATATATTACATTAATGTAAGTCACGCCATGAAATGTAAGGAAATAACATATACAAGTGAATAGTGGGTCAACATTTTCAACATAAACATTACTTCACACTATGTTAAACAAAGGAAATCCTCCCGAACACATATTAGCAAAACACAATGAAATAGACTAAAGTATGGGCAAAACGTACATTTAAACATGATAGAATTTCTACCACTTGTTATTTAGTTTAAAGGTAATATCATCTTCCACGTTGGATATCTCACAGTAACCCGAATCATGAGTTGTTCGAACGATGTAGGGTCCTTCCTAGTTGGCTTTAAACTTGGGTAATGACAAACCCCTGATGTGCCTCGTGCATGCTTTTAGAACAAGGTCCCCTTCTTTAAACATCCTCCGCCTCACCATTTGGTTGTTCGATTTGGACATCTATTTTCTATACATCTCGAAGTGCCTCAATGCATTATCCCGATGCTCTTCCAATGCTTTAAGTAGCACATGTCAGCTATGAGGGAGCATGGAACTTCGCAAGTTATAGAGGGCAGAGTGTACCTTGGGCTCAATTGGCAAAAATAACTTATGCCCTAAAGACTAAGGAAAATGGGGTATACCCCATCAATTTCCTCTTTCTTTTTCGGTAGGCGCAAAGTACTTTGGGGATTTTATTATCCCATGTGCCTGGGAAATCCTTTAACATTTTTACCAAAATATTCACCAAAGTCTTGTTAGTGGCTTCTGCCTCCTCCTTGCACTTTCGGTATGCTACTGTTGACTTGTGGTGGACGATGGAGTACTTTCATGCCTACTTCACTATTCATAAAAGGGGTGTCATTATATGATAAAAACACATTCGTGATGCCGAATCGGCAGATGATGTAGTCTTTCATGAATCGAGCCACTATCCTCACTGTGGCTCGCTTGAGTGGTATGTCTTCTGCACACTTAGTGTAACATTCAGTGGTAACTAGTATCCAAATCTTTCCTCTGAAAGAAGGGTTTATTACCCCTACTAAATAGAACGCCCATGTGTGAAATGGGAAAGATATAGAGAGAGAATGCAAATCCATCTAAGGATCGTGGATCGTGTTTCCATGCAGTTGACAAGCTTTGCATTTACGAACGGACTCTGCTGAGTCATTCCCCATTGTAGGCTAATAGTATCCCAAGGTTATGAAATTATCGTAGAGTTTATCTCCTCTGATGTGTCGTGGATCGTGGGCTTGCCTCAGAACTTCTTCAGCCTCTTCCCCCCTGATGCACCTTAGAGACATGTTATGACAACCTCGTTAATACAACTGCCCTTCTTGGACAAAATACCTCAATGCTCATATGTTCACCTTCGTGGCATCTTCTTTGTATGTTGGCATTACTCCATCTAGCAGCAGGTCCATATCCGTCTGCGTCTAGTCTTGGGGTTGATTAATGAAACTGCATTCTGCTTCCCAGTACAACAGACAACATCCCGCACAATCTCTTTGTATCATCGCGGAGTCTTAACTCATTGATGGCCAAAAATAGCATGCCCGTTGATCCTTCTGTACAAGGGGATCTTAGTGGTCTCATAGCTGTCTTCGTGCACTTCAACCAGTCTCTTCTTGGCTTCTTCATAGTCTACACATCTAGATGACCAGCCACCTTTATTTTTATAATATAAGTTTCCCCTGGTAACAAATACTATCCCAGATCAACTAAGCTCAGTGGGACTTCACCTCTTTCCAATTGCTTTCTTATTTCCCCTCTCCAATCATCTTTGTCATCTATGGGAAACATCTCTGACACGGTCGTGGGAGCTGTCCTCTTTGTGATTCGAACAACTGTTGAGTCCCCATAGAAGTCAATCTTCTAGGCAATGGTAGCATAAATGTCGTTCTGACGATTCATCGTTTGGATAAGTCTTTTGATTTTTACCACTTCAAACTGCTTGAATAGCCGTTGTATGATCATTCGGGAAGGCACCAAACTCATGTGCTTCAAAGAGAATTCAGCGGTTACCTATTTCACCACCAAGCTGGAGTCCTCTTTTATTGTTAGGACTTGGATGCCTCTTCTTAGGGCCTCGAGCATCCCCAAGACCATCACTTCATATTCAGCTTCATTGTTTGAACATTCAAATTCTAACTTGAGGATAATCGAATCTCTTCGCCATTCTTTCTCACGATGGCCCCACCTCCCTCTTTATTTTCAGTCGAGGAGCCATCAAACTACATGGTCCACTCGTCTAGGCTGCTTGTTATGAAGTTGGCTTTAAGATCATCACCTAGGATCTCCTCTACGAGTGGCTCGAACGTTACCTATGGGAATATGACCAGAAAATCAATATAATCTTGGCTCTTGATAGCTCGAGGGCCTTAGCATATCAAGAATGGCTCGATGCTTGTTCAAGTCCATCTGAACCCCTTGTCAGTTTACTATAAACCTCATAAATTTCTCGCTCGTTACTCCGAACGTGCATTTGAGGGGGTTCATCTTTAGTTTGTATTTCCTGCATCGAGTGAACACTCTTCTCAAGTCATCTAAGTGGGACCCCTTGTTCTTAGATTTGATTACCAGATCATCAAGATAAAAGTCCACGGGCTTGTGGAAAAGATCGTAAAAATATCCATCATTGTCCTCTAATAAGTGGCTCCCGCACTCTTCAATCCAAAAGGCATACCTTTGTGCATGAAATTATTGAAAGGCGTTAAGAAGACAGTCTTCTCCCCATCGATCAGATCCATCTTTATCTGTTTTTACTCCACATAACCATTGATCAAGCTATGTATAAAAGGCTATGGGAATTCATATTTTAGCCATGCTCGATTCAGGTCCCTAAAGTCAACGCAAATTCTGATCTAGTTCTTATCTTTCTTTTCCACAGGCATAATACGAGAGAGCAAAATTATATACTAGATTGAGACTATGAAGCCGACTGTAAGCAGTCATTGAACTTCCTCTTTGATCTTCTGATCCAACTCTGACTTATACATCTGGGTATCCTCCTTTACTAGGATAGATTATGGCAAGACACTCAACTTATGGCAGCTCACCACCTAGTTTACCCCAGGCATCTCGGTGTACTTCCTCGCGAAGACATCTTTGAACTCTAGAAGAAATTTGATCAATTCCTCTCGAGGCAACCCTTCCTGGTCCTTCGAGATAAAGATAGGATTAGGACCATCATCTTCTTTAGCCAAGTCTATTTTCTCGAACTCCTGGATCTATCCTTCATGTACCCAGGTTCCTCTTTTATTTCTCTACAAACTCCTGAACTCTAGAATTATCAATCACCAAACACTACCCCTGGTTGTCCAACAAAAAGCATTCGTAAACCAAGTCATCCTCATATTCTATACTTTCAGCTTCCTTCTCACACATTCATAACGTGTATATAATTCTGCCATTAGGCAAAACTACCTTCTTGCTCTATCGAGAGTCCTCTTCTTTAAAGGGGCACTTCTAATGATTATCGTTCAACTCTCTTGCAGTATGCCTACTAAGAATGCTCTGAGCCTGGAATTAGTGCTCAAGTGGATCAATGCGACAACTCATTCGGTCCCGGAGCTGCCTCGATAGACTAGGGAGCCTTGCTACATCTAAATAACGCTCTTCTTTGTAAGCCACCACCATTCTAGCGAGCGCTCACACTCTCTCTCGGGTGGTTGGGGCCCTTTTTCCCCCAATATATCTTGATACCTTCGTGGCTTCTTCTGTCAGATCTATGTAAAAGGCAGCGTCCACCATATGAGCTTCCTCCTTTGCAAAGGGTTTTTTGGATACTCGAATCACCACCTCCTTGCCTTTTATGTTTGCCTTAGTGCATTGATGATACATGGAGGGTACCAACCCATAGTTATGCATCCATAACCTAACAACCAGATGTTGGTACAATGGCTCGCAGTTCATGATATGGAATTTGATGTGGGAGGTGATATTACCCATTGTGATGCCTATATTGACATACCCCACAGATTTATTATCATACCCTAAAATTTCCAATGAATGTGGCACTATCCTTATCTTTGACAGGGCAGTGACATAAAAGGACCCAATAGGAATAATGTTGATGGAAGCTCCCCCATCTGATAGGACACGAGAGAAAACACAATCATTCACGAATGTCGTAACATACAAAGGTCTGTTGTGGGGGTACCTAATCAGTCTATCAGATTCTGAGAACGTGACTTCGGAGAGGTACCTTCTTATGACCTTGGCTATAGTCCCTTTACATTTTAGGTGTGATGCCATATTCTTCTTTACAATTTCTAAGATGTCTCACGTAACCTCCAGTCGCGAGTTCTCGGGGAGCCCAATCTGATCGTAGAACGAACCGAACTCATAGACATATTCTTCATCTCTATATGCAGCCTCATCGTAGGCTATCACTACATTTACCTCCTCCAGAGAGCAGGCTCCCATTTGCCTACTTAGTCCCTCGATAGGGTCATACTCTTCTCTTTCTTGTTCATCTTCTTTCTCCGTCTCAGCCTCTAATTGGAGCTGAGACATCTTAAAAGTTCATTCCTCTAGAGATTATTCAAAGTCATTCTCTTCGAACCACTGATCTCTCATCAGTCGTTCAGCCTCTTCATCAAAAGTGATGGCTATATGGTCCCCATGAGTTGGTAAAGGATTATCGTTCACGTTAGCTTATGGTAGCTAGATGTCTTCATTCTTTACGTGATGGTTAATCAACTTTCTTAGCGAGAAACACAACTTGGTGGGGTGATTCACTCTATTATGAAGTGCACAATAATGAGGTTTCTCTCTGATATGACCAAAATGTACCCTCGTCTCTTAGGACGATAGGCATCTCATCTCACGGTCGATTCATCACAAGAGCCTCACATATCATTAGTGGGGTCATCCAGATAAGGGTCAACATCAGCAGGGTCGTCCATGGCTTAATCCTCAGTAGGGTCGTCCAGATAAGGGTCGGCCTTAATTGGGTCGGCCATGGCTTAATCATTGGCAGGGTCATCCAAAAAAGGGTCGGCCTCAGTAGGGTCAGCCACGGCTTAATCATTGGCAGGGTCATCCAGATAAGGGTGGGCCTCAGTAGGGTCGGCCATGGCTAAATCCTTAGCAGGGTCATCCAGATAAGGGTCGGCCTTAGTAGGGTTGGCCATGGATAAATCCTCAGCAGGGTCGTCCAGATAAGGGTCGCCCTCAGTAGGGTCGACCATGGATAAATCCTCAGTAGGGTCGTCCAGATAAGGGTCAGCCTCAGTAGGGTTGGCCACGGCTTAATTATTGGCGGGGTCATCCTGATAAGGGTTGGACTTAGCAGGGTCGGCCACGGCTTAATCCTCAGTAGGGTCGGCCACAACTTAATCATCAATAGGGTCTTCCAGATAAGGGTCAGCCTTGGTAGGGTCGGCCACGGCTTAATCATTGGCAGGGTCATCTAGATAAGGGTCAGCCTCAGTAGGGTCAGCCATGGCTTATCATTGGTAGGGTCATCCAGATAAGGGTCAGAACAGAAGACGTTGGCCTCAGCCTCAGCCTCATAACTCTCATACAGCAGCTCAGCCTCAACCTCAGCCTCAGCCTCATAGATAATCACATTGTGCCTCGACCTCGGCCTTCTCCAGCATCAATATCATCTCATCCACAGCCAAGTTGACAATAAGCTTATGACAACCATCAACAAGGTCGTCTCTTATAAGGTCAGCCCTTCATATACCATCCTCGTCTCTTCATCAGTCGAGGTCAGTAGAGTCTCATGGGCTCAATCAATTGCCAACATCATCATTGGACTCAACCGACGTTACAGCTACCTCACACCTAACCTCAGCCAACCCTCATGGCTAAGGTCATCATGATTAGAGATAAGACAAAGAAACTATAGTCGATTCCACCAAACTCATACTCATCTAGGCTGAGGTTACATCAGTCAAGGACACAGGGCTGAGCTTTTACAAGCACATGTAAGGTTTGGAACATGTGGGCAAATCAGTTATAACCGAATCATTACACTCGTGTGAGGTAATATTGAGGTCATCACTATCTACATAAGATCAGCCAGGTGTCACTCTCATACTGGTTCGATCCTCATGCACATGCTCATTGCATGCTTGGGGGGTACATTACACCCCCCAAGCACTATATATAGAGGTTATCCTCTACCTTGTAAAGGCATCTAAAATTACAACCCTAGATGAAACTCTGTCATTTTACACAGTAGAGAGAGAAATCTTGAGAGATTGTATCCATGGCCATTAGTGCCTTCATTCAGTGATATTACTCACACACACTCATAATGGACGTACGCCATATTAGCTGAACCACTTACATTCAAGTGTTCACCCCCTTCTCCTCATCTCTTTATACATATATACATATATTCTCCTATGATGCCATTATTATCACTTGTTTGAGCTTGTCAACACCTTAGCTGGTGGTGATATTTCTTGCATCATCATTTTGGCACCGTATGTGGGAACGAGAAGACATTGCATGGAGTTGTTTCACCATTGAAAGAGGTCCCTAAAGGTATTAATCTCTTTAGTTTTAACATATGGCACCGGAGCTTCCACCACCTTCTCCACCATCCGGTACTGGAGGACCTAGTTCCAGCCAGGCACCACCCCAATCCAAAATGATTGAGGTCGCAGTAGCCTTGAAGTCCTTGACTGCAACGCAACAAGCAATGAAGGAGAAATTTGCATAGCTTAATTAAAATATGATGAGGCCACCTGGGGTCTCACCGTAAATGATTACTCCGGCGGCTATTCAACCCCATCCTGAAGCCAGGGGACCACCCCCAAGCATCGCAAAAGGATGAACCTACCCCCCAGTGGAGGAGGGACATTGCTGACCCTAGGCATTTACGTCTGGAGAGGTAAGGAAACCCTTGCCCTGAGGATAGGTATGATGATATAGAGGCATAAGATTCTCCAGAAGATTGTTGGGAGCCGAATGAGGTTTCGAATAACACGGTACGTCCTATCCAGAAGAGCAGAGGTTGTGAGGGAAGAAGAGATGGGGGTGTCCAACAAAGAGATTCATCTTTTGATTGCTTGAGCAGAGGGTCAGCCTTTCAAACCCTCGGCCCAGTTAATGACCTAAGACAGAGGTTATCCAGGTCACGAAGTGCTGTCGGCTCTCAAAGGAAAGAGAGGGAACATCGACATATTATCATGGCGACATCAGGATGGCCGACCCCAGTAAGGCCGAGACGTGGATCAAGAAGAGGTAAATAGCCAACGCTCTGCAGCGGCTGGGGAACCCTCAGTTCACCCCTTGGAGGTGGCTGGGGACAGCCTCGGCCAGGCCAACGTTGCAAAGACATGGAACGATTCCATTCAATGCCTTGAAGTGAAGATAGGGGACCTCAATGAAAGCCGAGACCCACTGCAAAGAGGTTTCTCAGAAGTTTCCCCATTCGTGGTAAGGATAGTGAACTTCCCAAACCTTGCCAAGTTCAAACCTCCTACGATGTCTCCCAAGTATGATGGTAGTATCAACCCTGCGCATCATATTTAGATGTACCAGTCTGTAGCGAACATTTATTCAATCCCAGATAAGATAAGGTGTCGGGACTTCTCCGGGACTTTAACAGGAGCTGCACACATCTCGTTCACCTCTCTTTCGAAGAACTCTATTAAGAACTTTAAGGGCTTGGCTGGACGATTTATTCATAACTTCTATTTTAGGGTAAGACCTCAAAAGAACACCAGTCATTTGTTATATGTCAAGCAGGGAAAAAATGAGAGCCTAACATTGCAAGATTTAACAACGAAAAGCTAGAAGTGGAATATTATGAAGAGAGTATAGATATGACGGCTCTCATTGGAGGACTTCAGAAGGGAAATATACTATGGAAGCTTTCTCAAGACCCCCCAAAATCTATGGTCGAGCTGTTGGCAACAACTGGTAAGGTCATGAATGTCGAGGAAGCCATTTCTTCCAAAGAAGAGGATAAAACTGGTGGAATCAAGTCTCATAAATCCAAGAAAAAGGACAGGAAGATGCTGAGATCAAATAGGCAGCCTACCAACAGAGAACAGTAAAGTTTTACAATTAAAGGGTGAAATTAAGACCTATAGCTGTGGGAGACCTAGTTCTAAAAAAGACGTTGTAAATATCAAATAAGCTCCACCCGAACTGGCATGGTCCTTATAAAGTAGTCGACGAATTTGTACCGGGTACCTACCGGGTAGAAAACCTCTAAGGGGAACCTTTCTCCAATCCATGGAATGTTGATCACCTGAAGAAGTATTACATATGATGTTGCAGTTGTTTCTTTGTAATACATGTATCATTTTAAAAATAGGATGTGTCAATACTATTTCATTATCCTTAAACATGATTAATTTGGTGAAAATTATGAGGCTGAACATCATATTATGGTGACCTGCGACCTTAAACATCATGATTTGGTGACACAGTATAAGGTAAAACATCATAATTTGATGACCTCAGACCTTAAACATCATTAACTTGGTGATCTCATATTCGAAACATCATTAACTTGGTGACATGAGAGTTGATCTCATATCTGAAACATCATTAACTTGGTGACATGAGAGTTAACATCATTAACTTGGTGGCCTCATATCTGAGACAAACATCATTAACTTGGTGATCTCATATATGAAACATCATTAACTTGGTGACATGAGAGTTAACATCATTAACTTGGTGTCCTCATATCTGAGACAAACATCATGAACTTGGTGATTTCATATCTGAAACATCATTAACTTGGTGACATGAGAGTTAACATCATTAACTTGGTGGCCTCATATCTGAGACAAACATCATTAACTTGGTGATCACATATCTGAAATATCATTAACTTGCTAACATGAGAGTTAACATCATTAACTTAGTGGCCTCATATCTAAGACAAACATCATTAACTTCGTGATCTCATATCTGAAACATCATTAACTTAGCGACATGAGAGTTAACATCACTAACTTGGTGGCCTCATATCTGAGACAAACATCATTAACATGGTGATCTCATATCAAAAACATCATTAAATTGGTGACATGCTAGTTAACATCATTAACTTGGTGGCCTCATATCTGAGACAAACATCATTAACTTGGTGATCTCATATCTGAAACATCATTAACTTGGTGACATGAGAGTTAACATCATTAACTTGGTGGCCTCATATCTGAGACAAACATCATTAACTTCGTGATCTCATATCTGAAACATCATTAACTTGGTGACATGAGAGTTAACATCATTAACTTGGTGGCCTCATATCTGAGACAAACATCATTAACTTGGTGATCTCATATCTGAAACATTATTAACTTGCTGACATGAGATTTAACATCATTAACTTGGTGGCCTCATATCTGAGAGAAACATCATTAACTTGGTGATCTCATATCTGAAACATCATTAACTTGGTGACATGAGAGTTAACATCATTAACTTGGTGGCCTCATATCTGAGAGAAACATCATTAACTTGGTGATCTCATATCTGAAACATCATTAAATTAGTGACATGTGAGTTAACATCATTAACTTGGTGGTCTCATATCTGAGATAAACATCATTAACTTGCTGATCTCATATCTGAAACATCATTAACGTGGTGACATGAGAGTTAACATCATTAACTTGGTGGCCTCATATCTGAAACAAACATCATTTACTTGGTGATCTCATATCTGAAACGTCATTAACTTGGCGACAAAAGAGTTAAGATCATTAACTTGGTGGCCTAATATCTGAAACAATCATCATTAACTTGGTAATCTCATATTTGAAACATCATTAACTTTGTGACATGAGAGTTAACATCATTAACTTGGTGGCCTCATATCTGAGACAAACATCATTAAGTTGGTGATCTCATATCTGAAACATCATTAACTTGGTGACATCAGAGTTAACATCATTAACTTGGTGGACTCATATCTGGGACAAACATCATTAACTTGGTGATCTCATATTTAAAACCTTATTAACATGGTGACATGAGAGTTAACATCATTAACTTAGTGGCCTCATATCTGAGATAAACATCATTAACATGGTGATATCATATCTGAAACATCATTAACTTGGTGACTGGAGAGTTAGCATCATTAACTTGGTGGCCTCATATATGAGACAAACATCATTAACTTCGTGATCTCATATCTGAAACATCATTAATTTAGTGATGTCATACTTTGAAAACCATTGGCTTGGTAATAGACAAACAACATTGATATGCCCAAGTATACCCTTGTCCAAGCTTAGGACCCCTCAGCCAAGGCGAACCTTGAAAAATCATCAAACAGAGATTATGGATCGGCCTGAATCTCGACGCAGGAAGCCTCGTCCTCATTCATAATAGTACATCCGATGATATCATTTCTAGTAACTATCCTATTAGTAGATCGACTCATCATCTCGGCTTAGACCAACACAACCTCATCCTGCCAAAAGACTAGCTTATTATCTCGATCACATCCCAAACAGGACCCCTCGACTAAGGCCGGCCAACAGTGGTACCATCAGTTTGCGCAAAGTACAGAGAAGGATTTAAGCGTCAGAGGTCTTATGACCCAAGAACCCTCCATCTCGTAACCCGTATGAAAGAACGTCTCATCAACTTCTCGGCCCAAAGATACTTTATCCCTTAGCCTTCTATCTACATTGAAGACTAAGGGCTAGGGGGTAATTGATATGACCAAAATGTACCCTCATCATTTAGGACGATGGGAAACAAATCTCATGGATGATTCATCATAAAATCCTCACATATCATTGGCGGGATCATACAGATAAGGTTCATCCTTAGCAAGGTCAGCCATGGCTTGATCCTCAGCAGGGTCGTCCAGATAAGGGTCGACCTCAGTTGGGTCGACCACGGCTTAATCATTGGTAGGGTCATTCAGATAAGGGTCAGCCTCAGTAAGGTCGGCCATAGCTTAATCATTGGCAGGGTCGTCCAAATAAGAGTCGGCCTCAGTAGGATCGGCCATGGCTAAATCCTCAGTAGGTTCATCTATATAAGGGTTGGCCTGTGTAGGGTCGGCCATGGATAAATCCTCAACAGGATCGTCCAGATAAGGGTCGGCCTCAGTAGGGTCGGCCATGGCTTAATCATTGGCGGGGTCATCTAGATAAGGGTCGGTCTCAGTAGGGTTGGCCACGACTTAATCCTCAGTAGGGTCGGCCATGGCTTAATCAATGGCGGGGTCATCCAGATAAGGGTCGGCCTCAGCAGGGTCGACCACGGCTTAATCATTGGTAGGGTCGTCTAGATAAGGGTTAGCCTCAGTAAGGTCGGCCATAGCTTAATCATTGGCAGGGTCGTCCAAATAAGAGTCGGCCTCAGTAGGATCGGCCATGGCTAAATCCTCAGCAGGGTCATCTATATAAGGGTTGGCCTGAGTAGGGTCGTCCATGGATAAATCCTCAACGGGATCGTCCAGATAAGGGTCGGCCTCAGTAGGGTCGTCCATGGCTTAATCATTGGCGGGGTCATCTAGATAAGGGTCGGTCTCAGTAGGGTTGGCCATGACTTAATCCTCAGTAGGGTCGTCCATGGCTTAATCAATGGCGGGGTCATCCAGATAAGGGTCGGCCTCAGCAGGGTCGGCCATGGCTTAATCCTTGATAGGGTCGTCTAGATAAGGGTTAGCCTCAGTAGGGTCGGACACGGCTTAATCATTGGTAGGGTCGTCTAGATAAGGGTCGGCCTCAGTAGGGTCGGACATGGCTTATCATTGGCAGGGTCGTCCAGATAAGGGTCAAAACAGAAGACGTTAGCCTCTGCCTCATCCTCATAACTCTCATACAGCAGCTCAACCTCGACCTCAGCCTCATAGATTATCACACTATGCCTTGACCTCAACCTTCTCCAGTATCAATGTCATCTCAGCCATAGTCTAGTTGATAAGAAGCTTGTGACAACCATCAGCAAGGTTGTCTCGCATAAGGTCGTACCCTCATACACCAACCTCGTCTCTTCACCAGTCGAGGTCAGCAGAGTCTCTTGGGCTCAATCAACTGCCAACATCATCGGCCTTAGCCGACATTATAACTACCTCACACCTAACCTCGTCCAGCCCTCCTGGCCGAGGTGATCATGACTAAAGATAAGAAAAAGCAACTACAACCGATTCCACTAACCTCGTACTCATCCAGACTGAGGTTACATCAGTCAAGGACACAAGGCCGAGCATTTACAAGAACATGTAAGGTTTGGAACACATGGGAAAATCAGTTATAACCGAATCATTACCCTCACGTGAGGGAATATTGAGGTCATCATTATCTACATAAGATCAGCCCGGTGTCATTCTCATACTAGTTCGATCCTCATGCACATGCTCATTGCATGCTTGGGGGGCACATCACACCCCCCAAGCACTATATATAGAGGTCATCCTCTACCTTGTAAATGGATCCAAAATTACAACCCTAGCTGAAACTCTATCATTATATGCAGTAGAGAGAGAAAACTTGAGAGATTGTATCCATGGCCATTAGTGCTTTCATTCAGTGATATTACTCACACACACTCACAGTGGACGTAGTCCAGATTGGCTGAACCACTTACATTCAAGTTTTCATCCTCTTCTCCCCATCTCCTTCTACATATATAGATATATTCTCCTGTGCAGCCACTATTATCACTTACTTGAGCTTGTCAACACCTTAGCTGGTGGTGTTGTTTCCAGCATCATCACTCTCTGTCTCCTCGGGGAAGTTGTGTCGTGCTGGCATTGATTGGCGTACACACATTATCACGACCATAAGGTCATACAAGTTCAAGGCTTGTTCCACTGTGCAAGGTAGCTCGGGGGGATCTTACTTGCCTTCAAATCTTCTCTTGTTGCCTCTACCTCTTTTTCCTCCTCGGGCGCCACTGCTTTCCCCCTTACCCCTATAGTCTACATAATTGACCCTCGAGGGTACTCCTTTCCCCGAGGCAATTGCTGGCCTTAGTAGCAAGATTGATAAGGCAGGCACGGGCAATACGGGCCAGACCACCAAGGCGATGTTCATCACTGCTTTTAAGAACGCTGCGAACATACACTCGTGTGTTTTATTGATTAAGTGGCAAATATATTCAGGTAACAACCCTTCTGCACAAACTTGTAAAAGTTTATCCTCTCGCTTTTCCTTTCTTACGTTTAGAGAGCGCTCTCAAAACCTCCTAATATAAGCCATAACATCTTCCCTCGACTTCTACTTCTCATGTGATACTTGCATGAGTGTAAACTCATCTTCAACCCAAAAGAACTTTTGTACGGAAAAAACATGCAATTCCTCCCATGAGCCACGCTGCCTGGGACCAGGTGAGAATACCACGTGTATGTTTTCTCTAACAGGGAATTGGAAAACTCCCTCAACCTCAAATTTTTGTCGTTGCAATGGGCCCTAAGGCTTTCAATGAATCTCTGCACGTGATCCTTAGAGTTTGCACCTTTCCCCGTGTACTTCTCAAAGATTAGTGGAATATACCCTACTAGGGAGGGTTTATTGTTATATGCCTCTAGATATAAAGTACGAAAGTCATCATACACCGAAGAACTATCTCCCCCTTTAGACACTACTATGAACTTCAGTAGCTTTTTCTTCATTTCCTCCAAGCTGGCTGGTGGAGAACTGGTTGGCTGCAATGTCATCACTACTATCGCTGAAGCCGGTGGTTTATTTTTCTCTATGCCATCAGTCATAGCCTGAGTTACGAAAGTCATTCCCCAAACTTGCGCTACTAGCCCTGTCGTCAAAGGAGGGACCGTAATGGGAGCAACGTTGCCAAATGTTGGTGGAGCAGTGGGGAGAACACCGTTGAAAGTGGGCACAACAACTCCTCCTATAACAGTAGGAGCAGGTATTCCCGCTGGTGGCGTAGGGAAAGAGCTTACTCCCATAGGGACTCCTAGCATTGCCTGGACCTCTGGAATCTTGATGAACTCTATGAACAAACCCATGATCCCTTTTATTTGCGCTGGTGTTATTCCTTACTTTACACTCATCATTTTCGTCACACTGGTAGCGGATGCACTAGGCTCCGTTCATGCTACTCTCACTCCCTCAGGTAACATGTAGAGGTTTGCCTCCTCCTCACATTGTATAGTGTCGAATTCAATGATCCTGGCGTCCTTATCCTCTAGAATCTATTCAAAAGAGAATACCTCCCAAGCATAATATTTGACCTTGGTCAAACAGAGCTCGGGAACACCTAGTGGCCTTCGGATCAATTTTGGGGGAAAATGGATCATTCGTCTGAATGATTATGTTATTTCATCCATGGGTTGGATCGTTGGAAAGGGTTTCTAGTGCCTTTTGAAGATTCATCAGGATTCTTCTCTGACGATGAAGTTCATTGGGGTCAAATCGAAGCCCTGGAGCGCCCGGTGTCCTTTAGATCAGTTTACAATAATAAAAATGGTACGTTCATCTAAACCATTATACCGATTCATGCACACGGTAAATTATTGGAAAGGGGATTCATATCCATTCAAAGATTCACCAAGCTTTCACTCTGACAATGGAGTTGATTGGAGTCAAACGGGTCCTGGGAGCGCTCGGTGTCATCTATATCGGTACTTAGAGTATGACTTAGGTTTTTGTAGTGAAGGGAGGAGGTGCTAGGGACTTAAAGAGAGACTTAGGGGGTCCTTGAATGTGGTGTCTACAAAATTAATAATATTAGTCACACAAAAATTAAATAATAATAATAATAATAAATGTATGGGGTATTATATTAAATTTTGGATCTTACTTTGTATCATAACTAAATCCACTTACGAACTTCATTTGAAGATAACCATTTATTCTTATTATAGGTATCATGACAAAGACAATAAGATCCAATTACCAGCTTGCTTCAAAGGCAATGACTAAAATATCAATTGATTTTATAGTGTTCTAAACCACGAATGCAAGTGTATATATAACCACACCTTTCACAGATGATGACTTTGTATAAAGCCTTGCCCCAATTGCACAACTCGAGTTCTTTGTTCTATTAGACCAACTTATATTCATTTGAACCACTTTCTCAAAACATATTATCCTTATTCTTTTGATTAACTTATACCCCGCAAGAAAAAAGTACATCCTTATTGGAATTATTAATAAAGTCTCCACACCAAGAACAACAAACATTTTAAACCCAAAACTCTGAAGCTTATGAGGTGGCTCATAGAAATTCTTGATAAGGGTGGCAAGAAATAATCACAAAAGTGGTAATGTTACACCATTCGCCAGTGAAGCTATGAAACCTAGTATTAATAATAGGATCCCTGGCTTGTTCAAATATAACAAGCGATTAAGTAAAACTTTTCATAATTTTGATGATTCTAAAGCAGGGGCTTTGGGTTCTTCAGATTCTGTTTCCATGACATCGATTGAAGTGGCTACATTAAATGAAACTGAGGACGAATGATGGTTGTTGTTTCCAATTTTATATTATCCATGACTAATGGATCGTATGATGGAAACTTTCTGACTCGAATGTTTTCCCCCAGTCCACATTTATAACCTCTGCCCTGTCCTGGTCATTGGTAGTTTAATCAATTCTTGTAACTATATAAGTTGTAAGTAAGATACTTTAGAATCTTTTAGTCACTCAGAGTGTGAACCTGATTATTGAAAGGATGACAGTTTAGCAATGTTCATCCAAAAATATTTGTCACAACTATATAAAGGACCCATGAGGAATTTGTAATTAACGGAGTAGACATTTGTGGGATTTAATAGGTAGTTTATACAAGATAAGAGATAACTTATTTTGATATAACATATATTTTAATCAGTTCTTGGTTTTCTTGTGTTTCCTTTTTGTGTGATTCCTTCCTTAAGAAGGATTAGGTATAATTTGTATTATAAACAAGAGGTTAGGCTCCATTTTTATCACCACTTATAATTGTTATGAATATGAACCGAGATAAGGTAATCCCCAATTTTTATGTAAATAATACACTTTCGAAGGTTTACAATAAACTAAATCTCGTTAGGTGGTTGCAATGTATTGAGTGCTTGTGTTATGTTTATGAGTTAGGATTATAAATTAAAACAACCTATTGATAAATATTCGACAAAGGTCCATTATTGGAATCAACCAACACAAGTGGAGTATCACTCTTCTACGAACGATGGTTTGCCTCTCAATTTTTAGTTTCATTGTCAATGAAGGAACCACTATTAAATTCTCTATTTACGGAATTCAACAACATTTATTCTCGACGGCCAATATTCACCACTCTGGCACCGTCAACACCCATCCTAACTCTCTATTCTCTCCACCAGACATCACATTCCTTCTCCTCTATCTAAACCATCTTGAGGCCTTCATGAACATAAAAATGCAACTACTGCCACAATAGTGCACATGTCAGAAAGTTGAGGGAGGGGCCAAGAATTGTTGGTAAATATTTTGAGCTAATATTGAAATGGGGAAAATGTTCCAAATATCATTTGGTTCACATAATCTCTTCCAACTCTCCATTTTATCTTGCGGTCAAGATTTTTCTAAATGAGGGAATGAGTTGTAAGATGATCATAGGTGCGATCCATGGGGCTTTTGTCATTAATGTGGGGACTAGTAAAGAGATTCAATCGGGTAGTAGATATAAGTCAGGAGAGAACTTAGCTGCAATTAAGAGTTATTTTGGGTTAGTGTTGTATATTATTTTTATTTCACACAAGCACTAAGGGCTATAGCTCAGTTCGTAGAGCACCTAGTTTACACGCATGCCAATGTTTTTCAGGGGAGTCCATCATGCAATCAAAAGAAAAGAATTGATTTGTTATTAGATTCATCCCTTAGATTACCTAGAATTGAAGTAATTTGAAATTGATCAGGGAATAAATCTTAACTGCTTTCGAATTAATTTTATTGCTAATTGAGTTGTTTATTATAACAACTCAAAATAAATGTGTATATTCAAAATAGAAGATGTAAGGACACTGTTCCATTGAACCTACATGCCAAACATGCACACAGAAGACCTTCAATTTTTTGAAACAATAATACTACCCGGAAAAAGCGACATTATTAATTAAAACATACACAAAAATAACACAACATATTAATTTGAAATAAGTATTCCATGAATTAAATCAAAAGAAAACACATCAAATTTATAGAATATTAGGGTGTGCCCGTGCCAATAGCACGTTGAAAATAGAAGTCTAGTTAATATTCATTAAATTTAATGTGCTTTAATATGAAAAATATTATAATAAGATTTGTTTTTATTTCAAGCATATTATAATGTTGAACATCTCCCCATATAGTTAAATTTGATGATCATCTTCCAAAAAAATATAGTGCACACAAGGTGAATTATACTCATCCCTCTCCACATAACGTATATGTGCATTACAGGAACCAAACCTACAAACACAATTTTTTTAAAAAGACAATGGTATTAATAAACTAAATACAAAGAATTTAAAAATCATGAGAGTTCATTATTCAAATTTACTTCTTCATCCATTTGTTAATAATAAGCTAAATACTCACTTGTTCGTATATATCGCCATGCAAGAGGATGGGATAAGCAATTAAGTGTTGCAACCATTATTTGATTTATTATCATAAGCATGTTTGACTTTTTTATTGTAACACCCCGCGCGCCCAAGAGGACAAACGACATGCTACTACGATAAAAACCATGCTAAAACCATCCAAAATAAGTATAGATCATATAAATTCCACGATTTAAATATAACAAAACCACAATTCTTTTATTTCCACAATAACGATTACAATAAAGTTTCTCTCAAATATAAAATTCTCTAACTATAATAACACCACTAATTATACATCAAAAATATATCTTCCAATCCATTCTCTAAAACAAATCTCCATATTAGCCTATAGCGTCCCAATCCACGTTAACCTTCCAACTAAAAGAAAATACGGGAAAGTACACAATATGACAGGAATAGATACTCAAAAATTAATTAGCACGGTGAAATAAATCGCAAGAATACGAATCGCGTATACAAATCAAATGCAACACTCAAGCATTATATCAATATTAATTTCTCAATAACACGTCAATGAGTCACCAGGCCTCACCTCACCTCACCGTGCTTATGAAATCTCAAGCCATATCCGAATTTTTGACTTTTGGCGGGTGCCCATTCATCGTGCCATATTAAAATCTCACGACACCATGCTCAAATCACAATATAATATATCTCAATGAATCAATATTTAGATTCCAACAATTATTTCAGATTTCAAATGAATCACAATTCAACATGAGTACAATCGACACAGAAATACAAACGGAATACTCTCGAGAGAATTTAAGAGCATATTGTGTAAGTTTCGTACCTGAAAATCATCACATGAATAACCACATAATTTCAGCCTCTAAATGTGATCGCACCATCACGTTTCTCTCGCTAAAATAATTCAATCGCGTTCTACCCCCAACACCAGATAACCCCACATAAATTTCCAAATCTAAGGTTGAACATTGAATAAAATAGGGGGCTAGGATTTGTATATAGAGGAGAGGAAATAAAATATGTATTCTGCATTTTTGTGTTTGTGAAAAAGTGGTTTAAAGGTCCACCCATGACTTATTTTTATAAGGAAAAAAGATTGGAATTTGTAAAGCCTCCAACTCTTAAAAAACAAATTTGTTGACTCAAATCTGTGCATAGTCGATCGATCGATTCCCAGGGTTGATCGATCGACCGTACAGGTTTGGCGACAGTTCCCCCACAAAATGCTTATAAGGCAAAAATAAGTAAAAACAAATATTAAATCCGATTTCAATTCCGGTTGAAGTTTTATTCTTCTAAAATGAAAACCAACATATTTAACCAATAAAAATTACTAAATCCAAAAATTTATTTTTTTTCTCTAATTTTCCAAAATTAATTTTAAAATACCCGTTTAAAAAATTTGGGTTGTTACATTTACCATAAAATAGGTGCATGTTCATTTCCATAAATAGTCAAATTAAGTGGTTATGTTTATGTCTTGTCTTTGGTGTTTTGGGGAAGAAAATGGATTGCAAGCTTCCAATCTATATAATAAGGATCATTGTATGTACTTCATTGTTTTGACATACTTGTATAAGACAGTATTTCATAAGGTTTTATAGCCCTTATGAGAGTTCATATTTGTATAACCCTTACGAGAGTTTATTATTCAAATTAATTTATATGTACTCACGGTACTTCAACCATTTCTATTTACATCACATAATTTTCCTCGTCTAGCAAAGATTTAAGAATTTTTTTAACCGCCTTTTGCTAACACTACTTTTAACTGCTTTGTTATAAATTTTTTCCATTTCTCAGATATCCAATGTAGGTTTTCTTAAGTTCATGGTTACATTTTGAGATGTTACAGGAAGGTAGTATAGAGGTCAAAACCATTTTATTTTGTAGGAGTGTCTACCCTGCCTCTTATTATCAAATATATTATCATTATTGTCAAGCATCAATTTTTCCTTAAAAACATGTAATTGCATCCAGATCTTCCCCCCTATTAGGCTAAAAAGCATGGTTACTTCAAAGTTAAAGAAATAGGGTATTGAATACGGATACGACAAATAAGTGTTAGTTGACTTAATCAACAATTTTGAGTTTAGGATACAATTGGGGTTATTTTGCATATTTTTTGTCCCATAAATGGGGTCTTGGGACAATTTTAAAATGTCAAAAATCTACGTTTGATACTTGAGAAAAAGGTTTAGAACATAGAGCTATTGAATCACATATATAAAACATTTCTTACTATTATGCATCAGAAACAATAATTTATCCCCATACTTGACTTTTCTCTTTTAGAATATTGTGTATGATAGTATTGTAATAATTTTTTATCTCTCAATATACACATAATATAATCAAATTTATTTCATTACCATATCCTTTCTTTATTGAATACATTTTTGTTTTCATGGAATAAAACGGCTAGAAACAAAAAAAACAAGATATGAGATTTCTTTTTTATTTGTCATATGTTTGTATCGTATAGTAATGTAACAAATTGTGTATTTGATTTTCATTTTTTTTTAACTTATCCACTAGACCTATTGCTACTAGAATTGGCAATAGGGCTAGTATAGGGAGGGAGTGCACTCCTCAACCCGACCCCATATCGTATGCTCTCCCCCGACACTGCCCTAACCCCGTTTATATATGCCCCCATACCCGCCCCATGAAAAGCCCTCATCAAGGGCCTGCCCCCATCCTGACACTATCAAAAAGTGCAAGAGACAAACATAACAGTTAGAACTGAAATTTAACAAGATAATCACATTTCTTCTTCAAATCAATTCATCAAGCATGATCACACTAAAATTGATTTCTTAGCAGCATAAAATATTCTTACCAAACCAAATAGAGAATAACTGTTTGTTCTGAACAACTTTCATAGTCTAAGAATTCATAAAAAAAACTAAGATGATAAAAGATCGTAGTCAAAAGTCTTTTAAAGGCATGTTTTTTAATTGAGCTTTTCATATATTCAAAATTAAGAAAGTTTTGATATTTGACTTTTTTGTAAATGTCAAGTTTATGATTAACTGTCAATGCGGGGTTTCTGACTTAACTGTGGTGGTGGGTTTATGACATAATTGTGGTGGTGGGTTAATTGAGCTTTAAAAAGAATTCAGGTCTACTAAATAATTTTAGGGACAATGGCGAAGATGTTGAAAATTAGAGTTAGATTCAATGCAAATCTTGGGGTTAGTATCTTAAATAATCATGATTTCTGTTCTGAGACACCATCAATTAAAGAATAAACGTAAAAAGTTCTTGAATATTGAGCATACTATGACTTATTGTTTGCATATATGTTTAAATTGTGAGACTTTAGTTTCTAATGTTCCGATGGTGCTTATCTGCCTAATACAAACAGTTGTCAAGGTTCACATTCATCATGTCTAAGTTAATGTAAGAAGTTGAATTGTAATGCATAGTAAATTTGAAGGTAGAAGTAAGGCGAACATTCTTGATATGAATACAATAATGCAAGCTTAATCTTGATTAATTCTTTTGGTTAAATTAAAGATGTGTAAAACTTCTTCACTTACAAAGAAAGACATCATTTTACATCGCAATTGTAGATTGCTTTGTTCGAGTGAATTTATTAATTCAAAATATCGACCTGGATGTCAGATAAATAATGAGGCACGTTAGATTTTGATTTTTTTTTGGGTATGCCTCTAATGTCCTCAGTCCTTAGATATGCCTGATTGTCAAGTCGTCGGTGGTTTTTAGTGTGGGACTATAAAAAATTCTCCCTTGATGTTCTTTTATAACTCATTTAGATGTTTTTCTAGAAAGAGGCACTTATGGATAAAATTTTACATAATACCTTACATAGATCTATGATGATCATTTAATGTTCTAACATTTAATGTCATTTTCTAAATTTTAAGAAATCAATATTATGTGTTTAGATGCAAATGCAACACAACAACCATCTTCTTCGCGAACTTCATCTTAATCGTTGGGTGAGGAAGATGAGAAAATAAAATTCCAATCATAGTTAAAATTGAGGATCTATTGTTGGTGATAATAATAAGAAGTGGAATTCCTGTAAAGGGAATTTAGTGCGAAGTCTTATTCCGATTAGCTATGATGATGGGAAAAAGGTTCCACAACACTTCAAAGATGATGTATGGCGCAAATTAATGGTAATATTCAGTTTCTTTTGAGAATATTGTCCATACAAAATATTTTATCCTTTTTATAATACGAAACCTACATAGATATACCGTGAATTCAAAATTTTAATTTTTGAATCACAATATGTTTGTCCGTAAAGCAAATGTATAAACTCATTTGTTATTTTCTAACCTTTTGTTCTTTTTTATTTACATTTTTCTTCAGGTCCAATTTGAACTTAACATTTCGGCTGAAGTTGCTCTCCCTTTGCTTAAAAAACCTTAGTCCTAAAGTTTTGTGACCTTTAAGTCTAGTTTGCGAGATTATTTAAAGAAAAATGGTAATGAAGTTACTTAAGGCGTTCATCCTAAAATTTGGAAAAAAATTGTATAAAATGAAGAAAATCCCAAAAGGCAGCAACATATTTAAAATCGTGAAAATCGACAAAAATTTAAAAAAGTAAGCGTCCATGTATATAATTTTTAGTCTTGATACATTTTAGTCTCATACTTGAAATCAAACTTATAGGGAAAGAAAGAGCCTACCCAAATATTTAGGCAAATAGATAAGTGGGTTACGGGACAAATCAATGAAAATGGGAATGTGATGGCTAGCGCTAAGGTTAAATATGTAAGTATTTTATTGTTTGTTTGTGATATTATTTTTTCCTCCTTCAGTGTTTCCTGGTTTACATGTGTTTGTAATTTACCTTTTTGTTGTTCATACTATAAGATGAGTTAATGGATACTGAGAATAGAAGAAAATATGGAGAAGGATGTAGCCATGATGAGGGAGGCATCGACATCAATGTAGTTGTTGAAGTATTTTGGAAGGACAAAAGGGTAAGTGTTAATAAATATTCAAGCCATATCTCTAGGACACAACTTATTCATATTGAGATTGCGAGAGAGGCACTTGAACAGGGGCAAAAGAAAAATGCAAAATATGTGCGGAATATTTATGAGCTCAACTCAAGACTATACACTGCCGAGGATACCCTGATGGTAGCTTTTAATCTTCTTAAATTTCATCATGCCATGTTACAACTTCATTGGATTATTCGTTCTCTTAAATTTTACTTTTATTCCATGTTATGTATCGTATCAAACATGAATGAAAGTGGGGCACCATTAAACACTCCCATGAGTGATCAATACATCTCAATTAATCACCCTTCTCCTCTACCCCGAAACATGGACAATGTTTTTCTCATCGCTTGGTGCATCTCAAACTCATCATCCTACCCACGTTCCCATGAACGAACCCGAAGTCCTATTACTTAATAACTTTAGTAAAAATTTAGGAAAGGGTCATGTTGTGAAAGATCCATCGCGAGAAACGCATCATTTCAAATGTCCCCAAAATGGATAAAAGATAGGTTGCATGGAAAAAGTGTTCGACCCTGACTCTTAACTGTGGGAAGCTCCTCAAGATGGTTTTTATAACATGGATGGATTCATGAGTGGGGGATATCTCATATGGATCGATTCTTGGTTGAATTACATTTGATTCTGCTTATGGATCGATCATGACATTCCTCTTTATATATGTTTTTATGCATGCGAATCTTTTCTAGTATGTTTGTGTGGTTGCTCTATTGATATGCTTGTTATGGATTATGTATATTTATGCATTTATGGACAATGATATGATGGATATTGATTATGTATAGATTCCTTTCTCGCTCTCTTATTTTTTTTTTAACATATTCCAACTTCATTAATTATTCGAAAACTTTAACAAGCATGAATTTTTACAAATTGTTTTTTATGATTGTCTTTGATTACTTATGGTGGCACTCACTCAGTGCTAGCATTGATTTTGGAAGGGTGAGAAAAAGGTCAATTTGGTGGTTCCCTGAAATATATATATATATATATATATATATATACACACATTAGGGTATGCCCGTGCCTGAAGGCACGACGATAATTTTCAAAAGTGTACATCGTTGATAGGATCGGACGACGTATTTAGTTCGCAATAGATAAACGATTTTTGAAATAACTTATGGTACGAACCTGTTAGTTTAAAAAAAATTAAGCCAAATTTCCTTTGTTTATGAGCCAATCCACCCTTTTTAAGAAGAAAAATACCAAATATCATATGTATCACATGGAATCAAATGTATAGATCACAATAATAACTAAATAATTAACAAACCAATTATGTATTTTAAATCCATTCACAACCCCCAATAAGCACCACTATAGTTGTCAAATTATACACACTAAACCAATATAAAATAAATTAACACATTAGAAAAAAAAAACTATTTGTATTTCATTCAACAACAAAAAATAAAAATAAACTCTACTTTTGATTTCAAACATAGCAAAATGTTGATCATTTTGATTAATTTCAATTTACCGACAAAAGGCAGCAAATAATGTTTTATGCGCTCTATATATACTCTTACACGCTATTAGTCGAACATAAGAGCTTTTAAATCTACCTTGGGCTCGTGTCATATTAGTTTCTCCAATCTCTATCAAGACTTCTGTGCTCACTTCGAGCCAATCAATTAGACCCTTTGATCATTATTTTTTGTGTGTTAAAAAATATTTAAAGAACTTTTTGGTATTTGATCTTAAAAATAATTTAAAAAAATAATTTCTTATTAGAATAGTTTTTTTAAATTAGATTTTTTTATATTTTTTAAAATTATTTTTAACACATTTAATCCCTTAAACACCCATTTACCCAACATTCTCTTATTTTTAAAGGTTCTCCCCAACGACACCCTTTATTTTTAAACATATTTTTTTTTATTTTACCACATTTAAAACAATTTTTGTATTTCTTAAAACATTTTAAAGGTCCGCGTCAAACACCCACTTACCCAATATTTTCTTATTTTTAAAGGTTCGCACCAGCGACACCCTTATTTTTAAAATTTTTTATTTTATTTTACAACATTTAATGCAAATTTCGTATTTCTTAAAACTGTTTAAGTGTCCCCGTTAAAAAAATATTCTAATAAGAAATTGTTGTTTTGTTATTATTTTTAACTCGTTTAGTCACTCAAATACTCATTTATCCAATGTTTTCTTATTTTTAAAGGTTCGCGCTAACAACACCCTTTATTTTTGAACTTTTTTTTAATTTTACAACATTTAAACCAATTTTTTATTTCTTAAAACTGTTTAAAATGATTTTTTTTATTTTTTTTATATTAATATTAAAAATTCGAAAATTGTTTAATAGTTATTTATATTCAAAACTGTTTAAGAGTTATTTGAAAAAAAAATTATTTATATTAACAGTTTTTTGAAAAATAAAAATAAAACAGTGTAAAAATATAAAAAAAATGTTTTTTATTTATATTAATCTAACATTTATTTTTTTAAACATTTTTTTCAAAAAAAAATATAATTTTTATATTAAAATAGTGCTTTTTAGCAATACATTTTTTAATTTATAAAAATATTTTTTTCTAATAAAACAATGTCTTTTAAATATAAAAAAAGCAAATAATCTGTGCCAGTAGCCCGTGTAAAAAAAACCAAAATTTTTTTAATTTATAAAACTCATTCATGCCATGAGAAACCAAGAAAAGAAAAATATAATTCTCCACCCTGTACTAACCCGACTCGGGTAGTGTAGCAGTACTCTAGTTCCATGCCATGAGAAACCAATATGTATTTATTTTTTCAACTCTTGCAAAGTTGGCAATAGCAGTTCCTAATATCACTCCAAGTCTTTTATCAACTCTTGTTGAGTTGACTATATCTTTCTGAATGATTTTGTGCAGTTCCTAACATCACTCTGTGTCAGTTGGCTGACTGGAAAAAAAAAACACCCTTCATATTACTCTTTCATCTGCACATCAAATGTCTTAAAATTTCAGAATATGACAAATTTCTCTCATATATGTGTGCATCTTTTATCAGTATATTATCTGAGACTTCTTGGGATATATTTTTCCCTCTGCTGAACACAACATTTATACATCAAATTAGGCTACCGTCTTATTATGTTTCAGATTTCGTTTCTCTCATGTGCAAAAAAATCCACAACTATAAGAAGAAAGAAAAATCCATGAAATAAAAACAACAAATATCATACAATAGAAAATACATAAATCACCCAAAACGATTCTACAAAAGAAAACACAAACACAAATAAAGAAATACTTTTTTTTAATGCAACTTTCCAAAACATAAAAATCGGTATTTCTAAACTAAAAAAAAAAAAACTTTCCCAACATGAGGCATCATATAAGCTACTCAAATTAACCAACTCGGTTTGGACATTTTGTCAAATGCCTGAACTGTAAATTGAAACCCCCCGTAAACCCACCCACTGTACAACAATCTCTAGTCTTCGTCATCCCAAAAATGAACTGAAAGTGGAACACATCAAAGAATCGTGGTGATCTAGCAAAAATCAACAAAGTCATAAATCAACAGCAAGTAAAGGGTACAATATAGGGAGAGAAAGATAACACCGCAAATGTTATACCACTGTGTCCAGAATGGGTATCTGAAAAAAAAAGTATTAACTCAAGAGGGTTCTTCTAGACTATAAACTGTAATTGTGGGTCGTCTACCTTTGATCCCACAATTACATAGTTAAACATTCAAAGAACTTGCACACAATAATATAAATAACTCTCAACCCATTAACAAACACAAACCAATCATACTTTAAAAAGATATATGTAAATTTTTTAACAGCGACAGGTTGAGTCTATCTTGGGATGCTGCTAGTGAATCTCCAAATTTTTTTTACAGAGATACCAAAATAATAAGTAGTCAGAATTAGATTTTTTTTTTACTTTTCCCGTTTGTATTTGTGGGAGAAGACCCAAATATCCGCACCCAAATATGTCGAAACAAACGTGATCTAAACGGATCGAAAAATCTCCACCATTTATAAAAAAATGTGCAGTGAGAGTGGAACACCATATATGACAGAAATCCCATATGAACCCCCAAACAAAAACTAAAACATTGAGGCACAGAACCTTTGTAGAGAAAAATGTGCTGTGAGAGTGGTTGGTGAAAGTGAGACCACGTGGTGATCCAAATATATCTTCATAAAGAACAGTGTTTGTTGGCACATGGCTTGAGGTCTGGTGAAAGAGAAACACAGATAGATGGGTTTGCAGAGCATATGGCTCGAGGTCTCTGATTCTCATTAGGCCATCTCCAATGGACAACCTTCAAAAGATGTAAAACTACATTCTTTGCTTAACATTGTTTGGAGAGATTTCACACTCGGACAATGTATAAAAAGGAGTTGGGCGGCTAACAGTTCTCTGCTCACGCTATACATGAGTTTGGACGGTAATGTTTTACCCGCTCAAAGGTGTTTGGGATGGTTTTTCTTTTTTTGGGTTAGTTTTTCTTTTCTTTTTTATTTGGGATATACGTTGGACAGTTAACAGATTGCCGCCCACAGTCTGGGCGGATGAAAGTTGTCCGCTCACAAGTTGGGCGGCTAACATTTGTCCTCCCACCTGTAGGACCCACCCTTAACACATTGTCTATCGCCCATCTAAATTTACATTGCGGGTAGATTTTCTCTCAGCTAAATGTGTACATTTAGCTACCCACTGTGTGGATAAAAGAGCTAAATGTACACACTTAGCTTGCCCATTGGAGATGGCCTTATGTGATCTCAACTTTCAGTCCCAACAGATGGCTCGTTTTTGAATCATTAGATTTAAACTCCTAAAAATTCATCTCAGCCATCGGTAAAAAGAAAAAAAATCCTCCTTATTATGACATCATCAAGTAAGCTTATGACATACATAAGTTTCTTACATTATTATATAGATATATATTGAATATACGGTATTTTCTAACGAAGTAAACCCGTTAAAAATTCCCAATTATAACGGTTTAGATCTGTTAGTAAATAAAAGGAAAAACATAAATGTGAAAATAAATCCTCACATAAATAATGGTTTTTATTATTTAAAACGGTTATCATCCGTTATGAATACCAAAATTTCTAATGATTTTAATCCGTTAGAATTCATAAATTTATTAACGGGTTGTGTTCTATAGAAATCGTATTCCTAACACATTATTCCTAATGGACATATTCGTTAGAAAATTTATTACTAACACTCACTGTGTGTTATTAAAAGGCCATTGTGGTGTAATGACTCATACACGATGTATATATAGCACAAAAATTACTGTTATGATGTCTCTCCCTTGTGTTCTTCTCTTGTGTGTAGGAGGGTAGTGTGACAGGGGTCTGGTAAGATAATGAAACAGGTGAGGCGTGACCCACTTCAATGAACTCTGCCTCCAAGGTCTATAAGATTTTCTAGAGAAGCACCTAGTAAAATCTTCCCGTTTTGGTGAAAATGGAACCAAAGGTAGAACAACCTCTTGTAAGAAGATGAACTTCACAACAATAATAGTAACTTTTCTCAAAAGGATCTCTTGAAAATGATGGTTGTCAAAGTGGTAGAAGAAACAAGCACTTAGCATTTAGAAAGAGAGTGGGGAGAGAATACTAGGTGGTCTTGTGTGAGTTTGACAGAGTAACTGTGTGACCTGAGCTTCTGATATCTGATTTGACCTCACCAGTTGTCCAGTTTATAGGTGAACATGGGGCTGGTTTGGGCCTTTTAGGTGCCAAAATCAAGAAGGAACTTAGAGGGACAACCTATGCAATGTACATTTTGTCCCTACTACGTCTGCAGTCATTTGTCCCCTCTGACAGACAACACCTGTGTACACCAAAGTCAAAAAGTAAATACATCTCTTAATAGAGACAAAATATTTGATTTGGTAAATATCTTTTAAAATGGTAACTTGTGGTACAAACTTTGAAAACTTGAGAGGGGACTCGAGGACCAACTCCTCTAAAGCCATCAAACTTGAGAGGGGTCTTGAGTATGGATGGAAATTTAACCCGACTCACAGGAGCCCCACCCTGCCCTGGCCCTAATGGGGCGGGTTTTAAAACCTGATTAATGAATTAGGAGCGGGTATGGGTTTTTAGAAAAAAATTGTTTATTAAATGGGGCAGGTTTGGAGTTAATACAAATAAAAACGTCATGCCCCACCTCGTCTAACTTATGCCTACATAAATACCCTTTATATGTTTGTTAATTACAATTAAAACATACACACAAAAAAAAGCTTTAGATATGTGTTAATTTTGTAGAAAATCTATGTGGAAACATGGATTGACAATTGGGAGAATGTCTCACATATTGAAATACAAACCATTGTAGACTTCTAAGACTATAATGTGATTTTTTAAATTATTACTATTTTTAAAATTACCTTGACTCGTAGGAGACCCGACCCACCCTGCTTATTGAATGGGGAGGGTTAGGAGTTAATTTTAATAAAACCGCCCCACCCCATTTACTAAATAGGGTGGGTTAGGATTTTTGAATACCCGCCACATTGCCATCCCTAGTCTCGAGGACCCCCTTCTCTAAATTCATTTTATAAAAAAGTTCATTTTTCTCAAGCAACCTCTTAGTTTCTCACTTCAATTATGATTGGGTATGAACTGTGTAAGGACTTGGGTAACCCCTAGGGTATTTCTACTAGTATTATCTCTATATTACAGTGCTAAGTGATTGAGCTTGCTCAACAAACCTTGTTCATCAGCCACCAATTCGAAACTCCCAAGAGATCCCAACTGGCCTATATGAGCTCTGCCTGCTCAACTAGGCTACATGTGCAAGAAAGTAAGTACTAGTACTTATATTCTATAAAAGAATAAATTTTTCATGATCAGGGGTTGTTCATGGTAGACCCCCTCATCCTGGCCTACTTTGTTCTTTGGGTCACTACTTGGACCCTCTTATTGTAACACAAATCATGTTTGAACAATTACTAGAGGAGTCCTTTATTGGACTTCCTCACTAGATTTTACATTTTAGTTGGCCTTGGAAGAGGGGTACCTCATTTTAGGACTCCCTCGCCCAGGTATCATTTCAATTGGATTTGGTAATGGGAGGTCCCTTATCCAAACTATATCATCTTGGGAATTATAAGGAGGTAAGGGACCCAAACTATCTTTGTAACTGGAAGGAGGGTCTGTAGGGGTCCCTCGCCCAAATTCCTTTGGAATCTTGAAGGAAGGGATGAAGGGGTCCCTCGCCCAAATTATCTTTAGAGCTGTAAGGAGGGGCTGGAGGGGTCCCTCGCCCAAATTATCTTTGGAACAGAAAGGGGAGATGATGGGGTACCTCCTCTAAATTATCTTCAGAATTTGGAGCAAGGGGATCTCGACTAAATGCCTTTAGAATCTATAAGGAGGACATGGAGGGATCCCTCGCCCAAATTATCTCTGGAACTAGAAGGAGAGGCTAGAGGGGTCCCTCGCCTAAATTATCTTTGGAACTAGAAGGGGGATGGAGGGGTCCATCTCTTAGGAATATTGTACCAAAATCAAAACACCCCTCTACATTAGCCCCTCGTGCAAAGTCTTTTGTGTTGGGCAGACCAAAAGGATTTGTATGCCATGCATACAATTTTTAATTTTCAGGGACCCTAGGGTTTCTCCATCATCACCCCTAGGGTTATTAAATGAACCGTCCCTTCATTCTATGTTTTGGAGTCTTAAGGAACCACGTGTCAACATGGGAACTATCATCCCATGATTTGGGTGAAAACCTGTAAATCTTTTTATTTTCCCATATGTCCGTTAATTTCCAAATAAAGACCATTTTTTTAATAAAAATCTTTCACTTTTACAAAGTTATCAATCATTCACAGAGAGTTGAGATTTCTGGCGAGAAAGAACCTCCATAGTTTTCTTTTAATATTTTCTAAAAAAAATCACTACAAATGGCTTCATCATTGCCAAACACTTCTTACGGTGTTTCCACCACCATCATTCCCATTGTCATCGATTCTTTACTCATCTCTATTAAAATTTATAGGGTGGGGCCACTGGTATCGCCACTATAACCATCGCCCAAAGTCATTTTGTTGCCACAATGTCTAGTGGTTCACTTCTCATCGCCGGTGTCACCAAGGGTTCCTCGTGATCAGGGGTTTCTTATTTTAAAGCCCCTGCCACCAAGGGTACCTTATCTGACGGAGTTGGTTTTGAGCAAGGTTCTTCTAGGGTTTCTATTAACAGAGGACTTGATTTTGGGGTTGATGTATCCAAGGGTTCCTCGCTAATAGGTATGGCTACTAAGGGTTCCTCGCCCACAACCTTGATATCTGAAGATTTCTCAATTGGGGGAGTTGTTAGAGGAGGTTCCTCATCCCAACCACCTATGATAGGGGGGTCCTCATTAGGAAATTTTACAACTGAGGGTTCTTCGGGGATGGTTGCTTCTAGTAGGTGTTCCTCTCTAGAAACACCTATCGTTGAGGGTTCCTCATTGGGAACCTCTGTTGCTGAGAGCTCCTCATTGGGGGCAAGGATTGGGGGTTCCTCACTGGAACCATATTTTACTAGGGGTTCCTCGTCTTAAGCAATAGATGTTTGGGGTATCTCAACCACTTTTTGTCATTCTCAATCTTACCAAGACTATATGCACACTCACCAAGGAAGGGGTTTTGGTCTCTACCATCGTGCACCTTGTTTTGGGACATATGATAAATTTATGGCCTCTCTTTCCCAGATTGAGGAGAAATCTGTTGCAAAAACTGTCGAGCAACCCCATGTGGGGTTAGCTGAGTCTACTGATTTTTCCATCATTCTTTATGATTCTATTCTTAGAGTTAGAATCAATCGTGGTGATTTTCCTCATTATAATGTCGCAATCAAATCTTCAGGGGGTGCTCCTGAGGAGTGGGCCACTTGGGTTGATTATATTCTTGTTGTCCCTTTTTATAAGGCTGTTCTCGAGAGACTTGGCCTTCTCACTGCAATTGATAGTTTGAAACCTTGAACTATGGCTAAACATGGCTCCACCGTGAACCTTTTGATTTCTCGTTGGAGCAGAGAGTCTCACACTTTTATGACTGGTTAGGGTTAGTTCACTATTACCATGGAGGATGCCTATTAGTTGTTCACCTTTCCTTTCTTGGGGGTCATATTTTCACCAATGGATATGAGGACCCCCTTGAGCAGGAGATGGTGGAATAACTGCAGTCAACCCTTTTTGAGTGTTTGAGGTATATGGCTATTAATGTAACTAGTCTTACCAAGCACACTTTTTTTTAGCAACCACCCAAGAGAGAGTCTTCTTGTAGAGTTCTCAAAAGTTAGGATAGTCCTAAGCTTCACTCCCCATCACACTTGGCTACTTTCCTAGTTATTTTTCTGAGTATATTCTTGCTCTCAAGTAAGCAAGAAGACTCTCATCGTGAGCTTCTTTTTAGATTGGTTGTGAGGCTGGCACGAGGGAGTATTGTGACCCTTGGTGCCTTCACCCTTGAGTCCCTTTATACTTGGTTAGATACCACCCATGTAGATGTTGAGAGATCTTGTGGACGCTACGATGTCACTATTTTTTCCAACTCCCTTATCCAAATGGCCTTTTTGTTTGAGCATTTTCCCCAATTTGGCCCAGTAGCAAAGGCCAGTCACAACGATGCTTCGCACCTCATGAGGTGGAACAAGAATTCCCCTAAGAAGCCCCTAGGGTCTCTTATTAATAATGCTGATGAATTCTTTTTTTCCCTTACAGAAAATTCTTCGATGGAACTTTTATCTTACTTTCTTTCCTGAGTGACGGTGGTACTTTTTACTGCCATTCGGACGCAAATTCTATCTCTTCTTGTCCCCACATCAACGTGGTGATGATATTATTGCCAGGCCTACTTCTTTCTTTGATCCAGCTGGGTAAGAGAATTGAATTCTATAATTCTAAGCGGGTGAGGAGACAGATTAGTTATGACCAAGTTATTCACACTGCTCCCTATCCCTCGATCAGCGAACCTTTAGAGTTATATTTGGAAGCGTGTAGGAATTTACTTTTTAGGGGATGATCCATATATTAATCCATTTAGGAGGATTATATGTGCCTCCCTGTGACCACTTACCTCTTTCACCTCTTCCCAGTTCCTACTTTGGCAGTGGAAGGTTTTTCTCATTCAAAACTGTGTGGTCTGGCCTCCCCATGAGACCATTCCCACCACGTACATCAAATCTCAGTTCTTAATCAAAAGAAATTAAAAATAATTTGGCATCTCAATACTACACCTAAGACGCCTCTTGAGAACGTTGTCCCTATCTTGGTTAAGCAACTCCTTGATGAGTCCACCTATCTAAAGTAACCTAAACCATTGCCTCCAAAGTCTAAAGGCCAATCCAAAGATAAAGGACAGGCAAAAGCTTCTACTACAGGCTAGATAAAGAACCTTGACATGGACATGTCAAATTTTATCCCATCTACTACCACTTCTCCCTTTTTCCCTTCTCTTGTGAGGACTAGGGATGCCAAGAAAAGAAGGGGGTTGATAATGATGTTGTTGCTCCTTTTGCGCTGGACCAGGAGTCAGATACTAATGATCTCAGATTATAGGAGACCTATAAGATTTTTTGAGAGCGTGGTTATGAGGCTCTAGGCTTTTCCTATAAGGATCCACTCATTACATCCATTCCAGTTGTAGAAGGCACTATACCCGAATCTTCTTTACTTAGTGAAGCTTTCTTTCATGGATTTTCACATGTAAGATCCCCTTCCCACTCATTTGAAGAGGAATTTGGTTGACTACGGAATCACTCCTTCCTACAATGACCATAGTTATTCTTCAAATGTTGTGGATGGTGTGGACTTCCATGGTGAAATCACGATTAACACTTTGCCTTGTTATTAGTTTCGAGGGGATCTTATAGTGATGACGAGACGTTGCATTATCCATCAGGGACTAGCTCTACTTCTAGATGCCTTGCATATGGATAGACTGTGTGTTCTGATGCAGTAAGTCTTTCTTTACTTAAACTTTAACTTGAATAATTTTCTTTTCTTTTCGTCATTGACTCATTTACTAAAAAAAATATTACGGTGCTTTCACAGGTTACTTCTGCTAAGACGATTGGCCCCTCGCCTCCTCTACTTCTTCGTGCTCCTTTCCAGTGAGATGGGAATTCTATGCTTGTGTCCTCCAAAGGTCTTTATAGAGTGGTTAGCTACTTTTTCCCCCAAATTAACATGTCTTTTTTTTAAATCCTTGATAGTCGTGACTTACACTTATCTTGTTAAGTGTTACCTTTCTTCCTTGCAGCTTTCCTCAGTGCATCCTACCAGCACCAGAGTCTCTTCTATAACCTCGAGGATTGTTTAGATATCTCACTGATTTATAGAAGTGTATGGTTTCATTGTTCCTTTTTTTTAATTATTTCTCATGTGTTCTCTATTTATTTATACTTGAGGAGGGTTGTGCCTTCCAGTTTCGCTACTTTATCTTCCTCTATTTCAGCAACAGGCACTTGTGAAGCTAGGTCCCCTTCTTCCTCACTCTTATAGGTATTCATATTCTCCCCCCCCCCCCCCCCCCCCCCCACACACACACCCTTTTTATATTTTTCCTTTGATGTTCATCCTTATGGTTCCTACTTACTTTTCAATTTATCAATTTTATTTCCTCAAGGTCCTGTACTTCTTGGCCTCTTTTCTACTAGAGAGATTCTTCCCTTTTTCTCGGATTATTATTTCAGGGTTTCCCCCCTTAGGGAGGATTTTTATCCCTCGAGTCTTCATTTATATGGATGGTAGGACTTTGGTCCAACCCATTCCTCGCGGGCCAGTATTTACTATGGCCTCAATTATTGAGCCTACTTCGTAGGCTTCTCCTTCTCTTCAGGTATTAATAACTTTTTCTCCCATTTTATTTATGATAATGGAAGTTCTTATTGCTTTTTTAATGAGCAGGTCACTACCACAGTCCCTACTAGGCCAACGGTCATCTTCCACTCTTCTTCTTTAGTGAGGACTCAGGTATTCCTTTATCTTTCTGCATGTGGTTTCTCTGCCTAGCTTACACTGACAAGCCATTTTTTTAATATCTTTTGTTGGATCCTAGCACTACTTCATCAGTGATTCTTGCTACTATGTCTGTAGCAGCCCCTGCTGCAGTTGAGCCATCTAGCCCTACTATTTCTAGCGAGAGTCCTATCATAGTACCTCTTCCTGTAAATATTTCCATTATAAGTATTTAAATTTTTTATATGCTTATTTTTTCATGAGGTAACTAATTTGCTAACACTTATGTCTTTTTCTTCACTTAAATGCTAGTTTTTCAGAGGCTTCTTTATCTATCGTGCCCGTGGTCAGTATTATGAAGGCAGCCCCTCATGCATCGCTCACAGTGCCCCCTTGACTTCTGTGGGGGTAATCAATCAGGTATCATGTATTTCTTGTATGAGAGTAGCTATTTTTGCGCCACTATTTTGACTTATATCCTTTCTAATCTTGTTATCAAGCCAGCATAGCTGAGGTTCCTGTGCTGTGGGACTTGTTACAAGTTTTGTTCTCGTTACTGTGGGGCCTCCGGCTAGTGTCCTCGATGAGGCTATCCAGGTAAATACTTGGTTTTTTGTACTTTTCAAATTTTCTTATAGTGTGAAAATATTTACTAACACTTACTTGTTTTCTTATTCTCACGTTAGTGCTGCAATTGCTCTGGTGACTGTGGAAGACATTGGGGAGATAGCTGCGAGGGAGGTATTATACTTTCATACCCTTCACTCCTTTTTGTTTCCCCTTTTCTTCTTGATTTTACTGTGTAAGTATGCCCACCTTCACCATTATTTCATTGTTTTCGAGGTAGTGAGGTAGTTTCTTTGATAACTGTGGAGCACATTGGAGAGATAGCTACGAGAGAGGTATTATACTGTCATACCCTTTTCTCCTTTATACTTATCCTTTTTCTTCTTGCTTTTACTGTGAACCTTCAACCTTATTTCATTGTTTCCAAGCTAGTGAGGTGGTCATTCCTGGTTTTGCAAAGCGGGCGGAAAGTGATGTGCTGCGCACTCCTCAAGTATTTAACTGCCATACCCAAGTTACTGTTAACTGTTTGGTTTCATAATCTTCCTTCTTTTTTTAACTTGTAAAATGTAATGCTATTTTTCTTTGCTATTTTGTTTCCTTAGTTCGGCATCCCTCCTTCGGTTGATTCTTCTCACCTGGGTTGAAGCATATTCACCCCTCTGAACTTTGGGGTAAGCTTTCTATCATAAACCATTGACTTTATTTTCTTCATTCCCTTGCCTTAACCTATGTGTCTATTTTCAATATCCTATTGGTGAATCCATTGCAGCAGCTGATGAGGGAGGTCATAGTTTTGAGGCCACTTCTTTAGTTGGTGATGTTGATTCTTGTGTGGAGTCTTCTTTTTCCCCTCTTAAATAGAGTCTCGTGATTTATGTGGTGACATTGATGTGGAGGCTCTCGTAATTTTTATGAGCGGGTTATGGCACGAGGAACGGCCCGGGTGCTTCAGGACACATCAGCATTAGATTTTGAACTTGATTTTGGAGCATCATTCGGACACCTTCAGTTCTCAGAGTGTGCTTCATATTGATAGACTTACAGTGTTAAACCTGAAGGCCCTTTCTAGCCATATTTTTTTACTTCTAAACTAATTATCCCTCCGAGTTGACCAGTGCTTCCACATTACTATTCTTGGACATCATTCATAATCTGCAGCAGTTCTACCATTTTTATCTAAGTTGGCTTGATGTTAGAGTTTGGCATTTTTTTAGCATACCCTTCTAGAAGATGGTGAGGCTTCATGCATCTAGACAATCTAGGGCCGAGTAGCGGAAGGCTGAGGTTGCTAGGATCCGAGGTGAGATTGAGTCTCTTCAGTACCGACTTGATTGAATTAAGGCTAGTGACAAAGAAGATGAGGCTAAGTTCGTCAAGCTGGAGGAGGAGTTTTTGCAGGAGGCTGGTCCATCATATGCTGGAACCCTCTCTCGCGATGACTTGCTTTTTATTATTTCTAGTGGATAGGCTATATATTGCATTTTACCATTTTTCTTTATTCCTTCATATGTGAATAATTGGTCATTTAAAAATAAGAAACATTGTTTTACTTCCCTTGTGTTTTTTTATTCTTTGCCCCGTCTGTATTTTTGGCATCTGTTTACTATGACCTACTCTAATTTTCTATGAGTGCTAGGTCAATTTGAACCGCCCCATATACTTTGGGGTACTTGCATTAATCTGTGCAAGTTATATTTTAATGCAACCCCGTGTGACTGTGGAGTATTTGCATGTTATCTGACTAAGTTTCTATTTTTGGAGTTGTCCCCTCTGTCTATGGGGGCACTCTTATATATTTTTGCATATGTTCATAAGGAATGATTTTGAGGGAGAGGGTGACCCCTTTAGGTTTTGTTTCAAAAAATCTTTACAAATGAAATGATTACAGGGTAACTGATTCTTTTTAACTAAAACATCCCCTAGTCTACGAGGTCCTTATTTTACACTTTTTCTTAATAACTTTCATAGTCTTAAGAAAAATTTAGATAGGGGGGTAGACCCCCTTCTCCACATTTCCATTGAACTGGGCAAGAGAATAGGCTAGTACTTGTTTTCTAAGTTGTAAATCTATTTGTGAGATAATAAAAATACATTAATTATCATTAGGAGGACAACCCCTCGCTGGTCTTATGATGATATAAATTCATCTGTCATGTCTGGAAGGAATTTTATCAATATACTTTTCTCTTAGGATGGATGTACCCCCAAGAGTAATGCGAAAAGCTCTTTTTATCATGGACCCTCTTCTAGTCTAATAATTGGTCTTTATATAAGAAAATGTTCTCGTGCATCTACCTCGTACAGCAGGTAAGTAAACAAAACAAGAATAATCATGCAATGATAAAAAAAGAGTTGATATTCATTTATTTCATATTAGCATTGTTTACAAGATTTCACTACTCTGTTATCTTTATAAAAGAAAACTTTCTAGTTTATAGCAAGCTGCTCAAACTTATCAAAACAAATGAATTTCAACAGAGGACTAGGCATAATACATCTACAACCATTTGCAATTGATGGATTGAAGACAGTCACTCTCCAGCTCTAAGATCTGACAGTACCCTGACTTGCCTACTCCCTTTACCACAAAGGGGTCTTCCCAATTGGGTTTGAACTTTCACACCAACATGTTGCGGAGGTGATGAGTGGATGCGCAGAGGACCAAGTCTCCCACTTTAAACTCGTTGGGATTGACTAGGGTCTCATAAGCTCTAGATAGTTGCTGGGTGTAGACTTTAAAGTTCTCTTTTGCCTTATTTCGGTGCTCGTCCAGTGCCTTCAACTTCACATGTCATGGATCAGAAATGAGTCCATTGTTTAGAATGACCCTAGATGAGGGTACCGCCAATTCCACCGGTGGTACAACTTCGGTCCCGTACACAAGTGAGAATGGGGTAAACCCGATCGTCTTTCTTTTTAAAGTGCGGTAAGCCTATGGTACCATGGGTAGGTTCTCATCCCATTCCCTTGGCATGTCTTCCAGTATCTTTTCCAAGATATTTATCGAGGTCTTATTTGTGGCCTCCTCTTGGCTATTCCCCTTAGGTAGGAGATAATATTGAGTTATTGTGCACAATCTTATACTTATTTGTGAGAAGTGTTATCTCTTTGCACACGAATTCATCATCATCATCCTTTCCTTAACCCCATCACATGGGTTCGGCCATGGATTCTCTTTTTCCATTATAATCTATTATAAGAAATATTATCATTTAATTTTAATTCCTTAAGATCTCTCCTAATAATTTCCTCCCATGATAGCTTAGGGCGCCCCTTTCTCTTTTACCCTCTATTTCCAATAATCTTCATCTTTTTATAGGTGCATCTATTGGTCTACGCAACACACGTCCATACCATCTAAGTCTACTCTCTCATAATTTATCGCTAATGGGAGCTACTCCAAACTTTTCTCTCATGTAATGGTGTATAATCTTATCTTTTCTAGTAATTCCTATCATCCATCGGAGCATCCTCATCTCCCTAACATGGAGACTTTGTTCATGTTTTTCTTTAAAAACCAACATTCCTCTCCATGTAGAATCATTGGCCTAACAACTTTCTATAAAAAATTTCCTTTTAATTTATTAGTTATCCTCTTATCACATAACACGCCACTTGATTGTCTCAAGATATTCTACTTGTAACATCTTCACCAATATCCCCATTACTTTGTATCACTGAGCCTAAATAATAAAAAAAAATTAGTTTGATTTATCACTTTTTCTTCAATTTTTTACATGATTCTATCAAACGCCTCATTATTAAATTTAAATTCCATAAATTCAGTTTTATTTTTACTGATTTTTAGTCCCTTAGACTCTAAGGCATTTGTTTAAGTATTTACTCTCCTCGCTAAGGCCTCCTTTGAAATGTCAACTAAAACTATATCATCCACAAACAACATGCATCACGGGACATCATTTTGTATGTTCTTATTAATCTCATATAATACTACGACAAATAAGTAAGGACTTAATGCCAATCCTTGATGTAAACCCACTTTAATAAAAAAAATCATTAGTTTCTCCACAAATAGTTCTTACTCTAGTCTTTGTGTTAGCATACATATATTCAATAAATTTAATATAACTTATAGGGATTCTTTTCCTCCTTAACTCCCACCATATTATATCCCTATGTACTTTATCATATACATTTTCTAAGTCTATAAAGACCATGTAAAATTTTGTATTCTTACTTCTACATTTCTCCATTAATTGTCTTAATAAGTAAATAGCTTCCATAGTGGATTGCCCTAGCATAAATCCAAATTGATTGTCCGAAATAGTTGATTCATTTCTTAGTCTTTGTTTTATAACCTTTTACCATAATTTCATAGTGTGATTCATCAGTTTGATTCCTCTATAATTACCGTAGTTTTGTATATCCCCTTTATTTTATACAAAGGTATTATGGTGTTTTTCCTCCACTCGTCTGGCATGTTTCCTTTTATTAAGATTTTATTAAATAAACATGTTAACCAGTCTAGCCCTACATTTCCAAGGGTCCTCCATACCTCACTGGGTATATTATGAGGGCCAACCTCTTTAATCCTTCCCATTTTTCTTAATAATATATCTACTTGTTTTACAGTAAATGGACATACCATTCCTATATTCGGTTCTATGTTTTCGACATATTTTTTAGTATATTCTTCATTAAATAATCCTTGAAAATACTCTTCCCATATATCTATAATTTCTTTATCATTAATTAATATATTTTGATTTATATCTTTAATACACTTAACTGGTCCCACATCCCTTGTCAATCTATTTCTATTCTTTGCCAATTTATATATCTCATTTTCACCTTTTTTGGTACCCAATTTACTATAAAAATTATCTAGTGCATTTTTTTGTGCACTTCTAATAATATTTTTTACTTCATTTTTTGTCTTTCTATACCTTTCTAAATCGTCTTGGCTTTTACTCTTTTGTCGCTCTTTAAAACTTCCTCGTTTCTTTTGCATAGTCTTTTGTACTTCATCATTACATCACCAAGTCTCTCTTTTAGTGAATCTTTTTCCTTTAGTCTTACCTAAAATTTTCTTATTTTCTCAATATCATTCGTTATTCTTGACCATATATTGTTAACATTGTCGTCCCAATTCCACTTCATGTTTAATGGTCACTTCTCTATCTCTTTGCATCCTTTTAAATCCCTCCGTTTTATATTTTGATAACTCATTTTCTCTTTTTGGTATGTAAATACTTTAATGGCTATATCTATTATTAGTAGACGATGTTGATTTGTTAAACTTTCACCTAGTATAACTTTACAGTCTTTGCTTGTGTTCAAGTCTCTTCTTTTGAGTAAGAAATAATCTATTTGAGTTTTATTCGCTCCGCTTTTGAATGTTACTAAATGTTCTTCCTTTTTGTAAAAAATATGTTTGTTAACGCTAGATCGTATGCCTTAGCAAATTCTAAAATAGTTTTCCCTCCTTTATTTATCTTACCAAAACCATACCCGCCGTGTATCCTTGGATAACCTTCCCGTTCTACTCCTACATATCCATTTAAGTCACCTCCTAAAATATATATTTTCATGCATAGGAATTTGTTGCATTACTTCATTCAATAATTCTCGAAATAGTTTCTTTACATTTTCATCTAATGCTCCTTGGGGTACGTAAGGACTTATAACATTCAGTATTATTTTATCTATGACAATCTTAATATTCATTAATATATTTCTCCATCTTTTAACATCCACCACTGTAACTTTTATATAGTGATCAACAACAACAACACTAACCCCATTTTTACGATTATCTCTCCCTCCTGAATAAAATAACTTATAACCTTCTCCTATCTCTGTAGAATTTTCACCCTTCCACTTAGTTTCTTACACGCATGCTATGTTTAGTTTTCTTCGTTTTAAGGTATTCATAATTTCTTTACACTTACCAGTTAGAGTTCTTAAATTCCGCATACAAATCTAATTTTATGTATGTTATTTTTATTTGTGTTTCTTCTTTTAACAAAAGAATCAATCATTAAGATTTGACATAAATTTTACGGTCGGTTGTCAACCTGACACTAACCCACCTCATTTCACATCCGCTATTGGGCACCGACAATGGTAGAGCAAAAAGAATTAATTAATTAATCAATTAAATAAGTAATACTCTTACAAATAAAACTCTACATAAAAGTGTTAAACTTACGTCAACAATATATATATATATATACCACCAACAAATATATGTACTAGCAGCTGTCACACAATAGGTCTATTTCGTTAAACAACAGCTCAGGCTCGGGATTCAATAAAAAATAAAAAAAAAATCAGATTAGTTTTTTAAAATATCATTCAATTTTTATTTGGTTTTAAAATAAAACCTCAACTCAACATCAGCAATGAGGATATTAACAAAAATTGCAAATCTGAAAATAGTTCGATTTCACAAATAATATTATCAGGGGCAGATCGAAAAACATGTACAAAAAATAGATATGAGATAGAATAAAAAATCACTAGATCTGAAATATATGCATATATAGATTGTACCTTCCAAAGATAACGAGAGATATCATACTGGTAAAAAATATATAGATCTAAGAGATCTCGTTTACTGTACCTGCCAAAGAAGTGAGAGGGATGATCGGCTTTGGTTGAAGTCGACTTGGATTGAAGTCGTGTCTTCTATTGATATAGATTTGAACCAAATCAGATATGTTGTGTATGTACAGAAACCAATAACTCCAATACTAGTATATTTGAACCAGTACGAAGAGTAGATTCTTAAAAACCCAAAACAGTTATAAGAGACACAAAATCTATTTTTGTGGGAAAAAAACTTTAGATCTATGTATAACCAAAATCTTCGATCGTTTTTTGAAAAAAATAATAAGAAAATACACACATCGTATAAAAGAATTATTGTTCATGGTAAAATAGTCAATGAACAGAGCCTGTTAAAAATTGGGTGTCGGCCAACAAAATTGGAAGACTTAAATCTATAACCAATAATGGAGAATTAATAACAGCAAGCAATTGACTCTAATGAGAAACCCATAACATCAATGATTCGATAAGTTTTTGAATCTGAGAGTCGGCAACGACAATGATCTTGAGAGTCGGTAACAACAGACCATTAGTCTCATAGTGTATTATAAAAAATATGTGATAAATTATGGGTCAATCAACCCACCATTATCTTTGCACACAAATTATTTCCCATTATCTGTGAGGATTATCTTGGGTATACCAAACCTACATATGATATATTCTCTTATGAACTAGGTCACCACTTGAGAAGTCACTCTCTTGAGGTAGATGGCTTCTGCCAATTTGGTACACAACTCTGTGGTGAAAATAATAAAAGCTTTGCCATAAAGGCGAGGATGATTTTTCCCACTAGATCGAATGCCCATGTCTGAGAGGGGTAGGGAGCTTCTAGGCTTTCCAAACTGATGAAAGGGGCATGCAAAATGTTTCCATGCACTTGGAAAGCTCTTCAAATTTTCACATAACTAATGGAATCAACCTCCATAGTTGGCTAATAATACCCTAACGTCATGAGCTGGTCATATAATTTGGCACCTCCTATGTGGGAGGTCTCATGAGCCTCCTTCAATACTCTTCCCACATATTCTTTAGCTACAAATTTTAGTGTTTTATCTTTGTATCCCTACTTGTATATCTCCCCTTCTACTAGGTAGAAATGGGCTACTCTATTTCATAGATAAATCTCATCTGCTCTTTCTGCAGGCATCTCACCATCTTTTAAATAAGCTATGTAGGGTTTCCTCCAATATTTAAAGGACTATACAAAATTGTCTTTTGATGGCTGGTCAAAATGGGTTTGGCACTTTAAACAGCCCAGCTGCAGACGATCTACCTCTGCACTCATGGTGGGCCAGTAGTATCCCCTTACTGCAATCGACGATAAAGAGGGATATCAATATCCCTGCAATGCTTCTCTTGCATTGTCATCAACCTTTCTCTATATTTATCTTCTCCTACACACCTTGATAAGAGCCCTCTAGGGCTCTTATAATAAAGTGTTCCCTGTAATAGGTGGCAATTAGCCAACTCTAACATCTTTATTGTTCCTTCTCTTATTTTTAGCTCCTTCACAACTAGGTACCTCCAGTCTTTCATCTCATCACTTAGAAAACGGGACCTCACCGTGGTAGGCACTATTTTCCGTCGTACTATATGGTTGCTTTTGAATCATCCATGTCTAATTTCTGGGCTATCGTAGCTACTGCATCGGGGTGCCTGTTCATTGTTCGTGCATGCCTCTTAATCTTTACTTATAAGCATTAGCCCTAATCACTTCTGGATGATGGATCTATATGGTGACATGTTGGCATGCTTAAGTTCGAACTCACCATTAACTTATTTTATGACCAATTTAGAGTCCCCTCCTATGCACAGCACTCTGACGCCTCTTCATAGTGACTCCAATAATCCTAAAATTAGGGCCTCTTACTCAGTCTTATTATTCGAGCACTCGAAGTCTAACTTAAAGTAGAGAGTGACCTTCTCCTTACTATTTGAGAGGATAATACCTGCACCCCCTGTTCCTTATGTACTTAACCCATCAAAATCCATCTCCTACTCTTCCATCTCTTCTACCAAACATGCTTGGTAATTTTCCCCATGTACCTCTTCACTAGGAGGCTCAAAACTTTGACTTGGGAAGTTGGCCAACAGATCGTCTATTTCTTGACTTTTGATGGATTTGGGTGTCACTCACTTCAAATTATATTCTGACATAATTAAGAACCACCTTGATGCTTGCCTTACTAGGACCGTCCTTACAAAAAGGTACTTGATAGGATCACACTTAGTGATAATATGGACTGTAAAGGCCAACAGGTAGTTTCTTAATTTTGGGTCCACAAAGACCAAAGCGAGGAAATGCCTCTAAACATTGGTATATCTTGATTATGTACCTGAAATTATGCTTGATAAGTAATACACCGGCTTCTCTACCCCCCTTCTTCTCTTAAGTGAATAGTGCTCTTATGGATTTTTCTGTTGAAGTTAGGTGGAGCAACAACAGTGCCCTGGCCCCGGTGGTATAATCATAGACGGAGAGGATAAATTTTCCTTGATCTTCTCAAAGGACTTCTTCTACTCCTCTCCCCAAATCCACATAGATTTTTCCTTTAGCAGGAAATAAATAAGTGGGCCACCTCTACCAGCACGAGTACGAATCTTCTTAGGTAGAAAACCTTTTCTAAGAATCTCTTGAGTTTCCATTGACTCTTTGGTGGTGGCATCATCACACTGGTTTTCTTTTTTCCTCATCGACATGCACCACCTGTCGATTTACTAAAAATCCCAAAAAATTTCCTGTGGTGACCCCGAAGGCAAACTTTGAGGGGTTCATTCTCTTCTTGTACCTGCGATATCTTTCAAACACCCGCGTGAGGTCTTTAATGTGCTTGATTTATTTCTTAGAATTCACCACCAGGTCATCCACATTGAATTACAATATATATCATGAAACAAATAATGGAAGATGGCCATTATGGTCCGCTGGTAGGTGGCCCTGACGTTCTTCAACCCAAATGGTTTGATTGTGTAATGAAAGTTTCCTAATGGCGTGCACAAGGCATTGTTCTTTGCATATGCCAGTTCCATCTAGATTTGATTATAACCTAACCCGTCCATGAAACTATACATTTCATAACCCGCAGTAGCATCTAATAAGCTATATAAATTTGGTAAGGGAAACTCATCCTTGGGACATGCCTGGTTTAAGTCACGAAAATCTATGCAAATTCGGATTTGACTTTTTCCTTCTTCTCTATTGGTGCAATGCTGGAGAGCCACATAAGGTGCTTAATGGGTTTGATGAACCCTGCTGCTAATAATTTTTCTACTTTTGCTTTTATCTTAATGTCTAACTTAGCCTTGTGTCTAACTGGGAGAGAATTAGGAAGAACATTTAATTTATAGGAGCTCACAACTAGGTCTATCCCTGACATCTCTATGTATTTCCCAACAAACACATTAGTGAATTCCTTGAGCAGGTTGATGAACTTCTCCTTATGCTTTAAGTTCAAACTTTTAGAAATTAGAATGGTTCTAATTTCACCCCCGTCTACTCCCAAGTTGATTTCCTTTAGCTCTTTTAGCTTCTCCATGCATCCATCTTTCATGCACTCCGGGGCTTCTTCCTACTCCTCAATATGATCGATGATGTGGGACCCATCCACCATAAAATATTCTGGTGTTGGGTCAACGCACTCATCCTAAAACATCGCCCGTGAAAATCATTACAAGCAATATATAACCTTTTTGTCTGGCAGGATCACCTTATTATGTGTGCAAAGGGGCTTAGCTACTTCCTCTACTTTCCTTTTTCCTTTTGCTATTTGGGTAATCACTCTCTCCCCCAAGTGGTCATGCGTAGACATCCTTCGTTTGGCACCTCTTGCCATCACTCATAGACCCTCTAGCTTCCTTGCTGAGTTTTTTATCTCTTCATCAAGCTCAATATAAAGTGCAATATCAAACAATTGGGCCCCCTTAACAAAAAATGGCTTTTGTGTTGCTTTAATTATGATCTCAGTACCTCTAATATTGTCTTTAGCATATTGATGATATATGGAGGGCACTATGTCATGAGTCTTCATCCACACTCGCCCTAAAAACAGTTGGAAGATAGTGTTGGCATTGATGACATAAAACTTAATGTGGGAAGTGAAGTTCCCATCTTGATACCCACCTTCACGTATCCAAGCGATTGCATTCGTGCGCTATCAAATCTCGAAATTACCAACGGTACGGGCATTATCTTTTCTTGAGACATCCTAGTCTCATATAACGTATTGATTGGTATAATATTAATGGATGCTCCTCCATCCATCAATCCCTTAAGGGAAGAAATTCCATTAATCATGGCTGTCATGTAGAGTGGGTGTTTGTGAAAATATGGCACTTACCTATTTGCCTCAGGGAATACCACTTTAGAAGTGCATCTTTTAATCAACCATCCAATGGGTCCCTGTCTGTTTAGAGAAGGGTCCCCACACTACTGCACCGCTTCTAAAACCTTCCTTATGATGACTAACTTGATGTCATACCTTACTCCTACCTAGTCAAAGAACCATTTGAACTTGGGACTTCTTGCTATGGCTTCACACTTGGAGTCCAGGTCCACTTCATAAGATTGAGCATTACAGAGATACTCTGCCTTAGATGTCCCTCCTTCATCCAGAGAAAGTATGACATCTACTTTGCCTTATGGGGAGTTTACTTCCTCACCCCCCCCCCCCCCCCCCACATCCAGCCTCTTCTTAGTCAGGATTGAAGAATCACTCCTCGTGCCTCCTCTCCTTCTCAATTCTCTGTTCGATGTTTAGTGCTAGTCCTTCTAGTTTGCACATATTTTCTCATTCTTTTTCCATTCCATCAGGTCTCAAGCTGCCAGTTTTTCATATGCTACCACTATATTGGTAGTGTCATAATAATTCACTGGAATTTGGTTCTCATTGACATCTACAAGAGGTATTTATAAAGTACCACTAGCCACCTGCTCGCCAATGATCCTCCTTAGGTAGTAACAGTCTTTGGTGGAGTGTTGCACCTTTTGATGTAACTCACTTAGGATTAGCTTTGTGTTCTATTGTTGATATTTACCATTAAAATGAAGGGGGGATTTACTACCCCCTCTCGTACCATTGTACGATAACAGTCCATTTCTTTTGCTACGTTGTAAGGAAGTTGTGGTGGGGCTTCCTTTCCAAACTTCTTCTTGTTAGATAGGTTGTTGTCTTTGGATCTGTGTCCTCCCTTCTTACCATTTGAACCTCTATCTACATAATTAAATGCTTGCCTCCTCGAGACTTAAACCTTCCAGGATTTAGTTGCACTTATTTCTTTCAACTTGAAGATCTAGTCTTTATTATCTTGGCTATATTACTGGTAGCCCTGGTGAACTCTCTAAAAGTTCCATCTTTAGTCTCATTGACCAAGTGGATCTTATATTCTTCTAGGATCCCCTCAACACATATTTGTAGCAGCCTTGCCTCTGACACATCCTCATGGAATCTAGTTCCCTCTCGTGAAAATGCTTAATATATTACATCAACTCTTCACCAAGCTATTGTACCTCCTGCGCCAGGTGTCTCAACATGAACTCATCATCTGCTAAAAAAAACTTTGGAAGTAACTTCCTTTGCATTTCCTCCCATGTGGGGATGTTGTTGGGTGCCAAGTGGGAGTAACGCGTGTAGGCCTTCCCCATGAGAGTCTTGGAACACTCCCTCAACTTTAAATTTTTGTCATTCCCATACACCCCTAGGTACTCAACAAATCTTCTGATATGCTCCCTCGAATTTTCTCCTTTGCCATTGTACTTGATAAATTTTGGTGGAACATACGCCTATGGGTATGGCCTCTCATTTACACTTTTTAGGTAGGGGTTCTGCAACTCCCCATATACATGAGAAGTTTCCCTCTAAGAGGAGGAGAGCAGTTTATTCACCTCCTCCACGGTAACAGCCTTGGAGGGAGATTCATCCAAACCCACTTTATTTGCTACTAGTGAACTCAACGGTGTCACAACTTGCTCTGCCACCACCTTTCGTTGTCGAGCCACTTCTATTATCGCGGCTACTACTGCGGTTGCCCCTCCAAGGGGTACTGATGGTGTTATACAAATTTGGCTCAATCTTGCTAAATAACCGTTATTTTATTTCAGAAACTCAAAAATCATGCTCATTAGATTCATACCTGCCAATGGAGCTGCTGCTGCAGTACCAGTCTGCCCTCACTGAGTAGAAAGCACTCTAGCTCTGGTAATCACAACCTCCTCTTGGGTGGTACGATCACTTTGATCTTCATTCCTAGGTGGAGTGTCTTCAAAAATAAGCTCCTTAGCAACGTTAAAACCTTCTTTGTCCATGAAAGTGAGCATACCTCCCCAATGGAGCCACCAAATGTACGAGGGTAGTGTGATTGGGGTCTGATAAGATACTGAAAGAGGTGAGATGTGACCCACTTTAATGAACTCTACATCCAAGTTCTTCAAGAGTTTCTAGAGCAACACCTGGTAAAACATTCCTTTTTTGGTGAAAATGGAACCATAGTTAGAACCACCTCGTGAAGGAAGATGAACTTCACAACAATAATAGTAATTTTTCTCAAAACGATCTCCTAAAAATAATGGCTATCAAAGTGGTAGTGTATAAACAAGCACTCAACACTTAGTGAGAGTGGGGAGAGAACACTAGGCTGTCTGGTGTGATTTTGACAAAGTAATGGTATGACCTGATTTGCTGATATCTTCTTTGACCTCACCAATGGTCCTATTTATAGGTGAACGTAGGGCTAGTTTGGGCCTTTGGGGAATAAAAATCAATAGGGAAACTTAGATGGACAACCTCTGTAATGTAACTTTTATCCCTACTAGGTCTGCAGCCACATGTCCCCTATGACAGATGACACCTGGTATAAACCAAAGTCAAAAGGAAAATGTGTCTCCTAATAGAGACAAAATATTTGATTTGGTAAATCTCTTGTAAACGGTAACTTTTCATACAAATTTTGTAAACTTGAGAGGGGACTCGAGGACCACCTCCTCTAAACCATTAAACTTGAGAAGGTTCTTGAGGACCCCCTTCTATAAAATTAGTGTATAAAAAAGTTCATTTCTTGTGATCAACCTCTTGGTTGCTCACTTTAATTATGACTGGGTATGAATTGTGTAAGGACTTGGGTAACCCCTAGAGTCTTTTTACTAGTATTCACTCTATCTTAAAGTGTTAAGTGGTTGAGCTTGCTCAACAAACCATATTCCTCAAGCACTAAGCCAAAACTCCAAGGAGATCCCAACTAGCCTATTTGATCCCTGCCTGTTCAACTAAGCTACATGTACAAGAAAGTAAGTATTAGTACTTATGTTCTATAAAACAATAATTTTTTCATGATGAGGGGTTATTCATGGTAGACCCCCTCACCATGGACTACTTTGTTCTTTAGGTCACTACTTGGACCCTCTTACTGTAGAACAAATATTGTTTGAACATTTACTAGAGGATTCCTCCACTGTAGAGTTCCTCTCTAAATTTTACATTTTGTTAAACATGGCTGAGGGGTCCCTAGTTTGTGGACTCCCTCACCCAAGTATCATTTCAATTGGCTTTAGAAAGGGGAGTTTCCTCATCCAAACTATATCATCTTGGGAATTAGAAGGAGATAGGGGAGGGATACCTTGCCCAAACTATCTTTGGAACTGGAAACAGGGGCTGGAGGGGTTCCTCGCCCAAATGCCTTTGGAATCTGGAAGGAGGGGCTGGAGGAGTCCCTCGCCCAAATTATCTTTGGAACTGTAAGGAGAGACTGGAGGTCTCCCTCACCCAAATTATCTTTGAAACTAGAATGGGGTGGAAGGGTATCTTGTCCATATTATCTTTGGAATTTGAAGGGGGTATGGAGGGGTCCCTCGCCCAAATTATCTTTGGAACTGGAAGGGGTATGGAGGGGTCCCTTGTCCAAATTATGTTTGGAATCTGGAGGGAGAGGCTGGAGGGTTCCTTCACCCAAATGCCTTTAGAATCTGGAATGAGGGGTTGGAGGGGTCCCTCGCCCAAATTATCTTTGGAACTGGAAGGAGGGGTTAGAGGAGTCCTTTGCCCAAATTATCTTTGGAACTGGAAGAGAGGATAGAGAGGTCCCGCGTATAGGAATATTGTAACAAAAACAAAACACCACTCTACTTTATGTATCTTCTCATACTAGAAATAGTCATTCCAATCAAGTAAAAAACATGCATAGCCTCCAAGGCCTCATTATCCACCTATCTCAATTAGTAACGATGATCGCACATGTTATCTAATGAGTTATCTTATTCAATTTAAAAGACATTAGGGGACTCATAAACTTATAGTCTACTTTAGTTGCATGGATTTGATACGATCTCATAAACAGAAGGAGCCTAACAAAATTAAATTAAGGTTTGGAAAAAAATGGCCTTCATCAATTAGAATATGCATTTAAAGGTGTTTTAATAGTTCTGTAGTGAGAGATCCAGTGAAACATGCTTTCTAAGGCAAAGTTCATCGTTTAAATCAAGGAAACCTTGTTAGAATTAGAGCTTGCGATTGATAAAAGTTTCGATTGAGGGACATTTTATAAAGATAGAGAATCCTTGTTCGAAAAATATTTTGATTGAGGTATCCTCTTTTGAAGTTTTCTTTTGATCGAGGTCCAGTCTATCAAAAAATAGGTTCTCATTCGATGACCTCTTCGATCAAGGGTGACCTCATTTGAACGAGGTCACTCAAAGTTGACCCTTGACAAAATTTTGTAAATTTTTTATAAACCTTTTCTAAACTTTTTTCATTAATTTTTGTTACTTCACGGTATTAAAATTAACTGCATAGGAATTACAAAACTTTTAAAAACTATTACCTTTACTAAATATCCAATATGAAATGAAGTTGTCCGATTTAGTTCGACATCCTCGGTCACAGATTCTTTATCTGTTTTCCTTCATATGATGTAGCATTACAAGACAATAGACTTAAAACAAATATAATATAACTCATTATGGAATTAAGACAACAAAAATTAAAGACCTAAAGGATTTTAAAACATGTGATTACACGTAATTAATCATAATGTCCTGTTAAGTGAACCCTCACCATCTTAGACTCTTCTAAGTCTTTCTCGAGCTTATTAGTTATAACCTCCAGTATTATTGAACCCGAGATCACTCGAGTAATTCCATATTCAAGGTGGAAACCTTCTCATGTCAAAGTTCAATCTCTTTCTCTCATCTCTCAACTTTTATATGAGAGTAGTTTCTCAAGCTTTCAACCTGCCCATGAGTGCCTCATTCTCCCCCGTGGAACTAAGATCACTCCCAAACTTCTTAAGCTTAGAAGTGAGACACAAGTTCACCTTATCCATATTAAGAGACAAGTCAATTAGATCATAATATGCCTTCTGAAGCTCTACCTACCATCATTAACACATTATTCTTCAATCTCCTTTTAAGTCTCTATAGTGTTGAAACTTAAGATCATCATCCTTCAATTTATCTTCAATAATGGGTAATGTAAGATTAGTCATGACCACAATGGAAAAGAAAGAGTTAAAGTTGTGTTTAATGTGAGAATAACTACCATTCGTGCCTGAGTCACTATCCCTAATAGTTTCTGTAAGAGGGTAGTTTAGATAAGATGGAGGCGTAACCCCTTTTAAGTATGGTGATGACAAGGTTAGTTAGAAAAGCACTAGTGATTTAGCCACAAGACACGAAGAGCAGTTTGGAATGTATGGAACCCATCTTATACTCACAAATCTCTCGTGTATAACTCACAATATAATAAAGAACTTCAGAAATAACTTAGCTAAAGGGAGAGAGAAGTAAGCACCCTAGATACACCTTGTTAGGCAGGCAAAAACATACTAAAACTCTCAAGGATCTCTGTTATGTATTAAAAGCTTTATAATAAATGACAAAATGGTGGGTGGCAGAACTCTCTGGTTCTTTAATAAATCTCTCTAGTAAATAAATTTCTCTAGTAATAACTTTTGGAACTCTCAAAGGATCATCCTTTCCTCAGAGGTGGTTGGGGTCTTTAAATAGCCCCCCACACCACCCCCGAGGCAACTCAGTCATTAAAGACTATGAAAGACATCTCTCATACTTTATGTCACGACATTAAATGCCTGATGCACTAGTTGTCTCCTACGTCATAAACATTAAATGTCAAGACATGCCTTTTGCCTAACCACTGTGTGTCAGGGGGTTGTAGTCGCAGAGGAGGCTCACCAACTATCTGACAGCCCCAAATACCACGGTGGTTTACTCAAGTGCATGTCTGACATTGTTTAGAAGGCTAGTGACATCACCCACAGTAGATGTGACATTTAAGTAGAGGGTTGTTTGGTCCATAACTCAATGCCCGATGGAACTCCAAGCTGCTCCGCTTGAGGTTCCACGGTCAGGGTCCTTCGGTGTTTTACCAGGTGTATCTAAGATGGTCAGGACAAGCCCCAACGGTGCCCCACTTCTCAATCCTCCAAACCAAGTCCCTCTAAAGTTCCCACGGTGAGGTTGTTCGACAGAGCATGAAAGCTCTCCCAGGCCCTGCCAAGCCTGGTCTCTCGCGAGTACCGTTCGACCTCACACCCATTCATTATTCTCGTTAAAACATTACAGTCATTACAACTCGTAGTCAATATAAACAAAGCTATAATATGGCAAAGTAACAATAAGCTAAAGTACGAGTTGCCACGCCAAGCTGCCACGCTTGAGTTGCCTCACCAAGATGCCACGCTTGAGTTGCCACGCTGATCTTATCCTCAGAACACTGTTGCTAATTGGTGGATTATCCCTAATCCCAGGATTACCTGCAGGCCCCCTCTACATTTGCCCCTTCGTGGAGGGATTTGTTGTGGGAACAAGAAGTGCCTCCACGAAAACTTCTTAATCCGAGGAACCTTCTATGTCTGGCCTGCTGCTTTTTCCTAATGCTGAGCCTCAACCGTTTCAGCTTGAATATCTGAAATTCTCCCCGATGTAACTGAGTCATAACTAAACAACGTTGGAGCTTCTGTCGAGGGGACATCGTGTCTTTTTTGAACCGTTGGGACACCTTCCTTGTTGGGGGGTATATTGGATATGTCAGAGAAAATCTTGGCGCCCAAAACTGAATCTTGCTTAGGAAGGTAACGGTGGTTGTTCCCTAGGTGTCATTTCATTAATTGATGGCAGTTCCCCAGGTGTCACTTCATTAAATGACGTAACGTTGTCTTTTCCATGTCAGAACACTTCCCGAAGTGCCACGTGTACATTTGAAATGATTGCAGGCGGCCACACACGTGCAATGGTGGGAAACTTAAACGACGAACTTTAAAAATTAAACGGCCAAATCACTTAAAACCATTCTTTTTCTTGCTTTCCCACTACCTGCTTCAAATTTCCTTCTTTTTTTAGAGAGAGAGAGAAAGAGCTTACATTGTTGATCGTCTGAAACCTCTATTGCTGTTCGAGCTTGTGTCGTCCTGTTCTTGCTCTCATCTTCTACGCCACCTCCTGTGGTTGTTCTTCCGCCATTGTCGTGCTCAGGCTCCTCTGACTCAAGGTTGTTTTTTGTTTGCTCCAACACTCTGTCATGGCATCTCAAAGTTACCCCACCATCTCTTCAACCAGTTCGCCGCCTGCTACTGCTATTGCCACCACTACTGGTGCCTCTGCCTTGGACGCTGTCCGTCGTGAACAGTTAAGGTTTTATCGTCGCTCTCCCATTTTTGGCGAAGGTGATTGCTTTGCTGCTGCTTGCAAGACTGTCAATTTTGAATGCAAGTTTGAGACCTTAGTGCTGGGTGACGAGGACGAAGAACCCTCGAAGTGGGGCTTTCTTCCTCTAGAGGGGACTCTCCGGTTTCGTTTGGAGCGAGGGGACTTCCAATGGTCCCAAATTGACTTCGAAGCACCAGGTGGTTCTCCTGCCCATTTTGCTTCTTGGAACTCTCACATGGTGAGTTCCTATGGTGATATTTTGAGTAAGATTGGCCTTCAACGGGCCAAATGGTTTGGTGAGTTTACTCTCTCCAAAAATAATGCTGCTGTCCCCATTCTTGTTTCTCGTTGGAACGTGATGACTCACACATTTATTGCTGCGTGGGGCGAGTTCACGATAACCCTAGAAGATGTCTGCGAGCTTCTGGGGCTCGAAGCAATAGGTCATGAGCCTTATACCGATGAGCCTCTCGACGCCGAAGAGACTGCTGACCGTTTGGCGTTGGACCGAATATGCCGAAGTTGCATCGGTTCTTCAAACAAAGCTACCTTCACTCCGCTGATTAACTATTTCTTCAAGGGTTCTAGTGAAGGTAGTTCTTCAATTTCAACGGATGCCCCTGGCCAAGGTACTTCGTTAGAGCTCCCTGCTTACATCCTTGTGATTCTTTCCCGTTTTCTTTTGACGGGAAAACCAAACGATCAGCCCCGAAGGGACCTTATCAACATATCCCTTCGTTTGGCCCGGGTCATCAAACTTCCTTTGGCTGCAATTGCCCTAGGGTCCCTCTACACCTGGCTTGACAGAACGTTGTTCGACATGGAACGATCACTTGGCCGTTATAACCTGGCCAATTTTGCTAACAGCGTCCTTCTAACCAGCTTTCTTTACATGCGCTTTCCTGTTGTGGCGGCCAAGGCCAACCGTCCTCCTTCTGGGGAAACCATTCTGCCCCCACGCTCTTATATTTATCACAAGAGGCAGAGCCGAAAAGAGCTGATCGCCTCAATTGATCGTTTTGAGGACTTTGTTATGAGGCCTTACGGAGAGGACGCCTTTGTTCATACTTGTGATTTCTTTCAGCACGAATCCAGGGTGGTACAGGTGGGGGTAGACATTGAAGATCCTCAATTAGCCGTGGTTCTTCTCCTTTCTCCGGGGTATCTGCCTTCCTACACCGAGTGGGGATATTCCAGCGAACATTATAACCCCAATCGGTGTAGTCGTCAATTTGGGTTTGATCAGGGGGCTCCTCGCTCAGTTTTCCAATCCTCAAACCCAAAGGTTAGCTTTAGCGAGGCATGTTCCTTATTTTCCTCCACTGCTGCGTGGGGGATAAGTGAATCAATGGCTGGGAGAGTCACCATTCCCTCCAATAAGAGGCAATGGAATGTGACCAGTCTATTTGCCACGAAGTTCTGGCCGAGACAACTGGCTAACATTGCTGAATTCATAGATGGAGAGCCTGTGTACCCTCCAGTTCTTTCATTTTCTGCATTGGAGCTGGGACTCAAAGGCAACTCCGTTCTGGGGATTGAGTTCCCTCTAAGCAAAACCCCTAAGAGGCCTTCCGAAGAGCTACCTCCGTTATGACCCATGACTCCCACTGCCGTATCCAAAGCGAAAAGTGTTGGGGTATCCAGGAAGACTGCTCCTTCGACTAGAGCTACTGCTGATGAAGGGTCTTCGCAGCCGTCGACCAAGAAGGCCAAGAGTGGGGTGGCTTCCACGAAAAAGACAAAGTCCAAGTCCCAGACTCCTGTGGCAGCCCTTCCCATAGCCTCCGTTCCTCCTCCCATGTCTCCTGAAAGGGCCGAGAGGTTAAGGAGGGAGGCGCAGGCTGAGGTAGATCGGGTGAATGCAGAGTTTCAACGGCGCGATGTCGTCGTTCCTCCCTCGGTTGCCTTCCCCACGATCGTCGTCGATCCCACTGAGCCAGCTGCAAGGAGGAGAAAAAGTTCGAAGGTTCCTCAAGCCACTGGCAGTGACGTGACAAGGCTGAGGAGGAAGTCTTTAGGCACCAAGTCCCAGCGGAAGCAAGCTTCCCCGGTGCAAGCTTCTCATTCTTCTTCCCAATCTGAGGTATGTACACTTATCTTGTTCTCTTTTCTTCTTTGGTTAGAGCAAGCCGGATTTGCTTATATATATTGTTCTTAACTACTTTGGTGCAGGGACTTAAAGAAACAGGGCCTCGTTCTCCTAGCCCCCAAGTCCCCCCATTAGCCGTTTCGTGGGCGGTCGTTGTGGGGCCATCTCATCCGATACGACCCCACCCCGTTCGCCAATGACCGGGCTTACTTACACCCGTCGTTCAATCTCACGACAGGCGAGGGAGCCAGTTGGGGAGGGTGAGATTATAGAGCCCATGGATGTCTCTTCGCCACCAGAGACAACACAATCTGAGATGCCTACTCCAGTCCCCTCTGGCTCACTGGCTTCCTCTGAGGCTGTTCTCCCCATCGTTCTGGTTGCTGCAGGTGATCCTGAGGTAATTATTTCATATTTAAATTTGTCTGATCTGGCATTCCTTCTCTTTCACCCCGTTCTGTGTGCTGAATTTAGGATGTTGGTTGCGCTAGGTCGAAGTATCCTCGCTGCTAGCAAACATTCTTCGTCCAACGGTGCTGGCGAGACCCCTGACCACAGTGCCCCTTTTCAACGTTCTGACTGAGGTAAGTTATTCTTGGATACATTTCGCCTTTTTTCTGTATTTGTTCCTCTTTACTAACATTGGCTTTTATATTGCAGCTTTCTCCTGATCTTTCACCACCCTCATCTATTCCCGATGAACCCCTTGCTCTTGCTTTGGTACCTTATGTGGGCGAGGGAACTATGCCGATGGTTGAGGTTTCTGGGGCAAGAGATCCCGTTGAGGCTGATGAGGTAACAAGTCCCCTCCCAACGGTTCCTTCCACTTTAACCTCCGTGATGACTCCCACTCCTGCCCCTGTTGTGATTCAGGTACTTTCTTAATTCTCTGCATAAACTCCTTCTTATAATAGTGACTTAACAACGAAAACGCTTGTTAAGATTTTTATATAATCTCCACCTTATAACGGTGACTTATCAATGAAAACACTTGTTAAGATTTTTATATAATCTCCACCTTATAACGGTGACTTAACAATGAAAACACTTGTTAAGATTTTTATATAATCTCCACCTTATAACGGTGACTTAACAATGAAAATACTTGTTAAGATTTTTATATAATCTCCACCTTATAACGGTGACTTAACAATGAAAACACTTGTTAAGATTTTTATATAATCTCCACCTTATAACGGTGACTTAACAATGAAAACACTTGTTAAGATTTTTATATAATCTCCACCTTATAACGGTGACTTAACAATGAAAACACTTGTTAAGATTTTTATATAATCTCCACCTTATAACGGTGACTTAACAATGAAAGCGCTTGTTAAGATTTTTATATAACCTCACTGTTTCTTATATCTCTTCTCAGGTTGCTCAGGAGGATTCCTCACCAGCTCTTTCACTTATGGGCACACCACGTCAGGAACCTGCTGTTTCGGAAGAATCTGACCATGCTGACCAAGGTTCCACGACTGGTGTTGAGGCAGAAAGTGAATCTGGGTGCGAATTGCCTCTCCCTGACTTAACTCCTCCTGCCTTTTGCCTAATGGTGCTTCACAATTCTCCCCAAGTGCCTGTGAGCCATCGCTTGGTGATTGAGCAGTTGGTGAACCATCACCCCGAGACCTTCACCGTGGACTGCCTACGGTCCAATATTCCCGTGATGAGTTATCGACTGCAAGGCATGGCGATCGTTGTTGCTGAGATTGCCAATACTCCCACTTCCAGTGTTACCCGAGCCCTTATTAATCAGTTTCTGGGTTTTCTGAAGGAATTGGGTCGTGACGGTTTTCGTTTCGACTGGCTTATAGCGTATTTGAAAACTTTGAAGAGTCAGCAGTTGATCAGCCAGAGGGAACTGTTGAGGAAGCACCAGGAGGACCAACGGGCTGAGGAAGTTAAGTTAGCTGAGCTGGCACCTCTTTTGGAATCAGCGGATGAAGAAATAAAGAATGCCGAAGAGGCTCTGCATTTGGCCAAGCTGAAACGGGAGAGACTTCTTATTGAACGCGCACAGGTGCACACCAGGCTAGAGGTTGCTGTCAACGCTCAAAGCTCCTTTGCGTCGGCTTCTTCGGGCCTTCCTGGGGATTTTTTCTCTTCCCCGGACCTATGGTCACTTTTAGGGTAGCAAACTCTTGTATATATTTTCCTTCTTCGTCCATTTATGTAATTCTTGGGCAATAGTTCCCGATTTTTTGTAATGCTCTCTTGTTTATTGAATGAAAGAATGTATATTTTCCCGTTTTATCTTTGAGTTATGACTGCTTTCATATCGGTGTCTATACTTCACGTCATCAATAAAACTTGTATATTCATAATCAAAGACTAGATACATCGATGGTACAAACTTAATTGTTTACACATGATAGACTTTCAACCATTTATTATTAATTTTGAATGGCTTGTCTTCCTCCAACTTAGAAATTAAGCAATAACCTGAATCATGAGCTTCTTTCACGACGAAAGGTCCCTCCCAATTGGCTGCGAATTTTGGCAGAGGAAGTCCCCTAATGTGTTTCACCGCTGCTTTCAAAACGAGATCTCCCTCTACGAACCTCCTTGGTCTTACCAGGTTGTCATATGCCCTAGAGAGCTACCTTGTATACATTTGAAAATGTTGCATTGCGTTGTCTCTGTGTTCATCCAATGCCTCCAGCTGCACATGCCTGTTCTGAGGGAGCATGCTACTTCGTAAGGCGTATCGAGCAGAGGGAACCTCCAACTCCACTGGAAGGATTGCCTCAACTCCGTAGACAAGGGAGAACGGAGTGTACCCTGTGGGCTTCCTCTTTGTCATTCGATAGGCCCACAACGCTGCTGGTATCTTGTCATCCCACAATCCTGGAAAGTCCTCCATTGTTTTAGCCAGGATATTAACCAGAGTTTTGTTAGTTGCCTCGGCCTGACCGTTCCCCTTCGGGTATGCCACCGTTGAAGTGTGATGAACGATGGAATACTTGTCTGTAAGCATCGTTACTTCTGAGTTGACAAAGGGAGTCCCATTATCTGAGAGAATAACCTTTGGGATCCCAAAATGGCAAATGATATACTCTCCGCTGAAGTTACTCACTACCCCAGCCGTTTCCCTTCTGAGTGGTATTGCTTCAGCCCATTTTGTAAAGCACTCTGTTGCTACCAGTATCCATATCTTGCCCCTTGACGAAGGGTGTATCGCCCCCACGAGGTCGAACGCCCAAGTGTGGAAAGGATAAGGCATTGCCAGAGAATGTAAGTCCACCGATGGGGCATGGATCATATTTCCATGAAGTTGGCAAGCTTTGCATTTTCGAACAAATTCGGCAGAGTCTTTCTCCATCGTTGGCCAATAATATCCCAACGTCATCAGCTGATCATATAACTTGGCCCCTCTTATGTGAGCTGGGTCATGGGCTTGTTTGAGGACCTCAGTTGCCTCATCTTTCGTGATGCAACGCAATGGCTTGTTGAAGTACCCCCTTCGATAAAGCTGCCCCTCTTGGATATAAAACCTTGGGGCCCTTCGCTTCAGTCCCATCGCATCCATTTTCTCCGTTGGGACAGTTCCATCTTGAATAAAGTCGATATAGGGCTGCCTCCAGTCTATTTGGGCTTCTATGAAATGGCACTCAGCTTCTTCGAAAAATAGCTGACACTTATCACAATTCCGTTGTAGTTCTGCCGCATCCTGTTTCATTCTAGGCAAAAAATATCCCACTCTTTGAATTCTTCTATAGATAGGTATCTCAGTTGTTTCGCAATGCTCCTCATGTGTTCTCTTCAACCTCCTCTCTGCTTCCTCTGGCCCAATGCATCTTGATAACCATCCCCCTGCATTTCTGTAGTAAAGATTTCCCTGGTTTGTAAAGTATTGGGCTAACTCTCTTAGTCCCATAACTCCTTCCCCGGATTCCAGTTGCTTCCTGATCTCTCCTCTCCAATCCGCGTCTCCCTCCATCGATAGTATTGACTGTACCACCGAAGGAGCTGTCCTTCGTTGGATCGTAACGGTAGTCGTATCGCTCCTCATGACCATCTTTTGAGCAATAGTGGCATAAGCGTCTGGATGACGGTTCATCGTTCTGGGATGTCTTCTGATTTTGGTCCGGTGGAACTGGCTGAGGAGCCTTTGAATGATCGTTCGGTACGGTGCCAAACTCATGTGCTTCAACGCATATTCTCCGTTAACTTGCTGAATTACTAAGTTCGAGTCACCCTTGATGCAGAGAGAACGAATTCCCCTTCGAAGAGCCTCCAGCAACCCTAGCACTAACGCTTCGTATTCTGCTTCGTTATTGGAGCAAGGGAAATCTAGTTTGTAGGAAAGGCAAATCTCCTCCGTTCCTTTTGAAAGGATGACCCCTGCCCCTCCTTTTTTCTCTGCCGAAGACCCATCAAACTGCATCGTCCATTCCTCATTGGTTTCATCCAGATAGTTGGCTTGCAAGTCGTCTCCCGGAATGTCTTCTTTAGGTGGTTCAAATGTTCCAGATGGAAAGATTGCCAACAGATCGGCATACGCCTGGCTCTTGATGGCACGAGGAATCACACACTTTAAATCATATTCGGAGAGAATAAGGAACCACCTAGCTGCCCTGCCAATCAAGATAGTTCTAGCCAACAAATACTTAATAGGATCACATCCAGTTACAATATGAATTGTAAAAGACAGCATATAATGTCTAAGTTTTTGTGCTATAAAGACTAAGGCCAAACAATGCCTTTCTAGGCTGCTATATCTAATCTCTGGCCCATGTATGATCCTGCTGAGGTAATACACCGGCCATTCTTGCCCGTCAATCTCTTGTGCCAGTAAGGCTCCAACGGACCTTGTAGTTGAGGTGAGGTACAGCTGCAACGGTACTCCTGCCTGCGGAGGAACCATGATTTGTGGTGAAATGAGCAGCTTCTTCAACTCGTCGAGAGACTCTTGGTGGTCCTTTTCCCATCTGAACTTTGTGTTTTTTCGCAGCAGTTGCATCAACGAGTGTGTTACCTCGGCCAATCCTGGTACAAATCTTCTGAGGTAGGAGACTTTTCCGAGGAAGCTTTTTAGCTCCTTCGCCGTTCTTGGGCACGGCATTTCTAAGCTCGCGCGTTGTTTATCCTGGTCCATCTGCACCCCTTGTCGATCAACCACAAAGCCTAGAAACTTCCCGCATGTTACTCCAAAGACGCACTTTAATGGGTTCATCCTTAATTTATACTTCCTACATCGAGTAAACACCTTCTTTAAGTCGTTTAGGTGGGACTCCTCCTTCTTCGATTTGATGACCAAATCGTCCACATAGAATTCTACAAATTTGTGGAAGAAATCGTGAAAAATGGCCATCATTGTTCTTTGATAAGTAGCTCCCGCATTCTTAAGTCCAAACGGCATTACTTTGTACATGAAATTGCCCAACGGGGTTCTGAATGCTGTTTTCTCTGCGTCTGCGGGTCCATCTTGATTTGGTTGTACCCTACGTACCCATCCATGAAGCTATACATCTCATGCCCAGCCGTGGCATCTATCAGGCTATCAATGGAGGGTAGAGGGAACTCATCTTTGGGGCAAGCCCTATTCAGATCTCTAAAATCCACACAGATCCTTATTTGGATCTTGTCCTTCTTCCCTACTGGCACAATGCTATATAGCCATAGGGGATGCTGTATTGGTTTGATGAATCCTGCTTCCAACAAACGCTGAACCTCTTCCTTAATCTTCAAGTCCAACTCAGGTTTATATGTCCTTGTTGCCTGTTTCACCGGGATGGCTGAAGGTATCACGTTTAGCTTGTGGCAGCTCACTTCCTCATCCAGCCCTTCCATTTCGGTATACTTCCATGCAAAGACATCTATGAACTCCCGAATTAGCCCAACCAGGGCTTCTCGCTTCTCCTTAGCGAGGTCCTTCACGATGAAAATGGGCCTTGGGTCTTCCCCTTCTCCTGCTAAGTTCAACTGCTCCAACTCTTGTGCCTGGGGCCTTGGTTGATTTTGCCATGTAGTCTGGTTCTTCGGCGACCTCCTCCACGAACTCCTGTATGTTGGAGTTGTCTATCACCATACACTGTCCCTGCTGATCCACCAAGAAACACTCATATAACGGGTCAGCCCCATCCTCGATCTCTTCGGCCGCCCGCTCACATCGTTATAAACGGTACACCACCTTCCCCTCCTCAGTGACCACCTTCTTACATTGCCTGTTGGTAGCTGTTGCCACGGCCTTCCTCTTCCTTTCTCTCGAAGCCTCAGCGATCCTTCCCCCTGAAAAGCGACTCAGCACGCTTTGTCGCTGGGCCTCATACTCCATAGGATCCACTCCAAGCCTTACTTTGTTTTTGAGCTGCCTTGTGGTACTTTGAGGTCGAGGGATCACCTGATGGGTTTCTTCGGTCCTTACCCCTTCGTTACTCGTGGCTTCTTTACTTTGCTCGTTCAGAGGCCCCATTCTATCTTTGATCGAGGGAACCCATGCCCCCTCCATTCTTCTCGTTAGGACTCGAGCGTCCTCTTCCAACTCCGTATAAAAGGCCGCATCTACAAAGTGAGCTTCCTCGATAGCAAAAGGCCTTTTTGTAGCCCTAATGGTCACTTATGTTCCTTTGACATTCGCCTTGGCGCATTGATGATATGTTGAAGGAACTAAACCTTGATTGTGCATCCACACTCTTCCTATTAGTAAATGATAGGAAGTTGCACTTTCTATTACATGGAACTTGATGTGGGAACTCAGATTTCCCATTACAATTCCCACATTCACATACCCAATGGATTTGGAAGATTGGTTATCATACCCTGAAATTACCAGAGGCATGGGGACCAACCTTTCTTCTGGGATATCAGCTGCGTGGAAGGAGTTGATCGGCATAATGTTGATGGAAGCGCCCCCATCCATAAGCGTTCTTGCAAAACTAACCCCATTGATACTGGCCGTTACATACAAGGGCCTGTTATGAGGGAACCTTACAGCTCTATCTGCATCGCTGAAGGTCACCTCTGATAGGAACTTTTTCACCAGCCTCGCCATGGGTCCCCTCCATTTCAACGAGGGAACCGCGTCCTTCCTCGCGATGTCTAGGATCGCCTGAGTTATTTCCAGTCTGCTCTCCTTTGGTATCCCCACTTGATCGAAGAACTAAGCGAATTTTGGGGATTTTGAAATTGCACTGTACTCAACGACTGCCTCTATTTCCTCGCCCTCAACGCTGTATACGTCTTCCACGTCTTTAGCGCTTGCTTCATCGTAGGCTAAAACTACGTTAGCCATTCCTGTGGTGCAACGTTCCATAGTTTCTTCGAATTCCCTTTGCCTCATTGTTGACCTTCCTTCTCCTCTTTCCGCCTCATCGTCGTAGGCCGTCACCAAGTTGGCCCCATGTGCTGGAAGCGGGTTGTTGTTAACGTTTTGTGGGGGGATCTGCAGCGTCCCTGCCTTCATGTACTTGTCAATGATTCTTCTTAGTGTAAAGCAGCTCTCTGTCGGGTGCTGGATCTTTCGATGAACCTGACAATATCTAGGATCCGCCTTTGTTGCATCATCGGGTTCCTCCGAAGGAACACCTTTTGGCAGGTAGACCGTTCCACCTTGGACCATGGCGTTATAACAACTCACCGCCTCTTCTATCGTGCATGGTAACGGTGGTGGGTCTTCTCTATCCCTTCCGAACTTCCTTTTGTTGTCCTTCTTCGCCGCCCTACCCCCATCTGCTCCTTCGGTGTATCCCACCCGTGGGGGTTGAGCCCTTCCTCCCCTAGGTTGTATCGGCTGTCTGAATATCATAGGCGCCGCCACCGGGTTTGGTCGTACGACCAATGAGATGTTCCTTGCAGATTTTAAGAACGTCGAAAAAGTTCCCTCACGCGTCTCATTGATAAGATGACAGATGTACTCCGGGAGTAGTCCTTCGGCACAGATTTGTAATAGTTTGGATTCCTTGGCCTCCTCTCTCACGTCCAGAGACCTTTCCCTGAACCTCCGAACGTACACCACCACGTCTTCTCCTGGTCGTTGCTTCTCTCTCCCTAGTTGGGTCAGAGTGAATTCATCCTCTGCTATAAAGAACTTTTGGAGAAACAGCACATGCATCTCTTCCCACGTGGAAACACTTTTAGGGGCCAAATGAGAATACCACGTGTATGCTTTATCGGTTAGGGATTTGGAAAACTCCCTCAACCTGAGTTTCTTGTTGTTGCAATGCGCCCCTAGGTGCTCAATAAAATGTTTAATGTGCCCTTTCGGATTCCCACCCTTCCCTGTGTATTTTTCAAAGATGGGGGGAATATAATCCCTCGGGTAAGGCTCATCGTTGTATTCCTGAGGATAAGGTGTCCTAAAGTCATCATAAACTGAAGCTACCTCGCCTATAGACTATGAGGAAGCCTGCACAAACTTTAACATCTCCTTTTGCATTTCTCTCCTCATTTCCTCCATGGGCGATGGGGCAACAACCAATGGGGGTGTTGGCTGAATGACCGTAACAGTTGGAGCCATCGTTACGGCTGGCGCCGTTGATACTCCGGAGATTCCCATTGTCGGATTCACGACGGAGGGTATGCTTGCCGGGGCTGCTCCCGTTGTACCTGCGCCCGGTGGAACCGTTGGAGCTGCCCCTGGTGTTACGAAGGAATTGGCCTCAAGTCCTCCCAGCACCGTTGAAGCTGCAGGAGTTTGCAAAAACTCATAGAACTTGCTCATGAGGAGGGTCATCTGGGCAGGTCCCAGCCCAGCGCTCGTGGAAGCCTGCGTCACTCCTTGAGCGCCCGTTGTTTTCTGAACTGGGGGCACTTCTATTCGAGGAGCTCCGCTCCTTAAAGCCTCCAATTCTACCGCTCTTGCTCTTCACTGTATTGGATATCATCAAAGTTGAGCCTTCGATTAACGTTATCTTGCGCCATACTCCTTCCTTAGAAGAATGCCTCCCCAGCAGAGTCGCCAAATGTAAGAGGGTAGTTTAGATAAGATGGAGGTGTAACCCCTTTTAAGTATGGTGATGACAAGGTTAGTTATAAAAGCACTAGTGATTTAGCCACAAGACACGAAGAGCAGTTTGGAATGTATGGAACCCATCTTATACTCACAAATCTCTCGTGTATAACTCACAATATAATAAAGAACTTCAGAAATAACTTAGCTAGAGGGAGAGAGAAGTAAGAACCCTAGATACACCTTGGTAGGCAGGCAAAAACATACTAAAACTCTCAAGGATCTCTGTTATGTATTAAAAGCTTCGTAATAAATGACAAAATGGTGGGTGGCAGAACTCTCTGGTTCTTTAATAAATCTCTCTAGTAAATAAATTTCTCTAGTAATAACTTTTGGAACTCTCAAAAGATCATCCTTTCCTCAGAGGTGGTTGGGGTCTTTAAATAGCCCCCCACACCACCCCCGAGGCAACTCAGTCATTAAAGACTATGAAAGACATCTCTCATACTTTATGTCACGACATTAAATGCCTGATGCACTAGTTGTCTCCTACGTCATAAACATTAAATGTCAAGACATGCCTTTTGCCTAACCACTGTGTGTCAGGGGGTTGTAGTCGCAGAGGTGGCTCACCAACTATCTGACAGTCCCAAATACCACGGTGGTTTACTCAAGTGCATGTCTGACATTGTTTAGAAGGCTAGTGACATCACCCACAGTAGATGTGACATTTAAGTAGAGGGTTGTTTGGTCCATAACTCAATGCCCGATGGAACTCCAAGCTGCTCCGCTTGAGGTTCCACAGTCAGGGTCCTTCGGTGTTTTACCAGGTGTATCTAAGATGGTCAGGACAAGCCCTAACGGTGCCCCACTTCTCAATCCTCCAAACCAAGTCCCTCTAAAGTACCCACGGTGAGGTTGTTCGACAGAGCATGAAAGCTCTCCCAGGCCCTGCCAAGCCTGGTCTCTCGCGAGTACCGTTCGACCTCACACCCATTCATTATTCTCGTTACAACATTACAGTCATTACAACTCGTAGTCAATATAAACAAAGCTATAATATGGCAAAGTAACAATAAGCTAAAGTACGAGTTGCCACGCCAAGCTGCCACGCTTGAGTTGCCTCACCAAGATGCCACGCTTGAGTTGCCACGCTGATCTTATCCTCAGAACACTGTTGCTAATTGGTGGATTATCCCTAATCCCAGGATTACCTTCAGTCCCCCTCTACAGTTTCATTCACTGCCTTATTCTTACTACTCTTACTCCCTATCCTAGGGGTAAACTCAACTGGTTTATGTCCAAATAATTAGAATTCAAAGCACTTGCCAAAGTCGTCCTCCTCCTTCTCATCACCTTAAGACATCTGGTCATGCATACTAGAAGACATATTTACCCTATTTTCCATAGTATTACTTTTAATCATTAGACTTAAGAAACTTTTTAAACTAGTCATCCCCTTAAAAATCATCATTAGAGTACTATTTTGTGCATTTAATTCCATGCCCTTCTCTTTGATGGGAGGTGTATAATTACCCAACTCGAAAGTTTATAGAGATCCAATGACCTATTCAATATACATCCTATAGATATTACCTAACATGTTTAAGGTTGTGACGTGAGGAATGGACCTATAAGGAAACGACCTCAAAATCTACCTGACTACCCTCGAGTCCAAAATATTCTCACTAAAATTGAATGATGAATTCATGATGTGAGATTTTTTGAATGAAAATCATCAAATGTCTTATTTTCTTGCATCGACATCTCATAACAAGTGGTAAGATGTTGGAGCTTTATGATTCAAACTGTAATGGTCATCTGACTTTGAATATCTCCCTCTCCTCCTAAGACATTAAACATGTCATAATTTTCCAAAAGTCCTCTCATGTGACTTCGCAATACAAATAATATATGTTCTTTCTCAACCTAGGCCATTATGGTTTTAAAGATAACATTATCACCTTGATTTACCATGGGATGCTTGTCATACCATCCTCAATGGATACCCACAGCCACCCAATTTGAGGTTTAAGAAAAAAAAACTTCATACGTGACTTTCAGTATGTGTAGTTGCTGCCATCAAACAATGGTGGGCGTCAAATAGGATTTCCCTCAATAGACAACCCCTAGAACTCTAATTATAAAAGTTTGGAAACCATCTTTGATATCAGTTTGAAATTCCAAGTTTATGTCCAGTTGACCGATTAATTTTATCACCAAAATAAGTTGTAGTCCAATTCGTTTTCAGATTAATTCATTATGATAAAAACCATTTCAATTTTTATAAAGTTATAATTGTACCCAATTAAATCATTGAGGTCCCATTTTTCACATGTATATGAAAATAAAGTAGTACATAAAAATGAAAGCATACATACATATCAACATAATGAATTTTAGTGAAAACCCGTATGGGAAAACCACTATAGCACCCTAATCCTCTAAGTCCACTAGTACTGAATGAAAGTGTTACAAGAATAAAACAAAATAAGACTTGTCTTAATTAAAACTCAATTCCAACCATGAATACTTTCCTTGCACTCTCATTTCTCACTTATTTCTATACTAGTATTGTTGCTCTCCGCCGCAATAACTCACACAGATGCAGTTCTCAATATCCATTGATCTCAACTTGACACACAACCAACAGACACAAATTGTCATGTTTCGTGTTCATATGAAGATGGGAGGGGTTTATAAATTTACAGTTCTCTAGTGGTTATGAAATGATGGGATCTATCAACTAACATGATAAATCTCTCAAAACTAGAGTAGGGTTTTGTATGTCTAGGTTGCTAGTTAAAAAATATGATTATTGATCTAATTTATATGCTTGCACAAAAATGAGGTTATACAATCATGATTCTTGACAATGACTCCCTAGTATAAAATAAGAGCTCCTTCATATGAATGAGAAACTTAGTACGGGTTTTTTTTACAAAATATTGTTTTGTATGAGGGCATCTTGTATGAAAAAATATTGCACGAGACTTGTGGCATATGAAGTTGTTATCTTACGAGGATACTTCATAAAAATCAGTTCCCTCATACGAAACCTTTTATATACAAGGATCTCTCGTAGTCAAGACACTTCGTACTAGATTTTCAAAAAATGTACAAAACATTCAAAAAAATATTATAAAATCCTTTTCCAATAATTATTTTCCTTGTTAATTCAATAATTCAAAATGGACTCAAGTTCCAAAATAAGCCAAAATTTAAAGGTACTAAATCTACTCAAAATGGTCACAAAGTTTCATTTTCTCTCATTTGGACACTTTTCTTCTCTCATCAATAATTTGCAGAGAATTATACATACATGTGACGGCCAAGGTGAGTGTCAGTTAAATAAGAGAGAGAAAGAGAGAGAGAAGATAGTTTCATTGGAATAACCAACATTGTTACCACCAAAGTAGCCCAAGAGAAAGAATCTTCTCTCAATCAGCTAAATAGTAGGATTAGTTAGTTAATCATAATTAAAATATGTTAACTTCATCATGTGATCCATACAAAATCCCAACTCGAAACACATTGCATGTACATTAATAGTGTTTGTGAACAATAGTAAATGCAGAATCAATAGCATAACATCATCTCCAAGGCATTAAGAACAATAGCATAATGATATTTTCCCATTCTTTTAGTAGTTTCAGACCCCATAGCATTAATTATATAGCATTTCATAAAAAAATGGCATTGGAAAGAAATATAACCACAAGAATTTGCCACTTTTGGTGAGGCAAAGTTAAGGAACGTTCACTACTAATGCCACACTAAAGGTCATCGTAAATAGATATGTCAGATGGGTGGGTTCGCCTTATGTGGGCTAGCTCAAAGTGGGTTAGGTCAAATATGGGTAGGTTGTAAGTGGGTTGGAGTCATCTACAGGCCAGGTTGAACTATAACTTGGACCACTTTTTTCTCTGTTATATTTTTGGATTTTTAAACAAAAAAACTCATTTGAATAACACACACACACACACACACACACATATATATATATATATATAATAATGCAGGAGGGTCTTTTTTCCATGTCATATAACTATTTCCACATCATATAGCCACACCATACAACTTTTATACAAAATCTATTTCAAACCTATTTATATAAATCTAACGGTTTGGAATGGTTAGAACTGGGAAAGATTATTTTGTGAAAGAGGTACACCTTATCAGAGCACAAAGCTTTAGGCATCCCCTGTCACTCAAATCATAGCTTCTTTGGTTTACCTCTTTCTTTCAAATTCTGAACTGATTTTCACCTGTCTCTACTGTTTTGTCTATAGTGTGCTGAGATTTTGGTGTAGAGAGAGAGGCAAAACAAAGAAGCTATGGTTTTACCTCTCTCTCCACAGTAAGAAACAAAAAAAAAATTCAAAAGAAAGAAGTAAACAAAGTTATGTTTTAGTTTCTATCTCAGCACACTATAGAGGGACCAAATCTCGGCACACTATTGTGCCTATTTGGGTAAGCTATGGATAAATCATTCAACTTCTTTTAGGGGTCAAAAAACCCATTTCTCTGCAAACCCATTTCTGATCTTCAACATGTTCAACATGGACTTCAGTTTTTTTTAATTTCTTTTTAATTGTGAACTGATTTTGATTTTGTGTTTCTGTTTCAGGGTTACTTCGAAAGGTGGTCATCTCTATCAATTTCCCAATTTTTTGTTCGAAAAGTCGTCATCTATGTTTTGCTGAGAGTGTCATAGGAAGACTGGTTTATCACTTTTTTCTATATTGACTTTGTTTATGGTCTAACTATTTTTAATCTCAGTTGAAGCAAAATGATGGAACAATACGTCAAAACCCACATACGTGGCCACCGATGTGATGAGAGAACCTTGCAAAGAACGTGGCCGACAAGATGCCAACAGAGCTCTAGCCCAGTGTGATGATCTTCGGTTGTGATTTTTGTAGAAACTGACCAAAATAAGATCGGCAGATGAGATCTGAAGGCACTGCTGAGATGAATACAAATGGTCTACGAAGGGTTTGTAGGTGAGTTTTAGCTGAACACAAGCAGTTACTTTTGGTGTCCACGATGAAGCACAGGTGTTGAGGTTCTCCAAGAAGAGTCTTGCATCTTCCACAACCCAAATTTATAGATTGTAGATCTTCTACGAGGTAACATTTTGAATAGATCATTAACTAGAAACTTCATATTTAGTACATGATTCCATAGCTTTGAACTGAGTTATTAGCAAGTGGTGTCATCAATATTGTTTTTTTTTTTCACGATCTAATTTTTTTTCAAGGTTTATAGATCTGATATTGTATTTTTGCCGATGTTTATAGATTTGATATAGTTTTTCACGATCATTATTGATCTCTATTTTTTTTCTATGTTTATAGATCCGATGAACTTCACATCTTCTTCAGCGTTTGGTGGGTCTGGGTGGTGGAATCTTCCTGGTGAGTGACTGGTTTGGGTGGGCGTCGATTTGCACTGTGTGGGGATATACCAATGGGTTTTAATTTTAGCAACTGTGATCACCGATAGCCTACAACTATTACTATCATGTATGAGCAAATATACCAATGGGTTTTAATTAGGACTTGCAATCTATTACTCTAATCTATCACTATCAGCTGTGATTGTACCTACACATTTGGCATATTAATTGGATCACTGTATTTTTTTTCGTGGATAGAAAACTAGGGGTGATTTTGGGTTTTGTTAAATAATATTTGTGATTTTGCAAATCCTAAAAATCTGGAGATGGGTTTCTCACCCATGTAATTTTATCTTTTATTTTTGAATAGTTTGTATTTTATCCATTTTGCATATTATAGATTTGTCCATTTGATCTAATGCTACAAAATGATTTCTATTGTTGATTATATTTCTATTTTTAAATTTCACTTGAGAATTAGTTTTGGACAATCATTAGTTTTGATTTTGTGTGCTCATTTTGAAGTATAAGAACTTTGAATGTTCTATTCATGTATGTGTGCTGATTTTTATTTTGGACTTGCATTTTTGTATCTAAAGATATGCTCCAGTTGGGTTTTATAGACTGGTACTTTTGTTGGGTTCTTTGTATCTAAAGATCTTCTTCGGTTGGGGTAGCATATCTGCTTCGGTTGGGATAACACATCTTCTCCGATTGATGATCCGATTGGGGTAGCAGATCTGCTCCCATTGTGATCCGCTCTGGTTGGTCTTTTTTGTGTTTATATGTATTTATTTTCTATTTTTACTTTGTATTATGATGGCGAGTTGTTATTATTTCCATACTGTGTGTTCAGTTCGTGTTGGAAATCCGTGTTCAGTTTTGGGTGAGAATGGAGGGGTTTTCTCAAAAACTAATGCGTGTTTAATTTTTGGTGAGACAACGGTGAGTTTTTCTCACATACACGGGTAAGGTGGATTTTTCTTAGTAAATAATTTCTTTTAGTAAATAAAAAATGTGTTGAAAAGAGAAGACACTAAATTTATGTTAAAAATTGTGTTAAAAATAATATCATTTAGTAAAAATTTCGTGCTGTGTCTCATGAAAGGTACACAAAATTTTCTTAGTAAATATTTTTTAGTAAATAATTTCGCGTAGATTTTTTTAATAATAAAGATTGGGACAAAGAAAAGAACAGAAAACTATATTTATTTTTAAATAAGAACTTGGATGAAAAAAATAATAAAATATTATTTTAAGTCACGTTTGTATTTGGTAATTAAAAAATATATTGTATCGTTTCATTCCGTGTTGTGTCACTTTATTTGTGATATGTTTCTGTTAAATCAAAAATATAAAAATTTCGCTTATTTAATTGGATAGTGTTTGTATTTGGTAAAAAAAAGTGACACGGAACGAAAGTCTTATTTACTAAATACGAATACAAAAAATGTGTCAAGGCACGAAATCAACCTTTAGGTAATATATGTAGTGTTACGAAATGTGATATTAACATGTTCATATGTAGTGTTACAAAAGTGTCAAATCAATAATACCGCATTGTGAGTGTGTTATAGAGACAAATACTAGGGAGCATATTTATTATCGTGCAATTAGTACCAGTACACTCTAGGACTCCTGTGTATAAAGTTTATAAAATTTCGTTCATTAAAGTTTGAAATGTTATTATAAAAATGTTTTAAATTTAAACTAGATGTTCCTAAGACCCAAATGCACCATATATAATTAGTAATCATGATGTAAGTGTACAATGGGATGACCAACAATATTTATATTTGCATTAGTGTAGACACGAGAACAAATTTATTATGGGAACAAATTTATCTCCGTGCCATCAGCACGGGTACACCCCCTAGTGTATATATATATATATATATATATATATATGTGTGTGTGTGTGTGTGTGTGTGTGTGTGTGTGTCTGTGTGTCTGTGTTTCTATGAAACTCGCCTTAATGAAATCATTAAAACATAAACAAATGACTATATGTGTGTTTTTCATAGCAGATCAAATACCTACTTGATCAGAGTTGACGAATAAGGGAACGATCGAGTGATATAGAGATAAAGGAGTTGAAGAAGACATTTAGAGAGTGTTATCACCTAAAATTGGTATATTTATTTTCATAGCTAGAATATACTACTTAACAACAAATAAGAGATAAGAGATCTAAATTACTGAAACAAAAACACCGGAGAAAATTATAAAGATGTGAGAGAAAGATGATAAGAACTGGATTTCCACGGTTTGACCCAAAATAGTGCCTATATCTATATATGCAATGTTGATTGTATTGATTTACTGGGAAAAATCCATTGACGGGTACAAAATTTAAGCTATTAAGTTCTCGCGAGAGTTAGGCAACATAACAATAAGGAGAATTTCGAATCCCCCAATTTGTAGGTGGTGTGTACTATTTATAGATTGTTAAAAGAAAGAAAAAATAGAGTTCCACGTGTCTCACCTTTATTAGTTAAGTGAGTACACATTTTACATACATAGTAAGAGAACAATCACAAGTTAGTAATTCGCATATGGGGGAGAATATTTTCATATCTTCTCTATGTGCAGATGTAATAAATGTTGTTAACATTATATAGTCACGCAGTACATGCTTTCTATAACAGAGTTAAATAATGTTGTTAGCTGATAGTGTTAACAAATGAAGTTAAATAATCTGCCAACAATGGCCAGGTCGACCTCTATCTGGGGTCGACCAGGTTGTAAGATAAGGCCAACCTCATTATTGCTGATGTATGTGTCAAGGTCTCCTCTTCTAATGGGTCCACAATCCATCCCATATTTATGGTATAACAATATCTCCCAAGAATTTATTCAGAATTGTATCTTGTAAAAGATTATCTTAAGTGTTTCACCTTCTACGTAGGTGCTGAGAAAAATTGAGTGAGCGAATTTTGAACTACAAGATGTCGTCGACTCGCTTTTTCATCGGCTCTTCCATTCCCAAGCACATTTACTTGTGAAGTTTTTAGAATACTATTTAGCCTTCATGCTGCCACATGTCAAATGCTGGCAGCTATGGCTGGTAAATTTAATGCGTGTGTGCCTAAGGTAGTGCGTGCACAGTTTTGAAGCACCGGATGTCGTTTTGAGGGATGATATCATTTTTTTCAAAAAGGAAATGATTACCGCCTTGAAAGTATAAAAAAAACTATCACATAGTAATTTCAAACCTTTCACTTCCATAATCTTCCACATCCATTCTAAAGAGAAAAACTCCATTGCCCTTCAAACCATTCCCTTTCTCGACCATTGTACCACTGCTTTATGCCATTTTCGACTGCACTATTTCCTAAAAAACTTGCTTCTAGTAAGATTCTTCTTTCTTCTCATTCTTCGTACATTTATGGGTGATTTCTAAGTTAATTCTCACTATTTGGAGTTCCATGAATTACTTTTGGCCTTTTCCCCTCCAATTCCAAGGGTTCTTTTATAATTTTTCCGCCATTAGGTTTGTAATTTTCTGAATATTTCTACTGTTATCGATGATTTGTTGTTAACTTAGTTATTATTGTCTAGTTTAGGTGTCCATTGAGTAGTTGGCCTAGGTTTTCTTAGTTTGTAGGGGATTTTTACCCAAATTCACCACTTTCAAAATCAAATAGCCTCCAAGTCTTTTTATTTTCTCAAACCCACCCTTTATGAGTGAAGAATCGTGGGTTGAGAGTGTGTTAAAAGAAATTCACCATTTGAACAAGACTTCTCCTGTTTTTGTGAGGCAAGAAGTCTAGTTCCTTTGCAAATCATTCGACCTGATGCTAATAGAGATCACCAAAATTTATGCCTCGTATTCCATCTTCTATTAGGTCGGCTCCTCAACACTTAAGTGTGGATTATGGAACGTATGAATTCCAGGCTTCCACAAGACCTAACGGTGCCAACCGTCAGCCTGGTGGTCATAATTACGTATACACCATCTTAGAGGTGTCTATAGTTAATCTTAGGACATCTATCGAAGAGGATATGAAGTTGGAATCTTATTCCCAACCCTCATCTTCACTTGTATTTGTCCTTGTGGACAAGGAGGGTTATTCTAGTGACTCCAATTCATATGATCCTATAACAATCGAAGCCCATCACTATGCCTATAATATAACTGAGGATGATCAGATAAATTTGAACGATTTTTATAATATCCCACTAGATATAAAATGTAGGTGTTCAATTCCACAAATAGAGTTTATAGATTTATTTCCAAATATGAGCTTTGCAGGTCGGTATTCATCTTCCTTATCATCCATTCATAAGGGATATTTTAAATAGATATGTAGTGTCTTTAACTCAACTTCCCCTAATACCTATAGGACTATCTTTCTGTCAATGATCTTCTAGAGGGAAAACTTGGGGTTGACATCACTGAGGAAGTATTCACATCCATCTAAGGAATAAAATAAAATGTTAAAGCCCCGTTTATAATTTAAATTTCCCCTAAGAAATTAAACCAAAAGCTGGTGAAGGTATCCCAAATGAGCAACTATAATTAAAAACACAAGTATATGCACTTGAAGGGTAACTGGGAGTTCGACCCAAATAAAAGGGATAAAACTGTCAGTGATCCTTATGACTGGAGTGGGCCGACAAGAATTGGTATATACTACTTTTCTCTCTTTAATTTTCCTTAGTTGATTTGTATTTTAACATGTGTCTGATCCTTTATAGAGAAGGTTGCTACCAAGTTTCCTTCTGCTTTGAAGAGTTTGGTGAATGAAGTTTGTGTTGCTAACCCTCCAATCTTGGAGGACTCAGGACATCCACCTTGACCAAGCTCACAGAGCTTGGTTATTATAGATCTCCAAGTTTACGAGAAGCCCATCCCTATAACCAAGATAAAGATGGACCTTAAGTTACATCTGATATCGATCAAATAGTTTATCCTGACGCTGATCAAACTGTTGAGGAAGGTATATGGAAATTTCATTTAGTCATAGGTTGTCTTGCTTATGCATTTTTACTAACCGTTGTACTTCTATGTGAAACATCTACCCTATTATCTTCAGCTTTTTACATGGAACCTTCTACAGGATGGCCTCCAAACAAACTGATTGTCAAGCCCTTGACCTTTTCTGCGAGAAGAGGGCGAAGAAGGAAAAACTAAGGCCAAATATGAGGTAAAGAAGCAAGTTGAGGACAAGAAGCAAGTTAATGATGAGGCTAAAAATAGAATTGATGTCAAGACCGAGAAAAAAATCAATGTGAAAGCCAAAAAGAGAGGAAAATTTCTAGGCAACTAAACTTTGGTTGGCATAAGTGATCCTCCTACTACCGATAGAAAGAGGGAGATATAGGGCTCCACCACTCAACATGATCCAAAACACCTACAGATAGAGGAGATGAGGAATACAAGTCGTAACTTAAATAATGTGATTGTAAATGGGCAACCTTCTCCTTGGCATGATAAGGATATTAGTTCGTCCTACCGTTATCCTTTGTAGAGGAGTATAAGTGGAATCCTAAGAGTCCTATCACAGGTGAAATATTAAAGAAAATTAAGGATAATATCTTCTATAAGTTCTTCGAGAGAGAAGACTATTTCACCTTCAAAGCATGCTCAGACTTTCGATCAAGAAAAGAAAGTGAACCAAGAAATTTCCAAGAAATTGAATCCTTGGATCCAAAAATGATCACTTTGGAAGAGTGGGCCACCAAGGCCAAGAATGAGCTAAAGGAGAAAGATGACCAGTTGATTAATAGGACCATAGCCCTTAGTTTGGCTAAAGAGGAAGTTAAGAATCTTAAGGGCCAGGCTAGCACTGATGCTAGTAAGATTCAGAGCTTGGATGAGGCATTATCTAGGCTAAATGAGGTACTTGTTATGGCTGATGAGAATTCCATTGAGAAGTATAAGGACTCTCTGAATTTATTGTAGAGACAATGATCTTCTTCGAGGGTTACGATGAGTTGAAAACGAGGGTGATGAATAATTACCAAGACATTATCAAGCTTGTCAGTTAGTGGTAAGGATATGACAAGCAAGCTATAGCGTTGGACAATACTGAAACTATAATGGAAGTGGGCACCCATGCGCCTGCAAATCAACATCTGCATAGACCGAGTCGGGTGCTTCTACGTGGTCGATCCTTCTTGTTGCTCTTTAGGTGGCTAAAGTGAATCCTTAAGAGAATCTGCAAGACATAGTGATCACTGAGGTTATTATTAGCAACATTTCTTAGGATCATTTAACTAAAGATGCTAGACCTCTTAGTATTTTCTCATGAAGCTTTATTTTATAGTTTACTCGTTATACTATATTAAAAATATAGTTTTCCAATCATCCCGACTCAGATATATATTTATTGATGATTTCAATGCATGGATATTATATTTGATTTTATTCTTCTCAATTTTCCTTTGTGATATGTTCATCTTGTTTGATTTTCTTCCCAATTAATTTGTTCGGCCAAGCTACTAGCCCCCGCCTGTAATCAAGTGTTTTGTTGTATAGCTTATCATAAGAAATATTTTGAACATAATTAAATATAGCAATTATTTTTTTTAACAATGCTTAGCTTTTGATAGGCCTGCCATTATTTTAGTCTTATGGTCTTGTGGTCGGTTCTTGATTTACCTAACCTGACTTACTAGCTACCAGTTGTAAGAACATGAGTTGTCTTGAGAAGGTTGTTATAGGTGAAGACTTAAGTTTTCCCTCTCAAATTGGGGCGTGCATCATTTAGTCATGCCCATTGACATGCTCGTCTATACTGGGATTTACCAAAGCTTTAATCAACTTACTAGTAAATTGGCTAACCCGAACTTATGACAATGTTGGTTTCCAAGGTTGACCAAGTTTTATATCATGACACGTCTAGCGGATGTAGTCATAGAAAATTTAATATGTTCAGCTTGGAGGTGTATTCGACTTGAGATTCTTACATATATCTTATACTGACGGACTTTGCAATAAATAATGGAAGAACTTGAAATAATAACATAATGTAGATTCACTCATAACTTGTGGGACTGATTATAATAGTTTCTTTACATAAAAAAATGTTCTCCATTGATTCTGGTCGTCTTAATGATACTACTTTCTAAGATGTTAGGCAATATTGTGGTTCTTGAATGGTTCACTCTTCAAAATTTCTATTATATATGTTACTGGTTGCACAACTACAAAGACTTTGTAGGCACCATGTCAGTTCAGCTGAAGCTTATTTCCCTCCGGGATTATCTTTTTAAAGACCAAGTCACCTTATTTTAGAGTGATTGACTTGATTTTTGTTATTATAAAATCTCCTCGTTCTCTTTTGGTATGATATTACTCGGAGATTTTCTTGTTCTCTGACATCTTCCACTAAATCCATATCCATCAATGCATCAAATCACTCCTCAGTGAGTTGAAATCCAATACCCTTATGATTTGATAAACCTATCTCTGTAGGTACCACAACTTTGGTGCTAAAAACCAACATAAAGGGAGTTTCATCGTGGCCATTCTTGGAGTTGTCATGTAAGCGCAGGGCATACTCTGTAATTAATTGATCTTGTTAGCTTTGGTGATGTCCAACATTTTTTTATCCCGCTAATCAAGGTCTTGTGGGTGACCTTGGTTTGTCCATTCCAATTAGAATGAGAAGGTGCATAATGCAACTTATTTATATTCTATCGGATGTTGTAATCTTTGAACTGGTCGTTGTCGAACTGTGTGTTATGATCGATAATATACATATAGGTCATCTCGAGAAGACCTTCCCGTAAGTCATCTCCACTAGTGGTTCTGCCTCAACCCACTTCGTAAAATAGTCCACAACTGCGACCAGGTACCTGAATTTTTCATTAGTCTTCGGGAGTGGGACAACTTATTTATTCTCCATATGGAGAAAGGCCAAGGCGATGTGATCGGTTTTAAAGTTTCCCCAGGTCTCTTATGAATGACTATGTATATTTGGCACTAGTTGTGCTTTCTATCATAATCTGCGTATTTCTCCTTCATAGTTAGCCAATAGTACCCTTGGGTGACCCCCTCTTCACCAGCGAGGTCCCTGCCAAATCTGGCACACATAATCCTTCGTGAACCTCTTTAAATAGGTTGGAGACCTTCACATAATTTTTCCTTTTAACAAATACCTTACTGCTTTATAACGGAGTCTACGTGCCTCCTTAGGATATTTGGGAACTGCACCGAAAATTTGATCTAATAGGATCCATCTAGGATGGACCCATATTATACTCTATCAGTTGTATAGCCTCTTCTTCAATGCTTCGCTGCATCAATATCTCCACTTGGACTATCCTCGTGAGTTTAGCCCTCAGTGGTCGATACCAAATGAGCTAACATATCAGCTCGGATGTTCTAAATCCTTGGGAACATGACCATCTGAATTGTAATAAATTTTAGGAGTAATAATTTTACCTTGGATAAATACTTAGACATGGTCACCTCTTTGGCTTCATAAACTTCCCACACCTAATTTACTACTAGTTGAGAATCATTGTGCACCGATAGTTATTATGCTCCTAGCAACGAGGCAATCCCCAAACCATTGACCAGAGCCTCATACTATTTCTAATTATTTAAGGCTTTAAAATTAAACCTGAGTTCATAATCTATGTCTACCCCATCAGGTGAGGTGACAATCAAGACGAATCTACTACCATTCTCACATAAGGAACCATCAACAAATAGCTGCCAAATAGGTGGTTCTTTCTCAAAACTTCCTTCTACTAGGGAGCCATTCTTGAACAGTTCCTTCATTTGCTTTAAATCTTGAGATATTTTCTCTTATCTTTTATAAGATTCGGGATTATTATTGTTTGGAGCTAAAGTGGCATCGATCTCGAAAGGCTTCTCCCCATTCTCTTCGGCTAACTTCTCCTCATTGTATGTGAAATCTATTATGCCAGCTCAAACTTTCCCCTTGATGGTCGTTCTCAGCTCATAGACGATGTCATATTCTCCAAACTCTACTGTCCATGCAATTAACTTTTCGTATTTCTCAAGCTTATAGATGTCTTATCGAAGAGGCATGTCACTTTATACCACGATCGTAAATCAATGCCAATGTTAATTTTTCCAATCCTGGGTACCGGATTTCTTCCCCACAATAGGCTATAGTCATGTAATACATTGTCATCTACACACCATCTTTTAATTGCATAAGTGTTGAGCTCACAAGCAACTCAGACACCTCCAGGTACAAGTCTAACATCTCATCCATGATCGACATTAACAATAAAGGCGAGGATCCAAAGTACTTCTTCAATTCCATAAGGGCTTTATTGAATTATTCATTCCATTCAAAGGTATATATGAGCACCTCAAAGAATGGAAAATATCAATTTATTGTCCTTGAAACAAATCTGTTTAGGTCATCTACTTGGACGGTCAAACTCTAAATCCTTTTTTTAGGCATTGCATATTGATCACGACTTGAATTTTCTCGAGGTTGCTCTATATGCCCCTTTGATTGAAAATAAAACTAAAGAATATTCCTTCTCTTGTTCTGAAGGCACACTTCATGGGATTTAAATTCATCAAGTACTTTTCCATCTCATCAAAGGTCTGGCCGAGCTCATCAATGTGATCGACTAATTTTCTACTTTTGGTCAGCATGTCATAGATATAAACATCCGTCCTCATCTCAATCTTCTCTTCGAAAACCTGGTTGTGTATCCTTTGGTGCATAGCTTTAAGATTTTTAATCCCGAAGGGAAAAATGTTCTACAAAAACATGCTTCGATTGGTAATGAATACGGTATTTTATCGTTCTTCTAGCTTTATTTTTATCTATTTGTACCTCAAGTAAGAATCCGTGAAGTTAAGAAGCTCGTGCCTAATTGTAATGTCGACCAGTTGGACAATTCAAAATAACGGATAATGATCTTTCTGGTAAGATCTATTTAGATCTGTAAAATTATGGTGACAATTATTATGCAACACAAATAGATAAGAGAAAGGCAATCACCAAGTAGGAAAAAGGAATGTAAAATGACAATCACACAACAAAGGATGTACGTGGTTCAGCAAAGGAGTACCTACGTCCACGGTGGTGCAGTCGATGTTATTTCTATATACTCCGGAGAGTGATTACAGAGAATAAAACTTGTCCTTTTGCCCTGGACCTAGGGTTCAATATATACATGTATGTTCAGGTAAGTGGGGGTGTTGGATTCCCCCACGTTTTCCATCTCTCCCTATAACCTCCCTTAATGGGAACGATTGAAAAGATCGGATAGTTAAATGAGAAATGGGGGGCCTGGACTTTGGGACGCCAGAAATGGGCTACTCGTCCAGGACCATGGTCTTAATTCTGGGTACCCACAATTGCCCCTAAGTTTGTTGGGTGCCGCACTTTCCCTCCTAGAAACGTTAGAGAGATAGATGACGCCCACTGGATCCATGTTTTGTTGCTTTCCCAGGGGGGACTCACCTTTCCTCCCACCAATTTGTTCTTGCATTTCTTTGGCTATTTCAATATTGTTCCTGCACAATGCTCGCCCAATGTGTGGAAAATAGTTAATGGCTTACATAGAATAAATCAGTTGTATGGCACTAGGTTAGGACTCGCTGAGGTCTGTTTTTGCTATTCCTTCTCTTAAACTAGCTCTGGGGTCCTCTATCTGAAAGCTAGGAGCCCTGACAGGGTATTGGTAGTAAACCTACTTGATTCCAATAAGGACTATTGGCAAGAAGGCTTTCTTGCCCAAAACTGGCAGTTTTCTCCCCAATTTGAGGGGTTGAGATCTGAGAGGTTCACTGTTCCCTTTTATGGGGAAGAATACATAGGTAGACATTGCTCTGTTGCTTCAATTTTTATTGATTTATGATCCTTCTAATTCTTATTTTTTCTTCTTTTGCAGCGAGGTCAAAGAACTTGGAACCTGCTCTCAGCGAGGTTCGTCTTTCGGAATTGGTAAAGGCTTGGAATATCAGGGAGCCTTTGGGTGACGGCGAGTATCCCAGATCTGCTGCTTTTTTGCTCGAGTACAAGAACGTTGGCTCCAGCTTCATAGCAAGGCCTGTGGACAGTATCCCGGAGTTCAACTTCTCTGAAGAGACTTCTGCGGGTCCTATCCAGTTGGACGAGGAAGAGAGAAGCTCTGAAAGTGACATTGTAGGAGCTGTAAGTGATTTGCGTGGAGAAAGCTATAGCAGTAGCAGTTCCTCTTATCGTAGGGAGGTTTTTGAAGCTCGAGGGTCGTCAAGAACTTCTAGCAGTTCGAGTGAGGAGATGGTTCCTCCAAGGAAGAACTTAATCAGGGATGATAATGATGAAGACCACGTGTTTCTTGCACAACAGTCAAAGAAGCAAAAATCTAATTTTGGGCTTGTGGCTACTGGTTCTCGGTCCTCTGCTCAAAAGAAGGAGAGAAATAGGAAGGAAGAGGAGAAGGTAAGGGAGAGAGAGAGAAAAAAAGAAGAAGAGAAGAAGAATATGGAGGAGAGGAGGGGGCAGAGGAGAGGAAGAAGAAAGAGAATGAGAGAGAAGAGGAGGGTTGAAGCGAGGACGAAGGCCGGGCAGGCCTTGGTCCTAGTATCCGTGCTGCCTGAGGGGGCTTCTATTATAATTTCCCCTTAGTTGGCCCCCGCTTTGCTCGAGAGAGTTGTCCTCCCAGCTAATCTCCAAAGGCCGGTAGGGTCCGAGCAATTGGCCCTTCAGACTAGTCAAAGGCTAGCTCTGGTAAGGTTTTTCCCTTCTCTCCCATGTTTTTATGAATTTCATAATTTCCCTCTTTTAACATCTTCTTCTTTCTGCAGTTTGTTACTGACTTCGTCGTGCTGTATCGTTCACACGATGAGCTGGTGAAGAAAAACAGCGAGCTGGAGAAGGAAAATGTTGCCCTGAAGTTGAAGGGTAAAGAGCTCGAGGCTAGCTTTAAAGCCGTTGACGCTGCTCGGATTTCATCTGACCTGGCTCTTGCTACTGCCAATAAGGAGAAGGATGCGGCAGTTAAGGACTTGAAAGAGCTGCGATAGGCCTATGACCTGGTTTTCTCGAGCAAATTACCGGTTATTGAAGACAACAGGGTGTTGTCTGAGGAGCTGAAGAAGAAAGAGTTTGAGGCTGTCACTGCCAAGGAGGACTCATACAATTCTGGTTGGGCTGCAGCGTATGAGGATGCTGAAGTTTAGATAGGCTATATTAGTCGTCTGAACTTCAAGAAGGGCTGGAATAAGGCCCTTTTGGCTACTGGCGTCGACATCGATTCTCCCCTGTTTGACGAGCATGACCCGGGTCCAAAACCAACCGTGGATGAAGTCTCTGCCCCAGCTGTTGAAGGTGCCGACCCTGTTCCTCAGCATCCTCTGCTGATGCGTCCCTCGTCGTGGCAACAGAGATTAACCCTGTCGAGGGTTGTGCTCCTGCTGATGCCGACAAGGGGAAGGGCTCGTTGACCTCTAGGACACCAGAGGTTGCTAACTAGTTATCTGCTAGGACTGCTTTGTATTTTTGGTTTTTTTGTCTGTAAACTTTCTTTTTTCTGCTCGATGTAATTTCAACCTTCATTAATGAAAAAGGCTTCTATTTCTCTGTGCACTGATATATCTTCTTCTCTCCCTGGTCTTTTCACTGTTTGTAGTCGATTGATGTTGATGATTACATTACTGCTACTTCTCAATTGGGCAGGACACTTAGTCCTAATACGAGTCCTGAGGTTCGCCAGGCCTTCGTTAGACTTTGCAAATCCCTTCGGTCTAGGAATCAGAAGTATAAGGAGCAATCTGAACTCGTGGCCAAGCTAAAGGGCAAGCTCCAGGAGATGGAAGAGGTTGGGGCTTCAGTGCAAGAAGAAGTGAATACGCTGAGAGCAAAGCTTCTTAACGTATCCGAGATCAACCAGGCTGGTGAGATGCTTCAGCAAGAGAATGAGGTTCTGAGGAGAGAGGTCTCTCGACTTAAGGAGCATGCGCCGAGCACTGCTCTAGTAGTATTACAGGGTTCCTCGTCATCGTGAGCCAGAGCTGGTCAGAGTGATACTCTTGTGTTGCGGGGTTCCACTGGTCCATCTGTTTCGCGAGCTAGCAGGACCACCAGGAGCCAAAATAGGGAGGTGGAAGAACTTCGAGAGAGGGAAATGGAAGAGCTTCGTGGTGATGTCCAGTGAGCATATGTTATTGCTACTGGGCTTCAGAGGGACGTTACTCGGCTGCGGCACCTGTTCAAAAGAGGTCCTCGACAAGTATGGGCTGATGGCTACGACCAGGGTTGGTCAGATGCTCCAACAAGGTTGACAGAGTTTGAGGAGCTTTCTTTTATCAGGGGGTGGCTAAGTGCCTTGAAGGAGCTACAAGTCTCGAGGAACTCGATGCTCTGGTATCGCCATGAAATGTCTCCATCTACCCTGATGCCTAACCCCTTCCGGAGGGATGATCGATGGATCCCCATCGATGCCATCCCTCGGAAATTATTAGAGTCGGATGCGAATGAGGTTGTGGAAGAGTTATCTCCTGCTCATGATGACGGACGAAGAGCTCGAGTGGCTGATTATCTTGCTCAGAGGCCTCACCCCCATTGAGATTTTTCCAGTTGTTATTACTTGTATTTTTTATAATGTAAATGCTTTGGGCGAGTTTGCCGACTAAGCATGTTTCACCATTGTTGTAAATATGATTCATTAATGAAAAGTTTGTGTTTTGGGCAATTTTGCCGACTAAACGCGTGCATCATATTCTTCATATTCTTGCTGTTTTATAATCTTCTAAGTTTGTTTTGTCATGCAAGTGTCCTCCCACTCCAGTATAATACCGAGATACCATTGTGCACCACTTTACCTCTTAGGTTGTGTCGTCACACTCCCTTAGGCCTAAGTGGGGCAATTGGCGAGGACACACCTAGTGTTGGATGCTTTATCCGATCAGGGTTTTGCTTAACCGAAATAGGTTTGATGACCAGTATAAAATTTGGTCATATTGCCTAAGGATCCCCTGTAGGGCTTCATATATTGCCAGGGGCAATGCTAAGAGGTCCTTCATGTTTCATAACGATGACCTGAGGAGGGATATTACCCTGCTATAGTGTAGTGATCAATGTGCCTGTTATTTTGAAAAGATGTGCGATAAATGCAACTGTTACTCATCAGAATGTAACCAATTAAATAACTTTCATTAATGATAAGGGGAATGATTTTCTAGTTTCATAACAAAAGAATAAAAGAAAAATCTAAAAATATAATCTCTTGAGATTGGCTGCGTTCCATGCTCGTGGTATTTCTCTGCCTTCCATCGTTTCCAAGTGATAGGCCCCCTGCAGGTCGTCTCTGGTTACTTTAAAGGGTCCTTCCCAGTTGGGACCTAGGTTGACGTCTGATGGTTTTACTGCGCTGCCCAGGACTTTCCTTAGAACATAGTCCCCAATTCGGAATGCCCTCGGGTTAACCCTTTTGTTGTAATGCCTCATGAGATGTTACTGGTAGCTCGCTAATTTCACTAGGGCTAGCTCCCGGCGCTCGTCGGCTAGGTCGAGCTCAGTGAGCAATGCTACATCATTATGACCTTGGTCGACAAGGTCGGACCTCATTGTCGGTAAACCTGCTTCGAGTGGGATGACTGCCTCCATGCCATATATCAGCGAAAATGGGGTTTCTCCTATTGCTCGCCGAGGAGTGGTTCGATATGCCCATAGGATGTGAGGTAGTTCATTTACCCAGGCGCCTTTGGCTCGCTCCAATCGCTTCTTTAATCCATCAATAACAGTTATGTTGGAATCCTCAGCTTGGCCATTGCTTTGAGGGCAGGCCACTGAACTGAAGTGATGTCTGATACCGTGTTCATCACAGAAGTTCTGAAAGGATCCGCTTTTGAACTGTGTTCCATTATCGGTGATGATGGTTCTGGAGATTCCAAAACGAGTGATTATATTCCTCCATATGAACCTTATCATATCAACGTCTCGGATGTTCGCCAGGGGGTCTACCTCGATCCATTTGGTGAAGTAGTCAGTCGCGACCAACAGATATTTACGATTGTCGGCGGCGATAGGCAGTGGTCCCACGATGTCCATTCCCTATTGGGCGAATGGCCATGGGCTGGATAGGGACTTTAGATCGCTGGCGGGTTGGTGGACCATAGGAGCGTGGAGTTGGCATTTCAGGTATTTGCGGACATACACTGCAGAGTCCTTTTGCATATACGGCCACCAATAGCCTTCCTTCATTGCTCGAAAGGCTAGAGACCTCCTCCGATATGGCTTCCACAGATTCCTTCGTGAAGCTCGCGTAGTACTTACTCGATATCCCCTGGGTGGACGCATTGGAGGTAGGGACTGGAGAAGGATTTCCTATACAAGTTGCCTTCTAGGGATAAGTGAAAGCGAGAAGCTTTGACTCTTACCTGGTGGGCAGTCTTCTTGTCATCCGGGAGCGTGCCATTCTTTAAATATTCTCTTAAGGGGTCCATCCAGTTGGGGGCTGACCCCACCTGGAGTACCTGTTCCATGCTCGATGGATTGCTGTCGATGCTCGAACAAGTGAGTAAATCGATGGGGATGACTCTTTTTAGGTCAGAGTCAACTGCCGAACTCAGGGCTGCTAAGGCATCAGCATGACTGTGTTACCCCCTGGAAAACTGTTGGACGTTGATCTTTTCAAAGCTTGACATTAGTTTTTTCAATAAGGCGAGGTAGGCTTCCATTCTTCCATTCTTTGCGTTGTAATCTCCACTTATCTGATTGGAGACTAGTTGGGAATCGTCGAACACCTATAAATGTTTTATTCCCAAAGTATGCGCCTTTTGGAGGTCGGCTATTAAGGCTTCGTACTCTGCTTCGTTGTTGGAGGCTGCGAATCCAAGCCTGATTCCTTGTTCAAGGATTGTGTTCTCTGGAGTAATGAGGACAATGCCTACCCCTGCCTCCTTTGAGTTGGAGGCTGTAATACCCCGTAATTTTAATGACTTTTAAAATGGGTTATATTTTAAATTAATGGATTAATTGGATCTTATTATAAATTAATTCATTTAGGTTTTATCCGAATTGTGGATATTAAAATGGATGATTATGAATATTACTTAAAGATATTTAGGTAATATATGAATGTGATGTCATTGATATGACGGTATGATATAAATTCGGTAATTTGAATTTTTAGTCAGACGCGGTATGGGACGTGTCGGGACTAATTTATTAAATTAAAAAGGAAATTTATTTTTTATCGACCTTATAGTCATTTCGACTGCATCGTTGCATCCGGAAGGTTCGAAATAGTCAGAAAAGTTTATTTGGATGTTAATTTTAAGTCTCGGGTCATTTGGAAATGAAAAGACAACCCAAAAGGGCATTTTGGTTATTTTTACAAGGGGGATGAATAGTGATTTCGGGTTTTGTCTTATTATAAGTATTTGTAGATTAGTGTATGTAGGTTCATTTCATCTCTTCTACACAAAATTGAAAAGTCATCTTCTTAGAGAGAGTGGAAGGTTGCTTGGGAAGAGAAAAGCTTTCTTGGAAAGGAGGAGAACTAAAGACCAAAGGTCACCACCACCAACCACCACCGAAAGTGGCCGGAAAAAGGGAGAACCACCTATGTTATTCAACCCCAAAGGATCAGATCTTCATTAGAGGCAAGTGTTTGATATTTTCAATTTAAGTTCGTGTATTGTCCATGTTAGGATAGTTATAAAAAGAGATGATTTTCATGCTTGGAAGATGAAAGGATATAGTTGTTAATGGATTTTTGGAATCTAAAAATATATAGGAATTAAACTCATGATGTAGGTAGTTAGTAATCCAATAAATATTCATCAATTTGTGGAAGAAATTCTGAAAATCATTTTGTGTTCTTGAAGATAATATGTTGATAATTTTCTGGAAAAAGAGGCAAAAACGAGTGGAATGAGAAGAGCCAATTTGGAATGTTTAGATCTGCTTTTTGAGTGCATTTGGACGAGATTTAAGAAAAACTCAAAACATATACCTGACTCAATTTTCGTGTAGAATCCAAATCTGAAGTCGGATTGATGATTTGAATAATTTTTGGATCTGATTTTTCTGAGTATTTAAAATATGAGAATTCATGATGTTGTTTCTTTTTAATGTTGGTTCTTATCCCAAAACTTTTGTAGATCTTCGGTGATTATTAATTGGATATTATGGGACTTAGAGAAGATCAGTAAGCCCTAGTTAAGATTTGAATTAATTTGATTGGGATTTAATTGATTAGAATTATGATAATTAAAGTTAAAGAGATTTCGGTTGCTAGATTCATTTGTTAAATTCCAAATGGGGATGTATGAGGATTAAAGATAGGACCAGTAGGGATTATTTAATATAACACCTGGGTATCCTTAAGTTTACAAGAGGGTTTAATCCTAAGTGAAAGAAGATGTGTTTATAAGAGATTTGAAACTATCGGTTTTAACCTTAATTAAAAGGAGAACTAAACTCGTACTAGTTCGGGAGAAATAATGTTATGGACCAGTAGGATATTAGTGACTTCTTACTGAATATATGTTAAGGAAAAAACCTATTTGAATCTTGTGTATTGAGTGAGGGTAGCCTTAGTGTTACAATTTGAACATCAATGACTGAGTTTAAGCTCATTATTGATTTCGTAAGGGCTGAGTGTAGTACAAGAGAGTAGTGGTATGGCTCCTGGATAGAGATGGGAGTTTAGAACACATTTGGTTGAAAGAGGGGATGAGGTTATTCCGATCGCATATTTGAAGTTGACGAACCTCCTCGATCGACAAAGTTAAGTAGTAGTGTATTGGAGGGGTTCATTGTTTGGATTTCGCTTTGCGAGACACTCCGCGCATGAACCTTAACGACGTCGGGAGTGGAGAGATGTTATAGGATGCGAGGATAATTAAATTATGAAGTAAATATATGACATTTTAATACATGGGATTTAAAGAGATATAATGCTACGTAAGGGAATAATCTAAGGTTAATGTGAGTACCTTGTTGTTAGTATACTATAGGTATGATAATACCTATTTGATTGATTGATGATTTATGTATATGACATACCTAGCTTACTTGCTATCGGTGGGAGGTTTGCGCGTGAGGGAAGTCATATCCTGATGAATCCATGGGATCTTTGATTTGTCGCTCGAGAACATAGGTCTATGAAAGACTTATCGGGGAGTTGATAAGTCCGCTGACTATGGGTACGTAGGTATGTGCGTGACCCATAGGTATGAGAACTATGTTCGCCTCCAATGATTGTGTTGTTGTTTGTGGTTCGAGGAATCTTAACGAACCTTTAGTCCCTTATTCGGCGACAAGCGATATTGGGACATGATAGCAGAGTAATGCATTACACCGCAGCTGTGACTCGGGTTGCCATATTATATATGAATATATATATATATATAATGGATTAAATGAATGATTGGATTTATTGTGGTTAAATCATCTACTGTGTGATAATTGTAGATAACGGTGAATAGAGAAAGATAATGGAATTAAGTTAATGAATGTTTATTCTTAAAGAATTGAAAAGCTTGACTCATATTAATGAGAAATGATTCATGTTAATGAGAAACTAATCATATAAATGAGAAATGTAAATGAATAATAATGTGACGTATGGTATGGGACATACGAGATTATGATATGGGAATGGAATTATAATATGGAAACTAGAAAAGTGGAACCATTAACTAGGAGGTTAATAGGAAACGTTAAGTGTGCACTCTAGTTGAGAGGTGAGAATAGCAAGTGAGAGTTGGATCTAACATGTACATAATAAATGCTTTATTGCACTTGTTAAATACTTGTTGTTTTAAAAATCATTTACACATTCGGGCTCTGACCCGTTTCCTTGCATATTTTCTTTTCTATTGTATCTTTTATATCAGGTGTCCAGCAGCAGGGACGCCATCCTTAGTTGATATTGACAAGCTATGGATTTATGGAGTTTTTCTTAGACGCTTATCTTTATTTGATTCACAGTATTCTCTTAGTTGGGTCATGTCGCCCAAAGGATTCAGTTATCTTTTCTATCGAGGTCAAATACTATTGTATTCGGGTCTTTTTAATACAGTTGTTATTGATGGGATTACTGTAATGGATTAATATTATTTGGGAATGTTTATTCCAATTGCATTTAAATTTTTTTGTGTTATCTATTTGGTTATTAGTGTTGTAGAATAAAATGTGTTGTGTTATTCTTAAACTGGAAATGGATTTTGTTAAATTAAAATTTGGAAAGTTTTTAACACCAGATTAATTGAGTATTGGGTGAGTTGTAAATGTTTTCGACAGTGATACTAAGAATGAGCCAACTGTATATTCTGTTTTAATTGGGTATGGGACTAGCCACCCGGTATTTAATTAGGCGGGGTGTTATAGAGGCTCCATCAACAAACAGTTTCCAGGTTTCCTCTGTTGCTGGGTTCTCCTTTTACCTTGTCGTTTGAGGTTGATCGAAGGATTCTTTGCCCTTGAATTCGGCTATGAAATCAGTAAGGATCTGACCCTTGATAGTTGTCCTTGGTTGAAATTGGATGTCAAATTGATCGAGCTCTACTGACCACTTAGACAGTCTGCCTGACAAATCCGCTTTCCTTAGGATTGCCTTAAGGGGATGTGATGTAAGGACGATGATAGTGTGAGCTTAGAAATAATACTTTAGCTTCCTTGAAGCTATTACTAGCGCAAAGGCGAGATTCTCCAATGGTAGGTACCTTTGCTCGGTGTCAAGTAAGGTCTTGCTCGCGTAATAAATGGGGTGCTGGATTCCTGCAACCTCGCACATTAATGCAGAGCTGACAGCGTGATTGGACATGGAGAGGTACAGGTACAAAGAATCTGTTTGCTGTGGTATGACGAGCAGTGGTGGAGAGCTTAAGTAAGACTTGAGCTCGACCAATGATCGCGCGCAATCTGGGCTCCACTCTATCATTTTGCTCCCCTTTAGAAGCTGGAAAAAAGGCTTGCATTTCTCGAAGGATTTAGAGATGAAGCGATTTAAGGCAGCGAGCATACCAGTGAGATTCTGTACGTCCCGGATTGTGCGAGGAGGTTGCACCCTGTTGATTGCATCGATCTGGTCTAGGTTAGCCTCTATGCCTCTCTTACTAACCAAGTACCTAAGAAATTTTCCTGACTGGACACCGAAGGAACACTTGCTCGCTTTAAGCTTCATTCGGTACTTCCTTAGGATTTCGAAGGTGTTTGACAGGTCGAAGAGGGGATTTTCCTTCTTCTTACTTTTAATGAGCATGTCATCGATGTAGACCTCCATGGTGTCTCCCATCTAACCTTTGAACATTTTGGTAACCAGTCGTTGATAGGTTGCCCCTGCATTCTTGAGCCCGAAGGGCATGACCTTATAGCAGTATAACCCAACTGTTGTGATGAACGCCGTTTTATCCTGGTCTGGGGCATATAAGGGGATCTGGTGATACCCTGAGTATGCGTCTAGGAAACTCATTCGCTCGTGAGCTACGGTGGCGTCTACTAGTTGGTCTATTTTTTTTGGGGGGGGGGAAAACTATCTTTAGGGCATGCTTTGTTGAGGTCAGTGAAGTCGATGCAAACTCTCCACTTTCCATTGCTTTTTGGGACTACTACTCGGTTGGATAGCCACTTGGGGAATTATACTTCCCGTATAGACCCTGTATCCAGTAGTTTTTTTACCTCTTTCCCTACCGCTTTGGCCTTCTCGGGTGCAGTTCGCTGTGCCTTTTACGTGATTGGTTTGAAGGCGAGATCGACGTGCAGCTGATGGCAGACCATACTAGGATCGATTCCAGGCAGATCGTATGGTTCCCATGCGAAAACATCTATGTTTCGTCTCAGTAGAGTTATCAAGTCCTTCTGCTCCTGGTCGGTAAAGGATGTTCTAATTAAGAAGACTCTAATACTGTCGCCATCTCCAGCCATGACTTCCACCAGGTCCTCGACGACACGCTCGAAGGGGAGGAGCCTGGTCTCCTCTACTCCAGGTCTTCCGTACTTTAATTGCTATTTAAAAGGTGTTAGACCTTCTTCAACTTTCTCGATGGGCTGATCGGCCTTCTTCTCTGGCTTTGGTCGGATGGCTGCTATGAAACACCTTCTTGCCATTGCTTGGTCACCGTGGATCTCCATTACTCCTCGCTCGGTTTCATATTTGAGTTTCTGATGGTAGGTCGAAGAGACTGCCTTCATCGCATGAAGCCATCCCCTGCCGAGGATGGCCTGGTATGGCGAGTCGATGTCAACTACCAAAAAATCGATCATCTTGGAGACGTTTCCAGCGCGCACCGGTAGTACAATCTTTCACAGGGGCATAGTTATTTTTCCGGCGAAGCCAACTAAAGGGACAGTAGCTTCCTTTAGGTCGGTGACGCTTAACTTTAACTTTTTGAATAGGTCGAGATACATTACTTCAGAAGAGATTCCTTGATCGACAAGCAACTTATCGACGTCAAAGTTGGCTATCCTAAGTGTAATGATCAGAGCATCATGATGTGGGGTCCTCACTCCCACCATATCTTCATCTGTGAAGACAATATGCTTGTTATAGTTGACGTCATCTTCTCGTCGACGCTTACCTGACTGTGACTTTACTGGATCGATCTGAAAAGCCTGCATTACCGCTGTAAGTTTTTTCATCTCCATTCGAGCTGAATTTCCTTGTATCCTCCTGGCATCAGATGCCCCATGAATTACACGAACTCATGTCCAGCATCATCTTCCAGTACGTTGTCAGGTCTTGCCTCTCTATTGGCAACCACTTTCTCTGTCCTTTTTTCCACAAAATCGTTCAAGTGCCCAGACTGGGCCAGTTCCTCGAGGTGAGACTTAAGAGCTTTGCAGTGCTCAGTCTTATGTCCTCCCTCTTTGTGAAAAGCGCATCTTAGCGCATCGTTCCTCTTCGAGGGATCTCCTCCCATCTTCCTGGGCCACTTTATGAATGGCTCATCTTTGATCTTCACGAGAATTTTGTAAATTGGTTCTTTAAAGACGGTGTTGACCGCCTGGAATGCTTTCGACGCATCATTGTTCCCTCCGTTCTTGGAGCCATTTTTTCCCCTGTTCTTTCCTCCTTTCTTCTAGTTCTCAGCTTTGTCACTTCCCTTGGTAGTGAGTTTAGCTCGAACGTTTTCTCCTGTACTGAGGCGAGTGACATCCTCCACTTTAGCATACTTTTCGATGCGAGCCATTAGGTCGTCAATAGTCATAGCTTCCTTCTTTGTCAGGGATTGGTAAAGAAGGGAAGAGCTGGGTAGCCCAATTTTGAAAGAGGCCACTGCCACTTGTTCCAAGCAGTCTTCGACCTCGTTGAATAGCTCCCAGTACTTCTTCGCGTAGTCTCGGAGTGTCTCTTGAGGCATTTTCTTCATTGTCAGTAAAGCATCCATCCTTTTGGGATGGGAGCTGCTAGTGATGAACCGGGCCGTAAAGAGCTCGGCCAGGGATTTGAAACTTCTGATGGACTGGTGGGGGAGTATTTCTAACCATTTTTGCGCCACATCATGCAGGATCGAGGGGAAAATACGGCACATCAGTGCATCCCGATTATTCCAGAGGGTCATGGCCTGTCGGTATTGCCTGACGTGATCGATTGGACCCCAACAAAGGATGTACGTGGTTCAGCAAAGTAGTGCCTACGTCCACGGAGGTGTAGTCGATGTTATTTCTATATACTCCGGAGAGTGATTATAGAGAATACAACTTGTCCTTTTACCCTGGACCTAGGGTTCAATATATACATGTATGTTCAAGTAAGTGGGGGTGTTGGATTCCCCCACGTTTTCCATCTCTCCCTATAACCTCCTTTAATGGGAACGTAGAAAGAGATCGGATAGTTAAATGAGAAATGGGGGGCCTGGACTTTGGTCCGCCAGAAATGGGATACTCGTCCAGGCCCATGGTCTTAATTCTGGGTACCCAAAAAAATAAACTCACATGCTCCATTTATCATTCTTCTTTAGGACCATCATGACATTTGGGAGCCAGTCGGGATATTTCACATATTAGGTGAAGTTTTCTTTCTTCAATTTTTACATGTCTTCCTGAATAGCCGTATTCTTCTCTTCCAAGAACACTCATCATTTTTTTTTTGATGTGTTTCACATCTTTTATAATATTGAGCTGATGGAAGAGAACATTCGGATCTATTCAAGGTATGTCCTCATAGCTCTACGCGAACACACTCTTCATCTTCCTCAGAAAATCTGGAATTTTTTTCTTCAAAGTTGGATCCATAGACGATCCAATATGGGTTGTCTAATCTGGATGCGCTATTTATCATTCTTCTTTGGGACCATCATGACATTTGAGAGCCAGTCATGATATTTCACATCTTCGGTGAAGTTTTCTTTCTTCAATTTCTCTACTTCTTCCTGAATAGCCATATTCTTCTTTTCAAAGAACACCGAACATTTCTTTTTTATGGGCTTCACATCTTTTATAATGTTGAGCTCGTGGAAGAGAACATTTGTATAGATTCAAGGCATGTCCTCATGGGTCCATGTGGACACACACTTCATCTTCCTCAGAAAATCTGCAAATTCTTTCTTCAAATTTGGATCCAGAGATGAGCTAATATGGGTCGTCCAATCTGGATGCTCGTCGTTCGAAATTATAGGTTCAATCTGAGAGTACGTATTTGTGTACCGAAATAAAGACCCATCAAAAATTTATTTTGCACAACTAAATCTCTAAGTTCAAAACTTTACCTAACTTTTAATCAACTAACACAAGTTTTATCCTCTTTATGCATATGGATGAAGAATAATATGGAAAAGGTAATTAAGATCACAACAGAAGATGTACGAGGACAAAAACCCACTAAAGAGAAAAAAATAAAGCTAATGCAACAATCTCAATAAACTTTGTTAAAGACTTACAAAGGGAACTAATGACTAACACTAGTTTTGCTCTCACTCACACCTTCACACTTTTCCTACCAAATTGTAGTGAGCCAGAGATTCATATTCGTCGATGGAAGATCCAAACATCCTGATGTCACAACACGCATCAATAATGTTACACAAACCTTTATCTTCAAACTTGGGAGATCACAAATGATATTAATCCCAAAAGAGAACCTCAAATATCACAATACATAGGCATAAACACCACACACAACACAAAATACATTAAGCCTTCCACACACATATGGCAAAAATGTGTCTAAATACATGTGGTAAACGGAAGTGAAGGGGTGTGAACTAGAGACTAAAGGAATATAAACCCAGTCACCCAGACATGTTCACGGAGTTCTCATTTGATTGCAAAACATTGTCAAACTTAAACATAGCCTCATGTGACAATATAAAGTGAACTCACAGAACAAACATACAAAATGCACATAAGCCTGTAATTTTGATGATTCTACAAATCAATAGAGTCATGACAAAAATAGCATAACTAGGATACATTGTCATTGTGCAAACCAATTAATATATCCAACCAAACTTCCTCATTAATATTATTTTTATTTTTATTTTCTTTATGAACATACCAACTAAAAAATGAAGGCCTTGGCTAATTTTTTTAATGCCACATTTTTTAGGCCAAAATTTTAATTGTGTCTTTTCATGCAAAGTAATTTTGTCTTTCGGAGCCCGATTACATTGATAAACAACAACACTGGATATATATTTTTCTATATTTTTTTTAAATTCGGGCAACGGTTATTCATGCACAAATCCTCCATAGTAATAGCAATATGTAGATGACTAAATTGATAGGAGAACATCTCACTTAGCTTAAATATTCATGTGAAGTTAAATTTCAAATGAGCTCATACATGTGTGAATCGAGGCATATAAAAAGAGAATCCATTAAGCAAGTTAAATTCAAACTACTCAGTGGAAGCAAGATAAAGAACACTTTAAGGATTGAAAATCTTAACCAAAAGTTCTAGCCACATGGAAGCGGATACGATAGTGGATTCAAACACAAGTATATGCCACACAAAATGTGTAAGAATAAAACACTTAAAAATAGAAAATCTTTTTTAGTTTTTCAAAAAAATTTAACCAAACACTAAGATAACTCAAAAGAAAAAATATATATTTTTGTATTTTTCGACTAAGACACAATAAATAAATAAAATACAAAAGATACGCATGTCATAATTCTAGAAACACATATATGATGAAGCAAAGACTAAAAAATGACAAATAAACATACAAATAGCATGAATATATCATGAAGCACGGTTAGTGTATGTAAACATGCAAGCAATTACTCCTAATATATAGCAAGTGAAGAGTCATGTGCTAGCATGTGGGAACCATCAAAAATGAAAATTTTCAAAAATAATATATTTTCCATATCACAAAAAAAATCCTTAAAAATAAGGATCACACAATATTTTCGTGTAACCCGCTCTGATACAAATTTGTAGATGCGATTTTCTTAGAGCATATGCTATGATACCCCATTTTTAAATTACCAAGTAAAGATGGTACACAAGATATTCCAAATTAAAATTTCTTTTTGATTTAGCAATTAAATTTCACAAATTTTAATTTCTTCAAAATTAAAATTAAGTTAAACAACTAAAAAAAATATTTGAATTTTTCTTTTAACCTCAATTTAACAACATTAATTCAATTCAAGTTAAAATTACGCCAAACAAACTTAAGCATGTAGTTTGTCAAATTAATTATGCCAACTTGAATTAAATTGATATAAATTATCCAAACTAAAAGTAGCACTAAAATAAAATTAAAGTTATGATTTAAGTCATATTTTATCTTTTTAACCTATGCATGCTTCTAAGTGAATTTTCTAAGATAAAATAAAGCACAATCACACTACGCGGTGATGTACGAAGAAAACCCAAAACGGGAAAAACCTCGAATGGCCTAGCCTTCAAGTCCACTAGGTATGGTATATTTACAAAAGATACGACAAGAGAAAACTTACAACAAAGACTTGTCTTTCAAGGCTCCCTCGCTCTTTAACCTCCTCCTATTTGTCAACTCTAGAGTCCACCGAAGTCTTGAACTCCACCGATGGGGCTTAGCTACCATAAAACACACACGATAGCCTTTCTATCATTGTGTAATGCAAATGATGGCCTTTCCACCCTTGCGTACTACAAACCTTCAAAATATGGACTCCTCCATTGGAAACTCTCTTTTATGGGATGATAAAATTAACCCGGTGACAAACAATGATCTCAAACAATAATATATGAGAAGAACTTGGATCAAACAAACATATGGATGTAAAACTTGTGTTTTTTTAAGGATAAAGAATTAATTATTTACAAAACACAAGGAACTTTTCTTAAGGTGTATTTGCTCTCAAGGTTTGTGAAAAATCTTTTGAAAAAATCATGTTCTCGTACTATTAAAATAAGGTAAAAACAAAGTGGGGTAGTGGGAGTTAAACAAAAAAATTGGCAAAAAACTGTCAGGTCATTCGAACAGGGTCAATAGAAGGACTATGTTCGAACATAACTTCTAACGAGAATTCAGAACAAAAAAGAAAAATCTCATTTGAAATCTTGTTCAAACAACATTTGAATCTCATTCGAACGAGATGACAAAGTCGTTCGAACGACTTATTGAATGACATTTCAGGCCATGCATCTAGATAATTTCGATACGAACGCGTGGCCACCCGTTTTGTATTTTTCTGATTTTTTTTAATTAGTTACGATTTTTCTACGGAAAGGTGTCCGAGAACAAAATATTTAGATAGTTTGAATTAAAAAAAATTAACAAAAATACAAACACCCAATAAAAAATATTCAAGTATCTATATATATTAAAAGCATTCGTACCTTTAGAGACTTTGAAATTCAAATGTTGGTGATGTATAAACTTGGCACGAAAACTGGCAAGGATGCACTCTTCACAAAGATAGGCCGCTACATCTTCAACTTAAACTTGCCATAGGCTTGAAAGGATACAACAACAATCTATCCTATGACTCAATTAGTTTTGTCCGAAATTAAGCCAATACTACAAATTGACTCAATTGGAAATTTGCCCTTACAGGAGCAATGAAGGTTTAAATAGGAAAAACCTTATAAATGGGTTTACCCATTACTAAGACAAACCAAAGGATGCATCTCTTACACAAAGTATGTGTGAGAGGGTGGTTTGGGGATAGTATGTCCAATTAGTAGCCCAAAAGGTGCTTTTCTCTAAAAAATTAAGAAGACACCCAAAGATCATTATGACTGATTTATGGATATATACGCATCGCCAGAGATATCACTACAATGAGAATGAGTATCGCTGAGGAGAACTTATTGCGAGGAAGTTCAAGCGTCTATTCAGAGAAATTTGACGAAACCTTTAAGAAACTTGGAGGCCAATGAAGGAAGTATCACTACAGCAAAGGCATCACTATAGGAATGCTTCAGCGATGAAGCTGTTCACGCCAAGATTCAAATGACTTTGCCAAAGATAATTTTCATTCTCGCTTCAGCGATGCAAAATGTTGCTGCAACAAAACTGTCTTACCTGTTTTTAATTTTTTAAACATTTCTATACAAGAAAGATCAAGACTATAAAACCACAAGTTTTACACACACAATATGTTTTCACCAAGATGTTTTGAAAATGATTTGTAAAAACACATGACGTGTATGAGGGAATTCTCCAATATACATTTCATCCAATTGTGTGATATATGAGATAATGATGATGATCAAAATCGAATTCAAGATTTTTTATGTTGATAAAGCTTTCTGAAGAGGTAAATTATGAACCCAGAGTGTTTTGGAAAATCGAAATAAGAAAAACTACATGTGGAGGGCACAAATGAGTATATGAATACTCATACAAAATCTGCTCGACACATTCTCCCATGACAAACTTATCTTCATCTCAAGGATCTAATGTCTCGAACTGATAAGTTTGAGTCACCTTATTCTACTCTTCTCGCTCAACCGATGTGTAGTACTATTCACGTGCTTCTACTTAGTTTCTTTTTACTACTCCCACTCCATAGTAAGTTGGGGACTTCAAGTAATGGTGGAAGGTAGAGGAGACCATTTCAAACTTCTTCAAACCAACCCTACCATAGAAAATGCTTTAAGTTGAGGCTACATTCTTGTCGACAATGAAGAAACTCATCATATATATCCGATAATTCAATCATGTATCGATATTTACTTCTATCTTGATTGTTCCAAAAAGGTTCACCATCTCCCTTGAGAAACCAATAAGTGGGTAGTGGTACGCTTGCAACTTTCTATCTGCGAGATTTAATCCCTTGTAATAGTCATAAAATAGTACATCTACATAGATACCATTGTATACTAAGATCCTTGCAACTGACCTTGCATGAACCATCATGGTGAAAAATTGAGTGTCTTCATGTGGATACAATAATCTAGACAAATTATCCTTAAAAAGACCAACTATTAAGCGATCTTTAATTATCTTATGAGGGTGTGTCTGCACCGCTTTGGCCATGCTTATTTCACTAATGTCTACATAATCATTCGCTTTATTTAGGTATATATTCCTCTTTGCTAATTAATCTTCACTGCCAAAATCCCCCCTAGTAATTAAGTGACATCTAAAGGAAATGATGAGAACATTATCTACTCATTCCTTGGGCTTCTTTACAAAATCAAGATCATCTCATCATCTGTGTCCTCGTCTCAGCCTCGATTCTTATTGTCATTACCCTTGTAAGGAAACTTTTATCGTCTCCTCTATTTATGATTGTCTCTAGGTACGGATGCTCGGCTAGATTTATCCATATACCACATCAACTTATCTCTTCAAATCAAGGATGATATCTTATTCTTTAAAGTCAAGAAGTTATTAGTGGTGTGTCCATGGTCCTTGTGGAATTCACAAAATATGATTTTCTCTCTTCTATCTGAAGGCATTTTAAACTTCTCTAGACACCTGAGCTTTTCACTTCCTCGAATCTCATTGAGGATCTGATAAACTCACATGGTGAGCGGTGTGTATTCATCAAACTTCTTTAGGTTCAGATTCTTAGGCTCCTTTAACTTGTCTTTTTAGTCCGAATTCCGACCAGTGGAGGATTTCGTATAACTTGACTCTTTTACTGACATTGCCTCTTCGACATTCATAATATTTCCCTCCATGGCCAAGAGCTTGACCATTTTGTTCGAAGGTCCCTTTACTAATGTCAAGTAGATTTTTCTAGGTAGCAGTCCACTCATAATGGAAGTAATTCCAATCTTCTCATCGTAATCTATTAGCTTTAACTTTTTCGTGGTTGTCCGTGTAATATATTCCCTTGTAATTTTATCCACCTTTTGACAAACTCTTAACACGTGAGCCACCATTTTCCCAAGCTTTGTGTAGAAATAAAATTTATTTACAAACAGGTTGGCTAGCGGCTTGAAATTGGAAATTTTCACCCTGGGGAGCCCATTGTAGTAAATCTGGGTCGATCCAATTAGAGTACTAGGAAAATCCATGCATCTCATTTTGTTTGCAATGGAATAAATGTTAGAGGCCGCCTAATATTGCTCCACATGAAGCGTCAGATCGGATTTTCCATCATATCTAGGCATTATAATAGGAGGTTTGAACTTAGCAGGCATTGGATAAACCACTAAAAACACTATGAATGTCGATCCCTGATCATAACCTCTCTGCAAAGGGTTTATTATCTTTACTAGATCTCTTAAATGATCCTCCGAGCATTGAATTGACCCATTCTAGTGTTAATCCTTCTCACATTCGGCTATCATAATCTTCTTAGCTCATCTGTGGCTCTCAGTGTGTTTAGACCTGGCCTACCCTATCATGCTCTGCCTAGACCTAGTCGATCATGCAAACCTCCTATTCTCAAATCTCCTGGACTCTTCCATGTGCTCTTTGGGCTCTCTAAGATCTCTATACGGATGTGCCCTTACTTCTCTTGGGCCAATTGATCAAAATCATAGACTTTATTCAGCCTCTCCAAAACATTGGAACACTCCAATAAATAAGTTTGATCATCACTATACCTATTTGATCGAATGGTAGATGTTGCTCTTGGCCTATTAGATTTATCATTCCGATCAGATTCTATCCTTCTAGACATGATTCCTTCACCTCATGAACCAAAGTAAAACCTCTTGTGGTTTTCCACTTCTCTCTTATGGTGTGCCTACCTGTTATTCCTATGTGGCGCCAAAGGTGGAATTTCACGCCTTCGGTCTGAGTTTTCCCCAATTGCTAGGGTAAATGGGTTTAGTACTGGCCTATTTTGCCCAACTAGAATGCTTTGAGTTAATTGTTTTATATTTTCGTACATATATTCTTGGCTCATAGCTAATCTCTATAGGATTCCATACAACTCTCCCAAACAAACTGGTTTGGAGAGTGTAATTCCCTGCTTTCAAGGTTCTCAAACATTCTCAATAAAAACTATGCAAAAAATAGAGTATCATAAAAAAGAGGAATCGAAGTGCGGGAAACGTTAATCTAAAGTTCAAATTCAGAGATTTTAATAAGGAATCAAGAAATTACTACGAATCAAATTGAAATTTCTTATACAAGAGCACTAACTTTGTAAAACCCACCTAGATTGGCTCGCCATTCATTGCTTCAGTAATATTAGGTATCCTTGAGCCCTAGAAAATGTAAATAGTGAAAAGGGACAATGGCTAGCCGATTCCCACATATGACGCCAATTTGTTATCACCTAAAATTGGTATACTCATTCTCTTATCTAGATTACACTAATTATTTAAGAAAGCAGATAAGAGATCTAAATTACTGAAATACAAACACTAGAGAAAATTATTAAAGAGATGAAAGAAAGAGGATAAGAATAGAATTTACATGGTTTGACCCAAAATTGTACCTACATCCAGGTGTAGTGTTGATTGTATTGATTTACTGAAAAAATCCATTATTAAGTACAAAAGTCAAGCTCTTAAGTTCTCTCTAGAATTGGGCAGCATAATAGTAAGGAAAATATCGGATTACACCAATTGTGGGTGGTGTGTGCTATTTATATACTATTAGAAAAGAGTGAAAAGAGTGCCACACGCCTCACCTTTATAGGTTAGATGAGTACACGCTTTACATACATGGTGAGAGAATAATCACAAGTAAATTATTGGCACATGGGGGTGAATATTTGCATATCTTCTCAATGTGCACATATAATAAATGTTGTTAGAATCACAGAGTCATGCAATACATGCTTGCTATAACAAAATTAACTAACAACGGTAACTGACAATGTTAACTAGCAAGGTCAAATGATCTGCCAACAATGTTCGAGCCAGCCTCTATTAGGGCTGACCAGGTTTTAGGCTGAGGCCGACCTCATTCTTATTAATGTGTGTGTCTATGTATCCTCTTCTAATTGGTTTATGAGTCATCCCATTTATGGTATAACAGAAAGAGAGAGAGAGAGAGAGAGAGAGTCGATGAAAAGGAACTTGGTAACTGTTGATTGAAAAGTAGGTCATTTGTTTGTATGGGTTTAAGTAAGTGGTTTATAAACATGTTGAGACTAAACCCGCCAGAATGGTCTGGTCAGCTCGTTTACAACTCGTCCAATAAAACTCTTGGGCTAAAATTTGGTATGTAGCGATTTTATAATGGGCGGCATATGGAAATAGGTTTGCTTTGCTAGACCTAATCACAACACTTGGATTTCCACACCAATATTCGTGTAATTTTTTATAAATAATTGTTGATGTAAAAAATTAGATCGTATCTAATTATTTAATCACAGATAAATAAAATGAGACAAAGAACTTTTAAAGTGGTTCAGCCTTATAAGAATGGCCTATGTCCACTGTTTCTGTTATTGCTGACTGTTTGGGAATTCTTGATTACAAGTTTTCTCAAGAAATTTTGATCCCCTTGCAATGAGGGTAATACAACGTATTTATAGCCCTAAGGCTGTAATGTGAAAGGGTAATACATTCAATGCTGTACATGTGAAAGGGTAATATATTAAATGCCCCTTAAGCGTATACATCTGAATGATAAGCATTTAATGAACATTCAAACTGTTGGTTATCCTGCTATTAATGCTTTGTTCGAGGTGCAGCTCGAACCGCCTAGGCTCCTCGGTAATCAAAATTTCCTCGATACTCAAAAGTTCCTCGGAGATTTCTCGTAGGTCGGAGCGCCTGAGTTCCTCGGGGGAAGCAGTGTTCCTCGTTGTAGTGTGGTTCCTCGGAGCGTCTGAGTTCCTCGGAAGTGTTTGTTGTTGCCATGTAGATTGCCACATGTCTTCATTCGATTGAGCCATGTCAGCAGACTAATTTGGTATCAACAATAATAACATCCAAAATACAAATATAATAAATATTTTTACGACAATCTAACTGTTGGATGTGACAAGTTATCATGGTATTTAGAATGTCTCGGGAAGGCCCTGCATTCTAAGCGATACAACAATGGTTAAGAAAAATATCTTTAGCAAATTTTACTTAACTAAATTCAGCCAGTGCTCTGGTGATGGTGTAAGGCTGGATATACGAAGAAAAAAACTAAGTTGAGGAAAAAAACACCGAACATTACAACGAATCCACCTACCTAATAAAGAATTTATAAGAAAGAAAAAATATAACTAGTTGATATCTCTACAAGCCTCTATTGCAATAATCTCCACATTTCAACCATTAGTGATCTTTAGGTTGAAGGTTCATAGAAAAAGAGTGACTTCAAATCCTAGAAGCCTCTAGTGTCCATAATAGTCAAATTTGTTAGACGAACTTTTTAGTTTTCATTCCTCCTTTAGTCCACAACTTAAGGTTATAGTAACAATTTTTTTTATCAGTTCACTTGTGACAATCCTTGAAAAAATATGTCAAAATTAACTTGAACCCTGGAAACTAAAAAAATATATAGTAAGGTGTTAAAGACAAGAAGAAATAGAGATGGAAGCTCATAAATTTATAAAAATTTAACGTGTGTTATGAGAAAAAAGCTAAGGGATTATTTATATAGTTTCTAGAGAATCTGGTGGGACATAAACAAGAGTGGCAATCAGACGACCATACACATTCCACATATTAATATATGAAATCTAAGAAAAAAAAATCACATAAAGGAGATCTAAATCTTATATGGCTTCACAATTTTAGCAACAATAACAACGATGGTGACTCATATCAAACATATACCTCGTTATTTTACTAAGGCCTCATTTAATGCGTCATATAAGAGGGTCGTTTTAGATAAAATTATCAACTCCAATGTTTGGTATAGTTTAGGATGGGATACAAGATGGGATAAGTTATCCCAAATGAGCTCCTAATCCCACAAGGAGTGGGATAAGACAAATTCCACCTCTAAAATGGTATAAAATTATCTGGTGTCAAGATTTGATTAAAAATTACTACATTGTCCTTATTAAGTTAAAAGAAACTCACCCAACTAGAACTCTCTCAAATATTAGATAGCATTCGTTGGTCCCTTTCATTCACACAATTCTCCATTCACATTTTTTATCAGAGTAAGTAACCTCCTCCTCCTTTCTATTTTTTTTTATATATGTTTGATACTTTATCATGAACTACTATTTGGGTTTAAATCGATGCAAATATTATTATAACTCATTTTATAAACAAGTTGAAAGTTATGTGTTGTTAACCCACCGCTAATATTTTGTTACAAATATCATTTTTTATGTATTGTTAACCTACCCGCTAAACAAATTGAAAGTTATCAACAATTCAGTTTGTTTGTTTTCATATGTTTTTTATGGCTATTTTGAGTAAAATTGATGTTATCCACTTGTGGCTTCAAGTAATTTTCAGGTGGCTAGTTTTTTTTTTAATTGAAAGAAAAGATAGTAAATAATCATTTTTACTATCTCATTATTTTTTATGGCTTGTTTGTGTACACATGATTTTCGTATGTGTGTGAGTGATTGTTAATGATTGACTGTGTACAAATTTTAGATACAAATACAAATACATATATCCATATCATTACTATTATCTCATAATATTTTTTAAAATCCCACGTGAAATTAAATACTATGTTATTGAGTTGAAATATGTGATAACAGTATATTTCAATATTTTTTTATTATTAAATAAAAAATAAAGTAATTTTTAAAAACTAAAGACAATTAATCCTATCTGAAGCATTCTAAACACATAATTATCTTATTATATCTCTTCTCGTCTTCTTATCTAGAACTGTTTCAAATGCTGTAGTGGAATAAGTCTTATTCGACCCATCCTTATCCTATCTAATTCAACTCTTATTCTATCATATTCGGATCCCTTATACGGTGCATCAAACGAGGCCTAAAATTATAAAACCCTATGTACGAATATACATTATGCACCCATATTTTCCTCCATTTTGTAACACAATAAATAATTCCAGCTAGAGTTTGTTCATAATATTATTTATAGGAACATAGATAATACACCCATATCATCATATGGTGTCCTTTGACCGATTTTTTAAAAATAGCAAAAAACTTTTTTAGCTGATTTTTTTATATGGGTCCGTTGAAATATTTAAATATCACATAAAAAATCAACTCAAAAATATTTTTTTAATATTTTAAAAAAATTGGTATATATATAACCTACACACTCCTCCATACATAACTACACGCTCACCCTAACCTAATCTCTTATTTTCTTTCTCACTCTAAACCACTGCCGTCTTCCCTCATCCTCGTCTCTCTCCTCCGACAAAGGCAATCCAAGGTTGTTGATTTTATCTCTATGGTTCATTGTTGATTTCATCTCTGTTGGGTTTTGATTTTAATCCAAGGTTTAACTTTTACTTTTACCTACTTTGTGAGATCTTGTAAATATATTTGTCAACTCTTACTTTTACCTACTTTCATGTCGATGAACGGAATTAGTGGTACCATATGGCCTCAATTTATTTCGCACTCCCTTAAGTTTTGTGAGATTCTATAATGTGTTTATGTTTATGTTTGGAATTTTAAATATATGTTCGTTTCACAAGTTTATTCTACTGTTTGTGTTTTCAAAATGAAACTAACAGCTACTCTGTGTTTTCCTCATTTGAGTTATTGTGACTGTATGTAGAAAGAAATTAGGAGTTTACATTTTGTTCACATATTGTCCCAAGTTATGATGATGGAATTCGTTCACATTCTATTACTGTGTTTTTTCTTACTGTTTTATTTTTATTTGTATTTGGTGGCCATGTATGAGCTTCTGAGTTTTAGGTACTCTTTTGGTGGGGGAGAAAGTTGGGAAAGAAAACAAAGTATGGGTTGTGAATGTATCATTTTTCTTTTATAGTGAACTCCCTATATCTCGTGATTTTGTGGCTGATTTTGGTTAATTTGTATCATTTTCTTATTTGGATAATATTTATTTAAAGATGTTTTATTGAATCTTATATGTAGCTATGTTATTTTTTTATGACATTTTGGTTCATTTGTACCAATTTTTGAGTTTAATTTTTATTTTCCCAAGTTAAGATAATGTGCTATTATTTTTTTTTTAAAGTGTTGTTTCTTAAAAGAAAATTGATGCTTACAATATGTGTTCTTTTATTTGGGTATGGAACGAATAGAACCGACACCGAACACGGACCACTTGAAAATCGAATAGGATTAAAACCGGTTATTCTAGTCCAATCTCGGTTCATAATTTTTTAGGACCGAACAATGCGGTTTGGTCCTAAAAATACCTCAAAATCGAACTGGACCGGACCGTGAACACCCCTAAGTATAATAATAAAAACACATATTTGTAATCATAATTTATAGTGCATTCGGAACATAAAAGTGAGGGAGAAAGCATCATTAGTTTTATTTTCCATGAAACCATCTAGCGTTCTTCAGAGTTGGACAAGTGTAAATGGATGGATATGATACTTACAGACGTGACCTTGAATCTCGGGTTGTAGAAGCAGGTGCACTCAAAATATGAGGAATATATGTCAGAATTTGGGTAGGAGGGTTTAGCCCTAATTAACTTAGGCATATGACCAAATATGCACACCTGGTTTATTTTTTCCAAAGTATTACACACACACGTGCACACTCATAGTTAGGGATAATTTAAGTTCCACATTTACGTCAGTCAAGGTACCCAAAAAAATATTTAAGTTACACCCCCACTCAGAGTCATAGGGATAATTTGTGAGGAATTAATATGAGTTGTAATATGTCTAGATCACTATTCAATTTATGCTAATCTTAGGATAAAATTCAAAATTGACCATAAAAATGGGGAATTAGAATCAAAATTAACCTCATGGTAATTAAAACTCAAGTAACAATAAGAGTGGTTGTTAAAGTCAAATCAACCTTAACGATTACTACTAAATAACTAACACTTAATGGATTTACAGAAATATGAAGGCGCTTGGTAAATGAAAAAAAATGGTCTATAATGTATAATTAGTTGTAGAACATTTCTTCATTTCCTTTGTTTTGACCCTTACATTTTTCTTGGTCTATACATGGAGTAAAGTTAAGAGAAATCAATGGGCATATAAAACACAACCAGGGTTATTTACATAATTCAATTGGCAATAAGAAAGTGTAAATCTTAAATTTTTTAAAATTTAATTCTTAAAAAAGTTGGAAGATGGGTGTTTTATATCACTAAGGGGGAAATATGAAGATGGGAGGATAGTGGTTAAATATTAGATATCAAATTTGGCCTTAACCAAAATGGTTAGGCACCTCCCTATTTATAGGTCTCAAGGGAAGAATCTAGTGACTCATTGATTACAACTCCTAACTACCACCTACTTCTTAGATATTTTATAAGAAAATTCTAGCTACAGATCCTTCTAGAAATGTTACACCTTTAATGGACCCAACTAACAATTAAAGTCCATAATAACTAATTAAGCTAACCTATATTAAAGTTACAATTTATCCCAATAAATAATACAACTTATTTAAGACCAATTAAAATAAAAATTAAATAATCCCAAAACCAAGTTTAATTTTAAACACCCCCTCTTGAACTTAGTTTTGCAACTCCAAGTAGACTCCGTAACTTGTGGACCACCATGTGCTTGAGTGACTTTGTTAAAATGTCAGAAAATTGATCATGAGATCTTACGTACTTCATATCCACTTCTTTTTTTGCTATACTCGCTCAATGAAGTCATATCTCGTGTCAATATGTTTGCTTCTGTATGGAACACCGGATTCTTTGCAAATGCAAGTATTGATTTGCTGTTTAAATATATATCTGCCACTTCTTGTGGCATGTTGAGGTATTTCATTAAGTTTCTTAGCCAAATCACATGACATACACATGTTGTGGCAGTAACATATTCGGCTTCACAAGTAGAAAGTGTGACAATTAGTTGCTTCTTTAAGCTCCAAACGAAGCTTGTAACTCCCATGTAGAACACGAATCCGCTAGTGCTCTTTCTATCATCTAGGTCTCCACCCCAGTCACTATCATTGTATCCAAAAAGCTTAAAATTATTAGACTGGGAATAAAATAATTCATAATCAATTGTATCTTTGAGGTAATGAAAAATCCTTTTTGCAGCCTTCAAGTCAGTTGTCGTAGGTGCTTCCATGTATCGTCTAACGAGGCCAACTCCAAAGAGAATATCATGTATTGATCATGTCAAGTAGTGCAATCTTCCCGCTAGATTATTAAAAAATGTAAGATGTACTTTTTCACCTTCTTCATACTTTGACAACTTAAGTCCAAATTCTACGGGTGTGCTTACAAGCTTACAATCATACATCTTGAATTTCTTGAGAACTTCTTTTTCATAGTGATGCTGAGAGATAAAGATGACTCCATCCACTTGCTTTACTTCAACTTCAAGATAATATGGCATTAACCCAATGTCTATCATCTCAAATTCTTTATCACTGCCTTCTTAATTTCTTTAATCGTGCTTTGGATCATTTCTTGTAAAGTTCAAATCATCTAAATACAGGCACACAAGCAAAATATTATTATTTTCATTCACCTTTATATATAAGTCATGCCCGTATGGGCATTTTTCAAACCCGTTATCCTGAAGATATTGGTCAATTATACTATTCCACGCCCTTAGTGCTTTCTTTAAGTCATATAAGGCTTAATTCAATCTTAGAACTTTATCTTTATTTCCTTTCACCACATAGCCCATAGGTTGTTCCACATATACTTCTTCTTCAAGGTGGCCATTTATAAAAGCAGATTTAAGATCCATTTGATGAATTTTCCACTTATTTTGTGATGTTAATGAAATAATTAATCTTATAGTTTCAAGGTGAGCAACGGGGGGGAATACCTCTTCATAGTCTATGCCATGTCTTTGCTTGTAGCCTTTGGCAAACAATCTTGCTTTGTATCTTTCCAATTATCCTTTAGAATTCTTCTTTGCTTTGCACACCCATTTGACTCGAATTATTTTGTTCCCTTTGGTAAGACTTGTTAGCTCCCACGTGTTATTCTTTTCAATGGGTTTGATCTCTTCATCCATGGCATCTCTCCTTTATTTTCTCTGTATAGATTCTTCAAAACCTATAAGCTCACAATTAATAAAAAGACAAAAAAGTGTTAGCTCATTTTGATCTCCGGTTACCTCATAAATTTCTTGTAAGCTCCTCATGCGCAGTGTTCTTTCGCTTGAGCATCCACTCAATGCCGACAATGGCGATGAATCTCCATGTGTGGATGATGGTGGTGATAGAGGTGGTGTAGTGGGCTCTTGCACATTTTCAATGACTTTATCTATTTCTTTGTCTTCAAATATGGGAATAAATTCATAGTTTTTCTCTTGAACATTCCAACTCCATGCACATTCCTCCTCGAACATGACATCTCTACTAGTTATGACTTTTCCATTAATAGTATTATACAACTTGTAGCCTTTTAAGCATGAATCATGACTAATAAATGTGCATTTTTCACTCTTTTCATCTAACTTGGACATCTTTTGATCTGGTACGTGAGCATATGCAATGCTTACAAAAATTCTTAAGTGTGAGATTCTCGATTTTTTTCTGCTCCAAGCTTCTTATGGAGTTTTATTCCACACACTTCTACTGGTGCAACAATTTGATAAATAAACTGCACAAATGACGGCCTCAGCCCAAAATTCCTTTAGCATTCCATTACTTTTTAACATGCTTCGAGTCATGTTTAAAATTGTTGTGTTTTTTCTTTCGGCTACTCCATTTTTTTTAGAAGAGTATGCAACCGTTAAAGGGGAGAGAATCCCATTATCTTCATAAAATATTTTAAGCTCACTAGAAGTGAATTTTCCCCCTTTATCAGATCTCGTGGATTTTACCTCATAACCAACCTCCTTTTTAATAAGTGCTTTAAATTTCTTAAATGCATAAAACACTTCCAATTTTTCTTTTATGAAATAAACCCGTGTATTTCCACTAAAATCATCAATATAGAGCTGAAAGTATTTATTTTTTCCAAAAGAAGATGGAGTAATAGGACCACAAACCTCGGTTATGGATTAGTTCTAGAGGCTCCCTTGCTCTTGTAGTGGATTCTTTGAGAAAACTCCTTCTATAGTGCTTGCCATATAAGCATCCTTCACACAATTGGTCGGGATGATTAATGGAGGGAAATCCTTTTACCATTCGTTTGTTATTTAATACTCCTAGGGCACCAAAATTAAGATGCCCAAACCTTAAATGCCCAAGCCAAGATGTGTCTTTGAAACAAGCATTTAGACACATTGCAATATCATTCTGAATATTTAGCAAAAACATTATATTTCTTGCCATGGACACCTTTTCAATGAAATTTCTTCTTTTATCTCTTATAGAAAGGCTATGATTTTTCATATGGATATCACAACCTTTCTCAAAGAGTTTCCCAAACTTAATACATTATTTTTTGTACTGGGCACAGAGTATATATTGGAGATAGATTAGTGTGTTCTATTTTTCAAATGAATTAAAATTTTCCCTTTTCCTTTCACTAGAATTTTAGAGTTATCTCTGAAGGTAACTTTACCACTTACCGATTCATCAAGATCCATGAACATGTCTTTTTCGCCACACATATGGTTGCTTGCTCCCGTGTAAAGATGCCATGTCTTCATTTCTCCATTACCTTCCCATTTGTATGCTAGTGAAAGTGTGGAATCTTCTTATTATTCAACATAGTTACCCTTATCCTTAACGTTATTAGTGGTATTTCTATATTGGGAAGCACAATGACCAAATTTTTTACAATTATAACACTTAAATTGAGATTTATCATACCTTTATCTTGAATTGCTCCCTCTTCCACGTCCTCTTGTTGAAAAAGAAGTAAGTCTTCCTTTTCATTGTTAAATGTCTTAAAACTACCTCTTCTTCAGCTTTGACATTGTCCTCTTCCTCTTTCTTTTTGGCTTCTCTCATTGTTTAATTCTCCTCCTTCTTTTAGAGTAAGATTTATTTGACGAGCTTGCTCTAAATTTTCTTGATTCTTTTTAATTAGCCTATCTTCATAGGGTTTTAGATATCTCATGAGTTCATCATTTGCCATAGACTCTGTATCTTTACATTCTTCAATTACTATGACAATATAAGCAAACTTGGAATTTAAAGAGGGGAGGATATTTTCAACCACTGGAGTATCTTTTATATTTTCACCACTTACATTTACAATAGCTAAAACTCTTGAAAAATAATTATAAATTGATTCAAAGTCTTTCATAGTTAAAGATTCAAACTCGCCTCTAAGTGTTTAGAGATAAACTTTCTTTACTTTCTCAATTCCCTTGTGAGAATTTTGTAGAGTCTCCTATACTTCCATTGATTTTGTAGCATAAGAAATCTTCTCAAATGTGCCTTCATCTAATTTTGATGGATGATGGGGAGATCCCATTGGTCTTTACTCCTCGCTTCCTTCAAAGAATCCTTTGAGCTTGGGATAAAGTAGCTTCATCTTGGGGTTTATCATATCCCTTCTCCATGATCTGCCATACATCGTAAGATCCCATCAAAGCCTTCATCCTGATACTCCAATTGTTGTAGTTGTCTTTAGTGAGTTGAGAGACATGGAAATGAACCATCTCATATATCATTCTTACTTAAGAACTTGGCTCTAATACCACTTTGTTAAAAGAGGGGTGTTTTATATAACTAATGGAGAAATATGAAGATAAGATAAGAGTGGTTGAATATTTGAGGAAATGCCTACTTTGTATTGATCTCAAATTTGGATTTATACAAAATGGCTAGACACCTCCCTATTTATAGGTCTCAAAGGAAGAATCTAGTGACTCATTAATTACAGCTCCTAACTACCACCTACTTCTTAGATAGTTTACAAGAACATTCTAGCTAAAGATCCTTCAAGAAATGTTATACCTTTAATGGACCCAACTAACAATAAAAGTCCATAATAACTAATTAAGCTTGCCCATATTAAAGTTACAATTTAGCCCAATAAATAATACAACTTTTTTAAGCCCAATAAAAACACAAATTAAAAAAGCCCAAAAAGTTTAATTTTCAACAAAAACGACCAAGAGGAAAATCCCGGTTGAAATAGGTTTATTTTTCCTCATAGGAGATACTCCAACCCACTAGCCAAAAATAAGTTTAATCAATTTTGAAATGCAAAAACTTGAGCAATTTTAGTAGCAATTTTACCCGTAGAGCAATTGTGGTTCAGACGGCATGTGGTTTGCCACCCACAACATTATCAATTTTTTTAGTCCATGCAGCATATGGTGTTCCATCCTAAACTTTTTCCTCTATTTTGTTCTAATTTACATAGTGGGTGGCAAAATCATCACTACCCAAGGTTACAATATGCCCAAAAACCTGTATTTTCAAAGTTCTTATATTTAAGGAAGAGCAATTTCGACTATTATATATGGGCAAAATGACGAGTTGTCTTAGGGTTCTCACCAATGACATGCCTTTTTTTGCTCTTTCTTCCAAATACCTTGATGGCTCGTAGAAGGTGTCATATGCTTTTGACCACTTCTTAAGACTTGTATATATGTATTCAGTTCCAACTCTGTGTGCTTAAAAGATGATACCACCACTGCCAACAAAAAATATTATTACCTTCCAAGTTTTATTCGTATATTGAATTTCTACATCAGTAAGCAAGAATTGCATATTCATAGAACCAGTAAAACAACACAATATAAAAACTATCCACGTTTCCTATAGTGTGTAATGAACTCAAAATCATCTTGTGGATGTCCATGAGCACCCACAACTGTACTAACAGTTCAGGGTAATAATAAGGAAATTTAGTCAATGTTTTATGGCAATGTATCCAATGAAGATCGCGGTTATTTAAGAATGGATGTTTCCTTTATTAAAAATACTTGTTTTCCTAGTAGATTTTGAAGCATGGGTTTATAAGTTTAACAATACTTTATTCATTTAATAGGCCATAGTTACCCAAAAAACTCTTTTAACACCCTAACAATATATTGTTGGAATTTATAGGTTTTAAATGGGTAGAAAAAAATATTATTTTGGTCAACTTTGAGGTCAATTTAACATGGGATTCATTCTTATTTCAAGATGGTTCGAAGTGATAACGCATTCACCTCCGCGAGGAGTATAGCATGGTATAATTATATGTAAAATCATAAATTATTGAATGAAAAATTATTGCTCAAAGTGTCCACTTAGAACATAAAATTCGATTGAAGTGTTTTGTGTAAAGACAAAGTCGCGCATAGATCAAATACGATAAATGGGTTTAGTATATTATAACCCATTGTGACTTTGGTCTTTGTGTCCGTGGGGATTCTCAACTCTTTGAAGGAGGGAGGACCTACATGGAATTGGATTAACTTCCAAGTCCACCGGCTCGCTCGACTCCACACGACACGATCGTGGGCTTTCACTTGGCCAAAGTATTAACCTTTTAGGCGAATTCTTTTTTTGATCGAGGGTATTTCTTTTATAATTTTAACCGAATTTTTTCGATTTTGTCCGTTATTTTTTTATCCCAAATGTTGTGACAGTTTAAATATTTTAACTATTTTAACCGCCACTTATTTTACTATACATAAGTGGTTTGGCATTCATTTTTTGGGTTGAGTTTTCCAAACATTTTATTCCTGTCACTCAGTCCAATTTCGTGTCTATAAAAAATGACTTGTTTGGAATACTATTATTGCAAGGGTATATTGTTATGTCATGGGAGGCGATTGTCACTGAATCCGTTAAGCACAGTTGTAGGAAAATCACGTCTTAAGGACAGAGTGTTGAACACTTGCCTCCATTATATTGATATTCATCATGTCACTGTAAGTTTGTATTTGTTTAGATTATACACACACACACACACACACACACACACACACACACACACATATATATATATATATACACACTAGCGAAATGCCCGTGCCTGAAGGCACGGAGAAAATTTTCCAAGTATTGAATCATGTATGATTTAGATAAAAATTTGGACATAATTTCCTTTGTTTATGTGACTATACACTCTATTTAAGAAATTAAAAAATTGTTCATCATTAACACTTCATTGAAACATTACAAAATCGCAAAAGCAACAATTTAAAATTTAAAAATACACAAAAATTCAAAAAAAAAGACTATGCTTCCATATACTTGATGTACAAACGTTAGCATAAGACGTTTCTTACCATCAAATTACATTATAAAAAAATAGAACAATCTCGATTGAAGTCATGTAACTTAACTTTTGCTACACCATCTATGTGGGACGTGATAATTCTCATTTCTCCATGCGACATTCCTATGGTATTTACTTCAACGACGCCAATCCTACAACATAATATCAATAGGAATATGTTAACAAAGATGACACCAAATAGAGTAACAAAGTTATTACAGTGCGCTCATCTCCAAGGCACAAATATGTACTTTCTAGAGTAAATAATACATATGACCACTTAAATTAGGCAATTGTTAACAATTTGTCCCCTGAACTATCGCCACGTTATATCGTTATGTTTTTCATTAAGATTAACGAAAAAATCCAACAAAGTCCATTACAACTTCAAAAAAGAATATTTAACTTTAGAGTATTGCATTACAATTTCTAAAAAGAATAATACAATTATTTTTTAATTTTTATTGCGACTCAAAAGATAATTAAATATATTGTACAATTTTGAGTGTCACATATCATAAAAAAATACATTCAAAATTATGGTGCCTTGTGCATTTTCATGTGCCACATATATCACAACTAAATGATTGACATGGTTTATTTTCAATAATAATATTAAAAATTATATCTACGGTCAAGACATGGGACTATCACAGACTCTTGGGCATTTAAAAAATAAAAATATTACATGAGATAAAAAGTACTTGGATTACGTGAATTAAACCATTGGAGTACAAAACACTTGTAGATGGGTAACATGATGTATAGTGTACATAGATTGTGTGCACTTAAATAAGCAATGACAGTCTCATGTTGAAAATTTTCGAACATCGTGCCACAAAGATCCTATACTTCATGCCCAGGTTTGCTCATGTCTTATAAGATATACTGTATTTATAATAATTTTTTGAAATAAGTAACACATGTCACTATGGTAAATCCTAAAAAAATATATACATTTTAGAACATGGGTATAAGAGGATCCATAACTGTTACCTTTACTTTTAAGTAAAGTTACTGAAGTGGGTTATGGAGAACTTTCTTATATCTTAGTATCTTCTTCTTTCTACTTGATGGGTATTGTAATAAGATGACGCCACCATTACTTAATGATGTTCTTAATTATTCTAGAAGGAAAAGAACATAAAATGGTAGAATACACGCAAACATTTTCTCATACATGTAACCAACAAAAAAAAATGAAAATAGAAAAATATATTTGCAGTTACTATTGCAAATCACAACACATAACTTTTTTACACCATTAATAGAGAAACAGTAAAATCTAAAAAAAAAAAACATGCCAATAAATATTTTAAGGTGGGTTTAAAAGATAAAAATGATGCGGCATGTTGTAGATGGTGAGAGAGTGTATAAGGGAACCCAAAAAACTCACAAAAAAATCATGTATACTTGCTCCAAAAAACATTAGATCTGCAATAAACATTAGATCTGCGAAAAAAATTATACTTGTAAACCAAAATTGAACCACACAAACGTTAGATCTGGAAGAAACAAAGAAAAAAATTCCCATTTTGTACACATGCAAAAAACTTACTCGTCAAAGTAACCCAAGAAAAACCCACTCTCATTCTAACCCTCTCAACTCCACGCACCATACTTTATGCACCATTTTTTTTTCTCTTTCTCTCCTGTCTGTTTCATCCCACTTGGCCATAAAACCGTACCCAACACTCATTCTAGTGAAAACACGACAGCCTCTTTAACCCACTTACCCTATCTTATACCCCTCATTCATCTCACCTGCAATGCTCTAAACCAACGCACAGCTACCCAACGACCCTACTCCCGAATTCCCTAATCACCACAACAATTAAACCATACCTATAACACATTGCCTATCTTCTCAACCCGAGACCCAAATCACCAAACCAAACACCAGTTGCTCATGTTTCTCTATCTCCTAAATCCACACATGTATACATGATTTTGTAGAAAGTGGCTTTCCATTAATTGCAGGTATACATACACAAACTCAAGTAATGTGTTGAACTGAGTTAAGTGACATTTTAAAAATATTAAGATATACACGTACAAATGGATAAATGTGGAAATTTGAACATACTTATGTGGGCAAACATAAAAACCCATTTTAGTTTTGCAATCTCCCACGCCATAACACGCACACATATACACAAAAATAGAGACATAACTGCATAAACTAAATGGTTTTGTGTGTCTCTCTCTTCATACGTATGGGTCTTTGTTTGTATATACACATTTAAAAACCCACCAAAAAATACTCCTACTAACTTGGGAAGAAAATCAAGAAAGTCAAGTTGAAAAAGGTTTATACACAAAAAAACTCATAAATAGAGGCCTTAAAAAATATGCCAATGGATGTTGTGAATAAATAATCAAGAGTCAACTGGATATATGTATATAAAAAGACAGTAGTAATATTGACAGTCGACAGTAGTGATATTGCAAAGATCAGGGGAGAAGGGTACCCAGTTGATGAGTGTTGTTGATCAAAACTCGTTCTTTAGAAATGAAAACCAAATGCTAAATGGTGCAGATTGCGTACTATGGTGGTGACAGTGCGGTGGGTTTAAATGGGATGGTTAGGTTGAACTTTGAAGCATCTTTAATAGATGAGGGAGGTATTAAGAGAAAGCTTCAAAATTGTAAAAATTAAACACCAAATTGTACATGTGTCGAACTGTGTACTTAATAAAATGCCCACAATACAAATTTCTGAAACAATAAAAAGCCCAAACCTCTTTCCATGTCTTTCTCGTTTTCCCCTGCTTCTTCTTTTCTATTATATAAAAAAACACAAACTGAAGTTTATATTAGAACCAAAAAGTTAAAGTTTATATTAATTGTAAAAGTTTAGTTTCTTAAAACTAACTTCTGGTTCGCATCTTTATCTCGAATCTCATGGGTAATGTATTACTCCCTTAAAAGAACAAAATCCACTTTGATGTTGTCTTCACCAAGTTTTGATGGAGATTAATTTCTACCAACATTGTACCTGTAAAATTGTTGGGTTATGAGATTGGGAGAAGACCCATTAGTAAGTTAGAGATTACATCAGATGAAATAAAAAATAGAACTTCAAAAACTATGGTTAACCCCTTATAATTTCAGAAAACCCAAAACCACCAAAAAATTAACACCAGAAAAATCCTTACTTGAAATCCAAAACAATTCATTGTTATGGCACTGATTTTGATCGTGGAGGGAGTGAGAGAAGTGAAAAGAGAAAAATCATATACCTCCATCCAGTTGTATATCTGTGGAGAGAGAAACGAATGGGGAGGAGATTGTGGGTTTAGAATTACTCTTTGTTGAATATCATACGGACCCAGCGGGCTTCACCGCTAAGGTGTCGGCATGCTTCATCAATCAGCTTCAACAGTGGGTTTGGGAATAGAAGATGCAAGTTAGAGAGAAAAATGGGAGTTCAGATGTATGTTTGGCTCTTGGATTATGAAGGGGATTCAAATTAAAGTGTCTCGAGACACGCATTTTCCATCTCAACTTAAAGTAGGAGAGAGGTGAGATAATTATGAGCGGGAATTTCAATAGTATGCAAGTGGGACTGTGTTTTGGGTTTTTAGTTAAAGTAGGTTTAGGAATACGTGTGATGATTTAGGCGGATGATGTGTGACAACTCAATTTTTACTATTAACCAACTTTATCATATAAATTACGAATATATCATGTTAGTCTCAAATTTTAGCTTTCATTGTGAACCCTTGGATTGTCATGAATCTTCAAAGTTGACTTCATCCTAACCTTTAATTAAGTTATCAACTTATGAAATAGTAACCAAACATTTACTCCTTATTATATATATATATATATATATATATATATATGGTGCAGACCCCGGTATATATCATTTTTTTAAATAGTAAAAAAGTAATTTTTTTTATGAAACTTCATAGATATGATCTTCACGGTGAGAAGATCATAGCCAATTTTTTTCATAAAAAAATTCAATAAAAAAATGTTGAGATGACGTGATATGTAAAAATTGGAATAAATATACATTTTCAATCGTTGAAACTCCACTGGGGCTTATGTTGCTTTGAAACTCCACTAGGGGCTTATGTTGTATTAAAACTCCAGTGGGGGGATGTTTGGGCTGGGAAATAGTAGACTTGGATGGGGACGCATCATTGGTTATGCTTATGGAACATGTTGAGGATAAATTTGTAAGATGAACCTGAGTGGAGATTTATGCGGGAGATAAGGGTGTAAGATTATTTCGACTGGGGAATTTAAGAGTTTATAAGGGGATTGATGCTCCAAAAATGATTTTCTTGAGAAAATTTAGATTCGATATTTTTGGGGAATTTTTTGAGAAATTTTGGGGATATTCTGGCATTTTTTGTATGAACTTTGGTCGATAGGCAGTCCTGGGAGATGTCAATCGGCAATGGCACGGAGTGAAAATAGTGGATTTCGATCGGTATGGGTTGGGGGTTGCTGAACTTTTATTCTGGGTGGATTTTTGAATCTTTGTTGGGGATGTAGGTGGCCTTCTACCTTGGAGTCTTCCTTCAAGGCCCGCAGGGGCTATAGATCTGCAGGTTATGTAAGGAGGTTGTTGGCACATGAGGTGGTCTCTGGATTGATGGGGATTATGGATGCAGATATGTTGTTGTGACTCGAGGAGCTTGGCATTACCCATGTTGTATGCTTGATTTAGTAGCTTTGTACCTGAAAAGATACTCAAAAAGGCTAAAAAGATCCATTTTTTGTTTGATTATCTTAATTTAGTGGCTTAATCTACATGCATTTTAGTTTTCTGGTGAGGTTTCATTTTGAGAAAAAGTAGAAAAATATGTTTGCAGAATTTTTTAATAGGGGAAAGCCTTGGAGGCCTGGTTGTGAAAAGCTTCCCATTTAAAGGATTTATTTTGAGAAAAATGTGCATTTGGAAATTTTTGGATAGAGGAAGTCCTTGGAGGCTTAGTTAGTAAATGGATGAGGAGATCAAAAGCTTGATGTAAAGTGAAGCCTTTCACCTTTGATGGTTTGTGCTGATTTTGGTGTGTTAGAGAGACTATACTAGTGATGGCTTTGTTGGTATTGTTGGATGGAATTTGCTAGCAGTGGCTGGACAATTTTGGTACTCTCAGGACCATGTCTTCCATTTTGCCCTGGACAAGGTTTGTCCTACCTATGAAAAATTCTCGGCCTTGCTGGGGGTTAGCACAAGAGTGGCGGTGGCTATGCCGGATTTTCTCCTCTTCTCCCCAGGTTTTCTCGACGAGTTTCTTGACATATATTCTTCGACGGTTAGACCATTAGTTATTGGAGTAGCTATTTATCTCTAGAAGGTTATGTATTCTATGCATCTGAGGAGTTTTAAGGATGTCGACTTTGTTGGAGCTGACACTTTAGGGCTTACTGCGAGGCTACTCTTGGTGATGAGAACTTGATTGTAGATCCTAAAGTTGTTGCGATAACGGCCTGGATGTCTTGATTCCATAATCATACCGTGGTGGTGCTGGATGAGACCTTGAATGTCCTAGATGCCTGAAAGGAAGGTCATTCTAACATTTTGAGGGGGAGCCCCATAATGCTGTTTATGTGACTTACGGAGAGGTTTCATACCCTCCTGGGTACCCTTTAGTGGTTATGCCTAATTTCTTTGTCTGACCTTTCTTCAGCTTCGGCCCATCTGTAAAGAGTTGGATAAACTGGCTTGTAGAGCATAGAGCCTGGTGTTTTTACTGATCATTGCCATGGTGGCGGGGCTTATTCCTTATCTTACAGCTTGAAGACTATCGATATGTATGGTTGGTGGGCCTTCGGCAGACTTCAATCTATTTCCCCTAGCATCTCCTATGCCAAAACGAGTGGGAACAAAACGTTCCCCCTGTATAAAAAATTTATTCTCGGTGGAGAATTTGACTGAATTGTTGAGGATGATGTTAGGCTCTCTGTGGTAGCACCGTCGGTCGTCTATTCATCCATCACAGTCTTTGGGAGGGACCTGGCATGTATTGGGGGACTACCTTAAGTGTTTATAGAAGGGGTAGTAGAGAAGGTCCTGAAGAAAGAGATAAGTAAAAGGTGGTTTGTGGCTCTTGATACCATGGAAGACGGTGTTGTGGTTCTATCCACACTTGTTAGGGCGTACCGCTCCATGGAAAGCATACGAAATGTCAACCAAGAGTAGGAAGCTTGGGGAACTCCAAGGACTAATAATAATGATGAAGTGGGGTCGTCCGGTAGTTAAAGGTAGTGTCTTGTAAGGCTTTTGGTAATTTTTGTGAAGCTATAGTGATTGGGATGTTTTTTTGTTTGGGGTTTGGGGATAATTTTGTGTAGTTTGGTTAGGGTTAGGTTTGTTTAGGAACAGTTTGGTTAGCGGAGAGCGGTGGTTAGTTTGACTCCCTTTGCTGATACTTTGTGTAACAACACCATTATCCATAATCATAAATAAAAGATAATTTTGAACATATTTTGTTGTGCCTCTTAATGGGTTTTACATTTGAATTATCTATAGCAATCGATAAGGCATACATAATACTTTTGTTCGTGTAAATGATAAAATGAATTGGCATTCTCGGAGATTAGAAAAGAATAGCTTTTTATGAAAATAATGGGACTGGGCCCATGTATGGTGTATGGGTTGCCTATGTACCTCTGGGGGTTTTGAAAATTTTCATGAGTCTCATTTTGAAAAGAAAATGTTTTTGAGAGGATCAAGTCCCACATAGTTCTGGGCAGGGGGAATGAAGATGTTTTTTTAAAATATAAGGGGGTTAGAAGAGTCGTAGTTCTCCAATATTTTGGACTAAGGGTAAAACTTATTGAGATGGTCCAGGTAGACAAGATGCGCCATCTCTTCTCCATCGAGGCCTGTGAGCATAGTGGCACCTCCTGAGAGAATCTTCTTCACGATATAGGGTCCACTCTAATTTGGTTAGAATTTCCCTCTGGGGTTCCAAACGGGTTAAATGATTTCTTTGAGGGAAAGGTCTCCTTCCTGAATGCCACAATATTTGACATTTCTATTGAATGGTCGCATTAGATGATGATGGTACCCCTATATATGGTATAAAGCCTTCAGTCTCTTTTCATCCAAAAGTGATAATTCGTTCAAGCGACTATGGTATCATTCTTTTTTGTCAACTTTTCTTTCGAGCAGGACGCGAAGGGAAGGTCTTTCTAGATCAACTGGTAGGATTGTTTCCCTAATGTATAGTAGAGAATAAAGGGTAGCCCCAGTGGGTGTTCTAAGTGTGGTATCCCCAAAGGGCATAAGGGATTCAGTGGTCCCAATCTCTACAACTCTCACTCATCTGATATTTTTATTGGCAGCTTCGATAGTACCATTGGTATGAGGTCGGTAGGGAGAAGATTTGTGTCTCTAGATCGTATATTCATTGACTAGTTTTGTAGCCTCAACTTAGAAATGGAGACCATTATCTGACACTAACTCATAGGAAACTCTGTATCGGTAGATGATGTTTTTTTGATAAATTTGGCCACTTTCTTGGGGTTCAGTACCACGTATGACTCAGCTTCGACCCATTTGGTGAAGTAAATAATGGCGACAAGGATGAATTCGTGACCATTTGAAGATTTAAGAGTAACATTCCCAATGATGTCGATGCCCCAAGTGGAGAAGCGATGAGCAAAGGTCATGTTGTATAACTCACAGGGAGGCAAGTGTTGGAGATTAGTGAACTATTAGCATTTGAGGCATCTTTGGACATAGGCGGTGCAATATTGAACCATAGTGGGCCAATAATACCCTTAACATATGATATTTGGCAATCATGGGACCGTTTATATGGGGCCCGCATTCCCCGTTGTGGATCTTCTGCATGATTTCTTCAACGTCATCCCCTGCAATGCAGTGAAAATGGGTTCCATTAAAGTTTTTCTTGAACAATGCTTTATCGTAGATGATATACTGGGTAGCTAGTTTCCAAAGGGTTGCACGGTTTTTCTTATCGATGTCTTAGGTATATTTACCATGTTTGAAGAGGCGCCAAATGTCATAATACCATAACCCGACCATATTAGGATCTTCCTCAGTAATGAGTTCAATATGGTAGAAATAGGTAGGCTTAACTTATTTCTGAACCAGGAAAGTGGCCATTTTTATTCCTTCAGGTATGTAAACTATGGAGGGAAGGGGGGATAGAGCATCAGCTAGGCTGTTCTCCATAATGGGAAAGTAGTGGAAGGTGACATCATTAAACTGGGAGGCCAGTTCTTCTAAGTGGGCATGAAAGGGTAGGAGTTTTTCATCTTTGACTTTCCATTTTCTGAGGATTTTTTCGATAATAAGATCAGAGTGTCCGTAGACGTCTAGGTGTCGAATTCCTTTCTGGAGGGTGATCTTGAGGCCTACCATCCATGACTCCTACTCGGTCATATTGTTGGTCTGGAGGAAATTTAGTTTGATGGCAATAAGGGTTTGAGAGTTATCAGGGATGATTAGGAGTATCCTAATGTCATATCCCCTTTATTAGCACCTCCATCAAAGAACATTTGCCATTGTGGTCCTCCTGAGAGGTGTAGAGAATATCTTTGTCCGGGAATTTAGAGTCCCAAATATCAACTGCTTCCATGGAGTAATCGATAAGGTAGTCAAAGATGGCTCTCCATTTCATAACTATCTGCGTGACGTACACAATATCAAACTCGGCTAGAAACATCAACAAATGGGCCATTCGTGTGGATAGAGAGGGATTTTCTAGCAGGTACTTAATGGGATCCATACAAAATATAAGTCTGATGGGGAAGGCAATCATGTAATGTCGTGATTTCTATGTGTTGTAGACCAGGAAAACACATGTTTTCACCAAAATAGTGTAGTTGACTTCATATCAAGATAATTTCTGACTGGTATAGTAAATGGCACTTTCCTTATGGTATTCTTCAATGTATTGGCTAGCAAAGCTCATTTTGCAGTATCTACCACGGTCAAGTACAGAATTAGAGGGAGATCTGGCTACGGAGGCATAAGCACTGTAGTTCGGGTAACGTATCGCTTGATTATGTCAAAGGCTTCTTGGCAGGCCTCATTCCTGACTTTGGTAGATCCTTATTTAGAAGCTTGAAAATGGGTTCACAGATAAAATCCATCTTGATGATGAACCGAATGATGTACTATAATTTTCCCAGGAATCCTCAAACTTCCTTCTCCATTCGCAGTCGTGGCATCTTAAGTATAGCTTTCAGCTTTGCAGGGTCTTCTTCGATTACCTTTTCACTTACCATGAATCGTAAGAGTTTTCCTTTCTTGATGACAAAAACACAATTATGCGGGTTTAACCGCATCTGGTATTTCCACAGTCGCTCAAAAAACTTCCAAAGGGAGGGAATGTGATATTTTCAAGTCTTAGATTTGATGATCATATCGTCTACATAGACCTTGATTTCTTTTTTAATAAGGTCATGAAGGATGGTTATTACAGCCCTTTGGTAAGTAGCCCTGGCGTTCCTGAGTTCGAGTGGCATAACAGTGTAGTAGAACGTTCCCCATTGGGTGATGGAGGGAGTTTTCTCCTGATTGTCAGGGTGCATCTTGATCTGATTGTATCCGGCGAATCCATCAACAAATGACTTGAGGGCGTGGATAGTTTTGTTGTCCGTGATCATGTCAATGTTGGTTAATGAGTAATCTTCCTTCAGGGATGGTTTGTTCAAATCCTACATGCAGACTTTACCTCCTGACTTCGGCACAAGTACGCTATTGGCAAGCCATGTAGGATATTTAACTCTATGAATGAAACCTACATTCAGTTGTTTGACCACTTCTTCTTTGACATTGAGCGACCATTAGGTGAGGAGCTTCCATAGCTTCTGTTTGATTGACTTGCATTCTGGGAATGTTGAGATCTCTTGTTTAGATATTTCTGGGTTAATACCGGGCATGTCATCGTAGGACCATATTAACATCCACGAATTCCTTTAGTAGTTCTTCAAATTGTGCACACTCATGCTCGTTAAGGGTGGACCATATCCTAATCTCGCACATATGGCTACTAGAACCGGGATTAATAACAACAGTTTCATCATCATTAATTTAAACGCAGTTATATTATTTGTTATTAAATTTATTAAGATCAGTTAAGAATTGTTCATTTTCAAAATCATCATCATCAAGAGTTTGATTAGAATAACGACAATTAATATAAGGCACAGTAAGATACTCGAATCTTCATTTATTTCGTTTTCAGGAAAAATAGCATTGAGAACCTCATCAAAAGAGGTCTCAGTTAAATTAGTATCAGAAAAGGGGACGATAACATTGAATTAAGGGATTTGGAAAGGGTCGGCTTGAATCTGGGCAGGTTGGACGAGCATGGAATTCCAATTGAGGAGAGGCAAGTCAGCAACTCTGATCTGAGTATACGGGTCCATCGGTGCAGTTCTGAATGGTGTATTACCCCATAATTTTGATAACTTTTATAAAAGGATTTATTTGGAATTAATTGAATAATTTGAAATTAATCCGGAATTAAATATTACTTGAGTATATAGTAATATATTATATATGTTAAATATTACTTAGTGAATCAAAGTAATATATGGTCATGACTTTATTTATGATAAATTTTAGAAGTTGTCGTGAATAGTTAATATGACAATTTCGGTGAATAAATCCGACGCGTGTGAAAGTAGTGTCGGGACTGAATTTATATAAAAATAAAAAAGAGTAAAATTTTCATGTCATCCAAATGGTCGTTTTGATTGCGCCAAAGTGTTCGGAAGTGTTTTTATAGTAAAAAAATGTCTACTCGAACGTTTGTATAGGGTCTCGGGGCACTTTAGAGCCGAATAGTCACCCCAGAGGGGTAATATGGTCATTTGACTTGGAAGGTGAATAGTGTACATGAATTTGGGAGATTATTTATAAGTCTAAAGGGTTTAGATTATTCATTAATTCTACAAACTTAAAGAGAAAGAAATTAAGAGAGAGTGGGTAGTTTCTCTGGGAAAAAGGAAGACTCTTTGTGGGAGAACCAAGAGCCAAAGGTCACCACCACTAACCACCACCGAAAGTTGACCGAAGAAGGGAAGAGCCACCAGTGGACATTCATCCCCAAAGGATTAGATCTTCAGTAGAGGAAAGTGATTTAATATTTTCAATCTAGTTAGTATAATGTCCATGTTAGGATAGCTAGAAATGATGAGAAATTACATGTTTTGGAGATAACCTAGTTAGACGTTAATTCATTTCTAGAAAGTACAAATATGTAGGATTAATCTCCTATTGTTGGTAGATATCAATCCACAAAATAAACATCACATGTTGGAGAAATTGTAAGAATTATAAGATCATTATTGAAATATTCACATATTTAGTTTTCTGGAAAAATAAGTTATATATGCTTTTAATCCAATCTCTTGATGATTCTAGGTTGTTTAAATCAGTAGGAATCATTTACATATGTTGCTATATCGTGTGGTATGGATTATAAAAAATTTGGGAAGTTAAAATAAGGTTTGAATTATCAAGAGATGTGAAACTCGTAGAACAAAAGCTGCAGAATCTGTGTTGATATCTGGGTGATCGATCGATCAACCCATGAAGATCGATCGATCGACTGATCAATCGATCGACCCTTGACCATCGATTGATCGACCTCCCCACAAAAGTTGAACTTGTTCCTTTTTTATTCTTGATTTAATCCCAAAACTTTTAGGAATTTTTAGTGATTATTATTTGAACATAATGGGACTTAGGGAAGGGTAGTAGGCCATAGGTAAGACACGAAAAAAAATTATTATTTTTGGGATTTAAATTGGAGAGAATTAAGTTAATTAATCGAAAGAATTATGGTTGATAGATTTACATTTTGTGTTGTAATTCATATATATATGAAGATTGAGGATAGGACTAGTAGGTAGGGGATCGTTTGAATCATCTAGAAAATCTTAAGTCCATATGTGAGATTAATCTTAAGTGATGGAATATATGGTTATGAGAGAATACGTTTTATCGAATACAATTCTAATTAAAGATGAGTTTAATTCACCATAATTCGGGGAGTACGATGACATGGACCAGTAGGCTATAAGGGAGTTTTTTACTGAATATATATCAAGGAAACCTTATTTAAATCTTCGAGTAATGAGATAATCTCGGGACTAATAAATTAAGGAGTAACGTAATAATATTTAATATGTAGAATTTGAGAGATGGATAACACTACATATGGGAATTATCTTATGGTTGTGTGAATACCTTGTTGATATTATATAGGTGGATGTATACCTATATTATAGTTTATTATGTGTATGACATATCTATGCTACTTTCTATCGGGGTGGAGGTTTCGTTGTGGACGGTCTTATCCTGTGCGCCCAATTTGGGAGGATTTTAGATTCCTATCCTCAGCATAGAACCTTGGATACGTGTTATCGGTGAGATTGATAGTTTCGACGGTTGAATGGGAATGTAGTTATGTGCGTGACCCATTTGGCTGGGGAGTATGCTCGCCTCTAACATATGTGTGTTATGTTATTTATGATTCGGGGAAGACTCTGAACCAGTTCAATGAGAATTATGACTGGACATGATAGCAGAATATGCATGCACCGCAGCTATCACTAGGAGGTGCTATATATATATATATATATATACTGGGATTCTTACTGTGTGATATTGTAGTTGATTGTGAATAAAAGAAATTGAATTTAATTAAGTAAAATAATACTTAATCCTAAGGCTTTGAAAAGTCAAATTCATAATAAAGAGAAAATAATGTGAATATTGATACTACGTATGGTATGGGACATACGGGGTGATTGTATGGGATAGAATCATGTTGTGGAAACTAGTTAGATGGAAACCTTAATTAGGAAATTACTTGAATACATTAAACATGCACTTTAGATGAGATGTGAGAATATCAAGTGAGAGCCTGGAATCTAACATGTACATAATAAATTCTTAATTGCACTTGTTAAACACTTGTTATTTTAAAATCCTTCACAATTGGGCTCTGACCCGTTTCCTTGCATATTATCGTCTCTTCTATATCTATATTAACAAGTGCCCAGCATCAGGGACATGCAACTTAGGGTATGGATGTTTGATCATGAGTTGTTGTTCCTGGAGATGCAGACTTGTTTACATGTTTCATTTCTTTGATTCTTATGTTTGAAGTACTTCTCTTATTTAGGGAATGTTGCCCAGGATTCTACTTATTCCATTTACCTTTTCAGATATTGTATGGGGTTGATGTTGGTACTTTCATTTTAGTTTGTTGGATTGGTGTTGGATGTTTTAAACTGGGAAGGTTTGTCCAGTTACATTTAATCTTATTAATCATTAGTCAGTTGTGTTATGAATCTTCTCTATTATTGTTCAGTATTGTGGTGATGGTTTTTAAATCATTATTAATCATGGAAAATGTTTTTAACACTTAACTTAAATAAGTAGTGAGTGAGTTATTTTGAAAAGAAAAAATGTTTTTAGACAGTGATACTTAGAATGAACCAACTGTATATTCTGTTTAATTTAATAAAGGAGTAGCTACTCGGTATTTAATTAGGCGGGGTGTTACAACTGGTATTAGATCATCAAGTTATAGAGTCATTAGGATCTGTGCGGCTTACATATTCTTTTTGCTTAGCGTCCTTTGATATAGAGCCCTATCATTAGGATTGTTGAGAATCATATTTGCGCATTTACGACTTTAGCTATTTATGTGGTATTTTAAAATGCTGATTTTGATGGATCTCATTTCAGATGCCTCCTCGACGTCCACAAAGATCCCCAAGTGCAACATAGCTAGCACCACAGCCCTCTCCAGCATAGGGCCCTATGAATGCGGCATAAGTTTCTGCCATTATTGCTCAAGCAGTAAATGTTGCCTTGGTGACTGCCCAATAAGCTCCTCCACCAGCACAGGCAGTTCCACCAGCACCACCAGCACAAGGGTTTGCCACTTCTTAGGAATGTGTTAGGGAGGCCTTATAAATGGCACATCCACCAGAATTCAAAGAGGGTTCCGACATCGTAATGGTTAGCTAATGGAAGAAAGATATCCAGCAGTATCTACGTATGTATGAATGTACAGAGGTTCACAAACAAATGCTAGATACGTTCAAGTTGGTTGGTGTAGCTAGACAGTGGTGGGAGTCCACTACCACAGCAGAGGAGAGGGATACTTTGTCTATTCAGGACTTGTGGGTGCGGTTCGATCGCAAATACTTTCCTTCTGCAGTTCAGACTGAGATACGGAGGAAACTCTTAAACCTCACCCAGGTGGGGAAATCAGTTGCTGAATATAAAGAAGAGTTTACTATGCTGGCCAATTTGATGCCATGAGACGTACCTACTGAGGAGAAGAAGATTCAGCTGTTCAGGGATGGCCTTACTTGGAGGATTTCCAAACATCTGTTGGGAAATCTTTCCTTACAAACTTATAATGATGTATTGAATGATTCCTTACTTCACTTACAAGACCACCGTCTTCATGTCAAGGGAAGTAAAAGGGGAACTGAGCCTAGTCAGTAGGGTCGTACTGGAGGAAATAATGGTAGTGGATCATCTTCAGCTCAGGGATAGTCGAAACAAGGTGATCAAAATTCGCAGCTAGGGGATTATGCGAAACGTCTGAGATCAAGAGTATTTCATTTTAGACAGGGTGGTAATAGGCAAGGCCACCAGGGCTAAAAGCACAATCAACAGGGCTAAGGAAGATGTGGAAATGGTCAACAAGGCCGTAGCCAATAGGGTCATAATGAGGGGAAATTTCCAGGTAGATGTTTCATATGTGGCAACGCTAATCACCAGAAATAGGATTGCCCAGATAAAGGTAAGATGCCCCAGCAGTAGGGTGCGCACTGAGAGCCTCAGAGGCCTATGTTTCCAGCTACTCTTCCAGCACCGGCCCAGATGTCAGCCTTACTAACCATTCCAGCAGCTCCACCGTAGCAAGGGTAACAACAGTATGGACGTGTGTAGAATGTTCAACAGGCGGCAGTTCAGCAGCCACCACCAGCGATTAAGGGTATGTTTTCTATCTCTGGAGTTATGGGATGTGTTTTGTTTGATACGGGAGCATCACATTCTTTCATATCCACTAGTTTTTCTCGGTCCACGGGGTTGTTAGACTCATCTAACAGTACTATTACTTAAGTAGATTCACCTATGGGTCATGGCATGCCTATTTTCTTTATATGACATAGTGTGAGTACAGAGATTGGGAGTTTGATTTTACCAGTTGATATGCTTGTAGTAGAGATGTTTGAATATGATGTTATTATTGGAATGGACTGGCTAGTCACTTATAGAGCCACGATCGATTGTTTTGGTAGGAGTATTATATTCGATATTCTTGGCCAGGAGATGTTCATATTAGCGATGCCTCGGCCCAAGGGAGGATCGTCCATTCATTTATATTACATAGAGGAGGAGACTCTACAGGAGTTATAATTTACCTTGATTCAATTCCAGTTGTTAGAGAATTCACCGATGTATTTTAGGATATAACTGGATTACTGCCTAGTAGGGAAATTGAGTTTGTGATTGACTTAGCACCAGGCACTCGACCTATAGCCCGTGCTCCCAACCGTATGGCTCCTGCAGAAATGAGAGAATTAAGGGATCAGATCGAGAAGTTATTAGGACAGGGTTTCATCCATAGAAGTACCTCACCTTGGGGTGCCCCAGTTCTGTTTGTAAAGAAGATGGATGGATCCTTACAATTGTGTGTTGATTATCGGGAGCTTAATAATGTCACGATCTGAAATAAATATCCTTTACTCCATATCGATGACTTGTTTGATCAGTTGAGAGGTAAATCTTACTTCTCAAAGATAAACTTGAGATCTGGTTATCACTAATTGAGAATCAGATAATAGAATGTATCGAATACTTCTTTTCTGACATGGTATGGATCTTACGAGTTTTGAGTTTTGCCATTCGGGTTAACCAATGCGCCGGTTGTATTTATGGACTAGATAAACCGAGTATTCAGAGAGTTCCTAAATCAGTTTGTCATTGTCTTCATAGATGACATCCTGGTTTACTCTAATACAGAAAAGGAGCACGTCGAGCATTTGTAGAAGGTCCTACAGACACGATGCGAGCATCAGTCGTATGCCAAGTAAGAAAAGTGTGGGTTTTGGCTCCAAGAGGTTCAATTCCTAGGGCATATAGTGTCAAAAAGAGGTATTTCAATGGATCCTAGCAAAGTATCAGCGGTGAGGGATTTGGGACAACCCACGACACAGACGAAAGTACGTAATTTCTTGGGATTAGTTTGCTACTACATATGGTTTATCAGAGGCTTTTCAAAAATTACGAGACCGATGAATAATCTAACCCGTAAAGGCATACTATTTGTTTGGGATGATGCGTGTCAGTTGGCATTTGATGAACTGAAGGATAAGTTGACTTTTTCTCCGGTACTAGCGTTGCCCAGACCAGGAGTGGAGTACCTAGTATACACTGACGCATCGTTACAGGGACTCAGTGGAGTTTTACAGACCCTTCGGATATGGAGACACTATTTATTGGGTGAAAAGTTTCCTTATTCCCGGATCACAAGTTACTATAATATTTTTTCACTCAGAGAGAGTTGAATATGCGGCAACACAGGTGGCTTGAATTCGTGAAGTATTATTAGTTTGAGATACATTATCACTCGGGAAAGGCTAACGTGGTAGCTAATGCTTTGAGTCATAAACCTGAGGGTTAACTAGCCTCGATATGGAAGGAAAAATGGAAGGAACTAAGCCATCAGGATGCAGTTGCTAGGTCATTTATGTATGTTATGACCATTACTCCTCGGATTATGACGAGGGTAGTACAGACTGAGGTAGCTGATCCGTTCTGTCAGGAGAAAATTCGATAACTTTTGGTCGAAGGAGTAGAGTCTTACTCAGTGAGCTCTAAGGGAGTCTTACGCTTTAATGGTAGATTGATTGTTCCAGAAGGGGAAGATTTGCAGCACGTGGTGATGTCTAAGTCACATGGTTCTAAATTTGCAATACATCCTGGTGGGGATAGAATGTACCAAGATATGTGGCGACAGTAATAGTGGAGCGAAATAAAGAAAGATATTATCAAGTTTGTCTTTAAATGTGCAATGTGCCAGTTAATGAAAGTGGATCATCAGAAGACAGCAGGGTTTCTTCAGCCGTTAGAGATTCTGATGTGGAAATGGGAGAACATTTCCATGGATTTTATCATCGGACTACCTACCACTCAGAGAGGTCACGATTCCATATGGGTGATTGTGGATCGGTTGACTAAGGTAGCTCACTTCTTGCCGGTACAGACTGATTATGCTACAGGGCAATATGCATAGCTCTTTATAGCCGAGATAGTAAGGTTACATGGAGTTTCGCTTAATATTATGTCTGATCAGGATAAGATCTTTATTTCCTAATTTTGGGAAAGTTTTCACGAGGCCATGGGTACTGAAGTGCGGTTGAGAACATCTTATCACCTGCAGACAGATGGTCAGACGGAACGCACTAACCAGATGTTAGAGGATATGTTGCGTATGCGTATTCTTGATTTTGGAGGGAGCTGGGAACAATATCTTCCTTTGGTGGAATCTGCGTATAATAATTCCTATCAGTTCACCATTGGTATGGCCCCATTTGAAGCATTATATGGTAGACCTTGTCGCTCTCTTGCATGTTGGTTAGAAGTGGGGGACAACAAGCTACTTGTGTCGAAAGTGATTAAGGATACGTCTGCCAGGATTGAGATGATCAGAAGTCGCATTCGTGTAGCGTAGGATAGATAGAAAAGCTACGCTGATGCTAAGAGGTTCTTCAGGGAGTTTAGCGTGGGGGATCGGGTACTTTTGCGAGTATCTCCGATGAAGGGGACAATGAGTTTTGGGAAGAATGGGAAATTGGCACCAAGATATGTGGAACCATTTCCTATCATAGAGAGAGTGGGACCAGTAGCGTACAAAATTGGGCTGCCAGAACACCTGCATCGTATACATGACGTGTTCCACATTTCTTCATTACGATGGTATCTTCGAGATGAGTTGGCTCACACTCATATTTCATTGGAGGAAGTGTAATTGCAGCTAGATATTTCTTACGAGGAGCGACCATTGATGATCTTAGACCTCACTGAGAAACGCTTGAGGTCGAAAGTAGTTTCTCTTGTGCATATCCAGTGGGTGGACTATAATGTGGAGGAATCTACCTGGGAGTGTGAGGACGATACGCACGAACATTATTCAGAGTTATCTATAGTAGGTATAGTTTCATTTTCCTAATTTTGGGACGAAATTCCATTATTAGGGGGAAGTATGTAATACCCCGTAATTTTGATAACTTTTAAAAAGGGATTTATTTGGAATTAATTAAATAATTTGAAATTAATCCCGAATTAAATATTACTTGAGTATATAGTAATATATTATATATGTTGAATATTACTTAGTGAATCAAAGTAATATATGGTTATGACTTTACTTAAGATAAATTTTAGAAATTGTCGCGAATAGTTAATACGACAATTTCGGTCAATAAGTCTGACGCGTGTGAAAGTAGTGTCAGGACTAAATTTATATAAAAATAAAAAATAGGAATATTTTTATGTCATCCAAATTGTCATTTTGACTGCGCCAAAGTGTTCGGAAGTGTTTTTATAGTCAAAAAAGTCTACTCGGACGTTTGTATAGGGTCTCCGGGCCCTTTGGAGCCGAATAGTCACCCTAGAGGGGAAATATGGTCATTTGACTTGGAAGGTGAATAGTGTACACCAATTTGGGATATTATTTATAAGTCTAAAGGTTTTAGATTATTCATTCATTCTACAGATATATAGAGAAATAAATTGAGAGAGGGTGAGGAATTTCTCTGGGAAAAAGGAAGAGTCTTTGTGGGAAAACCAAGAGCCAAAGGTCACCACCACCGAAAGTTGACCGGAAAAAGGAAGAACAACAAGTGGAAATTCATCCCTAAAGGATTAGATCTTCAGTAGAGGCGAGTGATTTAATATTTGAAATCTAGTTAGTTTAATGTCGATGTTAGGATAGTTAGAAATGATGAGAAATTACATGTTTTGGAGATAACCTAGTTAGATGTTAATACATTTCAGGAAAGTAGAAATATGTAGAATTAATATCATGTTGTTGGTAGATATTAATCCATGAAATAAACATCACATGTTGGAAAAATTCTGAGAATTATAGGATCGTTTTTTAAATATTCACATATTTAGTTTTCTGGAAAAAGATGAGATATATGCTTTTAATCCAATCTATTGATGATTCTAGGTTGTTTAAATCAGAAGAAATCATTTACATATGTTGCTATATCATGTGGTATGGATTATAAGAAATTTGGGGCATTAAAATAAGGTTTTGAATGATCAAAAGATGTGAAACCCGTAGAACAAAAGTTGCAGAGTCTGGGCTGATATCTTGGTGATCGACTGATCGACCCATGAAGCTCGATCGATCGATCGACCCCTGACCATCGATCGATCGACCTCCCCAGAAAAGATGAACTTGTTCCTTTTTAATTCTTGATTAAATCCCAAAACTTTTAGGAATTTTTAGTGATTATTATTTAAACATAATAGGACTTAGGGAAGGGCAGTAGGACGTAGGTAAGACCCGAATTAATATTATTATGTTTGGGATTTAAATTGGAGAGAATTAAGTTAATTAATCGAATGAATTACGGTTGATAGATTTACGTTTTGGGTTGTAATTCGTATATATGCAGATTTTGGATAGGACCAGTAGGTAGGGGATCGTTTGAATCACCTAGAAAATCTTAAGTCCATATGTGAGATTAATCTTAAGTGAAGGAATATATAGTTATGAGAGAATAAGTTTTATCTGATACAATTCTAATTAAAGATGAGTTTAATTCACCATAATTCGGGGAGTACAATGACATGGACCAATAGGGTATAAGGTAGTTTCTTACTGAATATATATCAAGGAAAACTTATTTAAATCTTCGAGTAATGAGAAAATCTCGGGAATAATGAATTAAGGAGTAAAGTCATAATATTTAATACGTAGGATTTGAGAGATAGATAATACTACGTATGGGAATTATCCTATGGTTGTGTGAATACCTTGTTGATATTATATAGGTGGATGTATACCTATATTATAGTTTATTATGTGTTTGACATACCTACGCTACTTACTATCGGGGTGGAGGTTTCGCGTTGTGGACGGTCTTATCCTGTGCACCCAATTTGGGAGGATTTTAGATTCGTACCCTAAGCATAGGACCTTGGATACGTGTTATCGGTGAGATTGATAGTTTTAACGGTTGAATAGGAACGTAGGTATGTGCGTAAGCCATTTGGCTGGGGAGTATGCTCGCCTCAAACTTATGTGTGTTATGTTATTTATGATTCGGGGAAGACTCTGAACCATCTGTTGTACAATGAGAATTATGACTGGACATGATAGAAGAGTATGCATGCGCCACAGCTATGATTGGGAGGTGATATATTAGTATATATTATAGGGTGAATATATATATACTGTGATTCAATCTACTGTGTGATATTATAGTTGATTGTGAATAAAAGAAAATGAATTTAATTAAGTAAAAGAATACTTAATCCTAAGGCTTTGAAAAGTCAAATTCATAATAAAGAGAAAAGAATGTGAATATTTATACTACGTATGGTATAGGACATACGGAGTGATTGTATGGGATAGAATCATGTTGTGGAAACTACTTAGATGGAAACCTTAATTAGGAAATTACTCGGATACATTAGACATGCACTTTAGATGAGATGTGAGAATATCAAGTGAGAGCCTGGAATCTAACATGTACATAATAAATTCTTAATTGCACTTGTTAAACACTTGCTATTTTAAAATCATTCACAATTGGGCTCTGACCCGTTTCCTTGCATATTCTCGTCTCTTCTATATCTATATTAACAGGTGCCCAGCATCAGGGACGTGCAACTTAGGGTATGGATGTTTGATCATGAGATGTTGTTACTGGAGATGCAGACTTGTTTACATGTTTCATTTCTTTGATTGTTATGTTTGAAGTACTTCTCTTATTTAAGGAATGTTGCCCAGGATTCTAGTTATTCCATTTACCTTTTCAGATATTTTTTTGGGTTGATGTTGGTACTTTCATTTGAGTTTGTTGGATTGGTGTTGGATGTTTTAAACTGGAAAGTTTTATCCAGTTACATTTAATCTTGTTACTCATTATTCAGTTGTGCTATGAGTCTTTTCTATTATTGTTCAGTATTGTGGTGATGGTTTTTAGATCATTATTAATCATGGAAAATGATTTTAACACTTAACTTAATTAGTATTGGGTGAGTTATTTTGAAAAGAATAAATGTTTTTCGACAGTGATGCTGAGAATGAACCAACTGTATATTATGTTTAATTTAATAAAGGAGTAGCTACCCGGTATTTAATTAGGAAGGGTGTTACAAACGGATCATGTAGAGGCTTATCCCCAGTGTCTGCATGTTGAGTGAGTCCTCGGAATCACTTTCCTCAGAATCCCTGGTAACTATCAAGGATTTCTCGATAAGAGGTTGAACTTTATGCTTGTAGTCTGCAGCCCAAGGGTTCACTAAACGAAATTACTAATTTTATGACTGCCTTCTTGTAACTGCTAATGGGAGTGGCAAACTTTTTCACTGCTATTAGGAGTCACAACACTATTTTTAACTGCCATTAGGAGTCATAAAATATTTGGGTAATGAAAAATTTGAGTCAATTAGTTTGTCACTGCTAACAACAGTCACAAATATTACCATGTAATTAATCTTTTACTGCTCTAAGGAGTCAGAACTTTATAACTGCCACAAGAAGTCATAAATTTATCACTAAGCTTTAGTTATGACTCTTATGAGCAGTCATAAAATTGTAACTGCTTATTGCCATCACAAATTTTGAATTAATACTTCACCAATTTGTGAGTGCTCGGAGCCCTCACAAATTTTGATGTAAGAGTTAATTTGTGAGTGATGTTAAGGGTGCAAAAATTTTGACCCGTTTAATTTCCCTCCTCCATCCCTCTTCGATCTCCCGCTCCCTCCTCCATCCCTCTTATCTCTCTTTGGTTAACAAAGCTTAAAATTTTGATCTAGGCTAGCGTCGCTCCTCCACCGCACAACAGCAATTCACATCGCATAATAGCAACACATCATCCTTCAAATTTCAAGCAGGTAACTTTGTATCTTTTTTTTCAATTTAGTATCAACTTGATGTGTATTCAATTTGATATATCAGTTAATATAGTAATGAAAATGATAAATGATAATTGGTTGACCTATTACGGTATCTGTATATGAACTCTCAAAATCTTCAACCAATGCCTACACAAGACAAGACTCCTAACTAGGAAATACCCAAAATAATGTATTGTAAAATGATACATGAACTGAAAAATGATTAAATGACAAACATCGTGTATATCCATTGGTATATATGATTGTGAAATCGACACTACTCTTACTCATTGCAACTGCAATCGTAGAAAAAAGAGTATTATTTGCAATAAAAATCATCAAATCTTCGTTGCGTAATCAAATGGTGGATGACATGATGGATGATTGTTTGGTGGCATATATTGAAGGGGAAAGAGTGAATTGCATTGATAATGAAGATATCGTTTGACACATTTGGAATATGAAGACACGAAAAGTTTTATTGCAAACAATCTTATGTGATTTGATGTTTCATGTGTAGTGTTTGTAATCGAAGAAAATTTGATGATTTATATAGATATTCTCGATAATACGTAGGTTCGATAAAATGCGATTTATTTAATATTATTTAATTTAATTAAACTTTATTTTATTATCGTATGTCTTTCGCCCACCCTTCGCTAAAATCCTGGGCCCGCTATGGGTGGGTTGTATTTCGATATAACGAAATCAAAACAATCAAAACACTACATCCCGAGAGATGGAGAGAGAGAGACTCTACTGATCATATAACTACCAATTAAAAATAGAGTTTTGGTGTTTAAATAATCAACTTGGATGGCCTCAATGACAAATAACCTCAATAGCATTTGTTACCGATTGCATGGTTTTGCATATAAGATGTTTGTTTAGATATCAGAGTTAGATATTCCAAAAGTTATGAACTCAATTGCTTTTAACCATTATCTTCTAACATCATTATTTTTTCCTCTAGGTATTTATAAGAAATGGTTTCATTTATTTGAAATAAAGGAAGTGCATTCACTGAAATATCTTAATGTCTTATGCTTACCCTTTCCAAATCAATTATTAGTTTATTGGAGAGAGAGAATAGTCTTACAATTGTTTTAATATGGTATGTTCACTCTATTTGATTCATAGTATATTATAAAGATAAGTGGTGGTTTAGAGTCGGTATTTTATATAGAAGTGTAGTTTTTGTGAGCTATTTATTTTTTATTAATAGTAAACATGTATATTTATTTTTTTCATGTGAAAGATTGAGTCAGGAAATTGGTGCTTTCCACAGTAGGTTTGAGATGTCACTTAATGATATCGAGTCATGAAATTAGTTCTTGCTGCACCATCCCTTCCACGAAAGAGAAAAAATATTCATAAACCAACTACAACTCGTAATCATCTCCTAAAATGATTACAATATAGATATGCGTAGCAGGGAGAAGCATAGATATCTACGCATATCTATACATAGATATCTATACGCATGGCATGCTAAGTTATGTTGAAAAATATAGTGAGAAAATAACTATATAGATAATACAGTGAAATTATCATGTCACGTGTGCCATTGGTTATCTAAAATAATATAAATATGCATAGATATGTATAGCAAACTAGGCCCATCGAAACATCAATTAAATAAATAGGATCAATTGCTTATCTTTATAAAATAGATATGCATAAAAGACTAGGCCCATCAGAACATAAAATAACTATATGCTTAGAAATATGAAAAATTACCAACGGTAAGTAATAGTATGTTTAGAATTTGTACAAGCTCTGTTATCTTTGTATGTTTGGAATTTGTTCACGACTACATTTTACTTCATATTAATCTTAGATACACTTAATCATGATTTTCGTTTTAACTCTAGTGTGGAATAGTTTACTATTTGACTCCCCTTCTAAGTGCCATTTTCCCGTCATCTTTTGATGCTAATGAAACTCTTCATTATTTAAAGCACTAAGCAGAGAAACCTTACTTTGATAGAGACATATTTTGTGATCAGGAGATCGATCATTTTCATAATTGATTTGACATTCAAGAACCTGATCTTCCAAGTAGTTTATTTAACCAAAGACATTTTTGAACTTGTCTTTATTTTAAGGAGAATGACCTATTCCTCATCTTCAATTACCATATACATATACATGTAATTACCATTCAAGTTATTTTTTAACCTAATCTAGAGTGTTTTATTTTAAGGATAATGACCTATTCCTCATCTTCAATGATTTCACATTGAGTTCCAAACCACCATAGAAACTAAATTTTATTGGATACATTTGCATAACCTCCCTCAAAGTGTATGATTCTAACAAGGTCACTCACTTTCTTTGATTTGGTTTTTGGTTCTAGTAAGGCTATGAATGGAAGGGAAAAAAAATTCACAGTTTCTTAGAATCAACATAATAGAATCAGAATTTTATCAACATAATAGAATCATCATGACAGCAAATTAGAAGCAACATCTAGACCCGGACATAATAGAATAATCATAATAGAATCACATTGAGTTCAAAATTGTTTCTTAGAATCAGCATCAAATTATCAAAGATTAATCATTAATAAAAAAATAGTAAGCAACATATATAAAAGTGAGTCCAGTCTTATTACTTAATAAAATATTATGCCAATCAAATAGTGGACATTCAAATCAAAGCTCTAGTGTAAATGTTATGAAAATGGCCATGTTTGTTCAGCTTGTCAAAGAGAAGGTGATGAGGGGAAAAATGACATTTGAGACCATATTAACCATTGTATAGCTATGGATAAGTCTGTCTACACCTAATCTCATCTACAACCTATTATGTGAACAACTCACAAACTTCCCCTAACATCGGCCTAATCATATGTTTTATAATACCCACTTTTTCCCCCTTTAATAATCCCACATTCTCCCTTTCCATTACCCTTTTATTCATCTTAATCAGTTGTTATCAAGTGGACTTCATGGAAGGCATTGTGGATTCCGTGACCGTAAACACCGCATTGAACCCTACACATGTTTCCTTCAGTTATTTAGAGGAAGAAAACACTCAACTCTCAGAGTCTATAGTTCAGTACATCGACCCCACATTTTACAGTCATCTCTAACGTTATACGGTCATTACACATGTTAGATGTAACTGTTCTAGTGCCTTATACCATATGGATGCAACATAAAGATTTATTTACACGTTGATGTGTAAATATAGGTAGTCAATGTAAACACCGCATTGAGCCCTGCGCATGCTTCCTTTAGTTATTTAGAGGAAGAAAAAACTCAACTATAAGAGTCTATAGTTCACTACATCGATCCCGCATTTTAGCATTGGTTTAGCTTTAGCATTATTACTGTAAATTTTCTTCTGTTAGCATGTTATTGCAAAGGAAATGAACTCTCTACGAGTCTTTTATAATGCTTTTTTTAGAGTAAATTACAAACATGGACATTTGGTCTTTGACCCCCAAATTTAGCTTCAAACTGACTTTATACATTAGTTTTCATAAATTGAACCTTGGTTACTATATATGTATTTATCCATGGGTAAAGTTATCAGATACACTGATGCATGTATGCTCTAATTTTTCAAAACTGACTTACTCTAGTTTTCATACACTATTAGCATGTATGCTTTATACTCTAGTTTTCATAAACTGACTTTTACCAGATACACTAATTCATGTATGCACACATCATTGTTGGTTGAGTTATGATTAATGTTATACATGTCATATGCATTGGTAGATATATTTTATATTGTCAAATATCAGCAGGGACACAAAAGATTTGTTCTGATTATACTGTTGAGGCCTTGGGCCATGTTACAGAGATTGTTCTTCGGGTCGAGGGTCAATTATAATGTTGAATATGAAATAATGTTGTTAAGGTTGCTGCATTTATAATGTCAAGGTACAATTATAATGCAACATTTCCTATGCGCCATCTAAAATGAATATAAAACACATCAACGTTATAATTTAATGTATCTAATATATCATATAGTAGGATATTGTTCAAAGCATAAAGAATAAAGTAATTAATTTGTTTAATGTTGGTGCTTCAGAACTATGTAAAGAATTCTCTGCCTTCTTTGTTTTGATAAAAAATTCTTGGATATAGGTGGAATTTAGGAATCAACCTACGATTGTTATAGGTAGATATAATAAATGTTCTCTTGTCTAATTATGATTTAACTATGTTTAATTCTGCCTAGTCATTGTGATTCCTTTTGTTTTTAGATTTATAGAGTCTTTAAAGTAATTGAGTATTAAACACTTGATAGAGTGTGTCAGGTACGAGTACCACATTCATTGTGATTAAGTTTATTAACTGAGCTTTGTCTATGCAGATTAGGCCTAATTTTCATTTATCATTTTTGTAATACCCCTTATTTTAATAGATTTTAAAATTGGGGATTTATTAAATTTAATTGAGATATTAATTTAATATTAATCCGTAAATTTATTTTTAATATTTACTAGCGTGATGTGAGTTAGTAATTATTGGAAATTGTTTTAATATTACTAGATGAGTAAAGTAATATATGAGATTGATTTTATTAAATTTGTCACGAGTGAATAAAATGGCAATTATGGAAATTTAATTTGGGATGCGCCTGTGTCGTGTCAAGACTAAATTATTATTATAAAAGTGAATAAATTATAAGTTATCCGTATGGTCATTTTGAGCATGCCAAAGTGTTCGGAAGGGTTGAGATAGTCAGAAAAGTATACCTGGGGGTTTAGTTTGGGTCTCGGGGACTTTTTAGGCCTAATTGACATCCCAGGAGGGTATTATAGACATTTTGTATTTTTGGGTAATTAAACCCACGAATTTCCTTGGCATATATTAGCCATTTGGAGTTGTCTCTTAGGGTTAACAAACACAAAACCTAAGCCAGCCATTAGAGAAGAAGGTGAAGAGATTAGAGAAGAGAGTGTAGAGATTAGAGAAGAAGGTGAAGAGATTAGAGAAGAAAATGAAGAGTTTCCAAGCAATCCAAGGCCTAGAACTCACCCGATTGCACCGCCACCACCACCAAAACGTAGATCGCATAACGAAGACTGCAATCATATAGTTTTCATCAACAAATCAGATCCTTGAATCCCAAACAAGTATCTATCTTACTGATTTCCAAGTTAATATACCTTCCATGTTAGTCTAGGAATGAAAATGATATGTTTTAATTGAAGAATTATATTTTTTGGAAGAGAATTTATCTGTGTTGTAGGGAGAATCCATGTAGTCTAAAATCTTGATCATATGTTGAGGATTAACCACGAGTTTAGTATGATATTTGGGAAGAAAATATAGATTTAAAATAGAGGTTTGGGATTATTCATGGAAATTTTAGTTTTATAAACCTCTTTTTGATTGGTTAGTTAAGGATTTATTGATGTTGTTAAGTTAGAAATTGTTTATATATATTTCTTATACAATTGGATAAATTTGATGGGAGTTTAGGATGAAATTATAGAGGTTCGGAGGGGTTAGAAGAAGTGAACCCGTAGGTTGATATTTGCAGCAAACTGGGCAAGAACTGCTTGATTGATCGATCCACCAAGAGAATCAATTGATCGACGATCGATCGATCGGCCCCATTCCTCGATCAATCGATCCCTCCTGGAAAACTGCATGTTTTTCCCCTTTTTGTTTAATTCAGATAAAATACGTGGGAACCCTTAAATGTCTTTTAAATAGTATAATGGGATATGAAGAGGACCAGTACGGTCTAAGTAGACTCCGTTGAGTGAAATTAATATGAGATGAAATTGTGGGTTAACGGGGAGTTATTCATACATTGGAAATTATGCATACGTTTACTAAAAGATTGAGACTCGTGAAAGATTTAGACTAGAAGGTAAGTGAGGTTATACCTACTGAAATTTATACTTAGTGATAGAGAATACTTCGAGAGATGAGAAGTAAGTATGAAATAAATTACAAATGAGAATAGAAGAGACAAATCCGTTATGTGGATAATTGAGTAATTTGTGCTAAGAACGGATAATTATAATTATGGGTCGTGGGCGCACCTTATTTGGAAAATGTGAATATATATATATATATATGTATGACTATGTGATTGTGCATATATTATGTATATCATACCCAGGCTACTTGCTATCACGGAGGTTTCCGCGCTGGGACAGTCTTATCTCGATTGGACCTTTATGGGCGGATATTAACTCGTACCCTATAAGATAGTATCCTCGATACAGGCTATCTGAGAATGATAGTCAGATATTCTAAGAGACATGAGGGTATGTGCTGACCTTTTACGACCTGAAACTATCCTTCGCCTCCATTTGTATGTGTACTTTGTTAATACAGTTCGAGAGTGATTCCGAATTAGTATTTCCCTTAGTTTGAGTGATGCTGAGACTTGATAGCAGTGTATACCAGCACCATAGATTTATGTGGGGTACCGATAGTATATATATATATATTATATGAGTGATTGATATATAAATATGCTTATATATGGAAACTTTTTACTGTGTGCATAAGTAATTAAGTAATGAATAAATGCTTCATCTTTATAACAAGTGTTCGTGAATTTGGTAACGGTACTAAGTGGTTCTAAGTAACGTAAGAATATGGAAGAGAATGATTTTTAAAACTAAATATTATTTATTTAGTACTTCTCGGGATAGAACTTTATGGGAGGATAAGCTAGATAGACTTATGTGATCAGTAGTACGGTTGGCGTGCACACTAGATGAGAGGTGAGAATTCTCAAGAGAGTTTCGCATACTAACATGGTGGTTATATTAGCCGGTAAGAATATTAAATACTTGCTAAACTATTTTTAAAACTATTTTACACCCGGGCTCTCACCTGTTTTCTGTCATTTCTTTCTCTCTTGTATATATATGTATATATTATAGGTGCCCATCCCCTTAGGTTCTTTGGATTGGACGTGCTGTAGCTTATGTGGAAGTTGCAGGCTCTTGCTTAGACGAACTCTTCATTGATTCAGTTTCTATTTTAGTTCTTCATAGTTAGGGCATGTGTTGCCCGATTTCCTATCCCGTTTGAATTTGTCACATATTTATGTTTATGTTATTTCTAGTATTTGGTACGCTTTGGGAGTTAACTCTGGTCAGGATGATTTCATTTATAGTTCTCAAACTTGGTTTGGTTTATCTCGATGGTTTAAATTCTTGTGTGTTAATTGCCATCATTAGCATTTATGTGATTCTTAAAAGAGTTAGTTATAAAAAGGGTTTTATATTGGAATTTAATAAAATGAAAATAAGACTTTAAATTGTTTTGACACTTAGCTTAATTATTTAGGGTGTTTAAATTGGAAATAATTACTTTATGACAGTGATGCTAAGAATGAACCAACCGATCACCTTGATTTTTAATTTAATAAAGGACTGATCACCCGGTATTTAATTAGGCGGGGTATTACAGGTGGTATCAGGCATCAGGTTCTAGTGTCCTTTAGGATCTGTGCGGCTTATTATGCTTCCAGCGTAGCTTTCTTTTATATAGAGCCCTATGTTTAGGATTGTTGATTTCTTTTGTGAGATTTTGTTCTCCTACTATCATGTATATATCAGTGAATCTCATTTACGTTCGGGCGTGTTCGAACAATTAAGTATGGCAGATGAGGGTCATTGGTTGAGTAGCGGGAGGCAGGACTGTAATACCCCATATTTTTATGCTATATTAATTTGGGGATTTATTAAATTTAATGTGAGTTATTAATTTAATATAAATCCGGAAATTAATCACTTTATAATTATTAACGTGATGTGATTTAGTAATTATGGGAAACTTGTTGTTGAATATTACTAATGAGTAAAGTAATATAATATTGGTTCTATTAAATGTCCAGAGTGAATAAAATGACAATTTTGGAAATTTGAGTCGAGACGCGCCCGTGTCGCGTCGAGACTAACTATTGATTAATAAAAGTGAATAAATTATAAGTTACTCGTATGGTCGTTTTGAGTGCGCCAAAGTGTCCGGAAGGGTCGAGATGTCAGAAAAGTATACCCGGGGGTTTAGTTTGGGTCTCGGGGCATTTTTGGGCCTATTTAGCACCCCGGGAGGGCATTTTGGACATTTTGCATTTTTGGGTAATTAAACACACAAAAATTATTAGGCTATATCATCCATTTGGAATAGTCCTTTAGGGTTAGCAGACTCAAAATTTTAGAATGGCCATAGGAAAGGGAAGGAGAAAGCTTTCCAAGTAATCCAAGGCCAAAAAGTCATCCGATTGCACCGCCACCACCACCAACGCGTAGATCGCGCGACGAGGAACGCAACCACACCAAATTCGTCCACAAATCAGAACTTTGAAATTTCCAGGCAAGTATTTATCTTGCTTATTTTCGTTAATGCATCGTTCATGTTAGTCTAGGGTGATTAGGATGAGTTTCGTAGAAGGAAATCCATGTTGGAGATAGAAAAATCGCATGTAGTAATGATTTGAATGATAATCTGGAAACCCCTTCACATATAGAGGCTTAACCACGAATTTATGATGAATTAGGAGTATAAATTTCTGGAAAAAAAAGACTGATTAGAACCATGTTAAAGAAATTCTAGGGTTCTTGAGATTTATATGAGTTTTGGCCTATTAATCCTTGGTTATTGATGAAAATTCACATGCTTTACGTAGAAGATGTTTAATTTGGGTTTATAATGATTGTAGTACGAATTTTTGGGAGTTTGGGTGTTAAAAATCTGGATATGATTGAGGTTGGATTATGAAACCCGTAACTGTAAATTTACAGAATTCGCATACCTGTTTGATTGATCGATCGAACCAAGGGTGTCGATCGATCGACGCATCGATCGATCGAGCTCCTGCCATCGATCGATCGACCCCTTCTAGCAGACTCACATTTCCCCTTTGAAAATAGTTAAATTCAAATTAAATGAGTAGAAATATTTGGGCATCCTTATTAAAATAATTTGGAAGGTAAAGGAGACCAGTAGGACTTATTAATAATTATGAGACCTTTAATGTAATACGAGATGTACATTTTTGGGATATTTACATATAAGGGATGATGAAATTATGCATTAAAGGGAGAGACGCGAAAAATAGTTACGTTGGAAAAATAGATGAGTACCTACTGAATTCTACACTTGGGAGGATAGAGTCCATGAGTGTTACGTAGTAAGTTGGATTAATCCCTCAATTAAAGTAAGAGACGAACCGTTATATGTGATAACTAAAGATTTAGAAATAAGGATAAATATTATATTATGGGGGATGAACGGTACCTAAAGAGATATGGTAATAGTACTATATTTATATGACTGTGTTTATGCATATACTATATACGTGTGAAAATCATGCCCGCGCTACTTGCTATCCCTGAGGTTACCGCGCTGGGACAGTCTTATCTCGATGTGCTTTTATGGGGGATATTGACTCGTACCCTAGAAGATAGATATCCTTGGTATAATCTATTTAATCGATGGTCAGACGGTCCTAAGAGACGTGAGGGTATGTGCTATCCTCTTAGAGACTTGGAATCTATGCTTCGCCTCAATATTGTTTGTGTATGTGTTAATACAGTTCGAGAGTGATTCCGAACTTGTATTTCCCTTAGTACGAGTGAGACGAGGATTGGATAGCAGAGTATGCCCGCACCATAATTTTTATGTGGGGTGTTGTTAGAATATATATATTATATGAGTATTTAATATATATATTAAATTCTGAAATTTGGAATTTCATATTGTGTTTATGGTAAGTAAGGAATGTATAATGATTTCAATTTGGATATACTTGTTTTGAAAAGGGTAACATGACACTGGGAAACTTTATTAGCAAATAAGGTTTAAAGGAGAACGTTGTGATCAAATGAAATTATCCTCTTAAACAATTAAATTGTTTAGTTTAAATCTTACGAGTAACCTAAGATAAGATAACCGTTGGGAAGATTAGTGCGATAGGCGTGCACATTAGAAGAGAGGTGAGAATTTCTCAAGAGAGTGCCGCACTAATATGTTGTTGCATTGGCCTGTAAACATTTTAAATACTTGCTAAACAAATTTTAAATCATTTACACTATCGGGCTCTGACCCGTTTCTATTTTCCTTTCTCTCTTGTATATATATATATATATATATATATATATATATATATATGTGCATATTACAGGTGCCCACCCACAGGTGCTTCTTGCATAGGATCCTTTGGAAGGAACACACTTTAACTTAAGTGAGAGTTGCAGGCCTCTTGCTTAGACGACTTCATTTAATTGATTCCACTCCTAGAATATTTATTCAGTTGGGAATGTGTCGCCCGTTTCCATTATCCAGTTGTTTTATTGGACCTTGTGATTCATTTATTTCTAGTATTGTCACTTTGGGATTTATTACTATCTGGATGTTTTACTTTAAGATTTAAATGTTGGGATTCAATTAGTTGAATGTTTGATTATTTGGATTGTGTGTTCCAGGATAGTTGTAGTGTGACTATTAAATTGTGAATTATGCAAAGTTTTAAATGTTGGTTTATATAAAAATAAAATTTGGAAAGTAAAGTTTAAAATTGGTTTTGACACTTAGCTTAATTATTTAGGGTGTTTAAATTGGAAAAGTATTTTTCGACAGTGATGCTAAGAATGAACCAACTGTTCACCTTGATTTTAATTTAATAAAAGAGTGATCGCTCGGTATTTAATTAGGCGGGGTGTCACAAGGGCTTAGTGAGATTGTGAAGTATATTCGAGGATGATGACCGTAGTCGAGGTCACCCCTATTATGGTAAGAGAGGCCGGGACTGTAAAGACGGCTAGGACATAGCCTACGATTTCTGAGTAATGTTGTAGTCAAGTGATGTCAAAATTAGACTCACCCAACATAGTACGCTTGGGGGAGGGTCAAATGGCAAATTGAGGAGAGTCATCAGTGGAAATTCTAGAAATGCGGTATGTGACAACCCGACTACTAAAACAAGAGGTGGATAGCCCGATACTCTAATAATCACAGGAATCATAGATGGTCCATTCTTCGCATCACTGTCATTAAAAATAATAGTACGAGATAACCACCAATTATTTTAGAAAACAGACTCTCAATTTAAATTTTGTAAGTTAAAAGAAAAAATTTAGACAATCCAAATTACAAAGGAGGTGGATACCAAAAATCAATGAGTAATTGTATAACGAAATGCATAAGGTAATAACCGAATAAGCTGTCGATCAACAAACTAATACAGCAGGTTACACCGAGTATTACAATTTAATATCACATTATAAGAAATGAGTACAAAGCATGGGCAACACGCCCGAATAAATAAACTGAACATAACTAGAGTACAAGGGAAAGAAGCGTCTATAACAAATATCCTACAACATTCGCAAAATGCCATGGCTCCAGAACAATTGGAATGGAAAGGTCAATACGGGCGTCCTTGCGGTAGAGCACTTGAACGACAAGGACTACATGTAAAACAAGGAGATATAGACGGGTCAGGGCCCAGTTTGATATGATTACCATGTGACTAAAATGCATGACAGTTATGAACGTAACTATCTCTCGCAATTAAATCATAAAATTCCTCACCTCTCAATCTAAAAGCACAACCTAGCACAATATCAATGCTAATTCTCAATGATCATATAAGCATGGGAGAACTCATCTACAATTACTCAAGGAGACATCATTTCAATTATTCACAATCTAAATACAAAATTCCTTTTCTCTTTAGGAAATACACATATGGTAATTCATCTTACAAAATGTTTACCAATTCAATTTTATCTCATAACTTTCTATTTCCCTTCTTCCATCCAGGAAATATATTTAAAGCAAGTTTATTATCATAAAATGCTTTTTCATATCATAACGTTTCATTTCCCTTCTTCCATCCAGGAAATGTATTTAAAGAAACTTTATTATCATAAAATGCTTTAACATCAATAATGTTCAACATTATTAAGAATAGCTATATTTCATATCATATAACGTTTCTAAGACCGCCCGTTCGGGTTTCCCCACCGTGCGCACCCCTAAACTGCTATCATCTTCCAAGGCCTATCAAACAAGACAACCTGGGCATCCTACAACGCGAGACGTCAGGAAGCGGCCATATACCAGCGAGTGAGTCATAACCACACCCAGAATTACCCCACATCGCTAAATAAACATATAATAACCGGTCATATGGCCGAGGACTATATTCACCCTGCATTCATTAGCCAGGGGACTTCACCTCATGCGCGGACTTCCCTTATGATAGCGATTTAGAGAGGTGTGTTTACGTAAATTATCATTTACGAAAATCATTTTTCCATCTTTGAAAACATTCACTTAGTTCATTCTCAAAATCATTTATTCTCAATGATTAATTACCAATTTTAGAATGTGCATTTCTTATTCTTAAAGTCATATTTTATTAATGACCTAAGACTCGAAGTGCCAATATCCTCACACTAGTCTCCAAGAGTCCAAAACAATACCATAAATCATCAAAGTGAGTCTTCCTCAATAATAGTCTCCCAAAAGTCCCAACATTATCATTTTTACCTTCTATACATTTAGGTTAACTTCCTATATTAAACGAAATATTAACCTTTACGGGTTTAAGAACCCTAAATTTCCCAAAACCTCCAATCTTCAATTTTTATCAACATCAACAACAACTAATTTTACCTAAACAATCCTACAACATTACTAACTCATATTTTCCCCTTAAATCAAAAGAAACTACAATATTTAGGGTTTAATCACTAAAAATCTACAAATCCCAAAAATGATTTAAATCTCCAAAAATATAACTATAAATGCAATTTATTCACATTAAATCATGATCTAGCAAGTAAGAAACTTGCCTCAAGTTTGTAGTCTCGGATTCTCCTCCGGTAGCAACGATTTCCAGGTCCAATCTTCCATTTCTCTCTCTTTTCTCCATTTTCTCCCAACTCTCTCTTCTCTCTCTCTCTCTCTCTCTCTCTCTCTCTCTCTCTCTCTCTCTCTCTAGGCTTATAAAATAAAATGAAGAATAAAAGGGGTTGGAAGACATAAACGGGTCTTAAACATAAATTCGCCTCTTTTAAATGTTGATACACCATTAAAATGACCCGTAACTACTTAATTGAGTCATAACCTGTCAAAAGTGCCCGGAACTCAAAAATACAACTTGGCACTTATTCTCACTATCTTGACTATTACAAAACTAACCGCACCCCCTAAATTGGCATCCGAAATATCGTATAATATTGTTTTATGTTCCAACTTCATTTTATTTCATTAATAATACTCCAATTTAAATATAAATCATAACCATCATTTAAAGCACAACGACGCAATAAAACACAATATAATGCTATTTACCTTCTCATAACAGTAAATAGGCAAAACATGGAAAATATTATCCCTTAAATCACTGGAAATAATATTTACTCCTACTTTCTCTATTTTATAAAATTTTCCCATCAGGCAAAATAGGATAAAATAGTCGTTCAAAAGTCTGGGTTATTACACGGTAATTATGTGTGTTACCCAATGAATGTAATACATTCAAAGGCTTGGGCAAATGGAGGAGGGTGGTTAACCATAAGTAAAAAATTTGAAGTTAAATTTTCTTGGCTCATCGGAGCAAAGTAATAATAGTGGGAGTCAACCACCATATTTAATAGTGAAATGTTGCGTAAATAGAAGGACCTTAAGTAAATTTTAAACACGTGTTCTTTCATCAGTTGTTCATAATAAGATGCGAACGTTGTTCTGAACCCACTATGAAAGGGCCGGACAGGGGTCCATTTGTAAATGAATTTAATCTTTTAGAAAATCTTGTATCAGCAGAAGTGGATACCAACGGTAGAGAATATTTCAAATGGGAGATCAACTAGCGAGGAAGGTTGACAACACTTGAAGAGAATTCTATTGGACAGTCGATCCATATGGTGACAATGTCACGCATTGTCCGTAGAAATGTTAACGCTCTTATATGAAGGGAGCTAAAGTAATCAAAAGATTTATTGGAGAGTGAGACTAGAGGATACCCATCAGGGGGATCATTTAAATGATTAGGATAGCTGAATTCTTACAAAGAGATGGTGAATTTAGTAAGAGTTATTGAATCCAGTAGCACGTTCCTTAGGTCCAACAAAGATAAGGGAACGGTGGGGGTAGCCATCAAGATCAAGACTATTTAAGTTCGAGAGAAGGACAACCCTAATAGGGTCAGTATGACAGGAGATAAGTGGGTTATGTGTTGAGGTATTTTGTGGAGGGTAAAACTACACGAGTTAAAAAATTTTGAAGTGAGAAAAAGGACAAGGGTTTGGTGCTTGCAGGGGAAATGGTTAATATAATTTTTGATTTGGTTCAGACAGACACATTATGTCCGGAAGACCATTAAGTAGCCAAGGCGATTGGCAAAGTAGAAGTATGAGTTTGATCCTCGAAGGATGAAGCGTGTTTTATTTGACACGAGCGAGTCATTACATTTTTGTTTATTGCTAGAGTCGCATGTGAAAAGAATTTAGTGTGTATATCTATAGCGTTATAATTATGTGTATGTTTTCACTGGTATAGCGGGGTTATCTTCAATGATATCCGCGGAGGATAAATGCGTGCATTGTTTGTGTTATATAATTTATTGAGATTACTCATTTTAGTGATGTGATATGTGAGTATATTATTGTACTGATTATGGATTTATAAAAATGGTTAAAAGATTAGTAAGAAGTGATTGGAAGGCTATCGGGGTTGCTGCCCTAGTGCATCAAGTTTTGTTCTGACAATACCTCACCTGTGAGAGGGTCGGCCTTGCACTCATTTTATATATATATTATAGAGACTTCGAAGGGTATAGTGTTACAAAAATGTTTAATCCCATGGTGTTTAGGGACTTTGTTATTATGATTCAATGTGTATTAGGTTTACCGTTGGGCGAAAAGATTTCACTCAATATTATGTGTAGTGCTCAGGACTTAGTGTTAGGAGGAGCGCATTTTTATATTTATCCTTTGGGAATGTGAAAGTTAAGACTCATATTCATATGTTTGGGAATGGTATTTTGAGAGTCCCGATTGTATACGTACGAGGTTTATGGAATGCGATTACTACCAATACTGAGTAATAGTGCAATCAGTAAAAAGTTCTTTGTTTCAGTACATTTGCAAGAGGAGATGTAGATTTCCTATCAAAATACGAAATAGAGGGGTACAGGTTATGGACGGTGGACCCAACAAATTTCGATAACCGACATTGCTAGGTAGTAGTGTATTAGGGGGGTTCCTTATTTGGATTTCGCTTTGCGAGACATCCCACCCATGAAACTTAGCGTAAGGTTAGAAGTATAGAGATGTTTGGTCATTAGTCCATGAGTCTAGTACCTTGGTCGTTATAAGAGCCAGTAATTATGAATGTAAATGAGAGTTAAGTGATGATTTAAGGCCAGTGGAGCCAGTTGTGTGGTAAGAAAACATTGGAAGTTTTGTTTTATCACCCAATCTAAGGGTGGAATGATGATAAGGAGGTTTGAGAGTACCCAAGTGGTGTAACCACGTTGTGTCACAAGAGGAAACAAAGAATTGGGTGTTATGTGTGAAGCGTAGGTGATGCTTACACTAGTATGCACGATTTATAGGGTGTGTGGGCATCCTGGTTAGCTATTGCTTGAATCGTTCGAGTTGAAGAGACGTGAGAATAGACGCGTGGAATATATCTTGTGAGAATGTCATAACGAAGTGTACCTAGTAGAGTGGATTAAGCGTGGTACGACGGACGATAATCCATATTTACATGTACAATCAGAGTAGAAAACACGAATTTAGTTGGAAGGCTATGGGAAGTCATTTAAGGGTATTCCTTGAGAAGGATAAAATTTAACTATTATAGAAAACACTAGGATCGGAGTTTTACCAAGTCAAGTGTGGCAAGTGACTTGTGCGTAGGTTGAATGATGATGTTAGTAAGGTATTAAGGTTCAGCAATGCACATCGTGGAGAAAAGTGCAAGGGTCGGAACTTTTGGTATACGCTAAAGAAATAAGGAGAGTGATCAAAAGTTCATATGGTTTCTCTCAAAAAGGGAGTTTTGTGTTTAGATAAATACGAGTAATTGTTACGTAGTGAGGTGCGGCCTCCCAATAATATTGAGACAATGGGGGCAAATGGTGTGTAGGCTCGTCTTATGCGAATAGCAACGGATTGGAGCACAATGTGAAGTGCCGTTATTAAGGTGTGACTCTATAACTGATTGTATTAAAAGTGATAAATAAGCTTATTGTGAGGGAAGGAGGACTATAGGAATTCGTCTTACCCGAAAGTTCGTTTTGAGTATTATTAAAGTATCTAGATCTATTTTTACCAGGCATACCTATTTTCCAAATTTCGGGACGAAATTCCATTATTAGGGGGGGAAGTATGTAATACCCCATATTTTTATGGCTTTTAAAATTGGGGATTTATTAAATTTAATTGAGATATTAATTTAATATTAATCCAGAAATTTATTTTTAATATTTACTAGCGTGATGGGAGTTAGTAATTATTGGAAATTTCTTGAATATTACTGGATGAGTAAAGTAATATATTAGATTGCTTTTATTAAAATTGTCACGAGTGAATAAAATGGCAATTATGGAAATTTAATTCGGGACGCGCTTGTGTCATGTCAGGACTAAATTATTATTATAAAAGTGAATAAATTATAAGTCGTACATATGGTCATTTTGAGTGCACCAAAGTTTTCAGAAGGGTCGAGATAGTCAGAAAAGTGTACCCGAGGGTTTAGTTTGGGTCTCGGGACGTTTTTAGGCCTAATTGACATCCCGGGAGGGTATTATAGGCATTCTGTATTTTTAGGTAATTAAACCCACGAATTTCCTTAGTATATATTAGCCATTTGGAGTTGTCTCTTAGGGTTAACAAACACAAAACCTAATCCATCCATTAGAGAAGAAAGTGAAGAGATTAGACTAGAAGATGAAGAGTTTCCAAGCAATCCAAGGCCTAGAACTTACCCGATTGCACCGCCACCACCACCAAAACCTAGATCGAATAACGAGGAACGTAACCATATATTTTTCATCGACAAATCAGATCCTTGAATCCCAGGCAAGTATCAATCTTGCTGATTTCCAGGTTAATATACCTTCTATGTTAGTCTAGGAATGAAAATCATATGTTTTAATTGAAGAATTATATGATGTGGAAGAGAATTTATATGTGTTGTAGGGAGAATCCATGTAGTCTAAAATCTTGATCATATGTAGAGGATTAACCACGAGTTTAGTATGATATTTGGGAAGAAAATCTGGATTTAAAATAGAAGTTAGTGATTATTCATGCAAAATTTGGTTTTATAAATAAATCTGAGATTAAACCTCTTTTTGATTGATTCGTTGAGGATTTATTGATGTTGTTACATTAAAAATTGTTTATATATATTGCTGATACAATTGGATAACTTTGATTGGAGTTTAGGATGAAATTATAGAGGTTTTGAGGGGTTAGAATGAGTGAACCCGTAGGTTGATATTTGAAGCAAACTGGGCAATAACTGCTTGATCAATCGATCGACCAAGAGCATCGATCGATCGACCCCATTCCTCGATCGATTGATCCCTCCTGGAAAACTGCATGTTTTTTCCCTTTTTGTTTAATTCCGATAAAATACGTGGGAACCCTTGAATATCCTTTAAATAGTATAATGGGTTATGAAGAGGACCAGTACGGTCTAAGTAGACTCCGTTGAGTGAAATTAATATGAGATGAAATAGTCGGTTAACGGGGAGTTATTAATACATTGGAAATTGTGCGTACATTTACTAAGAGATTGAGACTCGTGAAAGATTTAGACTAGAAGATAAGTGAGGGTATACCTACTGAATTTTATACTCAGTGATAGAGAATACTTCTAGAGATGATAAGTAAGTATGAAATAAATTACAAATGAGAATATAAGAGACAAATCCGTTATGCGAGATAATTGAGTAATTTGTGCTAAGAACGGATAATTATAATTATGGGTCGTGGGGGCACCTAATTTGGAAAATGTGAATATATATATATATATATATATATATATATATATATATATATATATATATATATATATATATATGATTGTGTGACTGTGCATATATTATGTATCTGTGTAAAAATCATACCCGGGCTACTTGCTATCACGGAGGTTTCCGCGCTGGGACAGTCTTATCTCAATTGGACCTTTATGGGGGGATATTAACTCGTACCCTAGAAGATAGTATCCTCGATACAAGCTATCTGAGAATGATAGTCAGATGTTCTAAGAGACATGAGGGTATGTGTTGACCTCTTAGGACCTAGAACTATGCTTCGCCTCCATTTGTATGTGTATTGTGTTAATACAGTTCAAGAGTGATTCCAAACTAGTATTTCCATTAGTTTGAGTCATATGGGGACTTGATAGCAGTGTATGCCAGCACCATAGATTTATGTGGGGTGCCGATAGTATATATATATATATATATATATATATATATATATGTGTGTGTGTGTGTGTGTGGAAACTTTCTACTGTGTGTATAAGTAGTTAAGTAATGAATAAATTCTTCAGCTTTATAACAAGTGTTCGTGAATTTCGTAATGGTACTAAATGGTTCTAAGTAACGCAAGAATATGGAAGAGAATGATTTTTAAAACTAAATATTATGGCCTTAGTACTTCTCGGGATAGAACTTTAGGGGAGGATAAGTTAGATAGACTTATGTGATCAGTAATACGGTAGGCGTGCACACTAGATGAGAGGTGAGAATTCTCAAGAGAGTGTCGCATACTAACATTGTTGTTATATTAGCCGGTAAGGATATTAAATACTTTCTAAACTATTTTTAAAACTATTTTACACTCGGTCTCTGACCTATTTTCTTTCATTTACTTCTCTCTTGTATATATATGTATATATTACAGGTGCCCAGCCCCTTAGATTCTTTGGATTGGACGTGCTGTAGCTTATATGGAAGTTGCTGGCTCTTGCTTAGACGAACTCTTCATTGATTCAGTTTCTATTTTAGTTCTTCATAGTTAGGGCATGTGTCACCCCATTTCCTATCCCGTTTGGATTTGTCACATATTTATGTTTATGTTATTTCTAGTATTTGGTACGCTTTGGGAGTTAACTTTGGTCAGGATGATTTCATTTATAGTTCTCAAACTTGGTTTGGTTTATCTAGATGGTTTAAATTCTTGTGTGGTAATAGCCATCAATAGCATTTATGTGATTCTTAAAACTGTTATTTATTAAAAAGGTTTTTATATTGGAATTTAATTAAATGAAAATAAGTCTTTAAATTGTTTTGACACTTAGCTTAATTATTTAGGGTGTTTAAATTGGAAATAATTACTTTGCGACAGTGATGCTAAGAATGAACCAACCGGTCACCTTGATTTTTAATTTAATAAAGGACTGATCACCCGATATTTAATTAGGCAGGGTGTTACAATTTTACTCTTTATAAATAGCAACTTTAAGCAGTATATATATAATTCATCATTATACCATCTTCTTTTTTCTCTTCTATTTAAATGTTGCTAAATTTTTCTATAATTGGTGTTAAATAGTTGGAATATAAACTAAAAGTCAATAGCTAAATAGCAAAGATTCTCCTTTTTAAAATAACTATGGGTGGGTCAGGGTTCCTTGATTACAATATGTTTTTGAATCAAACAGTTTAGAGGGGGATATTTTTGGGTCATTACATAAGAGTCCTGTCATATTCATAAAACCATATTTTGAGAGAATTTTGATATTTTTGAGTTACTGAAGATCGACACCACGAAAAAGGAAATTGAAGATATTAGCTTGAATAAATAAAATAATTCCTATTAATTGTGAAAACCCATAATAATTATAAAGAAACTTTCTCCTTTTGTTTCGCTATGTGGTACCCCCTAAGGAGGGCCATACACGTCCGATTTGGTTATTTTCTCTGTTAGTTCTAGACGAAGATAAGAAATTGTGTCTTTAAGGATTCTGAACCAATACTTAATTAGTTTTACAGATGACTACAATGTGTGATGTGTCATCCACATAAACTGCAATAGTTTATGGGTTGGGGCCAATATGGGTTGATGGTTTTGTATGGTTTCTCCTTTGTGCAAGGTGGGGTTGGGGTTTCTCTTGTGCTAGGTAAATATATTTCATCTGTTGGTTCTAATTCATCATTTTTTCTATAGTTAAGAGTACCACATTTGACGACGAAATAGCTTAATGTTTAATTTTGCTAACGAGAAAGTGGTTCTCTTTCACACATTACATTTAGGACGGGTATTTATAGACTTTTTCCTGTATTTTTGGAGTTTTGCCTCTTCTTCTTCGTTCTGTTTTGTTTTCAAAACATAATGTAGCTTTCTTTGAACTATCACATTGAATTCATCCATAAATATGCCTTTTGCTCTTTGATGCTGTTTGCAACACTTTGAGTTAATATATGGATCTTGAGAGTATCCCTAAGTTGTATTCTAGAAAACATACATAGTTCCGTATAAAACCTCATAAGATATTTCAAGAGCATAGTTGATTAAGGCGTAAGGCGCATTCAACTTCGTGTGACGATTCTCAGTAATTGGCATACTGTGTTTTTATCTTAATTACTTTTGATCATGTTTCGGGACCTATAAGTAATTGGCGTAGTGTGTTGTTTTCTTGAGTTGTATGCTAGTATTTGGAACTACCAAATATCAGTGAATTCATTGTTGATTTACCTTTCAATTTTCAAATGTTATGGTCACGTGGAAATTACTAATGCCATTATTTTTCTTGTAGTGATAGTTGATTCAATAAATTTAGAAAGAATTTGCTACCATGAGGTTAACAGAGGAAGAAAAATTACTAATGCCTCATGCATATTGCCAGGGAGTGCGTATGATTCGTGGATTTTGGGAAAGTGGCGACATGATCGTGACACATAAGCCTACACTTGGGAGGAGATGTTCAAAGTTGCATTTTACGAAAAGTATCTTACTTTATTTTTTATTCTATTTTCATTTTGTATTTGGCTCCCAAGATGGGTTGGTTGGATGTTAAATTAAGTTTAAATAAGTTTTATTTGTACATGATATTTGGAATATTTGAAATATAAGACTTCATAAATTCCCTCATCAAATTTTTTAGATTTATTATATTCATGACATTTCAACTTAGCAGTGACACAACAAATATAACGATATTTTTTGAAAATATAAAAATATTTTCTAAAACTATAATGATATTTATAACTGCTAATAGAAGTCACAAATTTGTCATTACTATCAATTTTGTAAGTGCTATTAGTAGTCACAAATATTTAATTTATGACTACTAACAACAGTCATGAATATTCGTGATGTGACTGTTGTCAGCAGTTACGAATATTTTATTTGTGACTGCTGTTAGCAGTCACAAATATTTAATTTGTGACTCCTAATAACAGTCATATATATTATATTCGTAACTGCTGACAACAGTTACAAATTGGGAGGGGTCATTGTTGTTATAACCCCTAGGGGTTATAAAAAATTGTGACTGTTGGTAGGAGTTATAATTTTTTCTTTGTCACCACTTAAATTATGACGGTAAATAGCAGTTACAGAGGTCATTTGTGACTGCTAACAGCAATCACCATTCTCCCATTTTGGTATAGTGGTTGCTATCTTGAATGAAGATTTTTAGTCCCATTTTCATCTTCTTATCATTGTTGTTATACCATGGTTCGGGGAAGCCGCAGAAAGATAATTCTCCTCCTTCCTTGATAAACCTTCCATTTAAATAGTCTCTCGAGACAGTCATTTCTTCTTTTAAGCTTCTTTTTGGATGTGGCCACTGGAGGGCTTTGAGTTCTTCTAGTGAAGGCTGATAGTCTGGGCCACATGGGGGGAAAGGCCTTATTTAGGACTATGGGCTCAAGTATCCCTTAATAGCATCGCTCTAGACCCATTCCGAGCATGAAGTGCATGTTCTTGAACATCTGAATCATGTTGACATTGCCAAGAGGATTATGTTATAGATAGGCCCAACTTTGAAATTATCTCCTGCTAGAAGGTGGAGTGGGTCAACTCTGAAGCCAAAGAAGAACATGTCATTCATACCATCTTGGATCTCTATTATCGGATTACTAGTACTGCCAGCGTCTGAACTAACGGCATCCCCCAAGATAGTGTTTACTTGGCCATTGGTGAAGAATTTCATTTTTTGATGAATAAATACAATACCCCTCGGATATTATAGGGCCATGGACGACTAAGGAGAAGGTTTAAACATGAATTTATTGTAATAACCTAGAACTCAGTGGTAAAATTGATAGGGTCAGCCCCTATTGCTTGTTTTATGAACCATATTACCTCTCGACGGGTATTGTCGTAAGCACGCACAGCGGTTGAAATGGGAGTGAAATCGTTGACTTTCAAGCCCAATCAAGTAAAGGTTTTGAGCGGAAAAATGTTGAGGGAAGATCCATTATCCACCAGTGAAAGTGGGACTATGTTTCCTAATACTTCAATGGAGATGTTGAGGGCATAATTATGGCCAAGGCCGATCTTTGGTATCTCTACTTAAGAAGAGAAGAGGAGTCTGGAAGATGTTAAGGACCCAACCATGTTCACGACTTCTTCGAGATTAATGGAAGGAGATACTGTAGGCCCAGTGAGGAGTTTTATCAGAGAATTTCGATGCAGCTGGAAGGACATGAAAAAGTACCCACAAGGTGACGTTGGCTTGGGGTTTCTTTATCTGGTCAAGGAATTTTCTTTATTCGACAATCATCTCTGGCATGGGAAGTTCTTCAGCAACTCCCTTTCCCTTATCTGTCTTGTTCACATAAGGAATTGAATCTTTGTAGTGTCTCCTTGATCTAGTTATGTGATTTACTAAGGTGGGAAAGAACATTAACACCGTGTCTTCATCTATTTCTGGTTGAATGGCTACCTTATCGATTTCCCCTAATAAATCTTCAAAGGATATCATTCCGCACAAGCTGACTACTAGACTGGTGCCTTCCTGACTAGGCTCATCATTTGAGCTATCAAAGTCACCCCCCCCCCCAATCCGATGGCGACTTATCCTCTTGTCAAGAGAAATCAATGAATTTAATAACCTTAACGGCTTCATCATTCAAATATTCCCACTCAACGGGGAGGTGCAGGAGTGAAGGAACCAGCCATCACTGAAGCTTTAAAGTAGTGAGTAGCTCATTAATACTGTAAATTTCACATTTTTGTCGAAATGCATTGGACATAATCTTCACTATGTCATCTAGACTGACTCCATAAATGGGTACCACCCAATCATCTAACTCTTGAGCCCATTTCCAGGCTACCATGAACAAGCCACTAAATTTGCGATAGTTGACGGTCATTTCGGCGAGAAATTTCAGTCTAAATTCCAAGAGTTGGTTCAATACAGCAGGTAATTCCATATCCTTCCCCTCAAACTAGGTACGAACGACGATGTAGGCCCTTATGAGGAGTGACAGAGCTTAGTCGGTAAAGTAAGTAGGGTGTAGGAGAAAATATAGGCAAACTTTGATCGATTTGGGTGAGATTATGGGTATAATAGGTGCTTTACTGGGCACGATTTGGGCAAATGAATCAAATTTTGGGTCACTTTCTAAAGCGATGGCATTCGTATGGGTTGGAAGTGGGTTATGAGTGGTGTTAGGTTTAGGATTCGCTAGTAGGGAGATGATACCCCGATCAATTAAACCTTGGATCACATTTCAAAGGTGGAAGCATTGGTCAGTAATATGACCAGCAAATTGGTGGAAATCATAATGGACATCGGCTTTGAAGTTTTTATGGAGTGTATTTGGTAGTGGATGAGAGTCCAACGGTTTGATGAGGTTTCGACTTAGCAAGACCTAGTATACTTTTGAAAGGGGAGCATGGAGCTCAGTGTATTTAAAAGGGGAGCATGGAGCTAAGTGTATTCTTTCATGGTACGGTTGGGGTGAATTTTTTATGACTAAGAGGTAGCAGGTTAGGAAATGTTATTAATGGTTGAGACTGTAGCACTAAAGGGTTTCTCATACATTCAGGGAGTGAATTATCTGGTCACTTTCTTCGGCTCAGATTAGAATTTGGCAACGCCTTCCTCAATTTTTACATCAACTTCTCGGAGGGCTCAAAAGTGTGGGTAGTACTATTCTTCCATGGACACTCGGATATGAGGCAAGAAGTTCTTCTTCACGATACTGACTTATTCCTCCTCAAATGGTCTATTGGTCATGGTAGAATCTTTTTCTCTCCATCTTCCTATAAAGCTACTAACTATTTTCCCAGGATTCTTCTTAATAAGATTTAGATATTGGTGTGTAACCTCTAGCTCCTCATTGTACTTGTACAGTGACATGAATTCTCGGGCGACATCCTCCCAACTATGGATTATGTATTCCTCGAGGGACGAAAACCAACCAAGGGAACTTTCTTTCAAAATCTGTTAGAACATCTAGGACATTATCTCTTCATAGGCACCAAGTAAGGTCATGTCTCTGTGATAGATTCGAAAGTGAAGAATTGGGGGTCCTCTTCTCTCGAATTTCTCTATGTCTGGCATCTTAAACTTCTCTAGCAGTCTGGCTTTGGGATATGGAGACATATGGGTGTAGTCCATGTAGTTCTCGCATATCTTAACCTGGTCAAACTTCTTCAACAACAGTTTAAGGTCTTCTTTGACCTTTTTTAATTCCTCTTCCTCAGTATCTATGAGTACTAGAAATTTAGCCCCTTGTTAGGCAAGGTTCGAGATAGGGAGCTAAGCTGGCGGTGGACCATTGGTTGGAGGGGAGATAAGAGCATGTTGATACTCTTTTGGGACCCAAATGAGCTCGGAAAAGGGTGGAACCATGGGATGAGGAAAGAGAATCTCGAGTTCTTCAAGAATCTGGGTCGGTGATGTGGTATCTCATAGACCTCGATTTGAAGGTTTTCAATCGGGTTGCGCATTCAGTACTTGATCGAAGTTCTCCATGAATAGATCATGAAGGTGAATCCCAAACTCATGTGAGGTATAAGAAGAATCGACAGATCTTCGGGGCAGTTTGACGAAAGATCGGAGCCAATAGGGAGCTAGGCCAAAGTTAGGTATGCGATCGACCTGAGAGGGAAAATGGTTTGAATTTATTTTTGAAAGGAGGAGGGAGAATATTTGGGTTATTTTCGGAAGGGGGAGTAAATATTTTTGGTATTTTTTAAAAATGATGGAAAAGGAAGAGCAATCTCAACAATTATTATTAATGTTATTGTTAGGTTGTCACTTGTATTAGGTTTGCCTAAATGCAGAAAAAATGTCGAACATAACCCGAGCTTGGGAAATTGGGGTTTGAAAAAATATATAAAACATTATTAGACTTGTTTCTAGGCTTATGGATAAGGTCATGTTTTTAAAAAAGGGCAAAATTTCATGAAAATTTGGGCGGTATGCCAACCCAGAATTTTGGCAAAGTTTCGCATGGTAACTGGCAAACTAAATATGAGTGTCCTAGGTTTGACATCTATATGTGGTTTATGCAATTCTTAGGTTAGTGAAAGGGTTCCCCCTGGCCTGACTTCCATAATATACCTCTTGCCTATAAGGTAAATATTTCATCGGTATCTGTGGAAAAGACATTTGAATGTAAGTGAATTGCCTCATTATATACCTCGTGGGGATAGTACATATGAGAGAAAATTCGATGTACTCGATGTGTTGTATACCTACTATTGTGAGTTATATTAAGTGGTACAATGTGGGGGGAACCGTCTGATATACGTCGAAGGTACAAGGCCAATGGAAGGTGAGAGTCATATCGCTTAGGCTAACAGTGACCCGCGGGTCCAGCACCCATCAATAAGTGATCCCTAGTACAGGAAATTTTTTTGGTCAATAGTCATGCTCTTGGTGATGTAGTGTGCACAAATTCATGAGTCTTAATTAACATATTATGGATAGAGAATATTTTTTTATCTTTTTTTATTTGCATGATGAGTAAAGGGAATGCTATAATAAATAGGGAGTATGTATAAGTAAATCTGGCATGGAAACTATACTACGCATGGATACATGAGAGTGAGTATGTGACATGGGAGTATATAAAAGTGACTGTGTGTGGTTGTGGACTTATACATGGATCAACTACAAGTGGTGTGTGGAATGTGTGAGTGAGCATATGTACAAGTGAAGGAAGTGTGGTTGTGTGCTAGTGAAGCCTAAGCATGGATATTCTAAGTGGTGTGCGAAGCATGATAGTGTAAACTAAAGTTAAGTGTAAGTGTGTGAAGTGTACATAAAAAGTATATACAAGTGTGTGATGTGTATAAGTGAGTGGAGAGTGACATATACATGAGAGAAAGAGAGATTCAAAAAAGTAAAGAGAGGAGAAAAGGAAACAAACAGGTAGGTGCATATGTACACATGCAAAAAAGAATAACGCCAATGCAAAAATTGATTCTAGTCTTCTTATAAAACATCCCCAACGGAGTCGCCACTGTGGCCATCCCGATGTCAAACGGTCGGGGTCTACGGAGGTGGATCCCTCCTTACTTACCCCCTCATTTTATGACGTGCGCACGGGATTACATCTTTCATCGGGGCACTCAGTCATCATCGATGTGGGGTGATATGTAGAGATAGAGTCGCCAGCCTATTTTGCACAAAATCGATAAAAGAAATGTTGTCGCCTCGAGATAACGGCATCCAGGACAATACCGATGCTTGTAAAATCAAGTAGTTCAAAGGTCTGGGGACTAACTTACAGAATGGGAAGGTATTAGGAACCCATCCCGCCCTTTCGATCTCTCGTGGGCATGTGTTAATATTCTCATGTAGAACTCCCGATGTGTGGATTTATGTGAATAATATAAATGGAGGATGGAATCGCTCGGCTCGCGTCATGGATAAAGGGGCAGTGAGTTCATCCTTAAGAGTGTTCCAAAAATAAAAATAATAAAGAATATGATGTAAGTGTTTGTCGAGTCAAAAATAGTTATGGAGGAACAATTACATATAACGAACAAGACACAAGCAACAAGCATATAAAATGTATATATCATGAATATATGGTGAGAATAAAATAACAAATATATGAGGGAGGACTCGAGTCGAGGGATTTTCCTAAGACACCTACATACTGGGGGCATCAAAGTCCAAGTAGTTTGAAAATAATATAAGGTGTGTCTTAACCCATAAATCCAACTGGGGACTTTATCAAGGGGAGGGGGAAGGTGTTTTAGTGTGAGAAAATGTGATGAGAAATACCTGTTGGAATTTACAAGTGAACCCTCTTTTCTTGCTTTCGGGTTTTTCTACGAAAATAAAGTATGTACAATACTAATAATAAAAATTTGGAATTAAGATGTGTGATGTAATGATGCAAAATACTAAAGAGAAAATGAAGGAACTAATGCAAAGTTTAGAGAATTTAAAGACAAAGAGGAAGAAATAGACCTCCTTATGAAGACTTGAAGTAGATCTTGCTTGTATATGAGTTGATCTCAAGGTGAAATGATGGTGGTTTAAGAAGATTGTTGGAATTTACTCAAAGGAGTATGAAAATAATGGAAGGAATGTGGGATATGGGATTTTTAGGAAATAAAAGCTCTGGATTCGGGGGAATTCCATCTAAATTACTGAGAGGGACGTTCAGGGGGTCTTGATGTGTGTCCTTCAAAGTGAGGTCATGTATTCTATTTATAGGGCCAAGGGGGTGTTTATCGTTACGGTCATAGACCTGCCTATAGGCATAGAACCCTAGACAATTTCGAAAGGCAAGGGTCCTGAGGATGCCAATTGGCAGTCTAAGGCAAGTTTTTCAAAATAAGGGTCGTCAAATGCGAATTGTAAGTCAGAATCGTTCACGAGGTGGACCATTGGAATGGGTATTTAGAGCCCTTCTAGAATACATTTATCCACTCCCGGGTTTGGGAGTTAAACGAAGTCAAACGGGGCCCAGAATCATTCGTTGGTCATTAGATAAGAAATTTTTGAAGGAAAACCAATCGTTCATCCGAACCGTGAGGTTGATTAGTGCATAAGATGGACCATTAAAAAGGGTATTCAGATCCCTTCGAAGATTCATTTAGCTTCGTTTAGTTCAGAAAGATGACCTTGGTCAAACAGGGCTCGGAAGCACCCGATGACCCTTCGAAGTAAAATGGGTCGTTCATTCCTACCTTAAGGTTGATTCGTGCATGGGGCAGACCATTGAAAAGAGTTTTCATAGACCTTCAAAGATTCATTCAGCTTCATTAGAGCTAACGAGTTGACATGAGTCAAATGGGACCTGAGAGTGCCCAGTGGCCTCTAGATAATTCTTGAGGTAAAACAAATCGTTCTTCCAAGCCGTAAGGATGAATAACATATAGGACGGGCCATTGAAAAGGGGATAAAGAGACCTTGGAATATCCATTGACCTTCTGCTCAGACGAGGAAGTTAATTGGGGTCAAAATAGGGCCCGAGAGCGTTCGGTGACCTCCAGATCGGTACTCGAAGTATGACATAGGGTTTGTGGAGAATGAGTGACTGCTAGGGAATTAAGGATGTTCTTAGGAGGGTACTAGGATGGGATGTCTATACTAATATTGTATTATTGATTACGGTTAAATTCATTGTATCTTCAGGGACGATAATTTCATTGTAAGTAGTTTAGGCATTTAAATTCCTTCGGCTATTGTGTGAGTAATGCTTGGGAAAGGACGAAGGTATCACCATGTTAATTCCAGTGTTGGAAGGTGGAGTTCCTAGTGATATTCTGGTCCCACCATAAGTGAACTCGAGATAATGAAATTATCGAGTACCGTCTCGAGCGTGGACGTAGGTAGGGTTGAACCACGATAAAACTCAATTTGCAATGTTTCTTAAACCCTCTCCCCTACCTTACTTTATTTATATTCATGATTTAGATTAAATTCTTAATACTTATATCTTTAATATGAATGTTAATAGATGCAAAACTAAAAAATGATTTTTACTAAGTAGCAATGTTTATGAAATGGTATGAAAAGTAATAAAGAAATGTCAATCCGCAAAAAATCAACAAAATGTTATATCCTAATTCAACCTCGCCCTCTTGGGATAATTCTCGGGCTAATAACTGTATCACAGCCTAGCTCATATATACTCTTTTAAAAATGTATATTTTGAGTTTAAAGATCACATCCAAAAGAGGAAATTTTTTTAAAACGATATTTTTTTAGATTATTGAAAAATAATTCTTTAAAGAAAAAGAAAATGTTTTGAAAGAATAATGTTCTAAGGAAGAATGAATAGGTTCTTGCCATTGAAAATGGCTTTTTGGAAAGGGGAGAAAAGTGTTTGAGAGTGAAAATTGATTTTGAGGAATGACTTTGAAAAATTGTTGTCAAGGGATTATACACATTCACTTTCATGTGAAAATATGCTTTATTTATTTAAATATGATTATTGTTGTTATTACCCATATCTCATACATGAAGAACACTTATACTTATTATTGATGTCTAAAAATGGACTAACTTAAAATTTATAATCACGGATAAAAATAAGATAAGTAACTCAAACCACACACACACAAAAGATAAGGTTTTAAAGTGGTTCAGTTGTAAAATAGCCTACGTCCACTGCTTGTTGTATTCAGAAGGGTTTATAATAGCTCAGTATGGTATGCATATGAGTGATTCGAGTTATCCCGTGAGTTGAAAGAGTAGATTGTATCTATAGTGGTTACAAAAACCCTAGAGATGGAGCGCCTTTATATTCTCAGGCAGTTACATCTATGTACAATAAAGAAATGCTTGGAATTCATTGTTGGTTGGCTTTCCATCCGAGTAACTATTGGTATTCCTGTTGGTTGGCCTTCTGGAGTTGATTGGCATTCCAGCCGACTAAGTGTCTCTGAGATCGATCAAGTAGGTTGGTCGGCCATGTTGGAGGACAAGTGTATATTCATCTTTGGTCCACGTGGGAGTGTAATTTTTATGTACAACAAAATCCTCCAATGCTCCATGCTTGATGCTTGCATGGAAGTATGGAGTATTTATCCAAAGAAGTTGCTCGGCGTGATGTTTAAGTGTTTGGTCGTCAGTCGACCTCACATACTTGTAAAAATTTCTATTGGCACTATTTGATGATGGTATTTTTCTAATTAATTCAAACTTTTTTGAATCGCCAAAGGGAACAATCGTCTTTTGAAGCTTTGGAAAGCATGAAGTTGGTGGTAGATATACGATTCATTCAGTTAATCATTCCATTCCCATTTCTCGAGGCAACCTATTAATAGGTATGAAGTTTACCTTCTTTTTTTCTTCCTCAAACCTTCTAAATTTTGGAATTATCTTTGCCCTCAAGCTTTTTCCCGTGAGATCATTTATTGCCATTTTCTTCTTCAGTTTTTGCCATCGTGTTTGATTCCCTATAATCCTTCTTTTCCATTTCCTTGATTTTATCATCTTTTTATCTTTTTCCAACATGGTTCACATCGTAGATGAGAACTCATTAGATGAGTTTAGAGAAAAGAGGAAAATTATGGGTTGGGTAGATGTAGAGATACCCATGGGTCCTATAGATGTTTATTCCCAGACTAAGGGTCATTGGATACCCACTTTTTTTATAGCTAAGTGTGGCATCCCCTTTCCACCAAACCCTCTTTTTCTTCAATTTTAATATTTTGATGTAGTTTCGCTAGAGTAGCACCAAAGACTTGGAGGGTTGTGAATGGGGTACATAAGTTAAACGAACTCTATGGAACCCATATTGGGGTTTTAGAGTTGATGTTTTGTTATAAGTGGGTCACTGGTAGAGAGAGTACTTACTACCTGAAGACTAGGCATGCTAATAAAGATTTAGTAGTGAATCTACTAGACTCCAAAAAGGATTATTGGGATTATGGTGTTATTGTCAAGAACTGGCAATATACTCCCCTCCCTATTGGAGTGGCTTATACTGGCCCCAGATGTCCTCAATCAGGACATGGCATAGGTTATAAATTTATTTATCATTTTTTCTTCTTTTGTCATATATTTCTAATGTCTGCAAACTAACTTTACTATGTCTTTTTGGATGTAGAGGAAAGTAAGAAGAAGTGCCCCTAGGAAGGGGAAATCAATATCATCGATCTCAAGTTCTTGTGGGGTTTGAACTAGAAGTTTGGAAGAAAGAAACTGAGGGCTATATGCCCAAAATAAATACTGAACTGCACCCTACACTAGGAATGAAGCAACTAAAGTGACTAAGTCCAAATCCTGCAAGTATCCACAAGTTTTGCAGCTACGCATTCCAGGAAAAAATCATCATACTTGGCTTCCTTGTGGCTGGTCACCTAAAAGGTTATGAAAAACTTTTTGTAAGTAAGGGTCAGATCCTAAGTAAAAATCATTTGAAAATATTTAGCAAGCATTTAAATCGTAGTTTAAATGAACAATATTGGATACACATGTTATGTTCCTAACGCTCTTTTGAGTTCCTCACCTCTCATCTTTAGTGTGCACCAAAAGTTTCCTACTCAACCCCGCCTAGTCATTCTACCCAATACAACTAGGTTCCCAGTATCTAATAAATCTCAAATCATTCTAGTACAATTTTACTGCCCATACAATACGCCACAATTTACCCTGTATTATCATTACGTCCTTAGTTAATTTCTCCTTAAATTACTCGTAACGCCCATACAGTACTCTATCGAATTGATTAATAATTAACATCTTCCTTATGTTATTATTAAACCAAAGTTAACATTTCAAATATGTTATCATTCAAGCCTTTTTATTAAGTTTCTCTACTTAAATCTTGCTTTAGAGATATGTTGCCTATCTTTCCTACTATTTACCCATTAATAGATTTATGTTCGTTTAGATATACACTGTCTAGTCCCACTACTATCACACTTAAGTAGGTTAAACCTTGTTTAGATATACACTATCTAATATCACTACTATCGCACATAAGTTGATTAAATGTTACGTTATATTTGCACTATCTAATCTCATGACTAGCACACGTAAGTAGATTAATCATCGATTTATATATACACTATCTAGTCCCACAACTATCATGCGTAAGTAAGATTCCACATCCATTAGTATATATATATATATATATATATATATAATACCGCATCTCCCTATCTGGTCATAACGATGCGTACTCGCGTACTCTGCTATTAGTTAAAATACCTCTCGTACCTAATCATGGACTGTCGGTTCGGAATGTCTCCTCGAACCATCAATCAAATCAAATAACAAACAAGGAAGGCAAACATAGTTCTAAGCGATTGGGATATGCACATACCTAACGTATCCAAATAACATGCCGGTCTCACTAATACACGACACAGAGTGAAAGTTCCATTTTCTAGGGCACAAATCTAGACATCCCTAGAATCGACAAGGCGGGATCACCCACTGTGGGGGAACCTCCGTGATCGCAAGCAGTGAAGGTATGTTCACACAGATATGAAAGCACATAGTAGGTATACACACAACCTAATCCATATGTCACACATAGGCATATGCACAACCCATGAATATCATCTATATAGGTATACACTCCACCTATAAGCATAATCCGTATAGGTATGCACTAAAGCTATAAACATAATCCGTATAGATATACACTCAACCTATAAACATAATCCGTATAGGTATACACTAACCTATAAACGTAATCTGTATAGGTATACAATCAACATATAAACATAATCCATATAGGTATACACCCAACCTATAGACATAATCCGTATATGTATACCCTCAACCTATAAACATAATTCGTATATAGTGTTTATCCCTCAAATACTGACCGTACAATTAATTTACAATATTAATTCACTATTGTATATTACCGAGCATTATTCTCTACCTGAAGGACCCATGGTTACTTCTTAGGTTAATTTAGTAGCTAAATCACAAATACCCTACCGGTCCACCTCATAATTTCCTTTATCCTCTCTGTAATCCATTCGCATTCTCTCGAATTATTACGCTAACTGTTAAGCCCATCTAACCTTAGCCTTAAATTATTACTTGTATGGCTAAATCTCCAACCTACTAGGGCCTATTATCATCCAATCTATCTCCCATAATATTCTAAGGATGTCTAAAAAAGTTCCCAATTCATAAATCACATTTTAAGGGATTAAAGGGAAAATTTCACAAATTTGGCCAAATCGAATCGATTCCGCCTTGGCCTGAATTGATTCGCCTCATCGAATCGATTCGTCTAAGGACTTAATCGATTCGAAAATATGCAGAAAACCAGTTCTTGTACGCAGTTGCATTTTTCTAAGTTTTCACCCCTCAGAACCTCATGATTCTATACCAAACTTTAAAACAGTATAACTACACCTTATTCTAGTGCATAGGGATGATTTCCAACGAGACTTTTTACAAAAACATTAATGATTCAATACAAGAATCGATTTCTTCCTCAATTAACACAAAACCCTAGTTTTCTCATGTTCTTCATCTCTATAACCAAGAAACCAAATTTAATTCATATAAATCATTCCAAACTCTCTAATTTCCTGTTACCAACATAATGAAATATCTCTACATGCATCCCTACTTCAATTTATGGACTATACCTACCCAAATTCGCATTAAATCTCCTAAAAACATGTAAATCAAACCCTACTCTATATGGGGATTAAAACATGATTATAATAAAATGAAATTTAAACACTTTCCTCTCAATGGTAGGTCTGCATTTCATTTGTGTGATGCTATGGTTGTTCGCCCCTCACTCCGATCTCGATTCTGTTGCGTTCGGGGAAAAAAATGGTGTAGGAAACTTGGTTCTCTCCTCCTCTTCCTCTCTTATGGCATCTCTCCATTTATATTTGTGTTAAACCTAGCCCCTGTCTCTAATGGGCAAATATAAACTTCCAATTTTCGGAGTTCTCTAAACCACAAACTCCCGAATGATCGAAACGCCCTCAAACGATGTCAGGTTGGTCTAAAATCGCTCCGGGACCCAAACTATACACCCGAGTATACTATTTTGACTATTTTGAACCTTTCGGAATCAAATGTGACCTCAGAATCACCCTTTGAGTCACTTTATAACATCCTCTTATTTCCACCTCAAAATATGGCACGCGTGAAATTAAACTTAAACTGGATTAATTAAATTCAACCCATCGAATTAAATAATTTCTCTAAATCAATAAATTCCTAAATAAATAATTTAATTAATTTTTATATTCTCCAAAAATACAAGGTGCTACTTACTTCCTCCTTACAAAGGAATTTTGTCCTCGAAATTCCGATAAGACTAGTACCCAAGGTTTCTACACTACCTTAATCACGTACTCTGAATATCACTAAACATACTTATATCTCTCTGAATTGCAGATAATATTACAAATTCAACCACCCAGGGTGCCCATACACCCTATGCCCATGCATAACTGCACCAATGTTACCCGTCTCCACTAGCCTCAATTTATAACGTAGCTATTATCCCTCAGATATAACTGCCTAAACGTACAATAACTACGGTACAAAACTCATGTACTAATGGTCGAACATCTCTACACTTTCAACGTTGTGCTAAGTTTCATACATGGGACATCTCGCAAAGTGAAATCCAAATAAGGAACCCCCCCGATACACTACTCTCGAACATTATCGGTCGTCGAGATCCGTTAGGCCCTCAATCCATAGCACGCACCCCCAAATCTCCTTCTCTCGATATAAACGTATACTCATCCACTCTCATGTTATAAGAGACAACATATATCACAGTGCTCTGCCTATCGCCAGGTACTCAGCGCTAGATCAATGCCGAGCTATATCTCTCCGCTCGACAATAACCCATAACATCCTGAATCACATCAGTAAACATACATACTCACCAGGATTAAATATAACCATATAATTATATTTCTATAAGTCTATAATGCAACAAATTATAACATATATACACATATATAGGCTAGACCCTCTTTCAGGTGATACCTAGCAAAATAAATCATGCCCCGAAACAGCGAACACAAGATCTCACTATCACAATCTATGATAGCTCCATCCATTACTAACCAGACAGGACTTCGCTAGTAGTCTGATCTATTCTCATAAATCTTGAAGGCATTAAACTAACATGTAATGTAAATATCCTTTTAGTGTACACCCTAGCTCTTTCGTGGGAGATACCAAAAGCCCCGTTTCCATACGATAATTAATTATATATATATAATAAGGCTATTACGGCCAACGTACCTACTAAGCTCGACTCGCACTCTAATTATAGTGTTATAATATATAGTGACGCACCCATGTCACCCATACAAATACCATACTCATAAGGATGAAACAAAAATCTAACCTCCCTTCCCTTCTGCCTTGCCTAATTGTCGGGTCCCTGAACGTAACTCTCACATCGAAACTAACCCATGATCTGTTGTAGTGGTTATACATCTAGGACCTCATCCTGTAGTTGTCCCTACCTCGTCTTGGGGTAATACTTCTTCCTTCATGGCCTATACTCCCACAAGTGAAACCTCAGCCTGAAAATCTCTATGCCTTTGATTTCGGCCCTGTTGGTCTTCCCCATTGTTCCCTTGGTCCAAATGATCTCGAGGAACTGAATCTTATAGCTGCTGAGGACCTTTTTGTTCTTGCCTAAACCCACAATTTTCAGGTTAAAAATCTCTAGGCCTAGCTCTCTTAGCCCGATTCCCCTGTCAAACATTTCGCTCCTCCTGATGTTGTGCCCCACTGGTACCATTCCCTTATACTTCCTAGTCTTACTGGTCTCACTTTTTCTATGTGGATAAGTTCAATGCCGATGGCCCTACACTCCACACATAGGATACCTTTCTATGTCATCCCCCTGTCTCTGACCCCACCGGCCATATCGGGGTTTCCCTCTCTTGAACATGGTAGTCCTATCGTGATTGCTACCCCTTCGTTATCTCATTAGATTTTCAGCCATATGGAACTTGTTGCTAGCATCGCCGACCCTGATTGAACCCACCATCACACGGTATAAATTCAACTGGTTCAATATTATATAAATGGGTCCCCTTCTAGTTATACCCTCATGTGGTGTTTCACTATCACCGTTAAATCAAGTCTTGCCCTTCGAATAGATTCTCCCACACTTTTAGCTCCCTTCTCATGGAAGCATTTATAATCTTATAAACGTATGACTTTGATAATATCTACACTAGTCGTCCTAGTCAAATTTCCCATTCACTCTTTCGTATTCTACCCATGAGTCCATTATAGACATACGGACCCCCTTTTTATTATTCTCCGTATCCCCCTCGGTGGTTATGAAGTTTTCTAAACAAGTCAACTCCTCTCTCACGATCAATCTCTACTTGTCCTACTTGTGATAAGTTCAAAAATCCATTTTCATCTTTGTCTGAACAGTAAATGGGAGATCTTACGGTCAAACAGCACCCAAATTTCTCGTTTAATCCCATATGTGCCTCTATACATGTGGTAACTGGCTCTCGTCACTCAATACTGCTCCTATGAGCTAAAATTTCACCTAAAATCTATTCCTTGGTGTCGCTGCACTCCACCCTACACAATTTTCCATTGGATTATCTCCTTCCGTTTTCTTATCACACTTATTCTCTTCCCTAGATCCTTATAGATGGCTCTTCAAAAGAGTCCCTCTAACTTACCCTTTGCTGACTGTGCTGGGTGAATCTAAAATTGTACTACCATTATCTACGACAGTGCTTGGGGAAATTACTTTTCTCGAGAAACTATCCTATTGCCACTTGTCTGAACAATAATCATGGTCACTTCTATCGCGATCACCATTTCCAAAATACTCCATGTCTCCTGTTGAGCCTTTCCTCCTGCAATTCTCCTAACAGTCTTCGCTGTTCATTCGATCATGTTTGGTGTACAAATCCCAACCTAACTCGTATATGAATCGCATCAACTATACTTAAGAGAAGGAAAACGTAAATCGCATACGCAGAGGAATAAAATAATCCTATAAAAAGTCTCTATATCAAAGAACGCTATGCTGAAACGTGAAAAGTCATACAGATCCTAAGGACACTAGAACCTGAAGCTCTGATAAAATCTCTGACACCCCGCCTAATTAATTATAGGGTGATTAGGCCTTTATTAAATTAAAATAGGATTTACATTTTGTTCATTCTTAGCATCACTGTCGAAAATATTTTCAAACATTTACTAACCACCTAGTATTCAAAAAGTCGGTGCCAAATTTTATCTTTTTATTTAAACAAAAACGAGCGGAAATAATTACAATAATCAACACTCCATGCAATGATAAATAATCCAAATCATCGCCAGATAAATAACTGAAATAAAATAATACCTAATAAACCATCGGTTCCCAAATCCAATATAAAAGTCCAACATGAATAAAAATTTGAATATAAAGTCTAACTGACATAAAAGAAATAACTGAGGGCTACATGCCCAAAAGAAATATTGAACTGCACCCTACACTAGGAATGAAGTAACTAAAGCGACTAAGTTCAAATTCTACAAGCATCCACAAGTGTTGCAGCTACGCATCCCTGGAATAAATCATCCTTCTTGGCATCCCTGTGGATGGACACCTAAAAAGTTTTGAAAAAAGTTTTGGAAGTATGAGTTAGAGCCCAAGTAAAAATCATTTGAAAACATTTAGCAAACATTTAAATCACAGTTTAAAGGAACAGTTATTAGATACACATGTCAAGTTGCGAACACTCCCTTGAGTTGCTCACCTCTCATTTATAGTGCGCACCTAACATTTCCTACTCAACCCCTCCTAGTCATTCTATAAATTACAACTACGTTTCCAGTATCTAATAAACCTCAAATCAATCTAGCTCACCCGTACCGCCCATACAGTACACTAAAGTTGCCCTTAATTATCATTAAGTCCTTAGTTAAGTTTCTCCTTAACTTACTCGTACCACTCATACAGTACTCTATCGAATTAATAAATAATTAACATCTGCCTTATGTTATTATTAAACCAAAGTTCACATTTCACATATATTATCATTCAAGCCTTTCTATTAAGTTTCTCTACTTAAATCTTGCTTTAGACATACGTTGCATATCTTTCCTACTATTTACCCATTAGTAGATTTATGTTCGTTTAGATATGCACTGTCAAGTCCCACTACTATCACACTTGAGTAGGTTAAACCTTGTTTAGATATTCACTATCTAATCTCACTACTATCGTACATAAGTAGATTAAACGTTACGTTAGATTTTCACTATCTAATCTCATTACTAACACGCGTAAGTAGATTAATCATCGCTTTAGATATACACTATCTAGTCCCATTACTATCACGCATAAGTTAGATTTCACATCCATGAGTATATATATATATATATATAGATAGATAGATAGATAGAGAGAGAGAGAGAGAGAGAGAGAGAGAGAGAGAGAGAGAGAGAGATAATAACGCATCTCCTTATCTGGTCATAACAATGCACACACGCGTACTCTGTTACCAGTCCAAGTACCTATCTTACCTAATCATCGACTATCAGTTCGAAATGTCTCCTCCAACCATCAATCAAATCAAATAACAAACAATGGAAGCGAACATAGTTCTAATCCTTTGGGCTTGGAATATACCTAACGTACCCAAACAACACGTCGGTCCCACTAATACACGACACATAGTGAGCCGCCCTAAGTTCTATATTCTGGGGCACAAATCCAGACCTCCCTGGAATCGACAAAGGGGGATCACCCACTGTGAGAGAACCTCCGTGATAGCAAGAAGCGTAGGTATGTTCACACACATATGAATGCACATAGTATGTATACACACAACTTAATCCATATGTCACACATAGGCATACGCACAACCCATGAATATCATCTATCAAGGTATACACTCCACCTATAAACATAATCCATATAAGTATACACATCAACCTATAAATATAATCCATATAAGTATACACTCAACCTATAACCATAATCCATATATGTATACACTCAACCTATAACATAATCCGTATATAGTGTTTATCCCTCCAATACTCACCGTACAATTAATTTACAATATTAATTCACTATTGTATATTCCTGAGCATTATTCTCTACTCGAAGGACCCATGGTTACTACTTAGGTTAATTCAGTAGCTAAATCACAAATACCCTACTAGTCCACCTCATAATTTCCTTTACCCTCTCTGTAATCCATTCATATTCTCTCAAATTATTACGTTAGCCGTTAAGCCCATCTAACCTTAGCCTTAAATTCTCACCTATATGGGTAAATCTCCAATCTACTAGGGACTACTATCATCCAATCTATCTCCCATAATATTCTAAGGATGTCTCAAAAGGTTCCTAATTAATAAATCATGTTTTAAGGGCTTAAAGGGAAAATTTAACAAATTTGGCCAAATCGAATCGATTTGGCCTTGGCTCGAATTGATTCGCCTCGTCGAATCGATTCGGCTAATGACCGAATCGATTCAAAAATTTGTAAAAACCAGTTCTTGTAGGCATTTGCGTTTTTCTAAGTTTTCAACCATCAAAACCTCATGATTCTATACCAAACTTTAAACCAACATAACTACACCTTATTCTAGTGCATAGGGATGATTTCCAATGAAAATTTTTCACAAAAACATTAATGATTCAATCCAAGAAATTATTTATTCCTCAATTAACACAAAACCCCAATTTTCTCATGTTCTTCATCTCTATAACTAAGAACCCGTAATTTATTCATATAAAGCATCCCAAACCCTCTGATTTTATGTTACCAACATAAAGAAATATCTCTAAATGCATCCCTACTTCAATTTATGGATTATACCCACCCAAATTCACATGAAATCTCCCAAAAACATGTAAATCAAATCCTACTCTACATGGGTATTATAAAATGCTTATAATAAAATGTAATTTAAACACTTGCCTCTCAATAGTAGGTCTGAATTTAGTTTGTGTGATGATATGGTTGTTCTCTCCTCGCTCCGATCTCGATTTCGTTGCGTTCGAGGCAAAAAATGGCGTAGGAAGCTTAGTTCTCTCCTTCTCTTCGTCTCCTATGGGATCTCTCCCTTTAGATTTGTGTTAACCCTATCCCCTCTCTCTGATGGGTCGATATAAACTTGTAATTTTCAGAGTTATCTAAACCACAAACTCCCAAATGATCGAAATGCCCTCAAATGGTGTTGGGTTCTAAAATCGCCCCAGGGGCCAAACTATACACCCAGGTATACTATTTCGACTATTTTGACCCTTTCGAAACCAATTGTGACCTCAGAATCATCATCCAAGTCACTTTATAACATCCTCTTATTTACACCTCAAAATACGATACGCGTGAAATTAAACTTAAACTGAATTAATTAAATCCAAACCATCGAATTAAATAATTTCCCCAAATCAATAAATTCCTATATCATCAATTTAATTAATTTCTATATTATCTAAAAATACGGCGTGTTACAGCTGCGTTAGCCCCCATGCCCTGGTCCAGGCTAATTAAAAGGGCTTGGCATTGGTAATAATTCTTACTTTTCTTCTTTTCCTCCCTGATGATGAACTCTTTATGATGTCTTATCTTTTGCTCTCTTTACATTTCCAGGTTGATTTTAACCAGATGATGGAAAATGACGATCAACTGTGTTCTTCTTCAAGAGAGGTTGAAGAGGCCTTTAAAGGTCTAAAGAATTATTTAACAAAGTCCTAATGAGCTATGGAGGCAAAATAAAAATCCTAGGAGGAAAATTTCAAGAAGGCCAATGACGGGGCTGATACAGCTTAAGGAAAAATAAAGGCTGCTGAGGAGAAAGCTGAAGCTGTCGAGAAAAAATTGAATGATGCTGAAGGCAGGGCCAAGGTTGTCAAAGATAAACTGTTAAAAGCCACAGCTCTGGCACAAACTGCTGAGGGCAAAGTGATTTCTCTAAAACCAAAAGGCAAAGCTACCTTTTATAAGGTATGGGAGAAGGCCATATGTGTTGCCTCTGTCCAAGCTGAATACACTAAGAAATTGTCCTTCTAGGAAGGCTGGACTGAAGCTTTAAAGGAGGTCGGGATAAATTTTGTAAAACATGACCCTGGTACTCCTCTTGATTTGGATGAGGAGTTTGATGATGAGTAAGAGTTAAAAGAATATTTTGTGGTGCCTCTTGAGCCTTCCATGGTGCCCAGTACCAGTGTCGACCTACCAACTGCTAGTTAAGATCAGGCCAAAGACAAGGAGAAGGTCCAGCTAGTTTCCTTTTTTTCTTTCTTGTTGATGTAACAACTTTTGTACTATGACTATCAATTAATAAAAGAAAAACTTTTTGTCTTCAACTGCTGTCAATTTATATTCATTTCTTAAAATTTCTTTGATTTCTTGTTGAACTATGTTGTTTATTATTTCTTGTGTTGTCTGGTCCTCTGGAGTTATCCCTATCCCACAAACTCATATATTTGTGTTTTCCAGTTTGATGCTAGGAAAAAACCATAATTTCTATTGAATCTAATCTGCTGAGACCAAGTAGAAACCCTCTGGAAACTAGTCATGTTCTCATGTTTGAAGAAGATTTAACTGGGTTGCTCACCCCATATGTATCCGACTAAGTCAAAGAGTCATATATCCATCTCCATTTCTTATAAGACAAAGATGTTGCTAATAATGTTGCATATTACGAAATGATTGTGCACCTGTAAGAAGATCACAAACAGCCCAACGCACTTCTCCATGCTGATTATGAAGCCAAGCATAAGGAATTAAGTGAAGGATGTGGTTTTCACCAGAAATTAAAGTACATCACTTCTGCCTTAAATAGGATAGAACTATCTTTAAAACGGTATTTGGAGAGTGCCCGAGCTATTGTTGCTATGCTGGAAAAAAAATAATGCCCTCAGGGATGAACTTGAAAGCTTGAAGAAATCATCTACCAGTGGTCCCGATGAAGGTGCTTCCTTTTCAGAGAATGAAAATGCAAGACTATTGGAAGAGATGGAAGCATTGGAGAAAAAGACGACCATGTGTGGGAAAAATTCTAGACAAAGTATAGTTATTCGGATAATAGTTGAGGAGGAAAGAACTAAGAAAACTCTTGCCGACCAAGCTGCTTAGTTGAAGGACAAAGATAGTGTCCTCAAGAAACTTCAAAATCAAGTGGAGAGGATAACCTACCAATTTCATAAATAGCCTAGGGAAGTTTGGATGTAGGATTATAATGAGGCTTTAGCCCACATGGATGATCATCTTGCTCAAACTACTTGTGAAGGATATAAATGGGGATGGACCAATTTTCTGACTCTGTTGAAGTATGATCACAATAGTAACTTGTGGCACTACAATGACCCAGGTCTCTTAGATTGAGACAAACCTCCATTCAAATTGGACACAACATGGATTCCTCCCAATGCCATTCCCCAATACTTGATAACTAAATATTTAGGGTATTATGGTCTTTATGATGAGCATGAAACAATCCGACCTCCTCATTTGCTTGATAGGCCGGGCAACAACAATAGGCAAATATTAAGGAATTTTAACACAATTAAATCTCCACACACTCTTGATGATCCTACTGCTAGGATAGACACGGCAGAAGGAAAACGTCTGGTAAAATATATTTATATTCTTTATGTTGTATTATTGATCTCTTATTTATATTGTAATACATTTTTATCACTACAATGAAATCATTTTTTATTAACTTCTCTTTATTCAAGCTTATGGTTGTTATTAATCTTTTTGCCAACTAGGTAAGCTGTATAAAGATTAGTTAGTCATCTTATAAACTAAATAATCCACTCAAATGTTTAAAACTTGATTCTGTTTGAATCATGTATATGGCCTTAGATTCGACTAATGCATTTAGATAAAATTATAAATAGCTTTATTGTACTAAGTTGTCATATTAGTTATCAGTGGAGACCAAGTGTATTAGGAATGTATATTTGTTCCAGTATTTTAATCTGATTGGGTAAAACCTCTAATTAAGAAATTTTACAGACCTCTAGTTCGTGATTTGTCGAGGACAAATCATACATGAAGTATAACTTTTCTGAAGTTGGAAAAGTTTAAACATGCTATTTGGTGAAGAAATTCTTGAGAACTTTTCTAAAGTTGGAAAAGATTAAAACAGTTTGGACCTTGACTTTCTTGATGAGGAACTTTTTGAAAACTTTTCAAAAGTTGGAAAAGTTTAATCCTTCTCGGCAAAGAACTTTTTGAAAACATTGAATTAAAACTTCTCATGTTAATTAGGTGTAACCACCGTATTCTGAAAAACAAACACAAAAAGGATGTATAAAGGAGAGAAGATAAAATTTCATTAACTTGAATAAGCAATTACATTCAGGATAAAATTTTCAAAGTTGAATTACTAATAATACTTGCATAGAAGATTTGCGTTCTAGGGATTCTTGAATTCTTACCCTTCCAAAGTCTCTAATCGATAGGTTCCCGATTGGGTAATAGCCGAGATATGGCATGGACCATGTTAATTAGGGTCCAGCTTGTTATTCTTCTCGATAACTTTCTTAAGTACCAGATCTCCTTGCTTCAGGTTGGTCAGCTTGACCTTTCAATTATAAAACCTTGTCATTGTAACACCCCATGTTTTTTTACTCGTAAAAATCTTTTTTAAATTAAAAATTTTGAAAAAATAATTTTTGGAATCTATCTCATTTTGGTATGAAAAAAGTGTTGCTGTTTAGATATAAAAATAAGGTTTTAAGTGGAATTTAATTTGGGATTAAAATTTGGTAATTATAACTTTTTGTATAAAAATCAGGGGAGGATCCGATCTAAGGAGAAAAAAATATTCGACCGTTTGATGGAGCTAAATTTTTTTGTGCATCTTCCTCTGACCTTCGGCTACAACATATTAAATTTCAGCTAATTTCAATTGTCCTATGTTTGTAATTTTGTTAGTGTTTGTGTTGAATTAGGACTCAAATTCTTTTTTATATATAAAAATAAAGTGACAAGTTAGGACTTTTAAAATACATTTTAGCCTTCTCAAAAATTATTAGACTCCTTTAATTTCCTTCTCTCTCATCTACAAACCCTATCCCCATTTTAAATCAAGATTCAACCCAGGTTTTAAAGGCTCAAACCGTGTTTTCTCAAGATCGTTCTAGAACGATTCTTTACTAATTTTTCGAGAGCAACGCAACCATCCAATCAGAATTTTAACTGATTTTTCCTCAGGCATGAATACTTCTATTCTCTCGCTTTAGTATTATGAGTTTTAAATGTCGCCTAAACATTAAGTTACATGTTTTTCTTAAAAATAAATTAGTAACGTTAATTAGGAAAATTGAAACATATTTGTGATAGTTTATATGAAAAATCTTAATATGAATTAAGACTTATAACCCTTATGTGCTCATTATAGAAAGTGGGATTTTGTCTAATATGGGTATAGGTTTACATGTAGAAAACATATTTATTTCATTTGAATGAAAACTAGATATGTACCACATAAAATTTTGTAAGTATGATTAAAATGAATTATTGTTATGTGCTTCATAAATTTGCATGATGTTAAGGTTATATTTGTTGAATAAAATTACTATGTTAATTACGAAGAGGGATTGAATAAACTAAATTGATATTAATAATGATTATATGAGAAATTGCATATTTTTTTATAAATTGAATTGTGCAACTTATTGTGTTGATCATATTTATCATCGCGGGGACGGCGAAATTTTGGGTAGCATGCTCTCAGCTTAATTTAGGAGTGCTTATTAATTTAGGAGTGCTTATTCGGTACGGGTCTAGTGGGTATGCCTTAGTTGCGGTCACTTTTTCTAAGTATGGGACTAGTTAGTGTAGATTTATACGGATGGTATATTCCGGGATGGGCCTGATCTTGGGGTCATTCCGGTGATTTGGATAACCTTGACTTGAGACTAGAAGGAGATAATTGATAGAAATTCATCCTACAAAATAGAATAGGACTTGTTTGTGCTTTGGAGACCTCTAGGTATGGGACTAGGGTTAGATTTAAGAATTTATGCTCTATTATAAGGTGGGGCTAAAATAAAATAATGAGAAAGTGAGAGGATGAGAAAATAAGAAATTGAGAATTAATACCTAAGATAATAAACGGGTAGTAAAATGAATTTGCGGCTCGAGTATGTGTATGGTTGACAGTTAAACGGGCCGACTGGCTATAGCGACGTGGGTATGTGTTTGCGTCACGAGTATGTGCGAGCTAATAGATAAACGGACCGACTAGTTATAGTTATGTGTCGTGCTTGGAACCTCATGAGTATGTGCAGATGTGACAGGATACGAGTTGCCTAGCTATAGTGAGGGGAATGGGTGTGATGTGTAGAACTTTAAGCGTGCCAAGAGTGTGTGCAAGGCCAAGAATGGGTTGACTGGCCATATTGATGTCACGTAAATTTAATTAATTAATTAATTGAAATGAGTAAGGATAAGAACGAAATTTTAAATAATAATAATAATGGAATATGCAGGCTTACATTTTAAGGTGCATTAGTCATATGGTAGATAGTGGTAGTTTACGTTTATTTGCACATTAATTAATTATCTCGTTTAATTTAAAATATTCTATTGTGGTATCTATCATGTATAATGTTATTGTTTGGGTTCACGGACCCTAATTGGAGAGAGTAGCTTGTATTCATTCGGTGGGATCTGACCCATTATGTTGACTAACATTTCAGGTATAGCGTGGAGTAGTTTCATAAGAGTATTAAAGATACTAGTTGTGAACCCGCGCAATGCGTGGAGAAAAGGATTATATAGGCATTGTTAAAAATATACATGTTTTTGGGGTGGAAAAAATGTTATTTCAATGGCAAGGTAGTATACTCTTAAATTATTATAAATATTTTTAACATACATACTTACTTTCATGACATGTGGGTTGTTATTAAAAAATCTCAAGAGTCTTGTCATTGAAGTAAAGTTTTCATTTCTTTCTAATGAAACTAAAATTTAAATTTAACTAAATTAAAAGAAAAATAAGCAATAAGAAAGTGACCAATTTAAGGAGATATAAAGAGGTGGAAACCAAGGAGGCAAACACCAAATATGGCTTGGTAAAAAAAATCAAAAAATAAAAACTTTTTTATACAAAAAAAAAGTGATTACCTTTGTTAATTATTTTAAAATTAAAACAATGTTTAACTATTTTTTTAAAATAAAAAACTATTATTTATTAAAAAATGTCTTTAAAAAATAAGAAAACTCATTTTTAATACACAAACGATCAAAATGAAAAATATATAAACGACCAAAGATGATTTTTTTAATATAGGAATGATATAAACGATCAAAATAAAAGTAACATGTACCAAATTCTTATTCCTTTTATAAAAATTAGAACACTATCCAATTAAAAAGATACACGATGTATAACACAAAATCTTTATTTTTTTCTTAAAATAAAATATTTTTTTACCAAACGAAAACAGCTCAAATAAAACATGATACAAAACCATCAGATTAAATCACAACAGGAACAAAATCAAACTATAACGTGAAATGAAACAACATGACACATTATTCAATTTAAAAACCATGAAATATAAAAATATATATTATTATTTTTCAGAATTAAAAATAAAGAGTATAATTTTTTTAATAACATTAGCCTGCCCAACCTAAATTCTTATAACTAATTTAAAAAAAACAAATCCAACGATTCACCAACTAATCCTATATAATGCACCAGTTGAACAAAACTATGACAAAAAACAATCAACGTCTCGGAAATAAATTGAAGAAGAACACTAAAACCAACTTCGAGGATATATAAAAGAGGTACTTTTGTCTAACAGTACTCATCTGTGTAACTGGGCACTAAGATGCCCCCATATGGAGAGGTCTTGATCACATAACGTGACTATCCCATACTCCCTCTAGTAGAAGACAACGATCTGATCAACAATATGGTATTAGCGTAATTTGTGTTGGGGTGGTTCGATCTCGTAGAGTAAATGAATTCGAATTAAAATTCGACCCAATCTCTATTTAAAAATGAAGTATAAAATAATGTGGAACTGACCATTTTCTTGCTTGATGTATGGTGGTGGTTCCAGTAGATCTTATTTGGGTCCAATCTCATTAAGGCGGATTCAATTTGTCCGGTGGTCGGATAAGACCAGTCTATTGAAGCCTCGTCAGAGAAGATCAGGTCACCTAGATGGCATCAAATGCGAATTCAGTTCATCCAGATGTGGATGTGGATTTGGTTCATCTAAATTGTATTAGTGCATTGTTAAATCCATTGATCGTACATTGTTCCACTTCAAAAATCGACTCTGGGTTTGGTGGAGTTGGTCTGTGACTCGCCACTTTTTTTAGTTGATCTTCAATTGGGATGAATTGAAGTTGAAGATGGATTCCTCTTTTGTGGGTATTGATCCAAGAAGAAAGTCAAGAGAGATAATTTCATCATCAAATTTTTGGACTAATATGAGGCCAACCACGACAATTTTAGTGTCATTTTGAGTCGTTCGGCGATAGAGGTCTCCATCGATGGGATGATTATATCGCCGAGATGTAGAGAGGATGAGAAGATGAATTAACAAATTGTGAATGTTGAAGGTCATCTTGTTTGTATTTATAGTTAGGTGTGTGTATGGCATACGAAAATATAAGGTCAGAAGGTTAAGGGATACAAAAGAAATGAACAAAAATGGAAGCTAAAAACACATCTAAAATTAAAAGGAGATACAAACTGTGACACCGCGCCTAATTAAATATCGGGTGATCAGTCCTTTATTAAATTAAAATCAAAGTGAACGGTATGGTTCATTCTTAGCATCACTGTCGACAACAATTTTCCAATTTAATCACCCTACAAATAATTAAGCTAAGTGTCAAAACATTTTAAAATAATATCTCATTTATTAGATTCCATAATGACAACCTTTTAAATCATAACAATTTATGACCAACGCGAGCGATAAATAAAACAATCCATTAAAATGAAATGCCAAATAGAAATATTAACCCAAATAAATATCCACAAATGTAATTCACATGATAGAAGAATAAATCCCAAATGAGCACTGAATACTGAAAACATAAATATGTACAAAATCTCTAAAAGGTCTAAATTGAAACAGGAAATGGGCGACACGTGCCCTATCTAAGAAGAGACTAGATCAAAAGTTGAATCAAGGGAGAAATCGTCTACTGCAAAGACCTGCAACTCCCACATAAGTTGTAGCACATCCAATCCAAAGAGTCTATGCCTGACGCCCTTGTGGCTGGGCACCTGTGATATATATATATATATATATAAGAGAAGAAAGAAAATGACAGGAAACGGGTCAGAGTCCGAGTGTAAAAATATCTTTTAAAATGGTTTAGCAAGTATTTAAATGCTTGCAAGTTGATATGACATACATGTTAGTAAGCAACACTCTCTTAAGAATTCTCACCTCTCATCTAGTGTGCACGCCTATCGTATTACTAAAATATCATAAGTCGAACCTAAATTATCCTCCCATAAGTTCTAGTACCCGAGACTGTATGATTGCAATTTATTTAAGTTAACATATTCTTAAGAATTATTTAAGTCAATTATGTGTATCTCAGTACTGATGAGAAATCTCATGCACATACTAGAATTTGGAACACCTATTCAATATTTATCTACTTACACGCACAGTAGAACAATTTCAGGTATAGGTATATATCTCACACCATATATATATACAATAGAGCACCCCACATAAAATCTATAGTGTTGGAATACTCTTCTATCCAGTCCGTGTACCTCTGTTACAATAAGGGAAATACTAGTTCGGATCCACTCTCGAACCCTATTAACATAAACACACATATTGAAGGCGAATCATAGTACCGAGTCCTAAAAGGTCAGCACGTACCCCTCACGCCTCTTAGGATCATCTGAATATCATTCTCAGATATCTTGTATCAAGGATACTATCTTCTAAGGTACGAGTCAACATCCCCCATAAATGTCCAATCAAGATAAGACCGTCTCGACATGAAAACCCCCCTGATAGAAAGTAGCTCGGGTATGATTACACACAGATATATAATAATATATATACATATACACATGCACATGCACACTGTTATATATATATATATACTAATTTGGTTTTCCCACGACTAATAATAAATATCGTAACCACATGTGGACCATATCACCCAAGTCCTACGTATAATTAACCAGTTCATTTTATTCTCAATTGTCGCCCTTTTCGTAATTACTTCTCGTCCCTAGAAGTGTTATCTTACACTATATATAATTTTAGTAGGTGTACCCACACTATCATACTGGTCCTATTCCTTCCCGAGTCTCCTAATACCTCATTTAACGTATGCATGATCTCTATTTAATTTTATTCCCCCCTTATCCCACGGACACATCTCGTTAAAAAATCCCATATATCAAAACTTACTTAGACCCTACTGGTCCTCCCCATGACCAATTATCATCTATGATTAATATCCAAGGTTCCTACGCATTCTCCTTAAATTAATTCAAAAGGGAAAAATTATAAAATTTTCAGGAGGGGTTGATCGATCGATGAAGAGGGGTCGATCGGTCGATCAATTAATCGATCGACATTCTTGAGTCGATCGATCGACATTCTTGAGTCAATCGATTGATCGAACAGGTATTTCCCAAATTCTGCAAATATAACCGATGGGTTTCCTCCTTAAAACTCAACCAAATCGGCATTAATGAGTCCCAAACTCCCAACCAAACATAAGAATCATTATATAACTAATTATGAAGGATTTCTAACATAAAGTTCACATTAATACATCAAGAATCATCATCAAATAGGCTACTTTAAGGAATTACTTCTAACCCTAGTTTATCCAATTTTCTTCAAGAATTCATTTGATTCCCATATTTCTTCCTCTACTAACATTCCAATTTCGTGGTTAATACTTAACATATAACAAGATATCATCCTAATCTGATTTCTACTCCCAATCGAATTAAAATTTCCCAAATATCAAAATCCTCTACATAAAACACGATTTAATCTTCTCATACTCTAATATGGATGTAATATCACATTAAGGACAGCAAGATAGATACTTGCCTTGAAGATGAAAGTTTGAATTCCAGGTGTTGATGGGTATGGCTGCGTTCCCGCTTTTCCGATCTATGCGACAGTGGTGGAATCCGGCAAAAAGGTTATGAGTTGCGGGTTCTCCTCCTTGGAAGGTTTCCTTCTTCTAACTCCCTAACCCTCGAGGACTCTATTTTCAGCAGATATAAACCTATTATTTTCGTCCATAATTAAGCCTAAAAAAGGTTAATTTATAAAACGCCCTCTCGAGTTGTCGGTTAGGCCTAAAAACGTCTTGAAACCCAAACTAAACCCCCGGGTACACTTTTCTGACTATCTCGACCCTTCCGGACACGTTGGTGCACTCGAAATGACGATACAGGCGACTTATAATTTATTTACTCTATATTGCATTAATTTAGTCCCGTCATGACACAAGTGCGTCCCGACTTTAAATTCTATAATTGTCGTGTTATTCACTCGCGACAATTTTTAATAAAATCAATTCTATATATTACTTTTACTCATTAAGTAATTTCCACCAAATAATTACTAACTCTCGTCACGCTAGTAGATATTTATTTAATTTCTGGATTAATATTAATTAAATTTTATCCCAATTTAATTTAATAAAATTCCCATAATAAATAAATAGAAGCCATAAAATTACAGGGTATTACATACTTCCCCCCTAATAACAGAATTTCATCCCGAAATTCAGAAAATAAGGCATACCTGGTAAAAATGATATCTTCCAGAACTCAAAACCTTCTCCAACGTAAGGCTCTATCACTATAGCCCCCACTTTATAGCAAGCTTGATTAACACTCTCCACACCTTATCAGTTATAGAGTCACAACTCTATAACGGCACCTCACCTCGTGTTCCTACCAAAAAACATTCGAATAAAAATAGTTTATACATCATTGGCGTCGCATTATCTCAATCTTATTGGGTGGTCTCACCTCACTTCGTATCAACTCATGTGTTTATCTAAACACAAAACTCCCATCTTGGGAGAAACCATATGAACACCTAACTCCTCTTGCCCATTCTTCGAATATCGGTTCTTAGCGGCGTGACTCCTACAACACTCAAAAGTCCCTCAAAAACCGTTTGTGGTTATTCCACTATAGCTTCACTTACTAGCTATATCCGTTGTGAAAATTAAATGATCACAATGAGTCTAAAATTACCTTCATACAGGTCCACCGGTCGTTAATCACCTTGTGCCTACTCCTCGAGTTATAGGTGATTAGTTCATAACAATACTGTGTAGGACCAAGTACCTGTGCAATCCTTCTTTTCAAAGGAAGACTACTCACATTATCAAATATTGGAAATCATCCCAAGAAATATCAATCGTTTCCTTCTTGGTCAACTTGTTCCACATATTCTAAGGAACTCTTGACCTTACCTTTAGGTTGGAAACCCGTCAAATAAATTTACCAACTTGACTGCCCTCTTCCATTACTGGAACCGTTGGCTAGAAACAGAATTTCTGGCTAATCATCTAACTTCAACTGATTTCTATCAATGAGTGGTGCATGTGGATACTACTCATTATGTCCCGCTCAACACTGACTTCCACTTATAATGCCTCACATTAAGTAGTACTTGGTACTCCTCTTCTTCCCTCGGCGTATCCCAAAATTTTTTACTTGTGCACTTTCACCACGATGTGCACTTATGGACTCCTTATACCTTTTTGACATCACCTTTCTATTTACGCATAGGTCACTCTCAATATTCGATCGAGTAGAATGCCACTCCACATTCTCCATAATAGTAAGATTTTTGTCCTCAAGGATACCCCTTTTTAAATGGCGTCCCACAGCCTTTCAACCAAGTTTGGGCGGGCTACTCTGATCGCACATGTATATATGGATTTCCATTTTTCTCACACGACGCTTAATCCACTCCACCACTTCCATTTTGTTATACTAGTCCCACAAACACATATTTTGCGTATCTATTCCCACGTCTCTTTTTCCTGGGCGATTTGACATCAACTAACTAGGGTTCCCACACCCTTTAAACCGTGCCTACTGGTGTCAATGTCACATACGCTTCACACGTAATCCCTAATTCTTTACTGCCCCTGTATTCGCAACGTGGCTATACCACTTAGGCATTCTCAATCACCCCAAAATTTGAAATTTTAAATCCTCCTTAACATCGTTTTACCCTTCAACCTGCGGTGATAAAACAAAATTTTTGACTTCCTCACCACACTACTGGCTCCACTGGCCTTATATCATAATCTAACTTCCAACGTAAAGTTATAACTATATACTTTTATAATGATCGAGGTACCATACTTTTGGACGAATAGCCAAAATATCTCCCTACTTCCAACCTTACGCTAAGTTTCATGCCTGGGACGTCTCGCAAAGCAAAATCCAAACAAGGAACCCCCCCCCCCGATACACTACTACTTAGCATTGTCGATTATCAAAATCGGTTAGGCCCTCAATCTGTAACATGTACCCCTACATTCCCGTCTCTTGACATAAAAGTTACATATATTTCTGCAATTACATTTAAATGAGGAACTTTCCTCCCTCCAAGGCACTATCACTCAACATTTGTGTATACCACATTCCAGAAACATTGTACACTTACAATTGAAACCCTCAAAATCCTGTCCCCAAATACACAACTATGAGTCTTAACTCCCACATCTCTAAAGGAGTGATATAATAATGTGTTCTTCCTATTTCTAAGTCCTGAGCGTTAAACATAATAAGGAGCTAAATCTTCTCTCTCAAAAGTAAACCCAATATACTCTGGACCATCATAATAAAGTCCTTACACACACCAGAATCGAATATCTTGAGACCACAATACCCTTCGAAGTCTCTATAATATATACATAAATGCGATCTCGACCCTCTCATAGGTGAGGTTTTTACCAGAACCAAAATATCATGCACAGGCTCATATCCCGTCAAGAAAGGAGTCTTTGGTACGTCCTGCTCCCGAATTCTTAACTGATGGAATTTCGATGTCAAGTCCATCTTTGAGAAGAAAGCATTTCCTCTCAACTGGTCAAACGAGTTATCAATTCGGGGCAATGGATACTTATTCCATGTCGTGCATTTATTCAACTCTCGATAGTCCACACACAACCTCAATGAACCATCTCACCTTTTCACAATCAACATCGGAGTGCCCCAAGGCGTGGTGATCCAACGAATGGAGCCCTGACCTAATAGCTGCTCAATCTGATCCCTAACTCCCTCAGCTCAACTGGAGATATACCGTACAGTGCTTGGCCATTGGCCGAGTTCTCGACATCGAATTTACAACGAAATCTATTTCTCAACTAGGGACAATCCCGGTATATTCTAGATCACACCAAAAACTTATGGACCACGAGAATCGAATCAATGGAAATTACTACTTCCTTAGAGGTCTCCTCCTTTATGTAAAATAAATAGGTGGATGATCCTCCCTCGGGATGAGGCATCACTGCCAGAAATATCTCCTAACTCGGAATAGAGATATAATACTCTTACTGAAATAGTCTATTATAAGGAGGAGGTCAATCTATGCCAGTAATGGCATCATGCTCGTGCATAAAAAACACTAGTTCGTGTGCATGCAATAATATGGCTCCCATTCTCCAAATGTATTCCTTGGTATATAATGAAAGTCAACGACCCATTTTCCCGCAGTGAGTCTACACCTGTCATAGTACTCTCTGACGTGCCTAACAACTCTGTGGCCCATGTAAACTAGTGGCTATGAAGGAGCGTGATGCCCCAGTATTGAATAAAATGTTTCCGATAATACTAGGAATAAGAAACGTACCCTGAATGGCAGATGGTGGCTGCTGAATTGGTGTATGTTGGATGTTGTACACACAGTTGTACTGTATTTGCCCCTACTGCTGGGGTATATTACACTTATATGGGCAATCCCGCCTCTTATGACCTATCCTACCACAATTGAAGCATCTACCAGTAAACTATCTCATTTTATGACTCTGTTGATTTCGACCTTGTTGCCCAGTTTCACCTTTTCCTTAGCCTTATTAGCCTTGCTAAGCATCTTGATGAAAAACGATATCAAGTTGAGGATAGTCCCTCCACTTATGACCCGATTGTACACACTTATATCAGAGTCCTAAAAGGTCTCGTTGGTCGGGTCGGAGTTTCTCTCCAGGATGATCCAAACAAGTTCGACATTCATGGCCGTCCCTTCCATATTTGAAACACCTTTTTATGACTTCATTTTGACCCCGACTTTGTTGCCCCTGGCGCGTTTGGTTCTCCATGCAAATTTCGTTACCTTTGTGTCTTTTACAGTGTAAGGACAATTTGTCCATCTTTATGTATATGTTATGTCATACGCCGTTACAAGATTGATGGTTGAAAATATCACATCGTCATCAACGAAATCCGAAATCCGAAGATCAAAAGAAGAAGGAATTTGGAAACAGTCAGTCGGACCGGTCCGCCCCAAAATAAAAAGAACCGATCCGACTGCAGACCGATCCGCCTAGGACCGGACCGGACCGCCTTGCAAAATGAGTCCATAGAGCACCGAACCGATTGCGAACCGAATCGGCTTCAAATTAAAATAACCGGTCCGCCATCGGACCGATCCGCCTGAGGCCCGGACCGATCCGCCCTGGATAAACTCTGCCAGATCGTGTAGCAGATTTTTTAGGGTTTTGACTCCTTATTTAAACCACGATCAGTAGTTGGTTTCTATAAGACTTTCCCACATTTTTCAGAGCATATCAACCCTAAAGTCTTCACCTATTGAGTCCTACGATTCTAGGTTTTTAGATTCACACGTCTTCCATATCTATGTGAATCAAGTTTGGTAACCCAAGAACACCATTGCTGTTGTTCAACCCTTTGTGAAGTGGACCGCTCCTTCCTCTTCATTGCTACCCTACTGGAAAGGGAAAATTCTAGTCGCCGACATAGGAACCGACACCTGCGGGTATTTCTGTGTCACACACTTGTGGAGAAGCCATTTCTCTTCTTCATTGCAGCCCTACTGGAAAGGGATAATTCCAGCCGCGACTACAGAATCCGATACCTGAGGGTAATTCTTAGTCAACTTGTATTTTCATTGTAATCCGATTGTAAGCCGTTTTCTTACAAATTATAGAGAAAATAAAAGGTTTTGCCCGTGTGGGGGATTTTTCCTGAAATTGTTTGTTTTTCTCATGCATGCTATATTTTATTTGATAAATCATCTAGATGCATGTCTTAGGGTTTAACTAAAATTTGGGTTTAATTAAAATTGGTTTTTTATTTGAGAAGTCGCAATATTTCCACTGCAGCTGCACTTTCAAATTGGTATCAGAGCCTGTTGCACTAAGTTATTGTGTTTTGATCCTGATTTTGCAAAAATGGCTTTTGATGGTTTTGATGGTTTTGATGATCTTCGATGTCAAATTTTTGAAAAAATTAATTGGAAAATTCACATGAACTCTTGTTTTAAATCTTCTGTTGAAAACGAATCTGAGAGGTGTCCTTGTTGTGAGGGTGTTGGTCACACGTTACATGAGTGTACCACAAATTTAAAGAAGAAATTGAATAAACCGATTTCTCTTGTTTCTACCCTTAGTGATTGTGATTCGGAAGAAGAAGTTTTTTATGCTTCTAGGCGAGAGTTTCCCATCCATGTGATTAGTGATAGTGAAGGTGATGGGAGTGTGGATGAAAGTGAGGAGGAGAGTGTAGATAAGCATGACTTGCAAACTGCTTTCAATGAACTTTATGCTGAAACTTTGAAAACAAAGAAAGAAAACTTGAAATTAAAAGCTCAGTTGAAAGAGTGTGCCATAAAAAATAATGATTTTTTAGTTGAAGAACTTAGGGCTCATGTGAAAATCTTGAAAGAGAAGCTTGAGTACGTCGAGGGTGAGAGAGATAGTCTTAAAGGGTTGATGGAGACTATGAAAAAGGAGCTTTTAGAGTTTGAGGATTCTAAACGAGTACTTGAATCTAGGATAGGTGAACTTGAGGTGAAATTGAAAGATTCAAGTAAAGTGAAATTTGATTTGGAGTCTAGGTCTGAAAAACTTGATAAGATTTTAGGCACAGTCGAGATCAAAACTGATAGGGGTGGGATTGGTCTTGAAAAATATGTTGCACCCATTCCTACACATGTTAGAGAGACCCCTAGGATTGTTAAGAAAGAGACACCTAAGGTTGTTAGGAAAGAGCCTCCTAGGAACATCGTGAGAGAACCTCCTAGGATCATTAGGAGAGACCCGCCTAGGCAAATTCGGAGAGAGCAACCGAGAAATTTGAGGAGAGGGCCACCTTTAGGTAACACACACCGCCCGATTTACAGTTGCACACATTGCGGTAGGCAAGGTCATCTTAGGCGATTTTGTTACAAGCTTTTAAATGGACCCAGGAAGGTTAATGAAAGAATAAATTCGATTCCCAAATCCCCCACACTTCGTTACAAATCTATTTGGGTTAGAAAATCGGATTTAGAGGCTTATGGTTTATTTGTCCATGATTCCCATTTGCTTGCACGTAATTCACCCCATGTGAAATCTTTTGGTTAATTGTGATTGCATGTTTGTCATACACTAGTTGTGGTTTCATGATATATTTTTACTAGTGTGATGACTTGTACTTTTTGTATAAATTCTTATTTTTGAATTTTTTTTGAAAAATACAAAAAGATTTTATTTTGATAAAATTTTTGAAAAATCCAAAAAGATTTTTTCTTTTGTTTTGCACCTTTTGTGGATGAGCATTTAAGTTAGCCAAGTCACAACTTCATTCCATATCCCCATGTGACTGTTTGATAGAGATTTGAGAGGCTACATCATTTCATCCATGTGCTTTACATTGTATGGAGTCTTTGAGATGTAATTAGTGATATCTTCCTACATGTTTGACTCCTATATCCTTTAATGCACACATGCACGGCTATATTTGATTATTGCACTTGTCTATCACATATTGGCTTGAGTGTTTCTATCTCAATTATGTCTATACAATGTACAATATGCGATAAAACTTGATAAGATTGGATTGCATGTAAAAACCGTTTTGGTGAGACTGTGTGATAATTTGCATAACGGGGAGGGGCTGCAAAAGTTGATTCTTTATACTTTGCGCAAAAGCCACCGTTAAAAAGGACCTAAAAAATGGAGGTATTGTAATATCCAAGGTCCTAAGAGGTTAAAAGAGCCCGAAAAAAATTTAAAGGCAATAAAAAGCAATTCATGCCAAATATGGGCCATTTAGGTTTCACCATCAATTCTCCAAAGTTTGAGAATTTAGTATACCTCTATTATAATATAAATCTGAGGGAGTTTGGTTGGAGCATATAAACGGGTTTGCACTTCCTTGAAAGTCCTGAAAAAGCTGAAAAATATTTTGGACGTTATTGGTGTAGAAATCACTTTGAGATTTGATTTGTAGATTTGATATAGTCAATATCTTATATTTCCACTCTTTTACACCAAAGGAAGCATTTGATTTCATTTGTTAGGAATATCCAATATTCATCGTGCACATATGTCATGTTTGTATGCATTGATTTTCCTATCGAATTTTGATCACTCCAATTCATTTACGCTTTCACCGACTTGGTATTTTTATGTTCAACAATGGTGTGATTTATACCTTGTGTCATCCCGGTTTTGCTTGTTTATTTCATTTCTCTCATTTTGTCTATTTGGGACATCATAAAAAGGGGGAGAATGAATTATCTGATTAGAATGAATTATCTGATTATGGGGGGAGTTTTGAAATTTGAGGTTCATCATAAATCTGGTATATATGTATATATGCATATGTTTATTATCTCATTTCAAACTCGATACGTCACTTGGTATTTGCTTTATCTCATGTGTGTAGGTACATCCTTGATAATCCCATGATACACACCCTGATGAGAAAAGCGTGAAGATTCCTGAAGAATTGAAGAACAAACGATGCAGCCTTAGTCATATGTACCTCTTTCAGTTTTGGGTTCATGGAAGGGTAGATTTGTATAGGCATTGTTCATACTTGATAATTCGTATTTTTTTATGTTTGTTCCGGCATAGACATAGGGGGAGATTTGTAAGGACAATTTGTCCATCTTTATGTATATGTTATGTCATACGCCGTTACAAAATTGATGGTTGAAAAGATCACATCGTCATCAACGAAATCCGAAATTCGAAGATCAAAAGAAGAAGGAATCTGGAAACAGTCAGCCAGACCGGTCCGCCCCAAAATAAAAAGAACCGATCCGACTGCAGACCGATCCGCCCAGGACCGGACCGGACCGCCTTGCAAAATGAGTCCAGAGAGCACCGAACCGATTGCGAACTGAATCGGCTTCAAATTAAAAGAACCGATCCGCTATCGGACCGATCCGCCTGAGGCCCGGACCGATCCGCCCTGGATAAACTCTGCCATATCGTGTAGAAGATTTTTTAGGGTTTTGACTCCTTATTTAAACCACGATCAGTAGTTGGTTTCTATAAGACTTTCCCACGTTTTTCAGAGCATATCAACCATAAACTCTTCACCTATTGAGTCCTATGATTCTAGGTTTTTAGATTCACACATCTTCCATATCTATGTGAATCAAGTTTGGTAACCCAAGAACACCATTGCTGTTGTTCAACCCTTTGTTAAGTGGACCGCTCCTTCCTCTTCATTGCTACCCTACTGGAAAGGGAAAATTCCAGCCGCCGACATAGGAACCGACACCTGCGGGTATTTATGTGTCACACACTTGTGGAGAAGCCGTTTCTCTTCTTCATTGCAGCCCTACTGGAAAGGGATAATTCCAGCCGCGACTACAGAATCCGATACCTGAGGGTAATTCTTAGTCAACTTGTATTTTCATTGTAATCCGATTGTAAGCCGTTTTCTTACAAATTATAGTGAAAATAAAAGGTTTTGCCCCTTTGGGGGATTTTTCCTGAAATTGTTTGTTTTTCTTATGCATGCTATATTTTATTTGATAAATCATCTAGATGCATGTCTTAGGGTTTAACTAAAATTTGGGTTTAATTAAAATTGGTTTTTTATTTGAGAAGTCGCAATATTTCCGCTGCAGCTGCACTTTCATACAGTCTTAAGGAGCTTATTGTTGCAATTTTTGTGTCTTCCCACAATTATTACTCTAGTCATGTTAGATTGGCTATTCTCTCTTGATATTTTGCCTCCTATAAGCTGCATACTGCGATCTTGGTACTGTAAGACTGTAGTGGTAACTTCCTGTGCCACAATAGAGTGCGCTTTTGCTCAAACAAATAAATTATTTAATTAAACTCAGTTTTTCAATCAAATCCTAAAACATGCATCTAGGTGTGATTGAAGACAATATGATCATGCAAGAACATTTAATCACAAACAAACACACAAATGAGGAAAAATCCCCCAAAGGGGCAAAACCTTTTTTATTTTAACTATAATTTATAAAGAACGGTTTAAATGGATTATAGAGAAAACATGAGTGACATACGAAATACCCTCAGGTGTCAGTTCCAATGTCTTCGGTTGGAATCTCCCGCAAGAACTCCAGATGGGCAACAATGGAAAAGAGTCGGCTTCTCCACAAGTTACTCCAGATGAGTAAAAATGATCCTTTGAAGGTTTAAAGATTCACACACATATATGGGAATGGTTTTTTGAATCAAAAAGGCATGAAACCTTAGAAACTTGAAGTTTATTTTCTGGGTTGTAAATCGCAGAAACGTTTACGAAAAAGACTTGGAAAAATGTGCGGAAGGTGTACAGATATTTATACGAAAATCAAGGTGGCACAATCACTCGAACGAGACCACATGTCACTCGAACGACATCCCGCGACATCCTCATGTCGTTTGAATGACAGAGCGATGTCGTTTGAACGAGCTCGATGACCAAGAAAAGTCTGCTTCTACATTTAGAAAAATTTCTGCTTTTGTGTCAAAAATAAATCAGACTTCGAGAGATATTTTTTAAAACACTCCTAAATATTTATGCAAATATTAACACTCCAATAAGACATTTTACCAATAACGCATCGTGGAGTAGTGGGAACGGTTGAGCAACACGTCGCATGTAGCATGATGCACGTGTGAAGATGGTGGATGCATGGATTCGAATCAAGGCCGTCGTGGATGATCATTTTGACGTGCCGAATGTGGCGGTATCAGACATACATACTGTGATCAAGGACAAATAGAAAATTCCTAGATTCTACCCCGGACATTTAAAAAATTATGTCCTTACAAATATCCCCCTATGTCTATGCCGGTACATACATAAAAAATTCCGAATTATTCTATCTCCTTAAAATAAATGACATATAAGATAATATCCCCATTAAACCCTCAAACTGAGAATACCAACTGACATTTCTTCAACCAAACTTCATAACTTCAGCTTTTCTCATCAGGGTGTGCAATCCAATAATCATCAATTTTGTACCTACACACATGAGATAAAGCAGATACCCGTGACACGCAACAGTTTGAAATATAATGATATGCAAAAATCGAATCAAAGAAACTTAATCAAATCAATGATAAATCAACAAAACAACTCTCCCCCATAATTCATTCTCCCCATTTTTATGATGTCCCCAAATAGACAGATATGAGAAGCACAAATAAATTAAAATGGAGAGTGTCACAAGGTAATAAACTTTCTATTTTTGAATTTTTTAAAATTTTTCACATAAAATATACAACAAAGAATCACACCATGAAAGAACACAAAAACAACCAAGTCAATGATAGCGAAAATATATGGTTGTGAGTAAATCCGATAGGAAAATCAATGCATACAAACATAACATATGTGCACGATGACTATCGGATATTTCTAACGAATGAACTCAACATCTTCCTTAGGTGTAAAAAGATGGAATTATAAGAAATTGACTCAATCAAATAAGCAAATCAAAGCTCAAAGTGATTTCCACACCAATAACGTCCAAAACTATTTAATGCTTTTTCAGGACTTTCAAGGAAGTGCAACCCGTTTAAATTATCCAACCAAACTCCCTTAGATTTATATTTTTTTTAGAGGTGCTCTAAATTCTCAAACATTGGATAATGGATGGTGAAACCTAATGGCCCATACTTGGCATGTGTTGCTTTTTATTGCCTTTAAAAGTTTTTTGGGCCTTTTTAACCTCTTAGGACCCCGGATAATTTAAATTCCTCAATTTTTTAGGTCCAATTTAAACGGCGTCTTAATCGCAAAGGATAGATGAGTACCTTTCGTGGCCCTTCACCGTTGATAAAATACCCCACAATCTCACCAACTGGTTTTTACCTGCATTTCAATCTTGTCAAGTTTTATTGCATATGGTTCGTTGTATAGACAGAATTGAGATGGAAACACTAAAGCCAATATGTGATAGATAAGTATAATAATCAAATAAAGTCGTGCATGTGTGAAATAAAGGAGATAAGGAGCCAAACATGTAGAAAGATATCACTAATCACATCTCAAAGACTCTAAACAATGTAAAGCACATGGATGCAATGATGTAGCGTCTCAAATCACTATCAAACAGTCATGTGAAAAATGGAAATGGAAGTTGTGACTCGGCTATCTTAAATGCTCATCCATAAAAGGTGCAAACAAAATACAAAAATCTTTTTCTGCTTTTCTAAAAAAAATTATAAAAAGAAAATATTTTTGGATTTTCCAAAAAAATATACAAAGAAAAAGTAATAATAATACAAATGATACAAGCTAGAAATAGGAATCATATGATATAAACATGATAATGCATCCTATTCTAGACACGAACCATCCCCTCAGTCAACTGTGAAAATCCCTAAAGACTTCCTAAGACTCTCGAATCTAAGGGCATCTAAAGGTTTTGTGAAAATATCGGCTAACTGAAGGTCGGTGGGTACAAAACTCAGGGATACGACTTTCTCCTCAACCAACTGATGTATAAAGTGCTCGCGTATTCTGATGCGCTTTGTGCATGAATGTTGGACCCGATTACGAGATATGTGTATCGCGATCGTGTTATCACAGGATATTGTCATGGTGTCCTATGAAATCCCATAATCCTCAAACATTTGCTTCATCCACAAGAGTTGCGTGCAACAACTCCCGGCGATGATGTACTCAGCCTCCGCAGTGGACAAAGAGATGGAGTTTTACTTCTTGCTCATTCAGGAGACAAGAGCATAACCAAAGTAGAAACACCCACCAGAAGTTCTCCTACAACCACCTACATTCCCATCCCAATCGACATCCTAATAGGCAGACAAACGATCATCACTATCAAAGGAATACCAAATACTGTAGGAGGTAGTCCCACTCACGTATTTAATAATACGTTTTAGAGCGAGTAAGTGTGACTCTTTTGGGGATGCCTGATATCGCGCACAGACTCCAACACTAAAGGCTATGTCGGGGCGACTGGATGTCAAGTAGAGAAGACTACATAACATACTCCGATACAAGGTTTTCTCTACGTCCTTACCTGAAGTGTCCTTACTAAGCTTGATAGAATTACTCATAGGTCTACGTGCATGCTTAGCGGAGTCTAAACCAATTTTTTTCACTAGGTCTCTAGCATACTTAGATTGGGAGATGAACATCCCATCCTTTAGCTGACGAACTTGGAGACCAAGGAAGAAAGTAAGCTCACCTACCATGCTCATCTCAAACTCACTTTTCATCTCCTCCTCAAAGTGGTGAGTATGTTGGGAGTTCGTGGATCCAAAGACTATATCGTCCACATAGACCTGGGAAACCAAAATAGCATTGTCATCTCTCCTAATGAACAACGTCATATCAACTCCCCTCTCTTGAAGCCACGGGCTAAGAGATAGGAAGTAAGCCTCTCGTACCAAGCACGGGGTACTTGCTTCAAACCATACAAGGCTTTCCTCATATAGTAGACGTGCTCCGGGTTCTTAGGGTCTTCAAACCCTTTTGGTTGTTTCACGTGAACCTCATCTTGTAGAATGATATTTAGAAAGGCACTCTCGATATCCATCTGATATAACTTGAAGCACACATGGCATGCGATGGCGAGTAGTAAGCGGACGGACTCAAGCCTCACAATAGGAGCAAATATCTCCCCAAAGTATACACCATCTATTTGTGTGTAGCCTTGAGCGACTAACCTAGCTTTGTTTCTGATTATGGTACCATTTTTATCTATTTTATTCTTAAAAATCCACCTGGTACATATCACATTTGTCTCACTAGGTCGGGGGACAAGTTCCCAGACATTGTTCTTTTTAAACTGAAGCAACTCATCATGCATAAAAGATATCCAGTGTTCATTCTTGAGCGCTTATTTGTGATTCTTGGGCTCGACTTTAGATGTGTAGCAGACATGGCTAACAACATTCTCTAGATGAGCACGAGTCTTGACCCCTAAAGTGTGATCGCCAATAATGGCAGAAGGATCATGACTCTTACGAACCTAAGGAGGTACATCCCCTAGAACAGGAGTAGGGTCCACCTTGGATGTGGGAGACATAGTGTGATCATCAAAAAGGAGTGTGTCATCCTCACACAAATGGGTGGATTCAACAGACGTCGAAGGTTTATCATTTTACACAGTAACGTTTATTGACTCCATCACTTTATAACTCTTCAGGTTAAAAACTCGATACGCTCTACTATTTGATGAATATCCTAGCAATATTCCCTTGTCACTTCAGAAGTCAAACTTTCCTAATTGCTCTGTATCCCGTAAGATGTACCATTTACTCCCAAAGACATGGAAATATGCAAGGTTGGGCTTCTTTCCAGTCCATAATTCATAGGGCATTTTACGTGTGTGTGGACGAAGGTAAACCCTATTTAACGTATGGCATGCAGTAGGCACTGCCTCTGCCCAAAATTTCCTAGTAACTTTACGACCTAGAAGCATAGATCTAGCCATTTCTTGAATCATCATGTTCTTTCTCTCAACAATCCCATTTTACTGAGGAGTCTTCACAGTAGAAAACTCATGTTTGATTCCTAGTCTATCACAATAAAGATTTACTTTTTGCTGCATAAATTCAGTGTCGTTGTCACTATGCATTATGTTGATAGTGACACCATGTTGGTTTTGTAGGACACGGCACTTGGTCATCAGAAACTCAATAGCATTGGATTTCTCTCTCAAAAAACCTACAATCGAATATCGAGAAAAATCATCTACCATCACAACGATGTACCTCTTACCACCCAGACTCTCTGTACGAGTAGGACCCATAAGATCCATGTGTATCAACTCAAGTACTCGTGAAGTGATAATGGAATTCGGCTTCCTGTGGGGGCTACGGATTTTCTTTCCCAACTGACAGGGTCCACAAACCGTGGAAGTTGGCTTTCCAAGTGCTGGTAAGCCACGTACTAGATCGTTTTTAGCTAATCGCGTTAAATCTCTAAATTTCACGTGACCTAGATGTTAGTGCCATAGATCCATAGGAGTGATCATGGCGCTATTGCAGACAAGTGAGGACTTGGGCACAGTCCCATAGAAATTATACTCTGTCGACACCCCTTGCACTAAAAGTTTACCAACTTGATTATAGACATTACACGCATGCCGGTCAAACTTTACGACAAAGTCAGCGTCGCACAGCTGGCTAATGCTGAGAAGGTTTGCTTTCAAACCTTTGATGTAAAAAATATTCTCTAGCTTAGGAAATTCTGGTAACTCTACTGTACCTCGTCCTACGATGCTAGACTTGCTCCCGTCTCTAAAGGTGACTCTACCCTCCTTATAATCCTCTAGGTAGGTAAAAAATGAGACATCACCGGTCATATGTCTGGAGCAGCCACTATCGAAATACCACTGTGAGGTATTATGTTCTTTGAGAGCGGCATGAACAACAAGGGCCTTTTCGTCTTTCTTAGGTATCCAATAAGTGGTAACCTTTTGATTACCCTTGTTGTTGTTGGTTTTAGCCGGGATGGGGGAAGTATTCACTGATGACAAAGACATCCGTCGAAATTCCTCCATCAAACTATGTGGTGTGGCGGCTAAAAACTCAGCACGCTCTCTTAGATTGGTAAAATCATCAGTACAATGTGGTGGAGCATATGTACGTGAAGTTCGACCCAAACTATAGCAATACTCTCTCAGGTGGACTTTTCTTTTGCAGTACATACAAAAGAACACAGTCTTAGGCGGACCTTGGTTTACTTTTCATGGTCGAACTCTCCTTCATGGTTTTTGACGATGGACATATGGAGTTGTACTAAACTCAGGAACTGGTCCAGGTGCTATTTGGGACGTGGAGGCACCATCAAAACCTATTACCTTCCTATCACCAAAACCTAAAGTGGGATCGAGGAGCACATTTCCCATCTTTCCAGATCTATCCTCGATTTGAACCTTGACTTCCCGTGCTCTCTCAATATCATGAGAAAGATGGGCTATAAGAGCTTCAAGTTTCTTCCGAGTCTCTAGGGAGGAATGGAGCTCACTCGTAAGACTAGTCACTTGATTAGTCAAGTCCCCTTTCTCTTTCTCAAAACACCTCTCTCACTTTCCAAACAGTCTCTCTCTTTCTCTAAACTACCTTTCTCTCTCAACATAGGCAGACTCTCTCTCTCAAGGTAGTGCAGGTAGAGGACTCTCTCTCTCTCTCTCTCTTCTTCTAAATCTTCCTCTAAAGCGTTGATCCTAAGAACTAATACTTTGTTATTCTTTTTGGTTTTAAATGACTCAGTATATAACTCAGCGTAGGCACGTTGAAGATTACTCTCGCTCTCACTTGCAGTATCCTCCCCCTCACTCACTTCGTTCTCACTGTCAAGGTGTCCCTGTGAAGTAGCATCCTCATCGTTGTGAGGAGCACTAGAGGTACTCACATGACTATCCATGAATGTGGTGAAGTTACACTCATGCGATGACTCGTATCCAGAGTCCACCGACTCGACCTCACTGTCGTCACTAAGGGTAGCATTAAGGATAGCTTTTCCCTTTTCTTTGGCAAGTCTGTTCAGCCTAGGTGCACACTCAAAAGCTCTATAACCCTCACTATCACACTCATAACATCTCTCAACGTCTTTCTTAGGAGGGAGTTTAAAATCTTTTACATTTTTCTTTTCAAACTTATTTTTCTCAAATTCTTTTTATCTTTGAAATTTCCATTTTTCTTGAATTTGAGAATTTTCTTGAATTTTTTTGCAAACAGGGCCAAATCATCTAAATCAACGTCACACTAGGAATCAGAAATTTATATCTCCCTTTTCTAGATGACTCTACCCTCTTTGTTGTCGACCCCTCACTCTTCCTATCTTGGGCATTAAGTGCAATTCCCTTATCTTTAGCCTTGACATATTTAGAAAACATATCAATTTCATACGTTTGTAAGTCTCCTACTAATTCCTCTAATTTAAGCGTGTTTAAATTACCCATAGAATTTAGCACAGTGACTTTAGGGATAAAACTCTTAGGTAGTGTTCTTAGAATCTTTTTAACAACTCTAGCATTAGGAATGTGTTCACCAAGATTAAATCTAGTATTTACAATATCAGATAATCTAGCATAAAATTCATCAAAACATTTAGATTCAAACATGATGATAGTTTCAAATTGAGTTGTTAAGTTTTGCAATTTTGATTCTTTCACAGCATTAGTTCCTTTATGGGTAAGTTGTAAAACATCTCATGCCTCTTTTGATGTGTTACACGTCATTATCCGCTGGAACTCGTCAGGAGTGAAAGATCCAGATATAGCACTAAGACCCTTAGAGTTAAAAGCTGACCATTTAAATTCTTTTTCAGTATATGCAGTCATAGATTTTAAATTTGTCATATTGTCAATAGTGATGGAGGAAGGTGTCCACCCTCGTTCAACCAAAACCCAAACTCTTTCATCTATGGCTTTTAGAGCAGATTTCATTCGAGATTTTCAGTAAGCATAATTTGTCCCGTTAAAAACTGGCATTTTATTATAGAATTTCTCCATTTTGAACAAGCCCCTTTTTTTTTTAAATCAATTTTTCAGAAAATTGATATCTTTAGAAAAAATTTGCAAAAAATTACACGGTATAATTATGTAAGTGGCTCTGATACCAATTTGAGAGTGTGGTTTTGTTCAAACAAAGAAATTATTTAATTAAACTCAGTTTTTCAATTAAATCCTAAAACATGCATCTAGGTGTGATTGAAGACAATATGATCATGCAAGAACATTTAATCACAAACAAACACACAAATGAGGAAAAATCCCCCAAAGGGGCAAAACCATTTTTTATTTTCACTATAATTTGTAAAGAACGGTTTACACGGATTATACTGAAAACATGGGTGACATACGAAATACCCTCAGGTGTCGGTTTCGATGTCGTCAGCTGGAATATCCAGCAAGAACTCCAGATGGGCAGCAACGAAAAAGATTCAGCTTCTCCACAAGTTACTCCATATGAGTAAAAATGATCCTTTGAAGGTTTAAAGATTCACACACATATATGGGAATGGTTTTGTGAATCAAAAAGGCATGTAACGTTAAAAACATGAAGTCGATTGTTTGGGCTGTAAATCGCAGAAACGTGTATGAAAAAGACTTGGAAAAACGTGCAGAAGGTGTACAGATATTTATACAAAAATCGAAGCGGTGTCGTCGCTCGAACGACATAGACATGTCGCTCGAATGAGACCACGTGTCACTCGAACGAGATCGCGCAACATCCTCATGTCATTTGAACGACAGAGCGATGTCGTTTGAATGAGCTCGACGGCCAAGAAAAATCTGGTTCTACACTTAGAAAAAATTCTGCTTTTGTGTGAAAAATAAATCAGACTTCGAAAAATATTTTTTAAAACATTCCCAAATATTTATGCAAATATTAACAACTCCAATAAACCATTTTACCAATAACGTATCGTGGAGTAGTGGGAATGGATGACCAGCACGTTGCATGTAGCATGATGCACGTGTGAAGATGGTGGATGCATGGATTCGGATCAAGGTCGTCGTGGATGATCGTGTTGACATACCGAATGTAGCGGTATCAGACATATATAATCTGATCTAGGACAAATACAAAATTTCTAGATTCTACCCCGGACATTTATAAAATTATGTCCTTACATACCTGTTAATTCGGCATTTAATACCCTCTCCAGAGACACCTGAGGTGTGAGCTGACCTTGCTAATTGAATCCCCCAATGGCACTAGCTTGTTCTTCTTGACGAGCCATCTGAAAGTTGAAATAATCTGGATGAGTTCAACATTCACATAAACTAATCGCAGAAGTACGAATTTCCAATGCATAAAGATGAATACAACATTCCTAATATTAGGGTTCTAAATCAAAGGACACTAAGCTGAAGAATAATGAACTGTACAGATCCTAAAGGACACTAGAACCTGGTTCTGATACCACCTGTAACACCCCGCCTAATTAAATACCGAGTGATCAGTCCTTTATTAAATTTTGAACGGTGTGGTTCATTCTTAGCATCACTGTCGTCAACAATTTTCCATTTTAATCACCCTATAAATAATTAAGCTAAGTGTCAAAACATTTTAAAATAGTATTTCATTTATTAGATTCCATAATGAAAAACTTTTAAATCATAACAATTTATGACTAACGCGAGAGATAAATAAAACAATCCATTTAAATGAAATGCCAACTAGAAATCTCAACCCCAACAAATATCCACAAATGTAATCCACATGACATAAGAATAAATCCCAAATGAGCACTGAATACTGGAAACATAAATAAATACAAAATCTCTAATAGGTCTAAATTAAAACAGGAAATGGGCGACACATGCCCTATCTAAGAAGAGACTAGATCAGAAGCTGAATCAAGGGAGAAATCTTCTACTTCAAAAACATGCAACTCCCACATAAGCTGCAGCACGTCCAATCCAAAGACTCTATTCCTGACGCCCCTGTGGCTGGGCACCTGTATATATATATACACACACACACAAGAGAAGAAAGAAAATGATAAGAAACGGGTCAGAGCCCGAGTATAAAAATAGCTTTTAAAATGGTTTAGCAAGTATTTAAAATGCTTACTAGTTGATATAACGTACATGTGAGTACGCAACACTTTCTTGAGAATTATCACCTCTCATCTAGTGTGCACGCCTATCGTACTACTAAAATATCATAAGTCTAACCCAAATTCTCCTCCCATAAGTTCTAGTACGCGAGACCGTATGATTGCAATTTATTTAAGTTAACTTATTCTTAAGAATTATTTAAGACAATTATGTGTATCTCAGTACTAATGAGAAATCTCATGCACATACTAGAATTTGGAACACCTATTCAATACTTATCTACTTACATGCACAGTAGAACAATTTCAGGTATAGGTATATATCTCACACCATATATATATACAATACAGCACCCCACATAAAATCTATGGTGTTGTCATACTCTGCTATCCAGTTCATGTACCTCTGTTATAATAAGGGAAATACTAGTTCGGATCCACTCTCGAACCGTATTAACATAAACACACATATTGGAGCCCAAGCATAGTTCCCAGTCCTAAAAGGTCAGCACATACCCCTCACGTCTTTTAGGACCATCAAACTATCATTCTCAAATAGCATGTATCAAGGATACTATCTTCTAGGGTACGAGTCAATATCCCCCATAAATGTCTAATCTTGATAAGACTGTCCTGGCGCACAAACCCCTGTGATAACAAGTAGCTCGGGTATGATTATACACATATATATAATAATATATATACATATACACATGCACATGCACATTGTTATATATATATATATATATATATATACCTTCACACATATTAATTTGGTTTTCCCATGACCTATAATAAATATTGTAACCATACGTGTCCCATATCACCATCAGATTAAATCACAACAGGAACACGATCCAACTATAACGTGAATTGAAACCACATGACACATTATTGAATTTAAAAACCATGAAATATAAAAATATATATTATTATTTTCAAAATTAAAAATAAAGAATATAACTTTTTTAATAACATTAGCCTGTCCCAACCTAAATTCTTATAACTGATTTTTAAAAAAAACAAAATAAATCCAATGATTCACTAAATAACCCTATACAATGCACCAGTTGAACAAAACTATGACAAAAAACAATCAACGTCTTGGCAATAAATTGAATAAGAACATTAAAACCAACTTCGAGGATATATAAAGGTGGTACTCTTGTCTAACAGTACTCATCAATGTCATGGGTCACTAAGATGCTCCCACATGGAGATGTCTTGATCACATAACGTGACTATCCCATACTCCCTTTAGTAGAAGACAATGATTTTATCAACAACATGGTATTAGTGTAATTTGTGTTGGGGTGGTTCGATCTCGTAGAGTAAATGAATTCGAATTAGAATTCGACCCAATCTCTATTTAGCTATGAAGTATAAAATAATGTGGAACTGACCATTTTCTTGCTTGATGTATGGTGGTGGTTCGAGTAGATCTGATTTGGGTACCATCTCATTAAGGCGAATTCAATTTATCTGGTGGTCGGATAAGACCAGTCTATTGAAGCCTCGTGAGAGAAGATCAGGTCACCTAGATGGCATCAAAGGCGGATTCAGTTCATCCAGATGTGGACGTTGATTTGGTTCATCTGAATGTGGACTAGTGCATTGTTAAATCCATTTATCGTACATTGTTCCACTTCAAAGATCGGTTATGGGTTTGGTGGAGTTCGTCTGTGGATCTCCACTTTTTTTAGTTGATCTTTAATTGGGATGAATTGAAGTTGAAGATGGATTCCTCTTTTGTGGGTATTGATCCAAGAATAAAGTCAAGAGAGATGATTTCATCATCAAATTTTCGGACTAATATGAAGCCGACCACGATAATTTCGATGTCATTTTGAGTTGTTCGACGATAAGGTCTCCACCGATGGGATGACTATATGACCGAGATGGAGAGAGGATGAGAAGATGAATTAACAAATTGTGAATGCTGAAGGTCATCTTGTTTGTATTTATAGTTGGGTGTGTGTATGGCATATGAAAAGATAAGATTAGAAGGTTAAGGGATACAAAATAAATGAACAAAAAGGGAATCTAAAAAGACATCTAAAATTAAAAGGAGATACAAACTATGACACTATGCCTAATTAAATACCGGTTTATCAGTCCTTTACTAAATTAAAATCAAGGTTAACGGTGTGGTTCGTTCTTAGCATCACTGTCAACAACAATTTTCCCTTTTAATCACCATATAAATAACTAAGCTAAGTGTCAAAACATTTTAAAATAATATTTCATTTATTAGATTCAATAATGACAACCTTTTAAATCATAACAATTTATGACTACCGCGAGAGATAAATAAAACAATACATTTAAATGAAATGCCAACTAGAAATCTCAACGCAAATAAATATGCACAAATGTAATCCACATGACAGAAGAATAAATCCCAAATGAGCAATGAATACTGGAAACATAAATAAATACGAAATCTCTAATATGTCTAAATTGAAACAGGAAATGGGCGACACATGCCCTATCTAAGAAGAGACTAGATCAGAAGCTGAATCAAGGGAGAAATCATCTACTACAAAGACCTGCAACTCCCACATAAGCTGCAGCACATCCAATCTAAAGAGTCTATGCCTGATGTCCCTCTGGTTGGGCACCTGTAATATATATATATACATATATATACAAGAGAAGAAAGAAAATGACAGGAAATGGTTCAGAGCCCAAGTGTAAAAATATCTTTTAAAATGGTTTAGCAAGTATTTAAAATGCTTACTAGTTGATATGACATACATGTTAGTACGCAACACTCCCTTGAGAATTCTCACCTCTCATCTAGTGTGCACGCCTATCGTACTACTAAAATATCATAAGTCTAACCCAAATTCTTGACCTAAGGACAGCTACCCCTTACCCCGAATTGATCAGATGGTAGACACCATGACAGGGCATGAACTTATGAGCTTTATGGATGCGTATTCAGGCTATAATCAGATCTTTATGGATGCTGAAGACTCGGAGAAGATAGCATTCATCACAGATAAGGGGACCTATTGTTATAAGGTCATGCCCTTTGGCTTGAAAAATACAGGGGCCATGTATCAATGTCTTGTAAATAAGATGTTTGAAGATCAAATTAGTAAGGCCATGAAGTTATATATAGATGATATGTTGACTAAGAGCTTGAAGGCCTACACTCATGTAGAAGACATGGAGAGAACTTTTGACACAATGGACTCATACAGGATGAAACTCAATCCTGCCAAGTGTGTCTTCGGAGTAGGAGTCAGAAAATTCCTCAAATTCATCATTAACCATAGGGGAATAGAGTCCAACCCCAAAAAGATTAAGGCTTTGCTTGATATGAAGACACCGAGAAATATAAAAGACGTTCAGAGGCACACCGGAAGAGTTGCAGCACTCAACAGGTTTGTTTCGAGAGCTACGGACAAGTGTCTTCCATTTTTCAAGGAGCTTAGAAAGGCCTTCGAATGGGACGAAGAGTGTGACAAAGCCTTCAAACAGCTCAAGTCCTACCTCGGGTCCCCTGTGCTCTTATCTCGACCCATTCTGGGGGAGACGTTGTATGTTTATCTAGCAGTCTCAGAGTCAGCTATAAGTGCAGCTATAGTATAGGAAGGTGTTGGGGTACAATGGCTTGTATACTTCAATAGTAAGGCCCTTCAAGGGCCTGAACAGAACTATCCTCGGATGGAGATGTTAGCCTACGCTTTGGTACACGCTTCTAGGAAGATGAAAACTATTTCCAAGCCCACTATATGGTCATCCTCACTGACTCCCCACTAAGACAAGTCCTCCACAAGCCTGAGAAGTCAGGCAGACTGATGACCTTGGCCATCGAGTTGGGAGAGTATGACCTTATTTATCAACCCAGAGTGGCCATTAAAGGGCAAGCACTCGCGGAATTTATTGTTGAGTTCACATGGGAAGAGGCTGATGTTGAGAATAATCTAGAGACTACAGAGGAATCAAACAGTAACATCTTCTAAAACTCGGAAGTGGCTGTGTCTAGCAGAGCCAGAAATGAAATAGCTGAGAATGAAGGAAGACAAGTACCTCTTCAAGCAAGGAACCCTATCAGAGGGGAACTTCTCTTCGAATGAAGATATTTGGAACCTCTTTGTCGATGGGTCTTCTTACGAAAGTGGAAGCGGTGCAGGGCTGATACTGTCAGCTCTGGATGGTACCAATATTGAATATGCATTAAGGCTCAACATCAAAGCATTAAACAACAAGTCCGAATATGATTCCATGATAGTAGGCCTCTCCTTGGCAAAGACCCTTAGGGTTGGTCGACTCCTACTTCACAGTGACTCGAGATTAGTTGTCAAACAAGTGTTTGGAGTTTATGAGACTAAGGATGAAAGGATGGACAGATACTTGAAGAGCGTAAGAATGATTCTTGAAGGCTTTAAAGAGGTGAATATGAAGAGGGTCCCTTGATAAAATAACAGTCATGCAGATGCATTAGCAAGGCTGGCTTCAGCAATAAGGACGGGCATCAGAAGGATAGTACCAGTTTAGATCCTGCTCAAACCGACCATTGAGGAAGAAGAGGTTTTCATCTCTTGCCTCAACATAAACCTGGGAGACTCATGGATGGACCCCCTTATCAAATATATCAGAGAGGGAGAGCTGTCGAAATTGAAGCTAGAGAGGAGGAAATTGAGGTACAGAGTCGTGAAGTTCTCAATAATAGGAGATGTCCTATATAAAAAAGGATTTCTATTGCCTCTTCTCCGATGTGTTCATCCCATAGAGGTCCCCCATGTCCTACAGGATATATATGAGGGTTCTTTCTCCAGTCACATAGGAAAAAGACTTTGGCCAAGAGAATAATTACGCAGGGATACTCGTGGCCAACCTTGGCTAAAGACGCTGCAGCCTATGTGAAGAGGTGTGAAAAGTGCCAGAGATTTTCCACTATCCCTCATCAACCTCATCAACCTATTACATCGATCATCTCCCCTTGGACATTTGTGGTATGGGGGATTGACTTGGTGGGACCATTTCCAAGGGCAGCGAATAATTATCGATTTTTGATAGTAGCAATTGATTACTTCTCCAAGTGGGTAGAGGCTAGGCCGATGATCACGATTACAGAGCAGAAGACCTTCGAGTTTATCTAGAAGAGCATCATATGCAAACACGGCCTTCCAAACACCCTCATCTCAGACAACGGAACCCACTTCAAGAATTCTTCATTGGAGAAATATTATGAGAGAGTTGGGATCAAGCAATTTTTCTCTTCTCTTGGACGACCTCAGGCAAACGATCAGACGGAAGTCACGAACAGAACAATCCTCAACGGGATTAAGAATAGGCTGGAAGAAGCTAAATGGAGATGGACTAAATAGGTTTATGTAGTGTTATGGGCCTACTAAATAACGGCTAGGACACCACCTGGGGAGACCCTATTTATGTTAGCATATGGCTCAGAAGCTATCATACCTATAGAAGTTGGACTCCCCACTCACAGAATTCAGGCCTATGACCCTGAGAAGAATGAAGATGAGAGAAGACTTGACCTAGATTTGATTGAGGAAAGAAGGGAAGATGTTGAGATCATATAGGTAGCCTACCAGCAGAGAACAACAAAGTTCTATAATCAAAGGGTGAAATCAAAGCCTGTAGCTGTAGGAGACCTAGTGCTGAAGAAGATATTGCAGAAGACAAACAAACTTCACTCGAATTGGCATGGCCCTTGCAAAGTTATCGAGGAGGTTTTACCCGGTACCTACCGGCTACAAAATCTCGAAGGGGAACCTTTCTCCAATCTATGGAATGTTGATCATCTGAAGAAGTATTATATATTATGTAGCAATTATTTCTATGTAAATGTATCATTTTATGAAGAGAGTATTAATGAGAATTACAGTTCCTGAGTCAATTCTTTGTTCATTATACTTTAATAGTGATTTTTTTAAAAAATAACATCTTAGTTAGATGACCTCGGACCTTAAAACATCATAATTTGGTGACAAGGTCTGAGGTGAAACATCATATTTGAATGACCTCAGATCTTAAACATCATTAATTTGGTGAAATCTTTGGGGGTAACATCTTAGTTCGATGACCTCAGACCTTAAAACATCATAATTTGGTGACAAGGTCTGAGGTGAAACATCATATTTTGATGACCTCAGACCTTAAACATCATTAATTTGGTGAAATCTTTGGGGGTAACATCTTAGTTTGATGACCTCGGACCTTAAAACATCATAATTTGGTGACAAGGTCTGGGGTGAAACATCATATTTGAATGACCTCATACCTTCAACATCATTAATTTGGTGAAATTTTTGGGGATAACATCTTAGTTTGATGGCCTCAAACCTTAAAACATCATAATTTAGTGACAAGGTATGAGATGAAACATCATATTTGGATGACCTCAGACCTTCAACATCATTTATTTGGTGAACTTTTTGGGGGTAACGTCTTAGTTTGATGACCTCAGACCTTAAAACATCATAATTTGGTGACAAGGTCTGAGGTGAAACATCATATTTTGATGACCTCAGGCCTTCAACATCATTAATTTGGTGAAATTTTTGGGGGTAACATCTTAGTTTGATGACCTCGGACCTTAAAACATCATAATCTAGTGACAAGGTCTGAGATGAAACATCATATTTTGATGACCTCAGACCTTAAAACATCATAATTTGGTGACAAGGTCTGAGGTGGAACATCATATTTGGATGACCTCAGACCTTCAACATCATTAATTTGGTGAAATTTCATAGGTTAACATCTTAGTTTGATGACCTCAAACCTTAAAACATCATAATTTGGTGACAAGGTCTGAGGTGAAACATCATATTTGGATGACCTTAGACCTTAAACATCATAATTTAGTGACAAGGTCTGAGGTGAAATATTTTAGTTAGATGACCTCAGACCTTAAACATCATAATTTGGTGACAAGGAATGAGGTAAAACATCTTAGTTAGATGACCTCAGACCTTAAACATCATTAATTTGGTGAAAATTTATGAGGGTAACATCTTAGTTTGATGACCTAAGACCTTAAAAATCATAATTTGGTCACAGGGTCTGAGGTGAAACATTATAGTATGATGACCTCGGACCTTAAATATCATAATTTGGTGACAAGATCTGAGGTGAAACATCTTAGTTAGATGACCTCAGACCTTAAACATCATTAATTTTGAGAAAATTTATGAGGGTAACATCTTAGTTCGATGACCTCAGACCTTAAACATCATAATTTGGTGATAAGGTCTGAGGTGAAACATCATATTTGGATGACCTCAGACCTTAAACATCATAATTTGGTGACAGGGTCTGAGGTAAAACATCATAGTATGATTACCTCAGACTTTAAACATCATAATTTGGTGACAAGGTCTGAGGTGAAACATTTTAGTTTGATGACCTCAGACGTTAAACATCATAATTTGGTGATAAGGTCTGAGGTGAAAAATCTTAGTTAGATGACCTCAGACCTTCAGCATCATTAATTTGGTGAAATTTATGAGGTGAAACATCTTAGTTAGATTATCTCTGACCTTAAACATCATTATTTTGGTGAAAATTTATGAGGGTAACATCTTAGTTCGATGACCCTTAAACATCATTAATTTGGTAAAAATTTATGAGGGTAGCATCTTAGTTTGATGACCTCGGGCCTTAAACATCATAATTTGGTGATAAGGTCTGAGGTGAAACATCTTAGTTAGATGACCTCGGACCTTAAACATCATAATTTGGTGACAAGGTCTGAGGTGAAACATCTTAGTTAGATGACTTTAGACCTTAAACATCATTAATTTATTGAAAATTAATGAGGGTAACATCTTAGTTTGATGACCTCAGACCTTAAAATAATAATTTGGTGACAGGGTCTGAGGTGAAACATCATAGTATGATGACCTCAGACCTTAAACATCATAATTTGGTGAGAAGGTGTGAGGTGAAACATCTTAATTAGATGACCTCAGACCTTAAACATCATTAATTTTGTGAAAATTTATGAGGGTAACATCTTAGTTTGATGACCTCAGACCTTAAACATTATAATTTGGTGAAAAGGTCTGAGGTGAAACATCTTAGTTAGATGACCTCAGACCTTAAACATCATTAATTTAGTGGAAATTTATGAGGGTAACATCTTAGTTTGATTACCTCATACCTTAAACAACATAATTTGGTAACAAGTTCTGAGGTGAAACATCTTTGTTAGATGACCTCAGACCTTAAACATCATTAATTTGGTGAAATTTATGAGGTGAAACATCTTATTTATATGACCTCAGACCTTAAACATTATTAATTTGGTGAAAATTTGTGAGGGTAACATGTTAGTTTGATGACCCTTAAACATCATTAATTTTTTGAAATTTATGAGGAGAAACATCTTAGTTAGATGACCTCAGACCTTAAACATCATCAATTTAGTGAAAATTTATGAGGGTAACATCTTAGTTTGATGACCTCAGACCTTAAACATCATAATTTAGTGACAAGGTCTGAGGTGAAACATCTTAGTTAGACGACCTTAGACCTTAAACATCATTAATTTGGTAAAATTTATGAGGATAACATCTTAGTTTGATGACCTCAGACCTGAAACATCAAATTATGATGACCTCAGACCCTAAAAATCATTAACTTGGTGGTCTCATATCTGAGACAAACATCATTAACTTGGTGATCTCATATCTAAAACATCATTAACTTGTGACATGAGAGTTAACATCATTAACTTGGTGGCCTCATATCTGAGACAAACATCATTACCTTAGTGATCTCATATCTGAAACATCATTAACTTGGTGACATGAGAGTTAACATCATTAACTTCGTGACCTCATATCTGAGACAAACATCATTAACTTGGTGATCTCATGTCTGAAACATCATTAACTTGGTGATAGGAGAGTTAACATCATTAACTTGGTGACCTCATATCTGAGACAAACATCATTAACTTGGTGATCTCATATCTGAAACATCATTAACTTGGTGATCTCATACTTTGAAAACCATTGGCTTGATTAGAAACAAACATCATTGATATGCCCCAAGTATACCCTTATCCAAACTTGGGACCCCTAGGCCAAGGCTGACCTTGAAAAATCACCAGACAGAGATATTATGACTCGAACTCTTTTATAATAGTACATCCGATGATCTCATTGCCAGTAACTGTCCTATCAGAAGACCGACTCATCATCTCGGCTTAGACTAATACAGCCTCATCCTGCCAAAAGACTAACTTATTATCTCGATCTCATCCTAAAAAGGACCCTAGGCTAAGGCCGACTAATAGTGGTACCATCAGTTTTTATAAAGTATAGAGAAGGATTTAAGCATCAGAGGTCTTATGACCCAAGCATCCTCGACCTCATCCACCATATGAAAGAACGTCTCATCAACTTCTCGGCCCAAAGCTACTTTATCCCTCAGCCTTCTATTTACATTTAAGACTAAGGGCTAGGGGGTAATTGATATGACCAAAATGTACCCTCGTCTCTTAGAACGACGGGAATCATATCTCATGACTGATTCGTCACAAGAGCCTCACATATCATTGGCGAGGTCATCAAGATAAGGGTCAGCCTCATCAGGGTCGGCTACAGATTAATCCCCAGCAGTGTCATCCAGATAAAGGACAGCCTTAGTAGGATCGGCCATGGCTTAATCATTGGCAGGGTCATCCAAATAAGGGTCGGCCTTAGCAGGGTCGGCCACGGCTTAATCCTCATCAGCATCGTCCAGATAAGGGTCAGCCTCAGTATGTCGGCCATTACTAAATCCTCAGCATGGTCGTCCAGATAAGGGTCGGCCTCAATAGGATCGGCTATAGCTTAATCATTGGCGTCCAGATAAGGGTCAGCCTCAGAAGGGTCGGCCACAGCTTAATCCTCAGCAGGGTCATCAAGATAAAGGTTGGCCTCAATGGGGTCGGCCATGGCTTAATCCCTAACAGGGTCATCCAGATAAGGGTCGACCTCAGTAGGGTCGGCCAAGGCTAATCATTGGTAGGGTCATCCAGATAAGGGTCGGAACAAAAGACGTTGGCCTCAGCCTCAGCCTCAACCTCATAACTCTCATATAATAGCTCAGCCTCGACCTCAGCATCATAGATCATCACATTGTGCCTCGACCTCGACCTTCTCCAGCATTAACATCATCTCAGCCACAGCCGATTTGACAAGAAGCTTATGACAACCATCAGCAAGGTCGTCTCTCATAAGGTCGGCCCCTTATACACCAACCTCATCTCTTCATCAACCGAGGTCAGCAGAGTCTTATAAGCTCAATCAATTGCCAACATCATCATCGGCCTCAGCCGACGTTACAACTACCTCACACCTAACCTTGGTCAGCCCTCCTGGCTGCGGTCATCACGATTAGAGATAAGAGAAAGCAATTATAGTTGATTCCACTAACCTCATACTCATCCTGGCTAAGGTTACATCAGTCAAGACATGGGGCCGAGCATTTACAAGCATATGTAAGGTTTGGAACACGCGAGAAAATCAGTTATAACCAAATCATTCCCCTCACGTGAGGCAATATTGAGGTCATCATTATCTACATAAGATCAACCATGTGTCATTCTCATACTAGTTCGATCCTCATGCACATGCTTATTGCATGCTTGGGGGGTACATTACACCCCCCAAGCACTATATATAGAGGTCATCCTCTACCTTGTAAAGGGATTCGAAAATGACAACCCTAGCTGAAACTCTGTCAAATTACACAGTAGAGAGAGAAAGATTGAGAGATTATATCTATGACCGTTAGTGCCTTATTTTAGTGATCTTACACACTCACTTGCATAGTGGATGTATGCCTAATTGGCTGAATCACTTATATATTAGTGTTCATCCCCTTCTCCTCATCTCAATCTCTTATATATAGTATATACTTGAGCTGCCATTATTATCACTTATTTGAGCTTACAAACACCTTGAAGGGTGGTGTTATTTCCAACATCATTAGTACTCAAATGTAACTCCGTTCCCATAGCCTCCTGAAAGCTCTGCCAAAAGTGGGCCACAAAAATTATCTCAATCAGACACAATATTTATCGGCACCCCGTGCAGCTTAATAATCTCTTCTATGAATAGCTGCGCATAACGCATCGTCTCAAAGTCCGTGCGGATCGGCAGGAAGTGGGCCACCTTGGTCAATCGACCCACAATGACCCATATGAAATCGTGACCCCTTTGCGATGCAAGTAACCCTGTAATGAAGTCCATGGAGATGCTCTCCCACTTCCACACAGGAATTTCTAGCGGTTGTAGCATCCTTGATGGTCAACTTCATGAGCTGACACGTGGCACATTTCAAGACAAACTCTGTTATGTCCCATTTCATTCTGCCCACCAATACTGCCTCTCATATCCTGGTACATTTTATCCCCACCGGGATGTATCGCAAATCTCGAACTATGGGACTCTGTCATAACAGTGTGCCTCAACCCCTCATCCTCTGGCACAATTAACCTCCCATTAAGGCGTAAGCCTCCTTTCGAGCTGATCGAGTAACCCTCTGCTCCCTCGGCTAACAACTAGCTCACCCTATCCCGGCAGACCTAATCCTCTTCTTGAGCCCTCACAACCCACATACTGATCTCAGGTGTGATGGATAATGCTGATATGCAGGCCCTGGCTACATCATCCTCATATTAAAGCTCTTACCACTTTGCTTTTCAAACTTCTGATATATCCCCAGTTGGTCTCTGACTCAATGCATCTGCCACCACATTAGACTTACCAGGATGATACTGAATATCATACTAGTAGTCTTTCACAAATTCTAGCCACCGCCTCTATCACATGTTCAGATCCTTCTGTGTGAAGAGATACTGAAGTGACTTGTGATTCGTGAAGAAAGTGAACTGCTCACCTAGAAGATAATGTCTCCATATCCTCAAAGCAAAAAACGATCGCTGCTAGCTCTAGGTCGTGAGTGGGGTAATTCCTCTCGTGGGGCTTTAGCTTTCTGGACGCATAAGCTATAGCCCTTTCCTCCTGCTGAAGCACACCCCCAAGTCCCTGTAGGCATGCATCAGTGTAAACCCGATACTCTAGTCCTCCCTTCGACAAAGCAAGTACAAGTGAAAATGTCAATTTGTCCTTTAGCTCTTCGAAAGCTAATTGACAATGATCACTCCAAGTGAAAGGCACCCCTTTTTGAGTCAGATTCTTCAGAAGGCTTTCAATCTTTGAGAATCCTTTAATAAACTGCCTGTACTAGCCTGCTAATCCTAAAAAACTACGTACCTCGGTCGGTGTTATGGGTTGTCCCCACTCCCTCACCGCCGACACCTTACTCGTATCCATCGCAATACCCCGGTCTGACACCACGTGGCCAAGAAACTACACCTCCCACAGCCAAAATCCATACTTCCCGAATTTGGCATAGAGTTGGTGATCCCGTAGTATTTGTAGAACCTTATGCAGATGCTCTGCGTGCTCCTCCTCGGTGCGCGAGTGGATTAGGATTACATCAATGAACACGATGACAAACTGGTCGAGATACTCTCTGAAAACCCTGTTCATGAGATCCATGAACACTGCTGGAGAATTTGTGAGCCTGAATGGAATCACCCTAAACTTGTAAGATCCATATCGCGATAAGAAAAAAGTCTTAGAAACATCCTCCTCTCGGATACGTAGCTGATGATACCCTGACCTCAAATCGATCTTGGAGAAGTAAGATGCCCCTCTTAATTGGTCAAAAAGATCATCGATCCTAGGCAATGGATACTTATTCTGTATCGTCACCTTGTTCAACTCCCTGTAGTCCACACACAATCGAAGTGAACAATCCCGCTTATTTACGAATAACACTGGTGCACCCAATGTCGATGTACTCCGCCGAATGAAACCCTAACCCAGGAGTTCCTGAATGTGCTCTCTCAACTCACGCATCTCTAAAGGGGCCATACGACATGGGGCTCGAGCAATCGACCTCGTCCCTGGAGCTAAATCGATTACAAATTTGATTTCCCTACTGGGTGGAAACCCTGGTATTTCCTGGAACACATCCTCAAAGTCCCTCACTATTAGGATTGAGTCCAACGGAACCACCATCTCCTGTGAGGTTTCCTCCTCGATATAGTACAAGTGTCTGTGGGACCCTCCCTCAGGTAGTGGCATCGCTATTAGGAACATCTCTTGTCCCAGAACGGAGAACACGATTATCCTCTCGTAACAATCTGCAGTCGCCCGATAACCTGCCAACCAATCCATACCCAGGATGACATCATACCCCTCCATATCTAACACTAAGAGGTCTGCTGCTAAACTAAGCCTCCCAATCGGAATGTCCACCCCCCGAAAAATCAAGTGAATCAAAGCCCCGCTGCCTACTGGTGACTCTACACATATATACGAAGACTACCCGCGGTCTCTAGTAACCGGGCCTGTTTAGAAAAGTTAGATTTAATTAATGAATGAGATGCTCCCGTGTTAAAAAATATACTACCTTCATGACTATGAATGATAAACATACTCTCAACTGTTGGCGGCGCCTGCTGTGCTGGAGGATTGGGAACATCCCGGACGTTATACACATGCCCGTAGTGCATTTGCCCCTGCTACTGTGGGGCGGATGGAGTTGGTGTTGCTAACGACATCTTCCCCTGTTGCCCCTGTTGGTCACCCTGTTGATGACCTCTGCCCCTATGCGATCACTCCCTCTTGAAGTGTCCTGGCTGGCCAAAGATATAACAGCATTTCTGACCATCCCCCTGTAGTTGGCCCTGTTGGCCCTGACGTGGTTGTCCCTACTAGCCTCCCCTATTGTTCCCTTGGCCCTGACGACCCTGAGGAACTTGTTGTTGCTAATTTGGGTCCGGATATCCCTGCCTGAACCCCTTTCCTCCCGGTCGAAACCCACCAGGCCTAAATTTCTTAGCCTGATTCCCCTGCTGACTGCTAGTCTGTTGTTGAGTACCACTCATGTCACCACCAGTAACTGTCTTGCCCTGGTGGCTCGGTTCCCCTACTCTCTTGCTTCCCTTCGCATGGAAGCGATGATCCTTGAAATGTACAAGGGAGGCATTAACGACATCTGTATACGTCACTAATGCCGGATTCCCAATCAAATGCTGCCTGATCCTCCAGGCTAAGCCATCCATGAACCTTGACTTCTTTCGCTCCTCATCGCTCACCTCATTTAGAATAAAGTTTTCCAAACGGGTGAACTCTTCCTTATAATCCGCCACTGACCGGTCACCCTGTGCTAACTCGCTGAACTTCTTACTCATCTCAGCCTCTACCACTGGTGGGAAGTATTTGCGGTCAAAACGCACCCAGAACTCGAATATCATCATCAAATCCCTCTCCTCAGCGGTGGTAATTGACTCCCACCACTGTAAGGCTTCCCCCGACAGATGAAAGGTAGCAAGCATCTATTTCTTCACATCTGTACACTCCATCATGCGCAGATGGCATTGAATATTCGTCTTCCAGTCACAAGCCTCTACCATATCGGTGCTACCGTGAAACTCGGGTGGGTGACCCTTCTGAAAGGTCTCCCTAACTCGCTGCCAAGACGGTGGCCCCACTGGAGCCTGAACTGCTGGTGCCATGAGAGGTGGTGCCTGGGGCTGAGGAAAATGGGATGCCATAGCCCTCATTGCTGTCTCAACCGCCTGGGCCACTATCACAGCCACTTGAGTTGTGGAGATCGGCTCGGGTGGGAGTTCATGTAGTGGTACCTGTGGCTCCAGACGAGCCTCCCTTAACTCATCCCTAACCTCTACCCTCTCCGCTCTCTGCCTCTTTAGTGGCATCTGAAAATAGATTGAATCGTATTAGTACACAGTTTATACAAAAATATCTAATAGCAGAAATACGATATCTCAAAATAAATCAACAGTCCTAATAATAGGGCTCCATATCAACCGAACGCTACGCTGAAATGTAGTGAGTCGCACAGATCCTAAGGACACTAGAACCTGATGCTCTGGTACCATCTGTGGAACCCCTCCTAATTAATCCCGAGTGATCAGTCCTAAATTAAATTAGAACAGGTTTCTCAGTTGGTTCATTCTTAGCATCACTGTCGCCATTTTAATTACTAACTACATAAGTGAGAAAATTAGACTGGTGCCAAGTTGTCTTTCATTAACAAAAATAAATACTCATGCGGAAATAGAATAATATGAACAATCATAATTAACTGAAATCAACCATTCACAATTAATTAACAGACCGAATAAACCATCGGTTCAAAATCCAACAAAAGTAAAGACAAGTAATAAATCTCCACGGGTCTGACATAAGTACTGAAATAAAACTGTGAGAAACATGCTTGAATAACTGATAGGAAGTATCTACACTAAGAATGAAAAGAGTGAGGCACCTATCAAACTCCCGCAACATCCACACATGCTGCACCAACGGATCTCTGGAATGAGTCAAGCCTGGCGTCCCTGTGGCTGGACACCTAAAAGGTTTTTAAAAGTTTTTATAGCAAGGGTTAGTACCCAAAACATTTTGAAAACATTTAGCAAATGATTAACTTGCAGTAATAAGTAAATATGGATGCACTCCATATTTTAGTTAGTGTCGTACTCCCCTGAGGACATTCTCACCCCTCCTCTAATGTGCACTACTAACGCCTTAATTAATTTACCTAGTTATTTATCCCATGACTAGATAATTGATATAATCCCCTTACCACCATCCTACTCTAACCAAGTGTGCCATAATTATGATTTCTAAGTTATTATCAACATTAACTTAATTGATCATTTTCCTTTTTAAATTCATATAACTTTCACACCCATTATATGTATAATACAATTCACGGCCTGTATTAATTTACCTGTATATAATTATTTTCCTCATTATATACATATAGTTATATTACAACACTCACAAACATGCTGAAATAATAATTAATACTAAACATCCTCCCGAGTAATCACTCACCGGATGTAAATTCTCTAAAGTGCTATCCCACTAGGCATATTCACATAACCTAGTTATCCCAAGTTAGAATCGCTCATTAACTTGGATGATACATAAAAATTGGAGGCAGTCATATTCCTTCCCTGAAAGTGAGAAGCTTCTCACCCATATAATGGACGCTATGACCTGGGAATATACTTTCCCTACTCCTCAAGCTCGGGGATTCATCCACTACGCGCAACCTTCCCATATAGCACTAGAGTATATATATAATAATATCTAACCACTGATATTAATGCACACACCATATATATATACTATCGCACACCGTATATATATATATATATATATATATATATATATATATATATATATATAATAAACTATCCTGGCTATACTATGTACTAAGTCCGTAACACAAGCCTATTCAAAATTATTATGAGTTTATGGCCCAACTCTCATTATTAATTAATTCGCACATTAATTGATTAAATTATTTTTGGTGTCGCTCCAACCAATGTATTCGGACTTACTCATGTGCCCGAAATAGAAATACTCGAGTCTAAATTCCTGACTCCAAATTATTTAGCTTTCAGTCTAAATAAATCTAACGCCTTGGTATCACTTAAACCATATACCCGGACTCGCCCACTGGGTCCGTATTTAATTATTTCGAAATATACTTCCCAAAATTTAACCATTTTGTGTCACACATAAATATCCTCCAATCCCAATTATTTTTCCCTAAATAATAATTAGATTGTATATTCCATATTTCTTTCTCATTAAGTCAGGTATGAGAAGAAATTTTAATTAAATTCACCTTACATAAATAAACTAGCCGAATTGCCAAAAATTTCAAACCATCGATCGATCGATCCCCAACCCTCGATCGATCGATCGTATAGGTCATCGTCTTCTCCAGGTCTCTGTTTCAGCCATGGACGAAAACTCAAAACTCCAACTTCTTCTACAGTCTATCAAAAGTCCTCCCATCAATAAAAATACATCAAAACCCACATTAGGAACCCCCATAAAGTCCACAAACACCATTTAATTTCCGTTCTCTACTGTTTTCATAAATTGGGGAAAATCCATTTTTATTCATTAACCCATCTCAACATCAATTCCTTATCTCAAATTCATTTCTAATTCGTCTGGGTTTTCACATCTTACCAGGTATATATATACAATCTCAGATTATCCATCAATTTCCACACAATTTAGAAATCAAAAAATTAATTTACAAAAACCCCATGTTTATATCCCTTTAAATCCCAAAACGAATTTTGATTTCTCACATCACATAAATATGAATCAAAATGCAAATTAAATGCTACACCAAGTTAACCACTTACCTTATGATTCATAGGGTCTGATTTGGAGTTGTGAATTCCCAAGGTTGAAGATGAGATTCCCTCTTTTTGGCTCTTTCCTTTGTCCCCCAATTTGCCTTTAACTACCTCTTAGGTTTTCCTCTCCCAGTAAGTGTTTCCTAAACTTCAATCAGCCGTTTCTCTTTTCTTTTAATTAGGTAATTAGGCTAAATCCCATTTTTGTCCTAATGGGCAAAGCCCAAGTGACCCAAATACCCGCGGGTGGGCCCGGTTATGCCTAAAAATATCCCGTGACCCGTTTACTACCCCCGGGTACACTTTTTCGACTATCTCGGTCCATCCGGACTCAACCGTACACTCAGAATTGGCATCCAAATTAATTTATAAAAATACTTATCTCACATCCAAAGTAGTCTATACCGACTCCCGGCTGAGATAAGTACATACCCCGTCATTAATACCCGAAATGACGTAAATAAATTATCACTATTCACTTAGTAATTTAATTTCCCTAAATATTAACCATTCACTCCCCGATTAATATTTAAATATATATTGCCATAATTAATTCAATTAAAATTACAACACTCAAGTAATTTTAAATTCCCAAATTAATTAAATATTAAATGCACAAAAATACGGGGTGGTACATAAGACTGTAGTGGTAATTGTCTATGCCACAACAGAGTGCGCTTTTCTTCAAACAAAGAAATTATTTAATTAAACTCAGTTTTTCAATTAAATCCTAAAGCATGCATCTAGGTGTGATTGAAGACAATAGGATCATGCAAGAACATTCAATCCCAAACAAACACACAAATGATGAAAAATCCCCCAAAGGGGAAAAACCATTTTTTTATTTTCACTATAATTTGTAAAGAACGGTTTACACGGATTATACTGAAAACATGAGTGACATAAGAAATACCCTCAGGTGTCGATTCCGATGTTGTCGGCTGGAATCTCCCGCAATAACTCCAGATGGGAAGCAATGGAAAAGAGTCGGCTTCTTCACAAGTTACTCCAGATGAGTAAAAACGATCCTTTGAAGGTTTAAACATTCACAGATATATATGGGAATGGTTTTGTGAATCAAAAAGGCATGAAACCTGAAAAACTTGAAGTCTGTTTTTTGGGATGTAAATTGCAGAAATGTGTACAAAAAAGACTTGGAAAACGTGCAGATGGTGTACAGATATTTATACAAAAATCGAGGGAGTGTCATCGCTCGAATAACATAGGCATGTCGCTCGAACGAGATTGCGCGACATCCTCATGTCGTTTGAACAAGCTCGACGACCAAGAAAAGTTTGCTTCTACACTTAGAAAAAATTATGCTTTTGTGTAAAAAATATATCAGACTTTGAAAAATATTTTTTAAAACATTCCCAAATATTTATGCAAAAATTAACAACTCCAATAAACCATTTTACCAATAACGCGTCGTGGATTAGTGGGAACGGTGAGCAGCACGTCGCATGTAGCATGATGCACGTGTGAAGATGATGGATTATGGATTCGGATCAAGGCCGTCATGGATGATCGTGTTGACATGCCTAATGTAGCGGTATCAGACATACATACTGTGACCTAGGACAAATAAAAAATTCCTAGATTCTACCCCGGACATTTACAAAATTATCTCCTTACATACCTGCTAATTCGGCAATTAATACCCTCTCGAGAGACACCTGAGGTGTAAGCTGACCTTGATCATTGACTCTCCCAACAGCATTATCATGTTCTTCTTGACGATCCATCTGAAAGTTGAAATAATCTGGATGAGTTCAACATTCACATAAGCAAATTGCATAAGTACGAATTTCCAATGCATAAAGATGAATACAACATTCCTAATATTGGGGATCTAAATTAAAAGACACTAAGCAGAAATGTAGTGAACCGTACAGATGCTAAAGGACACTAAAACCTGGTTTTGGTGTCACCTGTAACACCCTGCCTAATTAAATACCGAGTGATTGGTCCTTTATTAAATTATAATCAAGGTGAACGGTGTGGTTCATTCTTAGCATCACTATCGACAATAATTTTCCACTTTAATCACCCTATACATAATTAAGCTAAGTGTCAAAACATTTTAAGATAATAATTCATTTATTAGATTCCATAATGACAATTTTTTAAATCATAACAATTTATGACTAACGCGAGAGATAAATAAAACAATACATTTAAATGAAATGCCAACAAGAAATCTCAACCCAAATAAATATCCACAAATGTAATCCACATGACAGAAGAATAAATCCCAAATGAGCACTGAATTCTGCAAACATAAATAAAAACAAAAACTCTAATAGGTCTAAATTGAAACAAGAAATGGGTGGCACATGCCCTATCTAATAAGAGACTAGATCAAAAGTTGAATCAAGGGAGAAATCGTCTACTGCAAAGACCTGCAACTCCAACATAAGGTGCAGCACGTCCAATCCAAAGAGTCTATGCCTGACGCCCCTGTGGCTGGGGACCTGTAATATATATATAAGAGAAGAAAGAAAATGACAGGAAACGGGTCAGAGCCCAAGTGTAAAAATAGCTTTTAAAATGGTTTAGCAAGTATTTAAAATGCTTACTAGTCGATATGACATACATGTTAGTACGAAACACTCTCTTGAGAATTATTACCTCTCATCTAGTGTGCACGCCTATCGTACTACTAAAATATCATAAGTCTAACCCAAATTTTCCTCCCATAAGTTCTAGTACGGGAGATCGTATGATTACAATTAATTTAAGTAACATCTTCTTAAGAATTATTTAAGCCAATTATGTGTATCTAAGTACTGATGTGAAATGTCATACACATACACCAAATTTGGAACACCTATTAAATATTTATCTACTTACACGCACAGTAGAAGAATTTTGAGGTATAGGTATATATCTCACCCCATATATATATACAATAGTGCAACCCATATAAAATATATGGTGCTGGCATACTCTGCTACCCAGTCCATGTACCTCTCGTACAATAAGGGAAATACTAGTTCGGATCCACTCTCAAATCGTATTAACATAAAAACACATATTGGAGGCGAAGAATACTTCCCAGTCCTAAAAGGTCAGCACATACACGTCACGTCTCTTAGGACCATCTGACTATCATTCTCAGATAGCTTGTATCAAGGATACTAACTTCTAGGGTTCGAGTCAATATCCCCCATAAAGGTCCAATCGAGATAAGAGCATCCTGGCACGAAAACCCTCGTGATAGCAAGTAGCTCGGGTATGATTATACACATATATATAATAATATATATACATATACACATGTACACTGTTATATATATATATATATATATATATATATATATACCTTCACATATATTAATTTGGTTTGCCCACGACCTATAATAAATATCGTAACCATACATGTCCCATATCACCCAAGTCCTGCGTATAATTAACCAGTTCATTTTATTCTCAATTGTCGCCCTCTTCGTAATTACTTCTCGTCCCTAGAAGTGTTCTCTTATACTATATATAATTTTAGTAGGTGTACCCTCACTATCATACTGGTCCTAGTCCTTCCCGAGTCTCCCGATACCTCACTTAACGTATGCATGATCTCTATTTAATTTTATGCCCCCGTTATCCCACGGACACATCTCGTTATAAAATCCTATATATCAAAACTTACTTAGACCCCCCTGGTCCTCCCCATGACCTATTATCATCTATGATTAATATCCAAGGTTCATATGCATTCACCTCGAATTAATTCAAAATAAAAAAATATAAAATTTCCAGGATGGGTCGATCTATCGATCAATCGAACAGGTATTTCCCAAATTCTGCAAATATAACCTACAGGTTTCCTCCTTAAAACTTAAACAAATGGCCATTAATGAGTCCCAAACTCCCAACCAAACACAAGAATCATTATATAACTAATTATTAAGGATTTCTAACGTAAAGTTCACCTTAATTCATCAAGAATCATAATGAAATAGGCTAGTTAAGGAATTACTTCTAACCCTAGTTTATCCAATTTTCTTCAAGAATTCATTTGATTCCTAGATTTCTTCCTCTACTAACATTCCAATTTCGTGGTTGATACTTTACATATAACAAGATATCATCCTAATTTGATTTCTACTCCCAATTGAATTAAAATTTCCCAAATAACAAAATCCTCTACATAAAACATGATTTAATCATCTCCTACTCTAACATGGATGTAATATCACATTAAGGATAGCAATATAGATACTTGCCCTGAAGATGAAAGTCTGAATTCCAGGTGTTGAATTGTATGGCTGCGTTCCCGCTTTTTCGATCTACGCGACGGTGGTGGAGTCCGGCAAAAAGGTTGTGAGTTGCGGGTTCTCCTCCTTGGAAGGTTTCCCTCTTCTCTCTAACTTAGCCCCTCTGCAACTTCTAACTCCCTAACCCTCGAGGACTCTATTTTCATCAGATATAAACCAATTATTTCCGTCCATAATTAAGCTTAAAAATGGCTAATTACTAAAACGCCCTCTTGGGTTATCGATTAGGCCTAAAAACGTTCTGAGACCCAAACTAAACCCTCGGGTACACTTTTCTCACTATCTCGATCCTTCCGGGAACGTTGGCGCACTCAAAATGATCATATGGGCGACTTATAACTTATTTACTATGTATTGCATTAATTTAATCCCGACATGACACAAGCGCGTCCCGACTTTAAATTCTGTAATAGTCGTGTTATTCACTCGCGACAATTTTTAATAAAATCAATTCTATATATTAATTTTACTCATTAAGTAATTTCCACCAAATAATTACTAACTCTCGTCACGCTAGTAAATATTTATTTTAAATTCTAAATTAATATTATTAAATTATATCCCAATTTAATTTAATAAAAATCCCATAATAAATAAATGGAAGACATAAAATTACAGGGTATTACACAAACCTTTATAGATTTCGATTTATAACTGATGCCACGTGGATATGTTCATTGTTCACGACTCTTAATGGCTTGTAAAGAATTTAATTTTGGAGGTGCGACTGGAGTTTATTTTAGATGTTTTAGTTGTTTGGATTTTTTCTCCATTCCATCGTATTTATTATGAGACTTTATTTATGGATTTGGTGGGTCAATCGGTTCCACAGTTGTTTAAGATTTTATTTAGATATTTAAAGTTAGATTATTTTATTCAAGTTTATATTTATTTGGAGTTGGATTATTTTAAAGATTAGCATGGTGATGGATTTATTATTGCATGAATGGTTATTATTATTGGATCAATTTTATCATTATCTTATGGAATGAATTTTTATATGTCTCATATATGTCACATACTAAGGATGATTACTTATTTAGTGACGCCTGGCATAGTATGGTGGCCACAGTTGGCCACCTCGCTTGCCAGATTACTCAGGGTGTTACAGATGGTATCAGAGCATGGTCTTAGGTCTCGTAGGTTGTGAGTCCATTTAGCTTCTGCGTTATCGATCTTTGATTCCCTTTATTGATTCGTTCTCTCTATGATATTGAGTCTAGCATACGCGTTATTTGTGTTTCTTGAAGATAAGGAGTTATGTGTTGAGGACATTATAGGTATTGAGGTTAAAAGTAGTAATCTTGATGTAAGGATCCTTAGATTTGATTTTGGAGACGATAATCGTAGTATAAATTTTAGGTATATAGTGTATCGATGGAGTGATGTGATTTGATTTGAGGATTTAAACGTTGCGATGAAATTTATAGATAGAATCGAGTGGTGATTCATGGGAGAGTGTGGTACGCCGATATTTTCATAGTTATGCGTATATATATAGTTAGGATATATATAGTATCTTTGATCGTGGGGTATGTGCGCATAGGGTTGGGTGTATGGGTGCCCAATTGTGGTATTTTACGAGTAGACATATGTAAGCCTTATTTTATTCTATTTTTTTTAGGACAAAATTCTTGTGCTAGTGGGAAAGTATGTAACCCTCCATGATTTCTTAGCCGTAAAAATATCTGTTAAATTAAAAAAATTTAAAAAAATAATTTTTGGAATCTATGTCATTTTGGAATGAAAAAAATGTTGGTTTTTAGATATAAAAAAAAAATTTAAGTGGAATTTAATTCGAGAATAAAATTTGGAAATTATAACTTTTGTATAGAAATTAGGGGAGGATCCAATCTAAGGAGCAAAAAAAATATTCGACCATCCGATTAAATTGAATTTTTTTTGCAGCTTCTTCTCTCCTTCATCTACAACATATTAATATTTCAGTCAATTCCAACGGTCCGATCGTCCGTAATATTTTTTATAGTGTTTGTGTTTGATTATGACTCAAATTCTTTTTTATATATAAACATAAAGTGATGACGTTGGGACTTTTAAAATACATTTTAGCAATCTAAAAAATCAGTAGCATCCCATAATTTCCTTCTCTCTCGTCTACATACCCTAGCCCATTTTAAATCAAGATTCAACCAAAATTTTGAAGGCTCAAACCGTGTTTTGTCAAGATCATTCAAGAACGAGTCTTTACTGATTTTCCGAGAGCAACGCAACCATCCAATCATAATTTTTAACTGATTTTTCCTTAGGCATGAATACTTATATTCTCTCTCTTTAGTATTATGTGTTTTATATGTCGCCTAAACATTAAGTTGCATATTTTTCGTAAAAATAAATTAACAACCTTAATTCGTAAAAGTGAAATAATTTTTATGAAAAGTCTTAATATGAATTAAGACTTATGACCCTTATGTGCTTAGGATAAAAAGTGGGATTTTGGCTAATATGGGTATAAGTTTGCATGTAGGAACCATAGTAATTTGATTTGAATGAAAACTAGATTTGTACAACCTTATAAAATTATGTAGGTATGATCAAAATGAATTATTGTTATGTTCTTAATAAATTCGCATGAAGTTAAGGTTATATTTGTTGAATAAAATTACTATGTAAATTACGACGAGGGATTGAATAAATTAAATTGAGATTAATTGTGATTATATGAAAAATTGTATATTTGTTGATAAATTGAATTGTGCAACTTATTGTGTTGATTATATCTATCATCGTGGGAACGACGGGATTTTGGGTAGTATGCACTCACCTTAATTTAGGAGCACTTTCTTGGTATGGGACCAGTGGGTTTGTCTTGATTGCGATTAACACTTTCTAAGTATGGAACTAGTTAGTGTAAATTTTTACGGATGGAATATTCCAGGATGGGGCTGATTTTGGTGTCATTCCGTTGATTTGGATAACCTAGACGTGAGACTAGAAAGAGATAACTGACAGAAATTCATCCTATAAATAGGACGGTACGTGTTTGTGTTTTGGAGACCTCTAGGTATGGGACTATGGGTAGGTTTGACAATTTATGCTTTATTATAGGGTAGGGATAAAATAAAATAATGAGAAAATGAGAGGATGTGAAATGAATTTGCGGGTATTATCTTAATACCTAAGATAATAAATGGTTATTAAAATGAATTTACAGCTCGAGTATGTATAGGTCTGACAGTTAAATGTGTCGACTGGCTATAGTGACGTTGGTGTGTGTTGGCATCACGAGTATGTGAGAGCTAACAATTAAATGGGTCGACTGGCTATAGTGATGTGTCATGCATGGAACGTCACGAGTATGTGTAGAACTGATAGAATATGGGTTGACTGGCTATAGTGAGGGGAATGGGTGTGATGTGTAGAACTTTAAGCGTGCCAAGAGTGTGTGCAAGGCCAAGAAGGAGTTGACTTGCCATATTGATGTCACACAAATTTAATTAATTAATTAATTAAAATGAGTAAGGATAAGAATGAAATTATAAATAATAATAATAATGAAATATTTGGGCTTACATTTTAGGGTGCATTAGTCGTATGGTAGATAGTGGTAGTTTACGTTTATTCGCACGTTAATCAATTATCTCATTTAATTTAAAATATTCTATTGTGGTATTTATTATGTATAATGCTATTGTCTGGGTTTACAAATCCTAATTGAGGAGAGTAGTTTGTAAGCTCTGACCCATTTTGTTGACTAACATTTCAGGTATAGCGTGGAGTAACTGCATAGGACTATTGGAGATATTTTGGAGGTAATGTTGGAGTTTATCTTATATGCTTTATATGTTTTGATTTATTTTTCATTCCGTAGTATTTATTATGAGATTTATTTATGGATTTGGTGGGCCAATCGATTCCACAGTTGTTTACGATTTTCGTAAGGATATAAATTTCCAATTGAGTCCCTGTATTGTTTTAACTTAATTCCGTGAACAAAATTGTGTTTGTAATATGTCAGAGGGAGATTTTATTTTGTCACGGTCCCACTTAGTCTATGACGTATTGAAGATGTTTCGGCAAAGCTTCAAAGAATTAATCATGTCGAAGTTTAATCGGTGCAAGTTTATTCGTCTTCAAACTTAATTACATTCTGAGATCACACAGGTATGAATCCATATAATTAATGGTGCTCGAAATTATTTTTATAAAAGATAAGGATGTAATTTTTATAAAGAAAAATATTTTAAATGTGTAAAAGTGTTTTAAATGGTTTACACTACGTTTTATTCTGATAAGCTCGAAAAAGAGTTTGACTTATTTGGATCTCTTTTGGAAGAGATGTTTTAAACATAAAGTCAAAAAGTCAAACTGACAGGACTGTCGTTCAAACGACATCTGTCCTTCGTTCAAGCGAGATGGCTATGTCGCGCGAACGACTTGCCTATCTCGTTCGAGCGACACTATTTTCAAGGCGGCGCTTAATTCCTATTTAAAGCATGTTTTTGTCAGAATTAAAGTGTGTGCATTCTGGAAAAACAGTTTACGTTCCAGTACGAGTTTTGCACATGTTTTCTAAGGTTTAAAAAGCTTAAACACATCCTTAGAGTTTGCAAAGATCCTAGATATCATTATTACATGTTTATGTGATCTTGATGCACCAAGAAGGTTTGTTCTATTCATGAGCATCAGGTTTTTACGGTGAAGAAAAGAGAAGGACTTCTTGTTCGACATCGTAGATGAATCAAAGCTATTCGATGGACATCGAGACATACGTAGACGCGTGTGTTATGGATAGGTATCGTGGAAGACAGAATTTTTGCGTGGTCACTATTGAAGAATGGTATAAGATCAGAAGGATTGTCAAGACCCGTGGGGATCGAGTCATTGAGTAAGGCTAATCTGTCTTTGTAAAACCTTTGTTCATAGTGATTGTCTGGCTTGGGCCGTCCGAGGTTATTTTCCCGTTTTGGGTTTTTTCCTCGTACATCCGGCATTGTGAGTATTCTTTACTTTACTTTACTTGCTTTAATCACTAGATGCATGTTTAGGATTAATCAAGATAAAATTGGTTTAAAGTAACAATTGGGATTTCACAACTTAGTTTGGTGATAATTAAAAGTTGAACAATTTTTGGTGAAAATTGGTTTGATTTGAAACACACGCGTAAGGACCACCCCTCACATGGTTCAAATTGGTATCAGAACCAGAAAATATATTTTATTTATTTTGTGATCCCTTGTGTTGGTTTATCTCTCCTGTGTTTGTGTTCTCTTGATGGATTCTCTAAGCTTTGACGATTTTCATCGTTTGAATTTAAAGTTTGCAAAGCGTATTCATGTTTTGGAGAAAGAAAATTCTGATTTCAGAAATAGGATTGAATATTTGCAAGCGTTTCAAATTCAAAGAGATATTTGTCGTGAGAAGTTTAGTTCCTTGTTTAAATATTTTATTATATTAAAATTGGGAAACAAGGAGAGTGATGATAGAGTCCTCATTTTAGAAAAAGAGTTTGAGGATTTGAGAAATTCTAGGGTTTGTTCCGTTGAGGAAAATAATTCGATTAATAATTTTGTGGCACGTGAGAAGACTCTAAGGGATAAGTTTTCTCATATTGAGGGGGAGCGTGATAACCTTCTAGGGGAAATTGAAAATTTAAAGAAGGAGTCTCGAAAGTTTGAGGAGTCTAATCGTTTGCTTGAGTCAAAAGTTTTCAAGTAAAAAAATAATTTAAATGACTCGAGTCGTGATGGTAGCGGCTTATCTTATTCTAGTGGTTCGAATGTAAAAGACAAAACCATAGTTTGTTTTAGAACGTCAACCACATCTGAGTGTATTAGAAAAGGTCAACTTAAAGGTCCCGTTCCTCGTCGTGTTTTCACATGTTCGCATTGTGGTGGGAAAGGTCACCTTAGGAGTTTTTGTTTTTATCTTAGAAAAGACCCTAGGAAGTTTAAACGTAGTGTACCGTCGGTTCCCAAAACTCTTTTTGTTAGGTATACACCTGTTTGGGTTAAGAAGTCCATTTTGGAGATGATAAATACTTCGTTGGTTGATTCTCACATGCATGCACATGATTCATCTCTTGCTATTTCTTATGGATAGTAGCTTGCATGTTTTTTCATACTCTAGCCCTTGCATCATGATTTATAATTTGCTAGTGTTATGACATGTTTATCTTTTTGTATCATATTTTTCATTTGTTTGAGTCCTATTGAAAAAATACAAAAAGATTTTTCTTTTAAGAAAATTTTTGAAAATCCAAAAAGATTTTGTTTTTGAGAAAAACTTTTGAAAACCCGAAAAGATTTTGCTTTTATTTGAGTCAAAATATGAAAAGCCAAAAAGGTTTTCGATTTTTGTTTTTGAGTTCACATGTTTGATGTGGCATATTGGTGTGCTTGGACCCCACCCTCCCATCGTTTCATCATCCATGTGGCTAGGACATTTTGTCATTATTATTGATGCTTAGAATGATCTTAACCATTGTTTATATGGGGTTGTTTCAAAGTTGATATGAATTTTTATTTGACTTTGTAAATATGCCAACATTGCACACATGCACGAGTGTATATGGATGTTTGACTTCTCTTGCATAATTGAATTTGGTGAGGCGTTCTTATCTCAATATTATCATTTATGCGTAAGTAGACTTAAGGAGAAGTGTTCATGTAAGAACCGTTTACCGTGAGGATTTGATAAAAAATGATGAGTGATTCACGGGAAAGGGCTGCGAGAGTTCAAAATTAACTCGTCGTGAAAGCCACCGTTTAAAAGAGCCCAAAAGAAAAAGGTAAAATGCTAAGAAAAGGGCCAAATTAGTTTAGTTCATTCCAAAGAAAATATGATATTATTGAGGTAGTTTGGATGGATTAAAAATTTAAACGAGTTTGCACAACTAATCCTAATGTTGAAACATTGCAATTTGACGCTATTATTTGTAGAATCATCAAAATTCTGGATTTGTGTACATGTAGTATGTTTATTTCATTAAGCTCACACTTTTATTGTCATATGGCTATGATAAAGTTTGATGATTTATCACTATCAATTAAAGCTTCTTGATCGTTTCGATGTGTTGGAATTATGACTCATTTGTTGTAGTTTCACGCCTATACATTCCATGTCCATATCTGAGCACATCGATACTATGTTTGCATGCAACTCGCATTGTTAGTTTTTATGAGTTTTTGCATTTTTTGTTAAAAGCATACTGTTTTGCGGCTATCAGGCCCTTCCACTGATTTTTTTCTGGAAATTTTTTCAGTGGGCAAAAATATAAGATATTTCTGGGAAAATGTGAAATTTTGGCATGCCGCGAGGTCTCGTTCGAATGACATTACAATGTCGCGCGAAGTCTCGTTCAAGCGACGTCCTCATCTCATTTGAGCGACGTCCCTGGCTCATTCGAACGACAACCTGAATTTTGGCTTTTGATTGGTTTGCAGTCCACCGTTGTATTTTGGTATATTTTTTGGTACTACTGGAAGTTTTCTTGACTGACTGGTTTTATGCATGTTTTATTGGTTCAAAATTGATATTTTGCATATGATTTCGTTTATCACACCTGATTAGTTTGTTATATTCTTTGGGAGATTCCTTGGTTTACTAGCTACTGATTTGTCATTACTTGATCATATTTAGCTGGTTGTTTCATGATTATCTAGCGATTTCAATTTTTTCAAATTGGTATAATCTCATGCTAGATACTTTGATTGGTTTATCTTTTCACCGAATTGTCTATTCGAGACAAAAAGGGGGAGAGATGTATGTGATGTAGGGAAAATTGGAGCGTGTTTTTTATTTCATATTTTACAAATTGGTATTACAAATTGGTATTACACATTGGTATCATTTTGTTGCTCAAATTGTTTAACAAATGATTTTTCAGAGTTTATATTGTCGTTTGGTATCGTTTGGATATATATATTGGTTTCATTTGTTACTCCATACTTCACTTGGTATATTGTTTGTCTGTTTCATGTGTGTAGGTATGCTTCAGCGATTCGAGATTTCAAGTCTACATCACATTCAGACAGTTCATGCTTGTCGGTGCTACATATACTAGTCCATGTCCTCTATTTTCTATTTTAGGTTTATGGGATGGGATTTAGCGTGATACGGCTTGACGGACCGGCTTAGGCATTTCACTGGTTTAGTTTTGTCCCGAAATAGTCAAAGGGGGAGATTTGTAAGGACATAAATTTCCAATTGATTCCCTGTATTGTTTTGACTTAATTCCGTGAACGAAACTGTGTTTGTAATATGTCATAGGGAGATTTTATTTTGTCACTATCCCACTTGGTCTATGACATATTGAAGAAATTGAAGACGTTGCGGCAAAGCTTCAAATAATTAATCATGCCGAAGTTTAATTCGTGCAAGTTTATTCATCTTCAAAGTTAACTGCATTTCGAGATCACACAGGTATGAATGCGTATAATTAATGGTGCTCGGAATTGTTTTTATAAAAGATAAGGATGTAATTTTTATAAAGAAAAATATTTTAAATGTTTAAAAGTGTTTTAAATGGTTTACACTACGTTTTATTGTGACAAGATCGAAAAAGAGTTTGACTTATCTGGATCTCTTTTGGAAGAGACGTTTTAAACATAAAGTCAAAAAGTCAAACTGACAGGACTATCGTTCGAACGACATATGTCCTTCGTTCAAGCGAGATGGCCATGTCGCGCGAACGACTTGCCTATCTCGTTTGAGCAAAACTATTTTAGAGGCAGCGCTTAATTCCTATTTAAAGCATGTTTTCATCAGAATTAAAGTGTGTGCATTCTGGAAAAAGAGTTTACGTTCCAATACGAATCTGCACATGTTTTTTAAGGTTTAAAAAGCTTAAACACATCCTTAGAGTTTGCAAAGATCAAAGATATCATTATTATATGTTTATGTGATCTTGCTGCACCAAGAAGGTTTGTTCTATACATGAACATCAGGGTTTTGCGGTGAAGAAAAGAGAAGGACTTCTTGTTCGACATCGTAGATGAATTAAATCCATTCAGTGGACACCAAGACAAACGTGGACGCATGTGTTGTGGACAGGTATCATGGAAGACGGAATTTCTGCATGGGCACTATTGAAGAACGGTAAAATATCAGAAGGAGCGTCAAGGCCCGTGGGGATCGAGTCAATGAGTAAGGCTAATCTGTCTTTGTAAAACCTTTGTTCATAGTGATTGTTTAGCTTGGGTCGTCCAAGTTTGTTTTCCCGTTTTGGGTTTTTTTTCTCGTACATCCGGCGTTGTGAGTATTCTTTACTTTACTTGCTTTAATCACTAGATGCATGTTTACGATTAATCAAGATAAAATTGGTTTAAAGTAAGAATCGGGTTTTCACAACTTGGTTTAGTGATAATTAAAATTTGAACAATTTTTGGTGAAAATTGGTTTGATTTGAAACACGCGCGTAAGGACCACCCCTCTCATTGAATTTAAAATATTCTACTCTGGTATTTATTATGTATAATTCTATTGTCTGGGTTTACAAATCCTAATTGGGGAGAGTAGTTTATAAGCTCTGACCCATTTCGTTGACTAACATTTCAGGTATAGCGAGGAGTAGCTGCATAGGAGTATTGGAGATATTTTGGAGGTTCTGCTGGAGTTTATTTTAGATGTTTTATATGTTTAGATTTATTTTCCATTCCGTCGTATTTATTATGAGATTTATTTATGGATTTGGTGGGCCAATCGATTCCATAATTGTTTACGATTTTATTTAGATATTTACAATTGGATCATTTTATTCGATTTTATATTTATTTGGAGTTGGATTATTTTGGAGATTAGCATGGTGATGGATTTATTATTGCATGAATGGTTATTGTTATTGGATCAATTTAATCATTATCTTGTGGAATGAATTTTTATATGTCTTATATATGTCACACGCTAAGGATGATTACTTATTTAGTGACGTCTGGCTTAGTTTATGGGCAGCGGTTGGCCACCTCACTTGTCAGATTGCTCGGGGTGTTACTCTCGTCCTTTACTGATAGGTAGCCATATGAATAGCCTCATCTTCTTGGACTTCTTCTTTCATATCTAGATCTAGTCGCCTCATGAGGTCACTCTTGGGTGAATCAAAGTTTAATACCCTATGAGTCGGCAAACCTATTTCCATTGGTACTACTACCTCAGCGCCAAAAGCTTGCATGTATGGAGTTTCTCTTGTTGCTATTCTAGGAGTAGTCCTATATACCCAAAGGACACTGTGTAGCTCATTAATCCAGTTGCCTTTAGCCTCATCCAATCTTTTTTTAACCCATATAGTTAGGTTTTATTGGTGATTTCTATTTGGACATTGCATTATGGATGCCCAGGTGTTGAATGAAGTTTCTAAATGCCTCATCGAATACAGTATTCTTCAAACTCATCATTATCGAATTGAGTGCCATGGTCGATTATGAAAGCATAGGGCATGCCATACTTGCAAATTATATGTTTCGATATGAACTGGAACACTCTCTGATAAGGCATATCAACCAAGGGTTCATCCTCCACCCAATTGGTAAAATAATCAACGGCTACAACCATGTACTTGAATCTTCCTTTGGTGATCGACAAGGGTCCGACCAAGTCAATTCCCTATATAGATAAAAGCCATGGAGAAGTGATTGGTGTTAGGCTTGCTCCTGGTCTTCTGTGAATGGTAGAACACTTCTGGAATTTATCACAATTTTTAGTGAAAGCAACACAATTTTCTTTCATTATTAGACAGTAATAACCTTGAATAGCTATCCATTGTCTCAGAGATCTCACAGTTGTATGAACCCCACAAGAGCCTTCTTGAACTTCTCTTATCAAATCATTCACTTCATTTGGATGGATACTAATGATTCTGGAAATAGCACCACCAGATAAGATGCAAACAAGCATAAACAAGCATAACAATGGCAGCAAAAGTATATGTATGTATAGTAGGAGATGAGGTGAAGGATATGAACACAACAATATAAGTGGTTCGACAATTGCCTACGTCCACTGTGCAGGTGAGTGTTAATATCACTAGATGAAGGCACTAACGACCATAAATACAATCTCTCAAGCTTTCTCTCTCTACTGTGTAAATTAATAGAGTTTCAGCTAGGGTTGCAATATATCGATCCTTTACAAGGTAGAGGATGACCACTATATATAGTGTTTAGGGGGTGTAGTGTACCCCCCCCCCCCCAATCATGAAATGTGCATGTGCATGAAGATCCAACCGGTATAAGGATGACACCTGGCTGATCTCAAACAAACAATGATGACCTCAATACTCCGTCACGTGGAGGGAATGATTCAGTTACAACAGAATTGTCCACATGTCCCAAGCCCTACATATGCATGTAAATGCTCAGCTGTCTTCGATTGGTGCCAATCTCAGCCTAAACGAGTACGAGGTTGGTGAGGTCTAACCCTTGACTTGTCCAAAATTAATATCCATAAAGACCTCGGCCAGGATGGCTGGCTGAGGTTAGATATGAGGCAGTTGTAACGTCGGCCTGGGCCAATGATGACATGTTTCTTGATGATTGAGCCCCTAAGACTTTGTTGACTTCGGGTGATAAAATGTAACGTCGGCTGCGACAAATGTTGGTATTGATGGATGGTTTAACTCATATCCTTGCTGATCTTTGGTTGATGCCCAGTTGAGATTGATGTATGTTGCCGAAGCAATGTCGACTGGGACCGACCCTCTGAGTGACGAACTTATTGATGGGCATCATAGGCTTCTAGTCACCTCGGTTGTGAGACTGGCCGAGGTTGGTTGCTCTGAGTAAGAGGGAGAACTTTGGGCATATCAATCACCCCCTAGTCCTTAGTGACCTATGTGAATAGGTGACTAAGGGGTATGCGTGGCCGAGACCTAATTTTCTTGTGCGCTAATAGTTCTTTGACACTTTTCACTTGCTTAAGTGAGTGGCGTGTCTAACAAGGCATGATGATTTACTCCTTAGGTTCCCTAGGCAATGATAGGCCTTGGGACTCGTGCCAAAAATGATTGTGGGTTTAAAACCCTTGTTTCCTTCTTTCTTCTTCATTTTTTCTTTATTTTTCCCGCCTGAGTTATCTCTCCAATTCTCTCAAGCTTTCATTATTGACCGCTCTGGTTTCCTTTGATTTTTTCCATCCTCATCCATTTTTTGCAACCAATCAGGTACCACTTCTCACCTCTTTTCTATTTCTGGGCTTTGTTTCTCATTTTTTCATTTTTTGGTGAGATCTTGTGTTCTCCGGCGAGGGTTTTTAGGTTTTTCGGCGTGTTTTTGCATTTTTCGGTGACATGTTCTTAGTGTTCTTGGTTTGAAACCATTCTAACTTCCCTATTTGATCCTTAATTTTGGTTGAGTCAAGTTGCTTGTCTATTTGTGGTTGAGTCCCAAGTGTTGTGTCGTCTTTCTGGTGCTCAGACCTCTGTATCAACTCATAGAAGAGTTCCCTTCCCTTCGCGAGAAGACATTTGAAAAAATTAGGCAGATAGAGCTAGCCCAAGAGGAAGCTCGTAGGGCTGAGGCATTCCCCCTCAGACCTATCTTTCCTCCACCTCTGAAGGTAATATACCCTGATCCAGCCGAGCCTGCTGAGCCAGTAGAGGTTCCAGTGGACCCAACATCCATGTCCGAGTCTGAGTCGTTTACCTCAGACCCCATATTTGTAGACTCTTTCCAAGAGGCTATGGATTACTCAATCAGGAAAGATCAGGTACCTGATCAAGCCAAGGTTTCAAGTCGTGTCTCATCACATCAGGGGGCTAACACCTCTCAATCTTTATCCGATGCCAAAATTTTAGGGCCAAGTGTGGCCATTCCCCCCATTTTGGATGCTATTCCCCTGTCGGCCGCCACTGGGGCTGAGTTTGCTCAGAGGTTTCCTGATAGTCCCACAGTATCTTCCCAGGACGATGTCATTAAGGATGAAGATAATGGGCATGAGACAGACATTGACACCTCTGAGGCAGATGAGATTGAGAGCACCATTAGTGAGTACGATCTTATGTCTTTTAGGCACCTCTACTCAATAGGTGCTTCCATTAATCTTAGCATACCTCTGAGGGGTGAGAGAGTGTTTGGTGGATGAGATATGGAGATCTGTGTCTATGAGAAGATGTTCAAGTTGGGTTTTCATCTCCCTATCCATCCTTCAATCAGAGCCATATTGTCCCATATAAATTTGGCCCCTTGGTAACTATCCCCCAACGCCTGGAGGGTGATGATAAGGGCTATCATCCTTTGGAGGGCATTCCACCACTCAGACCTTCCTTTTAAGGTCTTCACAGGCTGTTACGTCCCCTACTCTGCCAAAAATCACCCTAGCTATTACCACTTCCTAGCTAGGAAGTCAGATAATAAGATGCTGTTGGTTACCCAGACCTCCAATCATAACTAAAAACCTAAATATTTCTTTGCATCCGGGGCATGGTAGTTTGGTCCCTATGAGGCTGCCCTTTGATGGCTACTCTGGGTTGATAAATAATGTCATATTCTTCTAACTCGATGGCCTAGGTCATCAACCTACCCGAATTCTCAGGCTTGTGGAGGACCTGTCTTAATGGAGAGTCAGTGAGGACAACCATAGAGCGGGCTTGGAAGTATGGCTTCATCTTCCTGGAAGCGTGTATTAGGATATAGGATAACTTTTCCATTCAAGGGTAGTTCTATTCAGACCTTTGAAGGGCTTTACTATTGAAGTATACCGGCCTCTGCACTCCATCGTCTTCTCTTCCTATGGCAGCACTAATGGCTGACTCTGAGACATCTAGATAAACATATAACTTCTACCCAAGAATGGGTCGAGATATGAGTAGAGGGGATCTAAGGTAGGACTTTAGCTCTTTGAAAGATTTGTCACATTCCTCATCCCATTCGAAGGCCTTTCTAAGCACCTTGAAAAAGGGAAGACACTTGTATGTGGCTCTTGAGACAAACCTGTTAAGTGAAGCAACTCTTCCGGTTAGCCTCTGAACATCTCTGATAGTTCTAGGTGTCTTCATTTTAAATAGAGCCTTGATCTTCTCTGGGTTGGCCTCTATTACCCTTTGATTGACGATGAACCCAAGTAACTTTCTTGCTCTTACTCTGAAGACGCACTTGGCAGGGTTGAGCTTCATCCTGTATAAATCCATGGTGTCAAAGGTCTTTTCCAGGTCGACCACATGAGTGTCGGCCTTCAAGCTCTTCATTAACATGTCATCCACATATACCTCTGTGGTCTTGACAATCTGATCTTCGAACATCTTATTTACAAGACGTTGATAAGTGGCCCTCGCATTCTTCAAGCCGAAGGGTATGACCTTGTAGTAATAGGTCCCCTTATCTGTGATGAACGTTGTCTTCTCTTAGTCTTTCGTGTCCATAAAGATCTGATTATACCTGAAATAGGCATCCATGAAGCTCATGAGCTCATGACCTATCGTGGCATCCACTATCTGATCAATTTGCGATAGGAGGAAGCTATCTTTTGGACAAGACTTGTTCAAATCAGTGAAATCTATGCACATTCTCCATTTCCCATTGGCTTTTGGCACGATGACTGTATTGGACAACGACTAGGGGTATATGACCTCCCTGATGAACTTGGCTTCTTCAATCTTTATGACCTCTTCTCTCATAATGTCATATTTTTATCTTGAATATACTCTCCTCCTTTGTTTGATGGGCTTTGCGTCTTCCATAACATTGAGCTTGTGACACATTATCTTAGGATCAATACCTGGCATGTCTGCATGGCTCCGGGTAAAAATACTTCATCTCTTCCTCAAAAATTTCACCAATTCTTCCTTGACCTCGGATCTTACAGCTTTGTCTATTTGGATGGTTTTTTATGGTTCATCCTCATTGAGGACGATGGATTCTACCTCTTCCACGGCCTCTCCCTTTTTGAGCTTCGTCTCATCTCTAGGGTCAAGGGTGTCGATGTTGTAAGTGGTTGTTGCCTTCTTATGAGCCTCTCTCTTTCGCAGAGTTAAAGCAGCTTTCTCGCGCCGATGTTTGGTCACCCTGAACTTCCCCTACCCCATAGGGGGTTAGGAATTTTACCATTTGGTGAACGGTTGATGGCATGGCCTCAAATTCTTTGAGGGCTACTTTTCCCATGATATGGTTGTAAGCCGAGAAGACGTTCTCATCCATTACAAAGAAATTAATTTTTATGGTCAACCTCTTAGGCCACTCATCTCCCATTCTTACATCCATATCATACATGACCAACGAATGAACCTTTTCTCCACTGAAACCGATCAAAGGGTGATGGTATGGGATAAGCCTAGCTCTGCAAAGGCCTAGGCTCTTGAAAGAAGGCCAAAAAATTACGTCCGATGAACTTCCCCCATCAATGAGGATTCTTTGTACCTCACATCCGTGCACCCTTGTAGTGATTACCAAAGGTTCATCATGTGGATCCATGATACCTTTGAAATTAAGTCAGGAGAATCCAATTATAAGACTATCCATATCTACCTCCTTTCTCTTCTATTTAGCCTCTCAAGATGCCAGATTCACAGCCTCTACTTTGGTCACTGACTTACTCTCTACCACATGAGCTTTGCGGTCGGCTACCTATGAGCCACCCCTGCTAGTCCTCCATAGATGGTGTTAACACCAAAGGAGATCATGCCAACCCTCTTCACAAGGGCATTATCATATTTTAGTAGGAGGTCAGGGTCATCCTCATCATCTGAGTCCTCAACTCTTTTGGTTAGGGAATCCTCATGACACTTGTCATTTCTCTTCTTTTTAGGGTCGTCTCTTCCCCCCTTAGAAGATCTACCATCGACATACTTCTTGAGCTTTCCAGACTTCAACATCTTCTCAATTTCATCCTTCAAGGCAAAACACTTATCTGTCACATGGTCGTGATCTTGGTGAAACTCACACCATAGGTTCTTGTTTCTCTTATGCAGAGAAGCCTTCAGCTTCTCCGGCCATCTCAGGGGCCGATCATTTTTTATTTCATTAAGGATGTGTTCGCAGCTCACAGTTAGAGGAGTGTAGTGTACAAACTTGTCGTCTGCAGACCTCTTTTTCATATTTCTTCCTTTGGAATTTTCCACTGCTACTTATGTTCTCATCCTCATACTTTACGGTCATTGCCTATTCGGCATTTATAACCCTACCAGCTATTGCTAACAGCTCAGCCATGGATTTTAGAAGGTCTTTCGCAAGCTTCCACAGTAACTTCCCTTTCTGCAATCCTCCTATAAGAGCTGTCATAGCTATATTCTCTTCGTAATCTTCCACTTCCAGTTTCTCCTTGTTAAATATTGCAATTTAGTCTCTTAGGATCTTATTTTTTCCATGTTTGACGTACAACAGATGAGTGGTCTTCTTTTGAGGTCTTACCCCAAAATAGAAGTTGTGAATAAAACGTCTAGTCAGGCCTTTAAAATTCTCAACACAGTTCTTTGGTAGATAAGTAAACCAAATATGCACATCTCCCGTCAAAGTGCATGAGAAAGCTCGGCACCTCATCTCATCAGGAATTGAATAGATGTCTGCCGCAGACTGATACATCTCAATGTGATGTACAGGGTTGGTACTTCCATCATACTTGGGAGACACCATTGGTGCTTTGAATTTGGTCAGGGTTGGGAAGTTCACAATTCTTGCGACAAATGGGGAGCCCTCTAAGAACCCTCTTTATAGTGGGTCTTGATTTTTGATGAGGTTCCCTATCTTCTTTTTGAGACGTTAGATGGAGTCATTCCATGGTTTAGCAACATCGTCCTGGCCGAGGTTGTCCCCATCCACCTCCAAGGGGTGGACTGAGGGTTCCTCGGCTGCAGCACAACATCGGTTGTTGACCTCTTGGCCACAGTCTCGGCCATGTAGGGGTCAGCCATGGCGAGGCCTATGTTTTCCATCTCCCCTCTGAGAGACAGCAGCACTTCTTAACCTGGATAACCTTTACCTCATATCATTAACTGGGTCGATCCTTTCGAAGGTTGACCCTGTACTCAAGCGATCAAAAGTTGATCCTCTTGGATGGGCCTCACCAACCTCAAACCTTCTTGCTCCGCAACCTCAGCTCTGCTATAGAGGACGTACTGTGTTGTCTGAAACCTCATATGGCTCCCAGCAGTCTGGTGGAGCATCATATGCTTCGATATCATTATATCTACCCTCATGGTAAGGATTTCCTTGCCTCCCCAGACGCAAACGCCTAGGGTTAGTAGCGTCCCTCCTCCGCTGAGGTGTAGGTTGGTCCTTTCGTGGTGCCCGGGGTGGTCCCCTGGCCTTTGGATGTGGTTGAACAGCCACCGAAGTAATTATTTCTGGTGAGATCCCAGGTGGCCTCATCATATTTTGGCTTAGCTGGGAGAACTGCTCCTTCATTGCTTGTTGCGTTGCAGCCAACAATCTCAAGGCTGCTGCCACCTCAGTCATCTCAGACTGGGGTGGTGCTTGGCTGGAATTGGGTCCTCTAACGCTAGATTGCGGAGGAGGTGGTGGTAACTTCGATGCCATATGTTTGGTCTAAAGAACTCATGACGAAAATATGAGAGCTTAAATACCTTAAAAGGACCTCTTTCAATGGTGATACAACTTCACACGAAGGGTGAGGCCTGGTTCACCACCAGAGTCTCCGGTGAGGTTAAGCTAGGAAAGGAAGAGATAAATATTCTCGCTCCCACAGATGGAGCCAAAATGATGATGCTAGAAATAGCACCACCAGATAAGATGTAAACAAGCTCAAACAAGCATAACAATGGCAGCAAAAGTATGTGTATGTATAGTCGGAGATGAGGTGAAGGATATGAACACGGCAATATAAGTGGTTCGGCAATTGCCTACATCCACTGTGCAGGTCAGTGTTAATATCACTAGATGAAGGCACTAACGGCCATAGATACAATCTCTCAATCTTTCTCTCTATACTGTGTAAATTAATATAGTTTCAGCTAGGGTTGAAATATATCGATCCTTTATAAGGTAGAGGATGACCTCTATATATAGTGTTTAGGGGGTGTAGTGTACCCCCCAAGCATACAATGAGCATGTGCATGAAGATCCAACCGGTACAAATATGACACCTGGATGATCTCAAACAAACAATGATGACCTCAATATTCCCTCACGTGGAGGGAATGATGCAGTTACAACAGATTTGTCCACGTGTTCGAAGCCCTACATATGCATGTAAATGCTCGACTATCTTCGATTGGTGCCAACCTCGGCCTAAACAAGTATGAGTTTGGTGAGTTCCAATCCTTTCCTTGTCCGAGATTAATATCCATGAAGACCTCGGCTAGGATGGCTGATTGAGGTTAGATATGAGGCAGTTGTAACGTCGGCCTGAGCCGATGATGACATGTTGCTTGATGATTGAGCCCCTGAGAATTTTCTGACTTCGGACGATAAAATTTAACATCGGTTACGGCCGATGTTGGTATTGATGGATGGTTTAACTCATGTCTTTAATGATCTTCGACTGATGCCCAGCCGAGGTTGATGCATATTGCCGAAGAAATATCGGTTGGGGCTGACCCTGTGAGTGACGACCTTGTTGATAGGCATCATAGGCTTCTGTTCACCTCAGTTGTGAGACTGGACGAGGTTGGTTGCTCTGAGTAAGAGGGCGCACTTTGGGCATATTAGACACAATGAACTTAAGAAACAGTGTATCGTCGCCTGTACAGAACACTTTTTCTGACACAAAATTGGTTACTTTGTACCTTATTTTCCTGTCTTACTTTTTATCAGACAACAGTTTTCCTCTTTCGATGAACTCTCTAATGGGGTCCATCCATGAGGGACCTAAATCCACAGATATGTCACTGATTTCCATTCCATCAATGCTTCTGTGGGCAAGAATCTCCACTGAGATTTTTCGTTTAAGCTCTGTTAGAGTTGCTAAAGCAAGCCGAGAAAGAACATTTGCTCGGGCATTCTCAAGTCTGGTAATTCTCACTATTTTGACTAAAGTGATCAATGAAATGACTTCATTTATTTTTTATGATATCTCATCACAGTCTCCCCTTTAACTCCGTAAATTTATTGCATTTGATTAATAATTAGTTAAGAATCGCTATATACCAATACCTGATCGCACCTACTGATAAAGCCAATTCCAATCCAGTGATCAAAGCTTCATATTCGGCCTCATTGTTGGAAGCCTTATATTGGAATCTTAGGGAATATTCAACATCTAAGTTATCCAAAGTGTTGATGATGAGGCATGCACTAATTCTGGAGTCATATGAGGATTTATCTACGAACAATTACCAAACTGGAATGTCATCAGAGAACTCCTCCTTTACCAGTGCTCCATGATTGAATACCTTCTTACTTTGTTGTAATCATTCTCCAGCAACCACTAAATCAGGATGATCAGCAGTGATCTCTATTTTCTTGTGAGCTAAGCTCTCTTCCAAAGCAGTCTGCTCGTCAGGCGGATGTGAATCATGTTGCTCATATGTAAATTTAGTAATAAAATCTTCCACTGCTTGACCTTTGATTGCAAATCTGGGTTCTTCCCAAGACATTAGCCTTCTAGATTTTTCTTGTATATGCAGTGCTTGTCGCAGAGGAAATTTTGTATAAACAATAATGGTATAGGCTGGGAAGTATGCCCTCATCCTCCTAGAGGCTTCCACCAGAGCTATAGCTAACTTCTCCAAGCGTGGAAACATGACTTTTTCCTCGTAATGCCTTGTTAGTGTAATATACGGGCCTTTGAACTCCCTCCTCCATTCGAATCAAAGTTGAACTAACAGCTAAACCTGAAACAGCTAAGTATAAATTGAGTTTTTCTTTGAAAACTGGTCGAGAAAGGAGTGGGGGAGAGATCAAGTAGTTCTTCAACTCCACGAAGGCCTTCTAACATTTCTCATTCCACTCAAAGGTCTTTTTAAGAACCTTGAAGAATAGGAGACACTTATCAGTTGCTCGGGAGACAAAACGGTTCAATGTAGTTACTCTTCCTATCAACTTTTGAACTTCTTTCATATTGGTCAGGGACTGCATTTTAAGTAAAGATTTAATCTTATCAGGGTTGTCTTCTATTCCCCTCTGATTGATAATATACCCTAGGAACATCCCGTCATATACTCCAAAGATACATTTATGGGGTTGAGCTTCATCTGGTGCTTTTTTAACTGATCAAAGGTTTGAGCCAAGTCTGCAATATGGTCAGCAGCATGTTTGCTCTTGATGAAAATGTCATCTACATAGACCTCTATATTTTTACCAATCTGATCTTCAAAAATCTTATTCACTAATCTATAATAGGTAGCTCTAGCATTTTTCAACCCAAAGGGCATGACATTGTAATAGTAAGTTCCTCGGTTAGTAATGAAGAAATTACTTTCCTTATCTTCAGGCTTCATCTTAATCTGGTTGTAACCGTAATAAGCATCCCTAAAACTTAGCAACTCATATCCTTCTGTATCATCGACTAATTGATCAATCCTTGATAAAGGGAAATGATATCTTGGACATGCTTTGTTGAGATCTGTAAAATCTACACACATACGCCATTTATCATTTTTCTTCTTTACCATCACTACATTTACCAACCAACTAGGGTACTTTACATCTTCAATGAACTGTGCTCGCTATAGTTTCTCTACTTCCTACTGGATTCCTATATTCTTCTTGGGACTGAAAACTCTTCGTATTTTTCGGGTCAGCTTGGAGCCTAGATAAATATTAAATTCATGGCACATGAAATTTGGATCAATTCTCGGCATATCTTCATGGCTCCAAGCGAAAACATTTTTCCTTTCTCTAAGGAACGTGATTAATTCTTATTTGAGACAATGAGATAACCTAAAACTGATATGGGTGGTCCTTTATGGCTTCTCATCATCCAACACAATAGCTTATGTTTCTTCCATAACTTGCCCCTTTACCAGTGTTTCTTGTTCCCGAGGATCCAGAGTGTCGATATGAAAAGTGGTTGTGCTATTTAGTTGCATCTCTTGCTGGTCAATTGAGGTATTATAACATTCCCTATTATCTTTCTGATTCCCACTATGATGAGTCCATAATTTGTTGGAAACTTCATGCATTGGTGCACTATAGATGGCACAGCTTTTAACTTCTTGATTCTCACTCTTCCCAGGATGATATTATAAGTTATTAGGACATTTTTATCTAACACAAATAATTGCATTATTTTTCTCATGCCCGTCGGCCCTGTGTCGACCAAGACTTCTAGCTTCATGGTTCCTAATGGGTATACTTTTTCTCCTTCAAACACAATGAAAGGTTTAAGGTAACAGTTCTAGCTTGATGATCTTCATCCCTAGGCTATTTAAACAGTTATAGAACATTACATAAGCTGATCTCCCATTATCAACCAAGATCTTTATGACTCTACCATGATGAACTATGCATGTGATAACTGACGGCTCTTCATGAGGGTAAAGGACCCCACAAAGATCATTTTTAGAGAATTCAATCACTATCCTGTCTCTATTAACTTTCCTCGGTCGGCTATCATTGGATTCATCCATATCTACATTTTTAACAGTTGGGTAGGCCTTGATCTCATTCAAGTAAGCTTTCCTCTCTACTATGGCATCTCCTCCTCTAGCATCACCACCGTAATGAAATGGCACCCAAAGGATATCATGTCGACCTCCACTTCTAGCTCATCGGGATTTTTTGGCAAGTTTGGATATTCTTCAAAATAATCATTTCTTGCTCCCTTATTGTCATCCCTTGCTCGGGCTGGAGATTTAAACCTCTTTCGATCATTTTGGTTACCATTTCGATCAACAAACTTGCTCAACTTTCCTCGTCGAATAACATTTTTGATCTCATTCTTTAGCACAGTGCAGCTATTGGTGTTATGCATATGATCTCTATGGAAATCATAGTACTTGGACTTATCCCTATTATTAGGGTTCAATTCTCCAGGTCAATGCATCTCTCTATTTCCTTTGATCTCCTCCGGGATATGGTGAATACCCTCGTTGAGCTGTGTGTATTCCTCATACTTCTTCACCTGATCCAGCTTCTTGTCTTTTTTATCTGTCTTAAAAGAATTAAAATTATTTTTCCCTTCATCCTTGGTGTCAAGAGCTTCCTTGGCTTCCATAGCTTCTTCGGCATTCATTATTTTTTCAGCTTTAGCCATTAATTTATCATAGTTTTGGGCAAATTCTTTTCTAGAGCATAGTAAATATCTTTAGCAAGCAACCCACTCATAAGTGCTACAATGGTTGTTTTCTCCTCAAAATCCACTACCTTTAGTTTTTCATTGTTAAAGCGAGTTATTTATTATCTAGTGATTTCTCTTGGATTTTATCACACGACCAAGAGACGAGTGACACTCTTGATTGGCTTAGCCCCAAAACAAAAGTTACCAATGAACATTTCGGCTTACTGAAGAAAATTAGATATTTTACCTCTTGGGAGATTGTTATACCAAATTTGGTTGGCCCTGTGATAGAATTGGAGAATTCTCTACACCTCATCTCGTTGGACACTGAATAGATGTCAGCATCAGCTTAATATTTATATATATGCAAGACTAGATCAGCTTTCCCATCATACTTGGGAGTAACCAGTGACGGTTTATACTTGGAGGGTGTAAGGTAGTTCATTATTTCCCGGACGAAAAGTGATCCTTTAATAAAACTCCTTTGTAATGGATTCTTTTTCTTGGACATTTCACCTAGACTATCTTCCAACCTTTACATGGATCCCTTCCAAGAATGTTCCTCTAGCTTAGACTTAGCTGAGGTGGATTTAGTGACTTTACTATGTCTATGTTCTGAACTCTACTCCTGAGAGGTCTGCTCATCAAACACAGAGCCCCTCAAACTGGATCTAAATCTTGTGGAACGTCCTCTATATTCACGACGATGCTCCTGCTCCTTATGATTTCCTCTAATTACTTGGGGGCCTAGGCTATCAAAATCAGACTCTCTACTTATCCCTTTCAATACACTTGGCCTTTTTTATAGAAAAAGACCCACCATTATAGTAATCGATTGACCGAAATAAATAAGTGGCACTGAAACGGTACGAGCTATCATGAGAAGAACGATAGTGATAACTCCTTTCATGTATAGAAGGTGGTGATGGCATATTCCTTCTAGAATTGGAGGACTTATCTTTCATAGTGTGGCCCAATTGCTTGACAAACTTTTGCATGGCTTCTTGACCACTAGCCAAGTTGAGTAAAATTCCTTGTAAGTCTACCGCACTAATGAGAGAATATGGGATGATGTTATTAATCTCATTTCAAGTGCTATTTTCAGGATCATTCATTTCTTTAAAGGCAATAAACGAAACAAATGCATATGGTAGAGAACAATGATAGACAAACATTCCCACAGACAGAGCCAATATGTTGATGTCTAAAAATGGACTAACTCCAAATTTATAATCACAGATAAAAATAAGAGAAGTAACTCAAATCACAAACACATAAGAGACAAGGTTTTAGAGTAGTTCAGTTGTTAAATAGCCTACGTCCACTGTTGGTTATATTTAGAAGGGTTTACAATAGCTCAGTATGGTGTGCATATGAGTAATTCGAGTTATCCCTTGAGCTGAAGGAGTATCTTGTATTTATAGTGGTTACAAAAACCTTAGAGATGGAGTCTATTAGTGTCTAAAAATGTACAAACTCTAGATTTATAATCACAAATAAAAATAAGATAAGTAACTCAAACCATACACATACAAGAGACGAGGTTTTAGAGTGGTTCAGTTGCAAAATAGCCTACGTCCACTGTTGGTTGTATTCAAAAGGGTTTACAATAGCTCAGTATGGAGTGCATATAAGTGATTCGACTTGTCCCTTGAGATGAGGGATTAGCTTGTATTTATAGTGGTTACAAAAACCCTAGAGATGGAGGGCCTTTATATTGCCAGACAGTTACATCTATGTACAATAAAGGAAACTCTTAGAATTCAGTGTTGGTTGGCTTTCCATCTGAGTAACTATTGGTATTCCTATTGGTTGTCCTTCTCAAGTTGGTTGGCATTCCAGCTGACTAAATTTCTCTAAGACCGATCAAGCAAGCTGGCCGGCCACGTTGTAGGATATGTTTATATTCATAATTGGTCCACTTGGGAGTGTAACTTTTACATACAACACTTATACTCTTGCATATGGTGGAAATCTACACACTAAAACTTATTACATCATAACCACACACATAAAAGTCATACTCACTCGAAGATAGTTACCCATATATGCCCCACAAAATAAATTCCAAATTTGTGTGTAAATAAAACTTGGTGTTCTTAAATACTTATTCTAGATGTTTACCTCATAAATTATATTTTGGTAAAGAAACCCAAACAAGGATTTGTAGAATAAACAACTTTGGAATTTTATAAAAATATTAAACACTCACTTACCCTTATGCACATTGAAAAAGTTCTTCAAAAATTAAAAGGATAAATCTTGGAAGAAAGAGCTTGGTAGTTTTATACATAATTTTTTGGAAAAATTACATTTAAATGTTTTAGAAAGTTATAAAAGATATTTTTGAAAGATTATCTAAAGAAGTTTTCAAATCATACTTTGGTTCATGTTATTTGAAATTGATGTTTTACACACCTAACACTTTATGCTCCCTTGATTTATCCCTAGATATTATCACACATTCCTAAGATGTTAATACCATGTTATTGTTATATATTCCATCACTAAGTGTTTTCACAGATGCTTCAAATATAAATATCCATTGTTATAACACAGTCCTATTTGGTTTCACTCACCATTGAAATATCCATGCCATATTCCACACGGGTAGTTCATCTTGGTCACTACTAAATTTGAACAAATACTTCCATTATTTATATATGATTAATAAATTAATATGCTTAGACTCTATGACCCCGATGTCTAGAAATTGTTCAACGTAATTAGTAATATACACTAGTTAAGATCTACCTCCTGATAAAAAAATGCTACATCTATATAATCACACCTATTTTCTCACGTGATAAACAATGTGTTCCAACATACTCACATGATTATATTGGTAAAAATAGACCATATTTAAGAAAGTCTTATCAGAGACTCAAATTCAATTGCTAGAGAAAATGCATAAATACCCTCCTCATGAAAAGTGGTATGTTATTATACATTGAATCCATGCCCAAGTTGTGCTTCGATATTACACATATAATCTCAAGCTGGCGGCATTCCTGTCTTTTTTTAAAATTGAGTGGCAATACCACTCATGAATCAAGGTGGCAATCCTACCTTAGTGAATTTCAGATAGCATTCCCATCCATATGATATTTTGGTAGAAATCGTACCCATTATTATGTAGAAGGCAACCCCTTCTTATAGAAAAATATGCTTATATTGAAAATATATTCTCATTTAACACATGATGTCAATCCCATCATTGTTTCAATATCTTGAGCCTAAATGATATACATGTTTATTTGGAAATTTATGGAAATCCCATCATCGTAAGAATTTTCACATGAATTAAATCAATAAAATAGGGCATTCCCATTCACATAATATATTGTAATTCTTGTAAAAAAAAAAAGAGTTATTATAATGGCAATACGATTACATTGTGAGAATAAACCTATTGAATCATGGATGTGTGCGAAGCCTAAATACTTGTTGTATGACTTATGACTATCATTGTGAAATAAAATAACATGGGTGATATTTTTGACATTACATACACTTGTACTACTAACGGAAAATTTTCAAGTGTGTACGTGAACATAGGAATGTTAAGATTTGATATCAAAGGAGGACGATAGGCTACATATAAACCAACGATGGAAAAAAAAAGTCAAATGACATTACCAAAGATGAAAAACACAAAGTCAAGTTACATTCTACAAGAATTTATCCACATAAAAGGCAAACCTTTGGTAAAGACGGGCAAAAAAAGGGAAGCATATATAGTTTAGGTACCTAAAATGCATTTTTATGTGCACACACATCTTAAATTCAAAAACACACTTTGATTAACTCTAATGCGACGTTGGATAAAAATATCACTCACCTTTTTATAAGGTAAAGAAACTTGTTAAACATCTCTACTCAATAACCATCTTTTGAAGAAGAAAAATAATACATTCTGATGAAATGTTTTCAAATAGACATATATGAGCTCATTCCTAAGAACAAATTTGATAACAAGAAGTAAAGTTACACACACTCTTGTATTGTACATCCATGTGCGATAAACAAATAAAAACCCTTTGTTAAAACCAAATGAGAACCTAAACGTGGAAGAAAATATCGTTGAAAGAAATGAACCCACCAAGATCTACCAAAAGGTTAGAAATTCACATACCTTAATACTCACCAAATAAATTTTTCAACATTTCCTTACCAAAATTTCCAAATTTTTTTTATAAAACAAGTACGATTTCTCTAAACCAAAACCCTTGCCAAGAATAAGATTTCTCAACACCAATAATACATTTTTTTAACTTGGGAGAAAAGTAATTCCCGATCACTCACACCCACTTAGTTAATTTTAACCTTCACATACCTAGGAACATGAATATACTTGCTACAATTAGTGCACATAACATATTTTGAATACAAATCCCTTAAAATGATCCATTTACTTTGACCTATTGTTAGGCACCCATTACATAAGAAAGGGGGGGAAATATTTTCAAAGAAATCATTGCCTCCACCAAAATATAATCTTTCCATAAAACATTTTTTCCAAAGATAAACTTTGTACCATCCCACATAATTTCAACTTTATAGATATACATGACATGTGCATAACAATTTTTCATGCATATGAATTATCAACTCCCGTATATGTTGAACTAACCATCTTTGTATCTAGTACACTTCTGCACCCGAAGGATATCCTTTTCTTAAAACATGAGAAAAGATACTTTCGAAAACTCCACCCTTTTCGATAAATGAGGGGGGATAAATTTAATATGAGAAAAATATTTTTGTCACAATTAAGGGGGAGAGAGAGAAAAATAGTTTTCTAAAACCAAGTCTTAAATAGAGGGTAGAGTTAAAAATATGTTTCTCAAACTATATCAATATAATATTTTCATCATCAAAAGGGGGATATTGTGAAACCAAATGTATTTCAAATGATTTTTTATTATGATAACACAAATAATATATTATCTGTAAGAGGGTAGTACCCTTGTAGCATGGGAGTGTGATAATACTAGTATATGTGTAACCCATATAGGTGTGGTGATAAATTATAACCCGAAAACTCTTTTAATGAACAGGAGTGAACACACAATATTATATTATATCAACACTCAGATTGGGATCACAATACACTCGTGTATAACTCAAACTATAATAAAGGAAATTCAGAAGTAACTCAGTGAGAGGGAGAGATAAGTAAGCACCCTAGATAAACCTTGGCATGCAGCTAAACACACCAGCAACTCTTGAAAAGATCTCCAGTTAGCTATTCAAAACTTCACAATAAATGACAATGGTGGGTAAGTAAGAGCTCTAGTTTGCAATAACTTTTCTCTCTGATCCCTTCCCTCTCTCGCCAATAAGTCTTTAAAAATAATTCCGCTTCCCAGAGGTGGTTAAGGCCAATAAATATCCCCCACACCACTCTAGAGATGATTTAGTCCCTTACAGCTGTGAACCGGCGTCCCCCCCCCCCCCCCCCCAATGCTTTACATTACAAACATTAAAAGCCTTGCAAGAGCCGCTACAGCAGAATAAATGCGACTTCTCAAATAAATAAATTTTAATTGTGTGCCAATCAAACCATTTTTAATGAAACCCAAGTTTTAATTCAGTCCTAACACATGCATCTATGTGGTATGAAATCATAAAGCAATAAGCATGTAAAGGAAACTAAATAACAGGAAAAATCCCCCACAGGGGCAAAACCTTTTATTTCTAGAACTTTGAAAAATTTACAAGACCATTAACTTACAAAAAACTTCCCTCAAGTGTAACGCACGATGCCTTAGTCAAACCTTCAATGCGTCGGCTAGAAATTTGTAGTGGTTCACGCGCAGTTATACCACAAGGACACGCAGTTTGATTAACCCAGGAATACCCGGAAGCACTCCCTATGACATGAAGTCAAAAAGATTTGTAGAGAATCCCTCCACAATAGCACGTAGCCCTCCGATTGTAGAGATCTCCCCACAAAGTATGAACAATAGCAAAGTTTTGTTCTTGGGTTCCAAAACAATTCACAAAAAAAGATATTAGGATTTTGTGAATTGTAAAACAAGAGATTGAACTCTCAAAAGGTTGGAGAATAAATTAAAACACTCAAAATTGTATTCTGTTTAAAACCAATATTTCTCCACATGAAATTAGAAGTCTGACACCCTTTAAATACTAAAAATCAAGGTGATGACATGTCAGAAAATAACTCTTCTCGGTCGAATGACATATGTTGTCGTTTGAATGAGATCCTTATCTCGTTAGAATGATATCCTATCTCATTTGAACGACCTATCAAATGAGCTCATGATTGCATATAATTTCGATACGAACGCGTGGCCACTAGTTTCGTCCTTTTCTGATTTTTTATGAATTAGTTATGATTTTTCTACCGAAAGGTGTCCGAGAACAAAGTCTTTAGATAGTATGAATTCCAAAAAATTAATAAAAACTTTTAAGCTCCCCTCCAACATTTAGAAAATATTTTATGAAAAATAATCCCAATACTCTAAGTGCATCATTAAGGTACTCTAAAACGTAACCTTAACAAAGTTAACCTTGCGGAGATTACTTGTTGAAGAATCTTGATTATTCGGATCCGTCTTGATGTGAATGTGATCTTGATCTTCTTCGACGGTGTAGCGGTATACGACATATAAATTGATAACGTACAAAAATGTCCTTACAAGCCTGATGGACTAGTCAACCCTAAGTCATAAACAGTAAATGCCAAGACATGCCTTTTGCCTAACCACTATACATCATAGGACAGTCACCACAGAGGTGCCTCACCAAATCGTTTGACAGCCCCAATACCACAGTGGTTTACTCGAGTATGGATTGGACAGTATTTAGCTGGTTGGTGACATCACCTAAAGTAGATATAGCATAAGGTAGAGGGTTGTTTGGTTCAAAAAATAACATACGATAGTACTCAAGGTTACTCCACACAAGCTTCCACGGTGAAAGGTCTCTCGGTGTTTTACCAGGTGTACCTAAGATGGTCAGGACAAGCCCCAACAATGCCTCACTTCTTAATCCTCCAAATAAAGTCCCTCTGAAGTTTCCAAGGCAAGGTCATTCGATAGAGCATGAAAGCTCTCCCAGGACCTTCCATGCCTGATCTCTCATGAATACCGTTTGACCTCACACTGAATAGTTATAATCATTACATAATTACAATCGTTACATCTCATAATCAATATAAACAAAAGTTACAGTTTGACTAAGTAAGAACAGAAATAAGCTGATCTTGATCACTGGGTTGCATCACTGAGTTACCTCGTTGGTTCCTTCTCTTGAGTATATTATGCTATTTCGGGAAGCTCCCTTTAATCCGTGGATTGGCTTCAGCCCCCCTACATTTGCCCCTTTGTATATAGATTTTTTATGGTGAACAAGAAATATCTGCATGAAATACTTCTCAATACGATATGACCTATTCTGTTGCGTCAAAAAAAATCTTTCGCTTGTGTATTCGTTGCGACTTCTGCGTTTATATATACTATTAAAAAGTAAAATTCTCCCCAATGTACCTTAACCAAAGCTCCTCATGCCCTGGGCCTATGGAGAGGGGACATCATTACTTTTTGGATACCATGGTCGTTCTATCAGCTTAGATTTGGATTCTCTTTCATAAATTCTCCCAAGGAAATTCTCCTAAGTTGAAGGTATTGCCTCGTTGGGACTGCCCCTTAGTGATTGCCATTTTTTATCGTTACTTCTAGGTCGAATTTAACTGCGTCTGGATTGCTTACGATGTGTCCTTGTGATCTTTGAGCTATGCTTGTAAGTCAGTTCTCCCTGAGATACTAGTAGTTTGGCCAACACCGTTTCATTTGGTTCAAAAAGAAAAATTCTCCCCGATGTACCTAAGTCAAAGTTAACCCCATTTGGACTTATGGCGAGGGGACATCGTAGCTTTTTTCATGGAAGCAGCTTCTCTATTGTGGGTTAAAAATGGAACAATTTATGTCATTCTCCTTCCAATCTGTTGTGAAATCATTTGGTCTCCTAGGGATTACGTGATGTCTGACAAATTTTGGCGCTAAAATCACAACTAATTTTGAAAGAAAACCCTCTCTCTCCTAAGTTTCACTTCATTAATGATGTGAGATTGTCTTTTCAGTTGTTAGGGTGTTCCCCGAAGTTACATGTGTTAAGTTAAAATGCTTATAGGTGGCTTGGCACGTGTTTTGGTGGGATACCTAAACGCCAACTTGAAGATTCAAACGGCTATTATACAACACTTAGTTATTTTCTTCACTTACGCTTCCTTTGTCTTCTTCAACTCAGAGAGCTTCTTAAAGAGAGAAAAAGAGCAAACCGCCATCGTTATCAAGCTTTTCCCCTATTTTCTTCTCATTTTCGACCCTCTTTGCCACCTCCATTGATTATGTTCCACCATTTTCAGCCTCATTTCTCTTTCCCATAAGCTTTCTCCCCTCACCATCATATATAATGGCTTCTTCAAGCTATTCGGTTACCCCTACTACCAGTGTTTCACCTACCACCACCATTGTTGTAAGTTTTTCCACTATGGATGCCATCACTTTGGTGGAAGCTCGTCAGCAACAATTGCATTTTTACCGTCATTCCCCCATATTTGTCAAGGGCGATGATTTCTCAGACCTCTGAAAAATTTGCACTTTCAGTGCCAAGTGTTACCCCTTACTTCTGGGTGATGAAGATGAAGACTCATCCGAATGGGGTTTCCTCCCCCATAGGGGAGTTTATATTTTTATCTCGATCGAGGTGACTTCCCTTGTTCGTAGATCAATTTTGAGGAACCTAGAGTCTCTCCAACTCATTTTACTACTTGGAACGCCCATATGCAGAGTTCTCACATTGTAGCCCTTGCCAAGGTCGGGCTTCATCGGGCCAAATGGTTTGGGGAGTTCAATCTTTCCAAACATAATGCTTCCCTCCAAGTCTTGGTCTCTCACTGGAATATTACCACTCATACTCTTATAGCTGCATGGGGTGAGTTTACCATTACTTTAGAGGATGTTTGTGACCTTTGGGGGCTTGATCCTACGGGTGATGTGCCTTATTCTGATGAGGCTCTGGATGATAAAGAATATGTTGATCGCTCTGAGTTGGATAGAATATGACGAAGATGCACTGGGTTATCCAACAAAGTCACCTTCACTCCTCTCAACAACTACTTCTTTCAAGATCCTTCTGCAAAGTATGGTTCCTCTGGGAATGCCAAAGGACAAGGTATATCTATTAAGCTGCCTGCTTATATCCTTGTCATTCTTTCCCGCTTCATGATGCCTAGGAGACCAAATGACCAGCCCAGGAGGGACCTTATCAATATATCAATTCATTTGGCCAGAGGTATCACGCTTCCTCTAGCGTCCATGGCATTAGGCTCCCTCTACACCTGGTTGGACAGGAGTTATCTAGACATGAAACGGTCCCTTGGCCATTATAACTTAGCCAATTTCGCCAACACCATACTCCTAACGGGCTTCCTTTGTGTCCATTTCTCTTCTATATCAGCCAACTCCATCCTTCATCCCCGTAGGGAAACCATTATGCCCCATTGCTTATACCTTCACCATAAAAAACAAATTCGCAAGGAGATACTTCTTGGTATTGAAAAACCTGACAGCTTTGTCATGATTCCTTACGGTGAAGAAAACTTTGTCGACACTTGGAATTTTTTTCAACATGAGGCCAAGATCATCCAACCAACTACTAGGGACCTTATTGCTGGAGATCCTTCTCCTATCATGGTCCTTCAATTTTATCCAAGGTATTTACCCTCTTACATCGAGTGGGGATATACTTCAGAGCACTACAACCCCAATCGGTGCAATCATCAATTTGGTTTCGACCAAGGGGCCCCTCACCCAATTTTTCAGATGTCCCACCCCAAAGCTACCTTTACTGTGTCCTGCTCTCTCTATACTTATATTTCTGCTTGGGGGGTCAGCTCATTACTGGCTGAGCGAGTCACTATCCCCAGTATTAAAATAAAAAGGGATGTGACATCTCTATTTGCGACTAAGTACTGGCCAAGATTGTTGAGTTCGTTTAGGGTCCTCCGGTGTATCCCCCAGTTTTTTCTTTTCCTGCCATGGAACTGGGGCTTAAAGGCAATTATGTTCTTGGGGTGGAGTTCTCTTTGAGAAAAACTCCCAAGGATCTACCGAGCGAGTTGCCTCATTATTGCCCTATGGTCCCCACTATCACCCCCGGGCCCAAAAAAGTTTCCACGCCCAAAAAAAAAACTATCGAAAGTGCTTATGGCGAGGGTCCTTCAAAGGCTCCCTCTAAGAAATCCAAAATTTCCAAGATTGGCGCTTCCTATAAGTCTAAGTCCCAACCTGAGTCCCATGCCCCTTTAGAGGCATTCCCAATTACCTTTGTTGCACCTGGCATACCTAGAGAACTAAGTGGTGAGATTAGAGCCAAGTGTCAGGCCGAACTAGAGAGTGTGAAACGGGCATTTCAAGAGACCACTCCCCCACTCCTGATGTATATCCTTTCCCTACCATTATCGTGGATCCAATGGAAGGGGTGTCAAGATGCAGAAAAAGTTCCATATTCCCCCCCACTGTTGGTGCTTCTGTCAGTCGAAAAAAAACTCTGCGTACCAAGATTCAGAGGAGACGGGCCTACAAAGTGCAGCCTGAGGCCTTTCCCCCTACAGCTCCAACTGTTGTTGATCATAGTCCCCAGGTTGAGTCTAGCCCACCAAAAGGTCTTCTAGCGACTATTCTCCTCCTGCCTCGCCTACGATCATCTCATCACACTCCTCTCTAGAGCAAGAGGTAAATTTTCCAACACTTAACCATTTATAGCTTAATGGCAGTATATGTAACTCTTGTGCCAATTTATTTACCTTTGTTAGGAGGTTACTGAAAAAGGGGATTCGCCTCCAGTGAGTCCCTTCGTGAGAGGACGATTCGTTCAGGTTATGACCGTTGCCTCTCATTCCCGTTCTCCCATGATCGGGTTCACCCATTCTGAAGTAATGAAGAAGAGAACTCCAGGTGGGTAGCAATGAAGAAGAGAGCGGCTTCGTCACACAGTACACCAGAAGAGTAAATGATCCTCTTGAAGGTTTAACAATTCACATATATAAATGGGAGTGATTATGTGAATAAAAAGAGGCTTAAGAAAACCTTAAAAGGTGAAGTCTATTTCTGGGAAGTTTTTCGCCGAAATCGTGTTGTGAAAAGACTTGGGAAAACATGTAGAAGGTACACTGGTATTTATATGAAAATCGAGGCAGCGGCGGCGCTCAAACGAGATATTTATCTTGCTCAAACGAAGGACACGTGTCGTTCGAATAACTTTGCGCGAGATGTTGATCTCGCTCAAACGACAGTGCAATCTCGTTTGAATGAGCTCATCGACCGAGGCACTCCGCTTCTACACTTAAAAAATTCTTCTTTTGATAAAAAATATTTCAGACTTCAAAAATAATTTTCTGAAAAATTTCCCAAATATTTATGCAAATATAAACAACTCCAATAAATCATTTTACTAATAATGCGTAGTGGAGTAGTGGGAAACAGTTGATTAAGATGTCGCATGAGCATGACGCACGAGTGAAGATGATGGATGCATGGATTCGGATAAAGTCCAACGTGGATGATCGTGATGACGCGTCGATTGTAGCGGTATCAGACATATAAACTGTGATCTAGGGAAAACAAAAAATTCCTAGATTCTACCCTGGACATTTATAAAATTATGTCCTCACAAATCTCCCCCTATGTCTATGCCGGTACATACATAAAAAATCCGAATTATGCAATCTCCCTAAAACAAATGACATGCAATAGAATATCCCCATTAAAACCTCAAATTGAGAATATTACATGACATGTCTTTAATCAAACTTCAGCATCTTCAAATCTTCAGCTTTTTAGAAACTCCCAAAGCTTTTCTCATCAGGGAGTGCAATCCAATAAATCAACTTTGTACCTACACACATGAGATAAAGAAGATACCCTTGACAAGCAACAGTTTGAAATATAAGGATATGCTAGAATCAAAGATCAATTAAGCTTGAGTAAATCATTGATAAATCAACCAAACAATTAGTCTCCCCCATAATTCATTCTCCCCCTTTTATGATGTCCCCAACTAGTCAGATATGAGAAGCATAAATATGAAAAATGTCACATGGTAAAAATCTTTCTATTTTTGAAATTTTCAAAAAATTTCTCACAAAATATACAACAACGAATCACACCATGAACAAACACAAAAACAACCAAGTCGATGATAGCGTAAATATAGGGGTGTGATCAAATTCGATAGGAAAATCAATGCATACAAACATGACATATGTGAATGATGAATATCGGATACTCATAATGAATAAGCTCAGCATCTTCCTTAGGTGTAAAAAGATGGAAATATGAGACATTGACTCAATCAAATCAACAAATCAAAGCTTAAAATGATTTCCACACCAATAACGTCCAAAACGATTTAATGCTTTTTCAGTACTTTCAAGGAAGTGCAAACCCGTTTAAATTCTCCAACCAAACTCCCTCAGATTTATATTTTGAATAGAGGTGATCTAAATTCTCAAACTTTGGAGAATTGATGGTGAAACCTAAATGGGCTATGTTTGGCATGTATTGATTTTTATTGCCTTTAAATTTTTCGGGCTCTTTTAGCCTCTTGGACCCCGGATAATAAAATTCCTCAATTTTTTAGGTTCGATTTAACGGTGGCTTAATCGCAAAGGATAGATAATTACCTTTCGTAGCCCTTCACCGTTTTAAAAAAATAATCTCACCAAACGAATTTTTACATGCATTCCAATCTTGTAAAGTTTTATCGCATATGGTTCGTTCCATAGACAGAATTGAGATGGAAACACTCAAGCCAATATGTGATAGACAAGTACAATAATCAAATAAAGTCGTACATGTGTGTAATAAAGGAGATAAGCAGCCAAATATGTAGAAAGATATCACTAATCACATCTCAAAGACTTCAAACAATGAAAAGTACATGGATGCAATGATGTAGCGTCTCAAATCACTATCAAACAGTCATGTGGATAAATGGAATGAAATTTGTGACTTGGCTATCTAAATGCTTATCCACAAAAGGTGCAAATAAATTACAAATATCTTTTTGTGCTTTTCTAAAAATTTTATAAAAAGAAAATCTTTTCGGATTTTTCAAAAAATAGAAAAAACAGAAAAAATAATAATACAAATGATACAACCTAGGAGTAGGAATCATATGATATGAACATGACAATGCATCATATCCTAGACATGAACCAACCCCTCAGTCAACTATGCAAATCCCCAAAGACTTTCTAAGACTCTTAAATCTAAGGGCATCTAAAGGCTTCGTGAAAATATCGGCCAACTGACGGTCGGTGGGTACGAAACTCAGGGATACAACTTTGTCCTCAACTAACTGTCGTATAAAGTGCTCGCGTATCCTAATGTGATTTGTGTGAGAATGCTGGACTGGATTACGGGATATGTGTATTGCGCTCGTGTTATCACAAGAAATGGTCATGGTGTCCTGTGGAATCCCATAATCCTCTAGCATATGCTTCATCCACAAGAGTTGCGTGCAATAACTCCCGACGGTGATTTACTCAGCCTCCGCAGTGGACAAAGAGATAGAGTTTTGCTTCTTGCTCAACCAAGAGACAAGAGCATAACCAAATTAGAAACAGCCACCAGAAGTTCTCCTACAACCATCTACATCCCCGACCCAATCGGCATCCGAATAGGCAGATAAAAAGTCCTCGGTATCAAAGAAATACCAAATACCGTATGAGAGAGTCCCACTCACGTATTTGATAATATATTTTAGAGCGAGTAAGAGTGACTCTTTCGGGGACACCTGATATCGCGCACAGACTCCAACACTAAAGGCAATGTCGGGCGACTGGCAGTCGAGTAGAGAACACAGCATATCATACTTTGATACAAGGTTTGCTCTACGTCCTTTCCTTAAGTGTCCTTACTAAGATTGATAGAATTACTCATAGGTGTACGTGCATGCTTAGCCGAGTCTAAACCAAATTTCTTCACTAGGTCTCTAGCATACTTGGATTGGGAGATGAACATCCCATCCTTTATCTGACGAACCTAGAGACCAAGGAAGAAAGTAACTCACCTACCATGCTCATCTCAAACTCACTTTTCATCTCCTCCTCAAAGTCGTGAGCATGCTGGGAGCATGTGGATCCAAAGACTATGTCGTCCACATAGACCTGGGAAACCAAAATAGCACCGTCATCTCTCCTGACGAACAACGTCATATCAACTCCCCCTCTCTTGAAGCCACGGGCTAAGAGATAGGAAGTAAGCCTCTCGTACCAAGCACGGGGTGCTTGCTTCAAACCATACAAGGCTTTCCTCAAATAGTAGACGTGCTCTGGGTGCTTAGGGTCTTCAAACCCTTTTTGTTGTTCCACGTAAACTTCCTCCTGAAGAATGTCATTTAGAAAGTCACTCTTGACATCCATATGAGATAAAGTGCAGATGAGATGCGATGGCGAGTAGTAAGCGTACGGACTCAAGCCTCATAACAGGAGAAAATGTCTCCCCAAAGTTTACACCGTCTGTCTTTGCGTACCTTGAGCGACCAACCTAGCCTTATTTCTGATTATGGTACCATTTTCATCCATTTTATTCTTGAAAATCCACCTGGTACCTATCATATTAGTCTCATTAGGTCGGGGGACAAGTTCCCAGGCATTTTTCTTTTTAAAATGAAGCAACTCATCCTGCATGGCAGATATCCAGTGTTCATCTTTGAGTGCCGAGTGCTTCTTTTTTATTCTTGGGCTCGACTTTGGACGTGTAGCAAAGATGTCTAACAACGTTCTCTAGCTGAGCATGAGTCTTGACCCTTAAAGTGGGATCGCCAACAATGGCAGATGGATCATGAATCTTACGAACCCAACCAGGTGTGTACCCTAACACAGGAGTCGGGTCCACAGGGTGTGGGTGAGGGACAAGTAAATCGCTGCCAAAAAAGTCCTCATCCTTACATTGAAGGCTAGAATCAATAAACGTTGAAGGGTCGTCATCTTGAATGGTGACGTTTATTGACTCCATAACCTTAGAGCTCTTCAGGTTAAAAACTCGATACGCTCTACTATTTGATGAATATCCTAGCAATATTCCCTCGTCGCTTCGGGAGTCAAATTTTCCTAATTGCTCTCTATCCCATAGGATGTAGCATTTACTCCCAAAGACACGAAAATATGCAAGGTTGGGTTTCTTTCCAGTCCACAATTCATAAGGCATCTTAAGTGTGTGTGAACGTAGGTAAACCCTATTCATCGTGTGGCATGCAGTAGACACTGCCTCTGCCCAAAATCTCCTAGCAACCTTACGCCCTATAAGTCCATTTCTTGAATCGTCATATTCTTTCTCTCAACAATCCCATTTTGCTGAGGAGTCTTCACAGAAGAAAACTCATGTTTGATTCCTAGGCTGTCACAGTAAAGATCTACCTTTGTTTCCTTAAATTTCATCCCGTTGTCACTACGTATCCTATTAATAGTGACTCCGTGTTGGTTTTGCAGGACACGACACCTGGTCATTAAAAACTCTACAGCATCGGATTTCTCTCTCAGAAAACCTACAATCGAATATGTGGAGAAATACCATCAGGAGGATATACCTCTTACCACCCAGACTCTTAGTACGAGTAGGACCATAAGATCCATGTGAATTAACTCAAGTACACGAGATGTGGTAATGGAATGAAACTTTTTATGGGGGCTACGAATTTGCTTTCCCAACTGACAGGGTCCACAAACTGTGGAAGTCGTCTTTCCAAGTGATGGTAAGCCACGTACTAGGTCCCTTTTAGCTAAGCGTGTCAAATCTCTAACGTTCACATGACCTAGACGTTGGTGCCACAGATCCATAGGAGTGATTGTGGCGCTATTGCAGATAAGTGAGGATATAGGCACAGTCCCATAGCAATTATCCTCTATCCTCACCCCTTGCACTAAAAGTTTATCGGCTTGATTGTAGACATTACACGCGTCCCGGTTAAACTTTACGGCAAAGTCAGCGTCGCACAGCTGGCTAATGCTGAGAAGGTTTGCTTTCAAACCTTTGATGTACAAAACATTCTCTAGCTTAGGAAATCCTGGTAACTCTACAGTACCTCGTCCTACGATGCTATACTTGCTCCCGTCTCCAAAGGTGACTCTACCTCCCTTATACTCCTCTAGGTAGGTGAAAAATGAGACATCACCTGTCATATCTCTGGAGCACCCACTATAAAAATACCACTGTGAGGTATTATATGCTTTAAGAGTGACATGAACAACAAGGGCCTTTTCATCTTTCTTAGGTACCCAAGAAGTGGTAACCTTTTGTTTGCCCTTATTGTTGTTGGTTTTAGCAGGGATGCGGGAACCATTCACTGATGGCAAACACATCCGTCAGAATTCCTCCATCAAACTCTGTGATGTGGAAGCTAAAAACTCAACACACTCTCTCAGACTAGAAAAATCATCAGTACGATGTGGTGGAGCAGTAGTACATCGTGTCCGACCCAAACTATGGCAAAAATCCCTGGCCTTTTCTTTTGCAGTACGTACAAAAGAACACAGTCTTAGGCGAACATGGGTTTGCTTTTCTTGGTCGAACTCTTCTTTGTGGTTTTTAACGATGTTCATATGGAGTCGTAGTAAACTCAGGAACTGGTACAGGTGCAATTTGGGATGTGGAGGCACCATCATAACCTATTCCCTACCTATCACCAAAACCTAAAGCGGAGCTAAGGAGAATCTTTCCTGATCTATCCTCGATTTGAACCTTGACTTCCCGTGCTTTCTCAAGATCATGAGTAAGATGGGTAACAAGGTCTTCAAGTTTCTTCTGAGTCTTCAGAGAGGAATGGATCTCACTCATAAGACCAGCCACTTGTTTAGTCAAGTCCTCTTTCTCTTTATCAAAACCACTATCTCTCTCTTCAAACAGTCTCTCTCTCTCTCTAAACAAACTATCTTTCTCAACACGGGCAGAATCTCTCTCTCTCTCATGGTAGTGTAGGTGGAGGACTCTCTCTCTCTCGCTTCTTCTAAATCTTCCTCTAACGCGGTGATCCTAAGAACTAACGCGCTGAAGATTACTCTCACTCTCACTATCGAGGTGTCCCTGTGAAGCAGCATCCTCATCATCGTGAGGATTACTAGAAATGCTCACATGACTAGACATGAATGTGGTGAAGTTACACTCATGCGATGACTCATCTCCAGAGTCCACCGACTCGACCTCACTGCCGTCACTAAGGGTAGCATTAAGGACAGCTTTGCCCTTTTCTCTGTTCAGCCTAGTATCACACTCAAAAGCTCTATGACCCCTACTGTCGCACTCATAGCATCTCTCACATTCTTTCTTAGGTGGGTCCTTAAAATCTTTTTCATTTTTCTTTTCAAATTTATTTTTCTCAAAATTCTTTTTATCTTTGAAATTTCCATTTTTTTTGAATTTGAGAATTTTCTTGGAATTTTTAGCAAACAGGGCCAAATCATCTAAATCAAAGTGACACTCTGAGTCTGACGTATCTATCTCTCTTTTTCTAGATGACTCTCCCCTCTTTCTTGCCGACCCCTCACTCTTTCTCTCCTGGGCATTAAGTGAAATTCCCTTATCTTTAGTCTTAGCAGATTTAGGAAACATATCAATTTCATACGTTTGTAAGTCTCCTACAAGTTCCTCCAATTTAAGCGTGTTTAAATTACCCATAGAATTTAGCACAGTGACTTTAGGGATAAAACGCTTAGGCAAAGATCTAAGAATTTTTTTAACAACTCTCGCATTAGGAATGTGTTCACCAAGATTAAAGCTAGTGTTTACAATATTTGACAACCTAGCATAAAATTCATCAAAACATTCAGTCTCAAGCATGGTGATGGTTTCAAATTAAGTTATCAAATTTTGTTGTTTAGATTCTTTCACAACATTAGTTCCTTCATAGGTAAGTTGTAAAACATCCCATGCCTCTTTTGACGTGGTGCATGTCATTATCCGTTTGAACTCGTCAGGTGTGACGGATCCAGAAATAGCACTTAAACCCTTTGAATTAAAAGATGACCATTTAAATTCTTCTTCAGTCCATGCATTTATAGATTTTAAACTAGTCACATTCTCAACAGTGATGGAGGGAGGTGTCCACCCTCTTTCAACCGAAATCCAGACACGTTCACCAATGGCTTTTAATGCAGATTTCATGCCGTCTTTCCAGTATGCATAGTTTGTCCCGTCAAAAACTGGCATTTTATTAAATAACTTCTCCATTATGAACACGCTCTTTTTCAAAAATTAATTTTTTTAAAAATTAATATCTTAGAAAAATTTTACAGAAAATTACACGGTATAATTGTGTAATTGGCTCTGATACTAATTTGAAGAGTGGGCGTATGTTCAAATAAAGAAATTATTTAATTAAACTAAGTTTTTTCAATTAAATCCTAAACATGCATCTAGGTGTGATTGAAGATGATGAAATCATGCAAGAACATTCAAACACACATAAGTGAGGAAAAATCCCCCAAAGGGGCAAAAACCTTTTTATTTTCACTATAATTTTGTAAGATACGGTTACACGGATTATAATGAAATAAGTGTGACAAAGAAATACCCTCGGGTGTCGATTTCTATGTCGCCGACTGGAATATCCCTTAGGAACTCCAGGTGGGCAGCAGCAATGAAGAAGAGAGCGGCTTCTCTACAAAGTACTCCAGAAGAGTAAATGATCCTCTTGAAGGTTTAATAATTCACATATATAAATGGGAGTGATTATGTGAATAAAAAAAGGCTTAAGAAAACCTTAAAAGGTGAAGTCTGTTTCTGGGAATTTTTTTGCAGAAATCGTATTTTGAAAAGACTTGGGAAAATGTGTAGAAGGTACACTGGTATTTATACAAAAATCTAGGAGGAGGTGCTCGAACGAGATAGGCATCTTGCTCAAACGAAGGACATGTGTCATTCGAACGACTTCGCGTGAGATGCTAATCTCGCTCGAACGACAGTGCAATCTCGTTTGAATGAGCTCGTCGACCGACGCACTCCGCTTCTACACTTAGAAAAAATTTTGCTTTTGATAAAAAATATTTCAGACTTCAAAAATTATTTTCTGAAAAATTTCCCAAATATTTATGCAAATATAAACAACTCCAATAAATCATTTTACCAATAATGTGTAGTGGAGTAGTAGGAAACAGTTGAGCAGCACGTCACATGAGCATGACGCACGAATGAAGATGATGGATGCATGGATTCGAATAAAGTCCGTCGTGGATGATCGTGATGACGGGCCGAATGTAGCGGTATCAGACATATAAATAGTGATATAAGGACAATTGAAAATTCCTAGATTCTACCCCGGACATTTATAAAATTATGTCCTTACATATTCTCGTCGCACTACCTCCCGGCATGCAGAGAAGGTTTCTGTGACACGCCTAATAAAATACCGGGTGATCAGTCCTATACCAAATTAAAACAGGAATCCCAGTTGGTTCATCCTTAGCATCACTGTCGAAAACTTTTTTAAAACTTACTAACCACCTAGTATTCCAAAAGCTGGTGCCAATTTTAACTTTTTAATTAACAAGAACAGTACATGCGAAATTAATGTAAACCATTCACACAACTGAATGAAATCAACTGAATAAATAAATTAAACAACTTGCCGAATAAACCATCAGCCACCAAAGTAAAAATAATACAACACAACATCCAACATCTGAATAAAATATAACTGAAAACTGTACTGAGAGGTCTGGGCAACAAGTCCTAAGTAAAACTGAACTGAGAAAAGATTCCTACTCTAGGAATGAATGAACGATGCGTCTAATCCAAACTCCTGCTAGCATCCACATATGTCGCAGCTCCGTGTCCCTGGAATAGAGTATCAATCCTGGCGTCCCTGTGGCTGGACACCTAAAAGGTTTTGGAAAATAGTTTTATAGCAAGGGGTTAGAACCCAAAACATTTTGAAAATATTTAGCAAGTGAATTAACTGCAGTAATTTAAAATGCATGAATGCTCTTCATATTAAAGTTAGTGTCGCACTCTCTTGTGGACATTCTCACCCCTCCACTAATGTGCACACCTAACGGTTACCTTAACCCCACCTAGTTGTACTACCCCGTTCAACTAGTCCTGGTGTAACCTCCCCTTGCCATACTACTCTAACCCGAGTATTATTATTTCCGAATTATAAGTTATCTCACTAATCAACTTATTTAATTCCTTCTTAATTAATAGCCTATAACCGTAACACAAGTTATATCAATTAAATATATCACACACTGTATTATTCCCAAAAATTTTTAACATAATTAATTTCTCATTAATTAACAGCATATAACTGTAACCCGAGTTATATAAAATAAATACATCACACACTGTATTATTACCTACATATAATATTCACTATCATATTATATGTATCTTACTAAAACATCCACACATATATAATACGTGAACCCATCCTTCCGAGTATATGCTCACTGGATGATTCCCTCTCAAGTGCCATCTCACTAGGTGTGCTCACTTTACCTAGTTACCCAAGTTGGATTCGCTCACCAACCTGGTTCAAAACAAAACGAAGTGGAGGCGGTCATATTCCTTCCCTGAAAGTGAGATAAGCCCCTCACCCATATAACGGACGCTATGACCTGGGGATATACTCACCCTACTCCTCAATCTAGGGGATTCACCCACATCGCGCAACCTCCCTTGATAGCACTAGAGACTATAATTTAATAAATATCTAATCACTGATATTTAGTAGCACACACAGTATATACACATATATATATACTATCACTACACCGTATATATATATAAAATAAACCCCGGCTTTACCGTGTACTCACAACCCGTAACACTAGCCTGAAATCCCGAGTCTCTCGCCTGACTCGACCAAATAAGTTTTCTCACTTATTATATTATTATTATCCCGAGTCTATGGTCTGACTCTAATTTAATTAATTCCCACATTAATTAATGTAATACTTTCCCCGAGTCTATGGTCCGACTCTGTGTTAATTAATTTACACACTTAATTAATTAATACCAATCCAAGTCTTATGGTCCGACTTTCATTTAATTAATTTCACCCAATTAATTTCTATAATGATGGCCCGAGTCTATACCTCGACCCTTATTTAATTTAATATCACCTAAACTAACTTATTACCTCCCTGAGTCTACCATCCGACTCTAATTAAATAATTAGCACAATTATCAATTTAATACCAATCCGAGTCTGTGGTCCGACTCTATTTAAATTAATTTACACACTAATTAATTTATTTCCTTCCCGAGCCTACAGCCCAACTCTAGCTAATTAATTGCACATTAATTAATTTACCACTTTCCCGAGTCTATAGTCCGACTCTACTTTAATTAATTGCTCATTAATTAATTTAATACTTGGTGTCGCACAACCATTTTACCCGAACTCGCTCACTTGGCCCGTAACTTAATATGTTCCCGAGTCTATATTCCGACTCTAAATTAATTAGTTTATCTCCAACCTTAATTCACTACCTTGGCGTCGCTTAGCCAATATACCCAGACTCACTCACTTGATCCGTATCTCCCTATTTTGGAATAACATCCCTCAATTTCCTCCATAGAGTTTCCCCACATAAATTGCTCCTAGTCCCAATTAATATTCCCCATAATTACTAGGAATATGTATTTCATAATTATATAACACTAATTAATGTATGAAAATTAATATATAATTAATTTCCCCCTTATCTCACACACAGGCCGAACTGCCCAGAATTAACCATCGTCGATCGATCGATGCCCCCCGATCGATCGATCGATCCCTTCGTTCCAGCTCTCTTTCCTTGCTGAATTTCACCATTAACGAAAATTAAGGTTTTTAATCCAAAGTCTAAACCTCAAATCACATTATCCCACCACATAAACATAGTTATTCCACATCCTACACATCAAGGGACCTTAGGATAATCACTTTATCTACTTATCTCATGATTTTCGAAATGGGTCTTTCTCCACAACAATTCAATTATCTGTTTTACAATCCAATTTCCAGATTTAATTTCTACTCTTTTATGTTCTGGATTTCTCATTCAAATCATATATACATATTCAGATATCAATCACCTATCTAAATCTTACTTTGAATCTCATTCAAGTGTCCCATAAACAAAAACCCCATTTTGTACCCATTTACACCCAAAACGAATTTTAGTATACACATCACTAAAATATGAATTGGATATCACAATTTATAAGTAAAAACAGTTAACCACTTGCCTGGAATTGTTCGTAGGGTCTGATCCGTCGTCAACATCCCTTAATTTGGCTCCAATAACCTCCAATTTGCCTTTTGATTGTTTTCCCCCAATCTCCCTCTCAAACCCTAGGTTAGAATAATGTTGGCTGCTCCTTTTCCTTTTCTTAGGTTTAGGTTTAAAAACACAAATCCCGTTTTTTTGCCTAATGGGCTAAATTAAAATAGCCCAAATCACCCCATGTGGGCCCGGTTATGCCCAAAAATGTCCCGAGACCCAATTACTACCCCCGGGTACTCTTTTCTGACTATCTCGACCCATTCGGACTCAACTGCGCACTCAGAATTGGCATCCGAATTAATTTATAAAAATCCTTATTTCACAAACACCCAATTTAGTCTATACCGACTCCCGGCTGTGATAAATGCATACCCCGTCATTAATACCCGAAACGACGTAATTAAATTATTACTATTCACTTAGTAAATAAATTTCCCTAAACATTAACCATTCACTCCCTGATTAATATTTAAATATATATATTGCCATAATTAATTCAATTAAAATTACAACACACAAGTAATTTAAAATTCCCGAATTAATTAAATATTAAATGCACAAAAATACGGGGTGTTGCAGTTTCCATAAGGGCCAATGCTTCCGTTGAATCTGAGGGAGTTTCTTCTCAACCAGGGGAACTCCCATAGCTTCTTCTGAGTCGTCTCCTTTTCTTGTGGTTCCTCTGGACATCATTCTAGTTTAGCCAAGTATTCCTGAGGTGATGACTTTTAGATCTCCCATCTATTTTTTTCTTTTGTTGACATAGCTTCTAAGTAACCTGATATATTTCAGGTTGAAGTTGGATCCCCATTAGTCTCCTCCCTCATTGATGCTTTTTTGCGGCTTCCTTTGTTAAGGCCGGTCTCTGGATTTGCCCCTTTGCCAATGTCACTAGGGTAAGCAAAATATTTGCCTTACCCCTTTTCCCTAAGATATTTTTTTACGTTTGACACTCAATGTTTATGTCTGCAGCTTTCTCCATCTTTGACTCCCTTGTTCCAACCTGTGGTTGCACGGGTTTCTGCGGTTGCAACTGGTTCATCTAGCTCTGGTGTTCCTTTTGCCTCTGCAGGTCCTGTTCCTTATCTAGTTCCGATATCATCCGTGGTTACTTCTCCCATGGGAGGTACTCTAGTTGGGATAGCTTATGTGTTAGCCGTTGTGCCTTTCGAAGGAGATGGTGCTTCGGCTTTGATTGAGGTTCCTCTGCCGGAAGTGTTATCTGGGAGGCCGAGGGAGGATGAAGTTGCCACTCCTTCCGTTGTGCCTTCATCAATTTCTCAAGAGGTAACTGTTGCTTTCTCCTATTATTTTGCATAAGTGTTATCATTATGCCTATTATAACGAAGAATAGGACACAATCTGATCTGTTACTTTAACAATGAAAACCACTTGTTAAGATTTTTCGTCAAAACTCCACCAGTAACGATAACTCAACAATGAAAACCCACTTGTTAAGATTTTTATCAAACTCCACTAGTAACGGTGACTTAATAATGAAAATCGCTTGTTAAGATTTTTATCAAACTCCACCAATAATGGTGACTTAATAACGAAAACCACTTATTAAGATTTTTGTCAAACTCCACCAGTAACGGTGACTTAATAATGAAAACCACTTGTTAAGAGTTTTATCAAACTCCACTAGTAACGGTGACTTAACAATGAAAACCATTTTTTAATATTTTATCAAACTCCACCAGTAACTGTGACTTAACAATGAAACCACTTGTTAAGATATTTTGTCAAACTCTACCGGTAACGATGACTTAACAATGAAAACCACTTGTTAAGATTTTTCGTTAAACTCCACCGGTAACTGTGACTTAACAATGAAAACCACTTGTTAACATTTTTGTTAAAACTCATATTTCTTTGTCTTTTTCAGGTTTTAAGAGAGCACATTCATGTTGAAGACCAAACCCAACGAAGCCCTTCGCCTGTCGCTTCACCCCATCAGGAACCAGCTTTCTCGGATGAGTCAAGCCAGAACGACCAAGGTTCAATGACAAATCCTTGGGCTAACAGTGAATCCGTCCGTGAAGTACCACTTGCTCTTGTGGACCCTCATGCCTTTTGCTTACAGCTCCCTCGATAATCCCCTCAATTTTATGTCTGCCATTGAACTATTATCAAACGATTGGCCACCCATCACCCAGAGACTTTTACCCCAGACAGCCTTCGTTCAAACCATGTCCTAATGGGCTATAGGCTTCGAGGTATGGTGACTATAGTTTCTGAGGTCGTTAATACTCCTACTTCAGCTTTATTAAGGCTTATTATAAATCAAAATTTGGGCAACTTGAGGGAGATAGGTAGAGATGGCTTCCAATTTTCTTAGCTTATTGAATACTTGAAGATTATGAAGTCCACCTAATTGACCAACCAGGGGGAACTGTTCCAGAAGCAGGTGGAGGCCGAATGGGCTGAGGAGGCCAAATTTCTGGAGTTGGTGCCTTTGTTGAAGGTTGTTGATCTCAGGGTCAAGGCTTTGCTCAATGCTATGCAGGCACGTGAGGCCCTGTTCATTCTACGAACTCAAGCCCATGCCAGACTTGAGGGTTCCATCGCTGTACAATAAACATTCCTTGCATCTATTTCGGTCCTACCTAGGGATTTATTTTCTTCCTCAGATCTATATTTCCTCTTGGGCTGACACCCCGCTTGTATGTAATCCTTGGGCGTTAGCTCCCAATCCTTTTATAATCATTAAAGTCATATTAATGAAAAATATATAATGTTTTGTCAGCATGTGTTGTTTCATTGCAATATCTATGTTTATCGCAAAGTTCAAAACTTTATAATTTACGAACGAACTCTTTCTTTTCATCTCATTATAAAAGAAATAACTCATACAAAAAATTACACCATAACGAAAATAAATAATTTCTGACTAAGGTTACTAGCCAGTACGTGATATACTTTCAACCATTTGTTATTAATCTTAAAATTTTTATCCTCTTCCATTTTAGAAATTAGGCAGTAATTTGAATCGTGATCCTCATTTATAATGAATGGTCCTTCCCAATTCGCGACGAATTTAGGCAATAGGGGCCCCCAAATATGCTTCATCGCTGCCTTCAAGACTAAACTGCTTCCACACATTTTTTGGGCCTCACCAACTTATCATATGCTCTTAAGAGTTTCTTCGTGTACATTTGGAAATGTTGGGAGCATGTTGCTTTGCAAGGCATATCGGGCAGAGGGGACTTCTAGTTCTATCGACAGAATTTCTTCAGGCCCAAACACAAGTGAGAATGGCGTATACCATGTGGTCTTCTTTTTAGTCATTCGATAGTCCCACGGGACTGCTTGGATCTTATCATCCCACGATCCTAGGAAGTCTTCCATCGACTTAGCCAAAATGTTGACCAAGGTCTTGTTAGTTGCTTCGGCTTGACCATTTCCCTTAGGATATGCCACTTTTGAGGTATGATGGATGATGGAATATCTGTTTATGAGCATATTTACTTCTTTGTTGACAAACGGGGTGCCATTAACAGAGAGGATAACCTTTGGTATCCCAAATCTGTAAATAATGTACTCCCTAATAAAGTTAGCCACCACACCTGCAGTTACTCTCTTGAGTGGTATCTCCTCATCCCACTTTGTAAAACATTTTGTTGCTATGAGTATCCAGATCTTCCCCCACAAATATGGGTGTATCACCCCTAATAAGTCAAACGCCCAAGTGTGGAATGGTTATGGTGTGGAAAAAGAATGTAAGTCCGTCAAAGAGGCACGGGTCATGTTTCTATACAGCTGGCGCCACTTGAATTTTTACACAAACTCATCAGAATCCATTTCCATAGTTGGCCAAAAATAACCCAAGGTCATCAATTGGTCGTATAGCTTTGCCCCTCCAGTGTGAGCTGGATCGTGAGCCTGTTTCAAAACTTGTACTACCTCTTTCTTCGTGATACATCTTAATGGTCTATTGAAGTACCCGCTTCGATAGAGCTGATCCTCTTGGACGTAAAACCATGGGGCATTTCTCTTGAGTCCCATCGCATCCATTTTTCTCAGAGAAATAACTCCGTCTTTGATAAAATCAATCTAAGGATGCCTCCAGACTTCTTGAGTTTCAATAAAGTCGCATTCAGCTGCCTAAAAGAAAGTTAACACTCATCGCATCTTCGTTGCAACTATGTTGTGTCCTGCTTCACCCTATGGATCCTTTTGTATAAAGGGATCTTCGTTATTTCACAGTGTTCATCATGTGCCTTCTTTAATCTTTGTTATACTTTTTATGGATCGATACATCTTAACAGTTATCCTCCCACGTTCCTGAAGTAGAGGTTTCCATGATTCGTAAAGTATTACACTAGCTCCTTCAGTTCCATCTTGCCTTCCTCAGACTTCAACCACTTCCTGATCTCGCCCCTCTAATCCGAATCACCTTCCATTGGTAGGATCGATTGTACAACCGATGGGGTTGTTCTCCATTTTATTATTATGGTAGTTGTGTCGGTTTCCATAGCCAATTTCTGAGCAATGGTGGCATGGGCTCAGCATGTCTATTCATTATTCTGGGATGCCTTCTTATCTTAACTTGATGGAGCTGATTGATCAGCCGTTGGATAATTTTTCTATAAGGCACTAGGCTGAAGTGCTTCAACGTATATTCCCCATTCACTTATTGGACCACCAAGTTTGAATCTCCCTTGATGCATAGCGAATGAATGCCCCTTCAGAGGTCTTCTAGCAACCTTAGTACCAATGCTTCATATTCTTCTTCATTGTTGGAGCAAGGAAAATCTAATTTGTAGGAAAGGCAAAATTCTTCCTTCCCTTTAGAGAACATAACCCCTGACCCTCCTTTCTTTTCTGTCGAAGAACCATCGAATTGCATCGTCCATTCTTCAAGGATAGCATCCAAAAAATTTACCTGCAAGTCATCTCCTGGAATGATTTCTCGATGCGACTCAAATATCCCAGACGGGAAAATCGCCAATAAATTCGCATATGATTATCTCTTAATCACGCGAGAGGGACCACACATTTCAAGACATACACTGAAAGAATGAAGAACCACCTAGTTTATCTTCCAATTAATATAGTTCTTGCCAAAAAAACTTAATTGGGTCACATCTTTCCACAGTGTCAATTGCAAAAGATAGCATATAGTGTCTAAGTTTTTGTGCTACAAAAACCAAGGCTAAACAATGTCTTTCTACAGTACTATACCTTGCCTCTGATCCATGTATGATCCTGCTCAGGTAGTACAATGGCCTTTCTTGCCCATCGACTTCCTGTGCAAGAGAGCACCGATGGATCTTGTGGTAAATATGAGGTATAGTTGCATCGATATCCCTATTTTTGGAGGAATCGTCATTCGTGGAGAAGTGAGCAGTTTCTTTAATTTGGTCAAAGACTACTGGTGATATTTCTCCCATTTGAATTCCGTGCCCTTTAGTAGAAGCTACATCAACGGGTGAGTTAGTCCTGGTACGAATCTCCTAAGGTAGGATATTTATCGAGGAAACTCTTAAGCTCCTTCGTCGTTCTTGGAAATGGCATTTCCAGGATTGCTCACTGCTTGTCCTCGCCATCTGTACTCCCTACCGATCCACCACAAAACCTAGGAACTTCCCACTTGTGACCTAAAAATCTCACTTTAGTGGGTTCATCTTCAGTTTATACTTTGTGAAATTAATGAACACCCTCATCAAGTCATCTATATGGAACTCTTCCTTCTTCGACTTGATGACCAAATCATCCATATAAAATTCCACATACTTATGAAAGAAGTCATGGAAAATGTCCATCATCGTCCTCTGATACATTGCCCCATCATTCTTTAACCCGAATGGAATCACTTTGTACATAAAATTGCCCAACGGGGTCCTAAACGTTGTCTTCTCTGCATCTGATGGATCCATCTTAATCTGTTTGTATCCCACATACCCATCCATAAAATTGTACATCTCATGTCCCGTCATTGCATCAATCAAGCTATCAATGGAGGGCAGAGGGAACTAATCCATTGGGCAGGCTATGTTCAAATCTTTGAAGTCCATACATATCCTTATATGACTCTTATATTTCTTCCCCACTGGAACTAGGCTTGACAACTAAGGTGGATGTTGTATTGGTTCGATGAACCCCACCGCTAGCATTCGTTCCACTTCCACTTTGATCTTTAAATCCATCTTCGGTTTATAAGTTCTTGTGGCTTGCTTCACCTGTATGGATAAAGGCATAACGTTGAGCTTGTGGCAACTCACTTCTTTATCTAGCCCCTCCATCTCTGTGTATTTCCATGTAAAAATGCCCATATATTCTCGAATTATCTTAACCAAGGCCCCTCTCTTCTCCACACTCAGATCTTTCAAAATGAAGATGGGCCTTAGGTCTTCTCCTTCATAGGCTAAGTCTAGTTGTTTTTGTTCTTGCACTTGTGGCTTCGATCGATCTGTCATATACTATGGTTCTTCTCCCACGTCCTCTCCAAACTCTTATATGTTAGAGTTGTCATTTACCATACATTACCCCTATTGGTTTATCAAGAAACATTCGTACACCGGGTCAGCCTCTTTACCATCTTCTAGATCAGCTCCTTCGACTACCGGCTCACACCCTCAGAGTAGGCAAATCACTCTTTCATCATCCATGGTTTTCTTTTCTTATTGCATGCTTGTCGTAACAATCTCCTTCCTCTTCCTTTCCCTCAAAGCTTCTGACAGTATGCTTCTCGAAAACCTTCTCAGCACACTCTATCGCTAAGCCTCATGCTCCATCGAATCCATCCTGGGCCCCATTCTATCCCTGAGCTACTTCGAGAGGTTCTATTTCTTGGGATTAGTAAGGTGAGATTCCTCTTCCACTTCCTCCCCTATTGCCCCTTTGTCGCTTTGGCAATTCACGGGTCCCATCCATTTTCTAATGGAGAGAACCCTCGCTCCTTCCATCCTTCTTGTTAACACCCTAGAATTTTCCCCCATCTTCGTGTATAAGGCTGCATCAACCAAGTGAGCTTCTTCTGTGGCAAAAGGCTTCTTCGTTGCACTTATAATGATTTTAGTCCCCTTCATATTTGCCTTCGTACATTGGTGATATATCGAAGGGACTAAACCATGATTATGCATCCACACCCTTTCTATCAGAAGGTGGTACGAAGTAGCACTCTTAACCACGTGGAATTTGATATGTGAAGTAAGGTTCCCCATCACAATCCCCGCGTTCACACATCTAATTGACTTAGATGATTGATTATCATAGTCAGAAATTACCAAAGCCATTGGTATCAATCTTTCCTCTGGAATGTTGGCTATCTAGAACGAACTGATAGGCATGATGTTTATTGATGCTCCCCCGTCCATCAAGGCCCTTGTAAAACTTGCCCCGTTAATACTAGCTATCACGTACAGGGGCCTATTATGTGGGAGTCTCACAGCCCTATCAGCGTCGCTAAAGGTCACCTCGGATGAAAACTTCCTCACCAACCTGGTCATGGGCCCCTTCCACCTCAGTGATAGTATTGTGTTCTTCCGTGCGATGTTTATGATCGATTGCGTTATCTCTACTCGACTCTCTTTTGGCATCCCCACTTGGTCGTAGAACCACGAGAACTTGGGTGACTGCGAAATAACCTATTACTCCAACCCTTGGTCTATCTCTTCTTATTCCATGTTATATACGTCTTCCACATCCTTGCACTGGCCTCATCGTAAGCTATCACCACGTTGGCCATCCCCCTGGTCCATTCCTCCAAGGCATTCTCAAAGTCTTCTTATCGGATCTCCAGTTCTTTTGCTCCTCGTTCAGCCTCCTCATCATAAACCACCACCAAATTTGCCCCATGTGCTGGCAAGGGATTGGCTTTAATGTTCTCCTGAGGGATCTACAGAGTCTCTATCTTGTGCTTATTGATGATTTTCCTTAGCGTGAAATTGATTTCCATTGGATGACCCACCTTTCGATGGATCTGGAAGTATTTGGGATCAGATATCGTTGTTGCATCGGGTTCCACGACTGGAATGCCCTTGGGTTTATATACCGTTCCCCCTTGGACCATGGTGTTGTAACAACTGACAACCTTTTTTATAGTGCAAGGTAGTGGCGGTGGGTCCTCTCTGTCCCTAACAAACTTCCTCTTGTTGTCCTTCTTTGGATGCTTGGCCCCTTCTCCTCTATCGGCGTACCCTACCCGTGGGGGTTGGGCCCGTGCTGCGATGGGATGTATCGATTGCCTAAACATCACAGGCACCACGACTGGATTTGGCCAAACAACCAGTGATATATTCCTTGTTGCTTTTAGGAAAGCTAAGAAAGTTCATTTGCGCATTTTATTAATGAGATGGAAGATGTACTCTGGGAGAAAACCTTCAGCACTAAGCTGCAGTAGTTTGGACTCCTTGGCCTATTCTTTTACATCGAGGGACCTCTCTCAGAACCTTCGAACCTATGTTACCACATCCTCCCCCGGCCGTTGCTTCTCCCTACCTGGCTGGGTCAACATAAACTCATCTTCTGCCAGAAAGAACTTCTGGACAAACAACACGTACATTTTCTCCCACGTTGAGACACTTTTAGGTGCCAAGTGGGAGTACCAGGTGTAAGCCTTATCGGTTAGAAATTTTGTAAAACGTGACTGTGTGATAATTAATTAAATTCACAACTTTCTAATTTGGCACACTTATTTAATTAGAGTCTATTTTTAAACAAAATTAATTCAGCCCCTAAACATGCATCTAAATGTCATAAATCAATCAAACCATGCATGAAAAATAAAGGTGACCGATTTAGGAAAAAATGCCTTTCGAGTAAAACCTTTTATAACACTTCGAAGAATTCACAAGACCTTTGACTTACATACAACCTGATAATCGCCCACAAGTGTGTAATGCACGGTGCCTTCAGCAAACCTTCAAAGATACGAGAGACAGCAAAATACCCTCCAGGTGACGGTTCGTCGTCTTTGGCTAGTCCACACGCAGAATGACTACTCTCGGTATCCACTGATCAAATATGGAGATGCCTTCTCCACAGAGGTTGAACAAAAGCAAAGTATTGTTCTTGAACACCAAAACAATTCACTAAAGCATATGGGAGTTTTTTTAATTGAAAACAAAAAAGGATTAAACCCTAAAAGGAAGAAGCCAAAAGAATTCTGCTTTCATAGTTCTTTTGTTCAATAAAATGCTGAGACTTCTTAATGAAAACGAAATAATTTAATGAGTATTTATACAAAATCGCGTCGCCTCGAAAAACATGCTCGTTCGAACAAGATAGTAGTCTCGCGCGAACAACTTAGGGATGTCATTCAAACGACATCTCGTGACATCCAATGTCGCTCGAACGAGATGGCTATCTCGCTTTAACGACCTGGGCATCAAAATCGAGGTATGCTCCAACACTTAGAAAAAATTACTCATTCTTAAATTTAACGAAAAGGTCCACTCCAACACTTAGAAAATATTTTGTAAAAATATTCCAAAACCTCTAAGTGGAAAGTTAAGGTATTTAAAACAAAACCTTACCAAAGTATACTTCGCGGACTCCTTTTAATGAAGAACTTGATATTCGGATCCGTCTTTGATGCTTGAATGCTCTTCGACGGTGTAGCGGTATACGACATACTTAATTGATAATGGACTTATAAAATAATGTTCTTACAAATCTCCCCCTATGTCTATGCCGGTACATATATAAAAACATTTGAATTATCAAATACCAAAATGCCTATACAAATCTACCCTCCCATTAAATAAATTTGCAAGATCTCAAACTATTCTTCAAAAAGTCTTCATCAAATCTCAAAGCTTTTCTCATCAGGGTGTGCAACATAATAATCATCAATTTTTGTACCTACACACATGAGATAATGTAAAAACTTTCGTGACGCATCGAGTCTGAAATGATATACGAATAAATTATTAATAAATCAAATCTCCCTCATAATGCAAAAACTCCCCCATGACATGATAATTCTTTCTCCCCCTGTTTATGATGTCCCAAAATAGACAGATAACAAGAAACAATCAAAACATGGAGTGTCACGATAAAAATGCATAGCAAATATGAATCAATTAACGCTCATGCAAAGGAGTATCCCACAAACATCCACAAACTATTTTTGGATTTTTTCAATTTTTTATACAAAAATAAGAAAAATAAGATACTAAAAATCACACCATGGATTTAAACTCAAACAACCAAGTCATGGAAATGGAATGCATGGGTGTGAACACATTCGATAGGTAAATAAACTCAATCAATCATATGTGCACGATGTATACGTGTACTCCTAACGAATGAACATCAAAAGTATACTTAGGTGTTAAAATTGTTGAATTTAGATGACATTGTCTTATGTAAATCAACAAATCAAAGTCAAAGTCATTTCCACCCCAATAATGTCCAAAACTATTTAACGCTTTTTCAAGACTTTTAAGGACGTGCAAACCCATTTTAATTCTCCATCCAAACACCCACGTATATATTTTTTTTTAGAGGTGTATAAACTAAATTCTCAAACTTTGGAGAATTGGTGCAAAAACCTAAATGGCCCATAATTGGCATGAATTTCTTTTTATTGCCTTTAAATGTTTTCGGGCTCTTTTAAACCTCTTTGGACCCCGGATAATAAAAATCCTCAACTTTTTAGGTCCAATTTAAGCGGAGACTTAATCGCAAAGGATAGATGAGTACCTTTCGTAGCCCTTCACCGTTAATAAAATAAAGCACACAAACTCACAAACGGATCTTACATGCCCAACTTTCTTATCAAGTTTCATCGCGCTTGGTTCGTTTTAAGGACAGGATTGAAGTGAAAACACCCAACCAACATGTGATAAGACAAGCACAATAATCAAACAAATCCATCCATGTGTGCAATAAAGTAAATCATGAGTCAAACATGTAGGAAGTAACATTTAATTACATCTTAATGACTCCAAGCATTGTAAAGCACATGGATGAATTGACCTATTGTCTCAAAACACTATCAAATAGTCACATGAATAAATGGAATGATGTTGTGACTCGGTCATCCTAAGTGTCCATCCATAACAGGTGCAAACAAAATACAAAAATCTTTTTGGATTTTCTCAAAATTTTATCAAAATAAAATCTTTTTGTATTTTTCAAAAGCAAAAATTTATACAAAAATGATACATACTAGCAATAGGCAAATAATGTCAACATGAAAAACATCTTATGCTAGTAAAATAGTCAAACCTAATCGTTAGGTGTGGAGGGGTTTTCCACCGGTGTTAGCAATGGTTGTGGACACCCTTATACTAAGGAAAATTTCTAAAATAATTTGTTTGAGGTCTTTTTACATCACATATACATTTTTTAACCTAGAAAAACTTGACCACAAAAATAAATATTTACAATGGTTTAGTATCGGACCCCGAGGAAGAGGTTTTCGGGGTGAGTATCCCGAATTACTATTAATTTTTTTAATATAATTGTCCATTCGGGGTTTTTATGCCAAACCTGGGTCAAATTTTTGGTATGATAATACCGAACAAGGGATAATTTTTTTTTTTTTTCAAAATAACTCCATTCGAGATATTTGTACCGAGTGATTGTCCTTGCTTCGTTATTATTACCCCGAATTGTTGGATGTTATTTTGAATGAAGTCCCCGAATCACTATGTTGTTTTTTTAAAACAAAACTCGTTTGATTTTTCATATTGTTCATTTTGATGATAACATATCTAATAAATCACGCTTGATTTCACTTATAGGATTCTTTCACGGATTTAAATTCATTTTATTTGATGATTCATTGGTCGGTGGTGATGATGAGAATAAATTCGACGATGGTGCCCTTAGAGTCTATGTTAGTTAGGGGTGGCAATTTTAGACACGGCACGACACGACACGAAATTGACCCAAAATTGAAACGACTTATCGTGTTCATGTCGTGTTCGTGTTCGTGTTTTTTGACACGAAGTCGTGTTGTGTCGTGTTCGTGTCCATAAATTTGACAAGAAATTAACACGAAATTGACCCGAAAACACGACCCAATTAACACGACAACACGACCCAATTAAAGCCACGATAGCAACACGATTTATACACGGTTATAGATTGTACCCACCCACTTGCACTTTAATACCCTTGATTTATGCCATTTGTCACCATCTGAAATCATCACACTTTTAACAAATTAGACCTAAATGGTTGAGGTCTTTCATTTTCAGCCGCAACCACAAATGAAGACATCCCTTTCTCTATATCTCCATTCATCTTCCATCCCTCCCTTTTGATTTTCACCTCCATTTTCCATCTTCCATCTCCATTTTCCACCTCCAACCATCTCCATTTTCCGTCAAAGAAGAACAAAAGGGTTCGATCACTTTAACAGCAAAAACAAAAGGGTTTGCTCACTCTACAAGGCTACGAACACCATGAATGCGAAGAAGAAAACTAAAGTCAGCTTTGACACAACAAATCTTGTTGAGATTGAACCAGATCTGGATGAAAATGACGAGGTAAAACCTAAAACTATTATATATTTTTACTCTCCTATTTTTTACACTCTCCTATGTTTTTTATACTCATATTTTTTGACACAACAAATCTGATTTTTTTTTACCCGATCTAAATTTTGTTTAGAGTGTATATTTTTTTTACCTAAACGATCTAAAATTTTTACGCACTTAGAATTTTTTTTTTTACAAATCTGATTTTTTTTACCCGATCTAAATTTTTTTTTTACCTGAACGATCTAAATTTTTTTAAGAGTGTATATTTTTTTTTACCTGAATTTTTGACCTAAAACTGTTATAAATTTTTTTTTACCCAATCTGAATGTTTTTTAACTATGTAGAATTTTTTTTAACGTTTTAACTATGTAGAATTTTTTTTAGAATGTTGGTGTTTTGAACATTGAGATCCTATATTTTTTTTAACTGTATGTGTATATGTTGGTGTTTTTTTAAGTGTATGTGTATGTGGTAGCAATTATTGTGCAACACAAATGAGTAAGAAGAAAGCATTCACCAAGTAAGAATAAGGAATATAAAATGACAATCACACAACAAAGAATGTACGTGGTTCAGCCAAGATGTGCCTACGTCCACGGTGGTGCAGTCGATATTATTTCTATATACTCCGGAGAGTAATTACAGAGAATACAGTTTGTCCCTTTGCCCCGGACCTAGGGTTTAATATATACATGTACATGTAGGTAAGTGGAGGTGATGGCTTCCTCCACGTTTTCCATCTCCCCTATAACTTCCCTTCATGAGGACGTGGGGGGAGACCGGATCAATATAAGAGATGAGGGGCCTGGACTTTGGTCCGCCAGGACTGGGCTACTCGTCCAGGCCCATAGTTCTAATTTCGGGTACCCACAATTGCCCCTAAATTTGTTGGGCCATGTTTATGGGCTCAACAGATTTAAATGATTAGCCATAATGGTTGTTTTGCGATTCCTCGAAAGCTGTTGAGTTGATTTTGGCGGCACCCGCTTTGCTTACTGTGCACTATGATTAGAATTTTAAGGCTTGTTGGAATAGTCACTTTTCTCCCGTCGCTTTAGTCTTTCCAGTATTTTTCTATCTTCTGAGAGCTCTAGCACCTCATACCATCTTCTCTCAATTTCCATTCCCATTGCTTCTTAGTTGTTTGAGCTCGTGCTTCTTCATCACTTGAATCTATCTTTTATTTTGTAAGTTTCCTGTGCCCTTTCCTTGTACTTTCTCTTTGGTTTGTAGCTTTTCTTGGGTCTTCCAATGGCGAAGATTGGAAATAGGTCGATCTCTGAATTTAGGAAGTTTTACAACATCCCTGAGTGGGTAGATATTAAGTGTTGTGCCTCCCCTCCTAGTAACATTAGGGATATAGATGATGCCCACTGGATCCATGTCTTGTTGCTTTCCCAGGGGGGACTCACTTTTCCTCCTAATGATTTATTTTTTCATTTTTTTGGCTATTTTAATATTGTTCCCGCACAATGCTCGCCCAATGTGTGGAAAATAGTGAATGGCGTACATAGGATAAATCAATTGTATGGTACTAGGTTAGGGCTTGCCGAGGTCTGTTTTTGTTACTTCTTTTCTCGAACTAGCTCAGGTGTCCTTTACCTCAAAGCTAGGAGCCCTGACAGGGTATTGGTAGTAAATCTACCTGATTCCCATAAGGACTACTGACAATAAGGTTTCCTTGTTAGGAATTGGCAGTTCCCTCCCCAATTTGAAGGGTCGAGGTCTGAGAGGTTCTCTGTTCCTTTTTACGGGGGGAATACATAGGTAGACATTGTACTGTTGTTTCAACTTTTGCTGATTTATGACCTTTCTAACTCCTCCTTTGCTTTTTCTTCCACATCGAGGTCAAAGAATTTGGAGCCTTCTCTCAGCGAGGTTCGTATCTCGGAATTGGTTAAGGCTTGGAATATCAGGGAGCCTCTGGGTGACGGCGAGCATCCCAGGTCTGCTGCCTTTCTGCTTGAGTACAAGAACGTTGGCTCCAGCTTCATAGCAAGGCCTGTGGATAGTATATCAGAGTTTGACTCCTTCGAAGAGACTGCTGTAGAGCCTATCCAGTTGGACGAGGAGGAGAGCAGCTCTGAAAGTGACCTTGCAGGAGCCGTGAGTAATTTGGGTGGAGGGAGCTTTGATAGTAGCAGTTCCTCTGATCGTGAGGAGGTTTCTGAATCTCGAGGATCGTCGAGCACTTCTAGCAGTTCAAGTGAAGAGATGGTTCCTCCAAGGAAGAACTGGATTAGGGATGATGATGATGAGGACCATATGCTTCTTGCACAGAGGTCAAAGAAGCAAAAAGCTATTTCTGGGGCCGTGGCTACTGGTTCCCGGTTCTCCGTTCAGGAGCAGGAGAGGAGAGGGAAGGAATAGGAGGAGGTGAGAGAGAGAGAGGGAGGAAAAAGGAAGAAGAGAGGAAGAAATTAGAGGAGAAAAGGAGGGTCGAGGAGAGGAAGAAGAGAGAGAGCGAGAAGGAGGAGGAGAAGAGGAGGGTTGAGGCGAGGATGAAGGTCGGGCAGGCCTTAGTCCCGGTGTTCGCTCTGTCCGAGGGGGCCTTTGTGGTAATTTCTCCTCAGTTGGCCCCGGCCCTGCTCGAGAGAGTTGTCCTCCCGACTGATCACCAAAGGGCAGTGGGGTCAGAGCATTTGGCCCTCCAGGCTAGTCAGAAGCTTGCTCTGGTAAGGTTTCTTTTTCTTTTTCTCTTATGTTTTTCTGACTTCCCTAATTTTCTTCTTCTAATGCCTTCTCTTTTTCGCAGTTCGTTACTGACTTCGCCGTGCTGTATCGTTCACGCGATGAGCTAGTGAAGAAGAACAGTGAGCTAGAGCAAGAGAATTCTGCTCTGAAAGTGAAGGGTAAGGAGCTCGAGGCCAATTTTAAGGCTGTTGACGCTGCTCGAATTTCATCCGACTTGGCTCTTGCCACCGTGAACAAGGAGAAGGATGCGGTAGTCAAGGATATGGAGGAGCTGAGGCAGGCCTACGACCTGGTTTACTCGAGCAAACTTACTGTCGTGGAGGAGAAAAGGGTGCTCTCCGAAGAGCTGAAGAAAAAGGAGTCCGAGGCTGTCACTGCCAAGGAAGACTGTTATAATTTTGGTTGGGCTGCACCATACGAAGATACTGAAGTTCAGATAGGCTATATTAGTCGTCTGAACTTCAAGAAAGGATGAAACAAGGCTCTCATAGCCGCTGGGGTGGATGTTGCATCCCCACTCTTTGACGAGCACGACCCAAGGCCGAGGCCAGTCATGGATGAGGACCCTGCCCAAGCCGTTGAAGTCTCTGATCCTGCTCCTCAGGTGACCTCTGCTGATGTTTCTCTTGTTGAGGTGACAGAGACCACCCCTGATGAGGGCAATGCTCCTGTTGATGCTGAGAAAGGGCCATCCACCTCTGGGCCACCTGAGGTTGCTAATTGATAGGATTGCTTTGTATTTTTTGCTTTTTCCAGTCTGTAAACTTTATTTCTTCAGTTCGATGTAACTTCAATCTTTATTAATGAAAAAGGCTTTATTTCTGCTTGTACTGATTTGTCTCTTTCTCTCCTTTATCTTTCTTTCGTTTGTAGTTAGTTGATGTAGATGACTACATTCCTACTACTTCCCAATTGGGTAGGACCCTTGGTCCCAACGCGAGTCCTGAAGTTCGCTAGGCCTTCGTTAGGCTTTGCAAGTACCTTAGGTCCAGAAATCAGAAGTATAAGGAACAATCCGAGCTAGTGGCTAAGATGAAGGACAGGCTCCAGGAGATGGAGGATATTGGTGCTTCAGTGCAAGAGGAGGTCAACGTGCTGAGAACAAGACTACTAGAGGCCACCGAGATCAACCAAGTTAGGGAGGCTCTTCAGCAGGAGAATGAAAACCTGAGGAGAAAAGTCTTATGACTTAGGGAGCATGCGCCGAGCACTGTTCCAGCAGTTCTGCAAGGTTCCTCATCATCGCGAGTTAGGTCTGGTCATAATGTTACTCCTCCTAAGCCGCGGGGTCCCACTCGCCCTCCCCTTTCGCGAGCTGGTAGGAGCACCAGGGGCAGAAACAGGGAAGCGAAAGAGCTTCGTGATAAGGAAATGGAGGAACTCCGCGGTGATGTTCAGCGTGCATATGTAATTGTTGCTGGGCTTCAAAGGGACGTCACCCGGTTACGGCACTTGTTCAAGAAAGGTCCTCGACAAGCGTGGGCTGACGGTTATGATCAAGGCTGGTCTGATGCTCCAACAAGGTTATCTGAGTTCGAGGAGCTTTCTTTCATCAGGGGATGGCTAAGTTCCTTGAAGGAGATGCAAGTCCCGAGGAACTCGGTGCTATGGTATCGTCATGAGATGTCTTCCTCCACTCTGATGCCCAACCCATTCAGGAGGGATGATCGATGGATCCCCATCGATGATATTCCTCGGCAATTATTGGAGTCGGATGCGAATGAGGTTGTGGAAGAATTTGCTCCTGCTCCTGATCCTGCTCCTGATGACGGACGAAGAGCTCGAGTGGCTGATTATCTTGCTCGGAGGCTGCCACCCCCTTGAGATTTTGCCAGTTGATATTTTTTTATTTTTGATAATGTAAATGCTTTGGGCGAGCTCGCCGATTAAACATGTATTATCATTGTTGTAAGTATGATGGATTGATGAAAAGTTTGTGTTTTGGGAAATTTTGCTAACTAAACGTGTATATCCTACTTTTCATATCCTTTCTGTTTTTTCATGCAAGTGTCCCCCCAGTCCAGTATAATACCAAAGTACCATTGTGCCCCACTTTACCTTTTAGGTCGTGTCGTCACACTCCCTTAGGCCTAAGTAGGGCAATTGGCGAGGACACACCTGGTGTTGGATGTCTTCATCCGATCAGGATTTTGTTCAGCTGAAGTAGGGCTTTATATATTGCCAGGGGCAATGCTAAAAGGCCTCTCGTGTTTTATGACGATGACCTGAGGAGGGGTATTCCCCTGCTATAGTGACCATCGTGCCTGTTATTTGGAAAAGATGTGCGATAAATGCAGTTGTTAAGTAACTTTCATTAGTAATAAGGGAAATGAACTTCTATTTTCGTAACAAAAGAATACAAGAAAAAGATCTAAAAATAGAATTTCTTGAGAATCTAAAAATAGAATTTCTTGAGATTAGCTGTGTTCCATGCTCGCGGTATTTCTCTACCCTCCATCGTTTCCAAGTGATAGGCACCTTGCAGGTCGTCTCTAGTTATTTTAAAGGATCCTTCCCAGTTTGGGCCTAGCTTGCCGTCTAATGACTTCACTGTGCAGCCCAGGACTTTCCTTAGAACATAGTCCCCAACTTGGAATGTTTTCGGGTTAACCCTTTTGTTGTATTGCTTCGCGAGCTGTTGCTGATAGCTCGCTAGCTTTACTAGGGAAAGTTCTCTACGCTCGTCGGCTAGGTCAAGTTCAGCGAGCAATGCCTCATCATTCTGGCCTTGGTCGACAAGGTAGGATCTCATTGTTGGCAAACCCACTTCCGGTGGGATGATTGCTTCCATGCCATACGTTAGTGAAAATGGGGTTTCTCCTGTTGCTCGCTGAGGAGTGGTTCGGTACGCCCATAGGATATGGGGTAGCTCTGTTGCCCATGCGCCTTTGGCTCGCTCTAATCGCTTCTTTAATCCATCGATCAAAGTTTTGTTGGAAGCTTCAGGTAGGCCATCGAACTAAAGTGGTGCCTGATCCCGTGCTCGTTACAGAAGTACTGAAAGGGGCCACTCTCGAACTGTGTTCCATTGTCGGTGATGATGGTTCTGGGGATTCCGAATCGAGTGATTATATTCCTTCATATGAACCTAATCATATCAGCATCTCGGATGTTTGCCAGTGGCTTTGCCTCGATCCATTTGGTGAAGTAGTCAGTCGCAACCAACAGGTATTTGCGCTTGCCGACAGCGGTGGGCAGTGGTCCCACGATGTCCATTCCCCATTGGGCGAAGGGCCATGGGCTGGACAGGGACTTTAGGTCGTTAGTGGGTTAGTGGGCCATAGGAGCGTGGAATTGGCATTTCAGGCATTTGCGGACATACACTGCGGAGTCCTTTTGCATATATGGCCACCAATAGCCTTCCTTCATTGCTCGAAAGGCTAGAGACCTTCCTCCGATATGACTTCCACAGATTCCTTCGTGAAGTTCGTGTAGCACTTGCTCGACGTCACTTGGGTGGACGCATCTAAGGTAGGGACCGGAGAAGGATTTCTTATATAAGTCACCTCCTGTGGATAAGTGAAAGCGAGAAGCTTTGACTCTTATCTGGTGGGCAGTTTTCTTGTCATCTGGGAGCGTGCCATCCTTTAAATAGTCCTTTAAGGGGTCCATCCAGCTAGGGGCTGATCCCACCTGGAGTATCTGTTCCACGTTTTTTTAGCTTGCTGTTGTGGTTAATGCTCGGACGAGTGAGGAAATCGATGGGGATGACCCTTTTAAGGTTAGAGTCAACTGCTGAACTCAGGGATGCTAAGGCATCAGCATGACTGCTTTTCCCCCTGGGAAACTGTTGGATGTTGATCTCTCCAAAGCTTGACATTAATTTTCTCACTAAGGCGAGGTAAACTGCCATTCTTTCATCTTTTGCATTATAATCTCCATTTATCTGATTGGAGACTAGTTGAGAGTTGCCGAACACCTGTAAACATTTTTCTCCTAGAGTTTGGGCCTTTTGGAGACCAGCTATTAGGTCTTCGTAATCTTCTTCATTGTTGGAGGCTACAAATCCAAGCCTGATTCCTTGTTCGAGGATCTTTTTTTTGGAGTGATGAGAACAATGCCTACCCCTGCCCCCTTTGAGTTGGTGGCTCCATCAACGAAGAGTTTCCAGGTTTCCTCTGTTGTTTGGTTCTTCTCTTGCCTTGTTGATTGAGGTTGGTCGAAGAGTTCATCGCCTGTGAATTCAGCTATGAAATCAGCAAGGATCTGACCCTTGATAGCTGTCCTTGGTTGAAAATGGATGTCAAACCGACCGAGCTCGACTGACCACTTAGACAGTTTGACTGACAAGTCCGCTTTCCTTAGGATCGCCTTAAGGGGATGTGATGTAAGGACGATGATAGTATGGGCTTCGAAATAATGCTTCAGCTTCCTTGAGGCTATTACTAGCGCGAAGTCAAGCTTCTCCAATGGCAGGTATCTTTGCTCGGCGTCTAATAAGGTCTTGCTCGCATAGTAAACGGGGTGTTGGATTCCTGCAACCTCGAGTATTAATGCAGAGCTGATAGTGTGATTGGATACGGAGAGGTACAGGTACAAAGACTCCATTTGCTGTGGTATGACAAGCAACGGTGGAGAGCTTAAGTAGGACTTGAGCTCGTTTAAATATCGCGAGCAGTCTGGGCTCCACTCTATCGGTTTACTCCCCATTAGAAGCTGGAAAAAAGGATTGCACTTCTCGGAGGACTTGGAGATGAAGCGATTTAAGGTGGCGAGCATTCCAGTGAGCTTCTCCACGTCCTGAATTTTTCGAGGGGGTTGTACCCTGTTGATTGCATCGATCTGGTCTGGATTAGCTTCTATGACTCTCTTACTGACCAAGTACCCAAGAAATTTTCCTGACTGGACACCGAAGGAACACTTACTCGCTTTAAGTTTCATTCGGTACTTCCTGAAGATTTCAAAAGTCTTTGACAGGTCCGAGAGGTGATTTTCCTTCTTCTTACTCTTAACGAGCATGTCATCGATGTAGACCTCTATTGTGTCTCCCATTTGATCTTTGAACATTTTAGTGACCAGCCGCTGATAGGTTGCCCCTGCATTCTTGAGCCCAAAGGGCATGACCTTGTAGCAATATAACCCAACTGTCGTGATGAACGTCGTTTTGTCCTGGTCTGGGGCATACAAGGGGATCTGGTGATATCCCGAGTATGCGTCTTGGAAACTCATTCGCTCGTGAGCTGCAGTGGCGTCTACTAGTTGGTCTATCTTTGGGAGGGGGAAACTATCCTTTGGGCATGCTTTGTTGAGGTCAGTGAAGTCGATGCAAACTCTCCACTTCCCATTATTCTTCGGAACTACTACTGGGTTGGACAACCACTTGGGGAATTGCACTTCTCGTATGGATCCTGCATCCAGTAGCTTTTCGACTTCCTTTTCGACCGCTCTAGCCTTCTCGGGTGCAGTTCTCCGTGCCTTCTGCGTGATTGGCTTGAATGTGGGGTCGACGTGCAGATGATGACAGACCATACTAGGATCGATTCCAGATAGCTCGTATGGTTCCCATGCGAAAACATCTACGTTGTGCCTTAGCAAGGTTGTCAACTCCTTTCGTTCTTGGTCGGTGAGAGAGGCTCCAACTAAGAAGACTCAGCTACTGTCACCATCTTCAGCCATAACTTCCACCAGGTCCTCGACGACATGCTCGGAGGGGGGAGCCTGGTCTCCTCTACTCCAGGTCTTCCGTACTTTAATTGCTATTTGGAAAGTATCACACCTTCTTCAACTTGGTCGCTGGGTGGACCGGCCTTCTTCTATGGCTTTGGTCGGATGGCCGCTATAAAGCACCTCCTCGCCATTGCTTGGTCGCCGTGGATCTCCATTACTCCTTGCTCGATTACATACTTGAGCTTCTGATGGTAGGTCGAGGAGACCGCCTTCATCGCATGAAGCCATCCTCTGCCGAGGATGGCCTGGTACGGTGAGTCGATGTCAACTACCAAAAACTCAATCATCTTGGAGACGTTCCCAGCACGAACTGGCAGCACTATCTTACCCAGGGGCATCGTCATTTTTCCAGCGAAGCTGACCAAAGGAACATTAGCTTCCTTTAGGTCGGCGACGCTCAACTTCAATTTCCTGAATAGGTCGAGGTACATTAGTTCAGATGAGCTTCCTTGGTCGACGAGCAGCTTGTTGATGTCAAAGTTGGCTATCTTGAGTGTAATGACCAGGGCATCATGATGTGGGGTCCTTACTCCCACCAGATCTTCATCCGTGAAGACAATATGCTTGTTATAGTTGACATCCTCTGCTCGTCGTCGCTTTTCTGACTGTGACTTTGCTGGATCGATTTGGAAGGCCTGCATTACCGCTGTAAGTTTTTTTACTTCCATTCGAGCTGAGTTCCCTTGTATCTGCTTGACGTCAGATGCTCCGTGGATTACTGCGAACTCATGTCCAGCATCATCTTCCAGCACGTTGTCGGGTCTCGCCTCTCTGTTGTCAGCCACTTTATCTACCCTCTTTTCCACAAAGTCGTTCAAATGCCCAGATTGGGCCAACTCCTCGAGGTGAGACTTAAGAGCTTTGCAGTGCTCGGTCTTATGTCCTCCTTCTTTGTGAAAAGCGCATCTTAACGCATTGTTCCTCTTCGAGGGATCTCCTCCCATTTTCCTGGGCCACTTGATGAATGGCTCATCATTGATCTTCGCGAGAACTTTGTAAATTGGTTCTTTGAAGACGGTGTTGACCGCCTGGAATGCTTTCGATGCGTCATGGTTTCCTCCATTCTTGGAGCCATTTTTGCCCCCGTTTTTTCCACCTTGCTTCTGGTTCTCAGTTTTCTCACTTCCCTTGGTAGTGAGTTTAGCTCGACCGTTTTTTCCTGTATTAAGGTGGGTAACATCTTCCACCTTTGTGTATTTCTCGATTCGAGCCATTAGGTCATCAATAGTCATAGCTTCCTTCTTCGTCAGGGACTGGTATAGGAGGGAAGAACTAGGGAGCCCAATCTTGAAGGAGGTCACTGCCACTTCCTCTGCGCAGTCCTCAATCTCATTGAATAACTCCTAGTACCTATTTGCGTAGTCTCGGAGGGTCTCCTGAGGCGTTTTCTTCATTGTTAGTAAAGCATCCATCCTTTTGGTATGGGAGCTACTGGTAATGAATCGGGCCGTAAAAAGTTCAGCTAGGGATTTGAAATTCTTGATCGACCGGTGGGGGAGCCTTTCGAACCACTTCTGCGCTACATCATGCAGGCTCAAGGGAAAAATGCGGCACATCAGGGCATCTCGGTGATTCCAGAGGGTCATAGCCTGTCGGTATTGCCTGACGTGATCGATGGGATCAGTCTTTCCGTCGTCAATCTTGAACCTTGTAATGGTAAATTTCTTGGGGGATTCTTCCTCTTCGATTTCCCTCGTGAAGGGTGACTTCATCTGGGTTTTGAGAGCTCGCCTTGCGAGTTCTCTGGTTGATCTTATTCCGTGGTGAGCAGGATGTTGGTCCATCTCTCTGCGGACTAGATTTTGTATGTTCTCGTCGCTGCGAGCAGGGCTCTGGTAGTGGCGAGCTCTTCGTAACTGTTCGCGGAGGTCATCGTCTGACTCGCCTCCTTTGACCTTTTGAGATTCTCGCCTAGGGATCCTTCCTCGGCTGCGAGACTTACTCGCCTGAGGGCTAGGAGTGCGATATGGGTGTCTCCTGTTATCAGGACGAAGCTCCCTCTCCAGTCTTTTCAGCCTTCTTCTCAAGCGAGCGTTCTCAGCCTCGTATCTGCGGGAAGACTCTCTCTTCTCGTGGAGCCTTGCCTCATATGCATCAATCAATCTGGATATCTGCGTGGACCTCGCTGGTCCCTGACTTTCTTCTGAGGCTGGCCTTTCCAGGCGATCTCTCTGATCTGAACGTCGAACTTCAGACCTAATCCTGTGAGGAGCAGGTGGCTCTTGAATATCTCCTGCCTGAGGGGCATTGCTGCTGTGACTGGACATCTTAAACTCCTTTCTTGGTGTGGGCTCTTCTCAGGGAAAGATGAACATTTCCCACAGACGGCATCAATTGTGGTAACAATTATTGTGCAACATAAATAAGTAAGAAGAAAGCATTCACCAAGTAAGAATAAGGAATATAAAATGACAATCACACAACAAAGGATGTACGTGGTTCAGCCAAGATGTGCCTACGTCCACGGTGGTGCAGTCGATATTATTTCTATATACTCCGGAGAGTAATTACAGAGAATACAACTTGTCCCTTTGCCCCGGACCTAGGGTTTAATATATACATGTACATGTAGGTAAGTGGAGGTGATGTGTTCCTCCACGTTTTCCATCTCCCCTATAACTTCCCTTCATGAGGACGTGGGGGGAGACCGGATCAATATAAGAGATGAGGGGCCTGGACTTTGGGCTGCCAGGACTGGGCTACTCGTCCAGGACCATAGTTCTAATTTCGGGTACCCACAGTGTATATGTGATATGCAGAATTTGCAGAATTTTTTTAAAGTGTATGTTTTGAACACTGATATGCAGAATTTTTTTTAGAGTGTATTTTTTTGACACTCATATTTTTAATCTTTTAACACTTAGATATTGGTGTTTTAAATATATAGAATTTTTTTTTAGAATGTTGGTGTTTTGAACATTGAGATGATATATTTTTTTTAGAATGTTGGTGTATATGTGATATGAAGAATTTGCAGAATTTTTTTTAAGTGTATGTTTTCAACACTGATATGCAGAATTTTTTTTAAGTGTGTGTATATGTGAGAAGCTGTATTTTTTTTAACTCTTATTATTTTTATTATTGGCGTTTTAGATGGAGGAGAGCGAAGAGGACAGCTCGTGCGAAGATGACAATGAAAATGCAGTTGAGGTTGAGGTGAAAATTGAAGGACAAGAGGAGCATGGAGTCAAACGTCAAAGAGAACGTTGGTCTGAGGTATGGCAGTTTTATGATTTGCTTCCAATTGGGGATGATGGGAGGGAAAGGGCGAAGTGTAAAAAGTGTGGAAAATGTTATATATGTGAAACTAAGACCGAAACTGGAAGTTTGAAAAAACATTTAAGTAGGTGTCCTAGAAGGGATAGGACTGATATTGGTCAATTAGTTATGAATCCCAAGAAAGGGTCTTTGACAGTGCGATCCACTAAATTTAATGCTGAAAGATTTCGTGAATTAATTAGCAAGGCCATCATTCGGCATGACCTACCTTTTTCAATTTGTTGATTATGATGGTATTAGAGCAATTTTTCAATATTTGTATGAAGATGTAGTTACCATCTCTCGAAATACGGCGAAAGACGATGTGCTAAAAATGCATAAGAAAGAGAAGATAAAACTTAAAAAAATGCTTGAGATTGCTCCCGGTAGAGTTTCTTTGACATCTGATTTATGGTCATCCATAAACACTGATGGATTTGTGCGTCACTTCGCATTTCATTGATAAAGAGTGGAAATTACAAAAAAGGATTCTCAATTTTCAATTTATGCCACCGCCACATAATGGTATATGCTTAACTGAAAAAATATCATCATTGTTATCTGAATGGAGGATTGAGAAAAAACTATTGACAATTACATTGGATAACACATCTAGTAATGATACTTTTGTGGAGTTGTTAAAGAGTCAGCTAAACAATGAAAAATCACTTTTGAGTAATGGTGATTACTTTCATGTTCGTTGTTGTGCTCATGTTTTGAATTTGGTTGTGCAAGATGGGTTGAAATCAATTGATGAGGGGGTGGGAAAAGTTCGTGAATGTGTGAAGTACGTTAAAGGTTCACAAGTACGGAAACAAAAGTTTATGGAGTGTGTCAAATTTTTTCATTTAAGTCCTAAAAAGGCTTGCGACAAGATGTTCCAACTAGGTGGAATGCAACCTTCGTGCGTTTGTTCATTTAGCGCTGAGTGATTCAAATTTCATACATTGTCCAAGTGAAGATGAGTGGAGTAAAATTGAGAAAATATTTAAGTTTTTGGAAGTTTTTTATCAAGTTACTTGTATCTTCTCGGGAAACAAATACCCCACTGCAAACTTGTATTTTCCTTCGGTTTCTATGGTGGAGTTAACTCTGAAACAAGAAATGAAGAGCATGGATGGATTCATGAGGGAGATGGCTTGTAAGATGTATGCAAAATTTTCAAAATATTAGTCTGATTACAGTCTAATTTTAGCCATGGCAGCTGTGTTAGACCCTCGTTACAAGCTACAATATGTCGAATTTGTATACAAAAAACTTTATGGCAACGATTCATACCAAAGTGTTATTGTTCGGGAGAAAATATTTGCTCTTTCGATGAGTACATGAGTAACTCCTCCACTACTCCAAGCCCATCTAACTCTCTAAGGAGTGATAGTCCTAAGCTTGTTTTGAAGAATAAGAATGAGACTGTTCTTAGTAGGAGCACACAAAACATGTTTAAGGTAAATTTGAATTTAAATTGAGTTTAATTTATTTTTACTTATCAAATCTATAACTTAATGTCATTTGTAATACAGGAATTTAATGCTTATGAGAGCCTAGAACTTTCTTGTATGAAAAAGTCCCAACTTCAAATGTATTTGGATGAGCCAATGAGTGATTTAGAAGAAAATTTAGATGTGCTTAGTTTTTGGAGAGCACATCAATACCGTTATCCAGACCTTGCTTGTATGGCGCGTGACATTTTGAGCATTTCGATTTCTACCGTAGCGTCGGAGTCAGCATTTAGTAATGGAGGTCGTGTACTTGACCAATACCGGAGTGCATTAAAAGCTGATACCGTGGAGGCCTTGATTTTCACTCGTGACTGGTTGTTTGGAGTGAAAGGTATATAATTTGAGTTATAACTTTCTGAAATTTAATAATTGCAAGTTGTTCATTTTTTTATTCTTTTTTTTACCTTGTAGGTGATGAGGAGCTGAGTTTACATGAGCTAACTGAGGATATCATTCAAGTTGACGAAAATAGTGATAAAAATCCGTCCGAAAATTAATCCCGGGTAGATATCATTATTTTTAATAGTTTGGCCACTCTATTTTTGACATAATAACAAGTGTGATGTATATTAACTTTTTGTATGTTTTTTGATTTTGCAGGGCTGAGGAGGGATAGGGGAGCTGTTATTTTGGACTGTCACTTTTTTAGAATTGCATATTTGTTGTTTGTTTTGGACTATAATATGCAGAATTCTATTTTTGTCTATCGTGTCATTCTTATGGGAGAATGGACTTTTTTTTGTTCTTTTTTGTACTTATTTGGACTGGATAGTTAATGCCAACTTGTATGTTTAATGGATTTGAACATACAATTCTCCCACAAGAATGTTGTTGGTTTTGAACTGTATGTTTAATGTATGGATTTTATTTGGACATTGTGCAAATGATACAAGACTTATATAGACTTATTTGGAATTGCAAGTAAATCTGTTAATGCAGATTTTTACTAAATGCAGAATTGTTAATGCAAAACTGTTAATGTGTGGTTAATGCTGCTTTACTACATGTATGGTTGATGCAAAATTGTTAATGCAGATTTTCAAAGCATAAATGTTAATGCAGACTTTAAAATGCTCTAGAATCTAAAGCAGAAAACAAAAATTGCTTTAGAAATTATAATTCGTGTTTCTCGTGGCAAACGTGTTTTTGCTATTAAATGGGATGGAAAATTATAATTCGTGTTAAACGTTTCGTGTCGTGTTTTTTATGGGTCGTGTTCGTGGCATCCTAAAAAAACACGAAATCTTGTCGTGTCATATTCGTGTTTAATATTTCCTTGTTGTGTCGTGTCGTGTCAGGCCAAAACACGACCCAAATACACGAATTGCCACCCCTAATGTTAGTGAAACTTTCTTTAACAATTAGGTATTTTGATTATTTCAACTTCGGGACTGTTTGTTATTGTTGTATGTTAAACTTGAGAGTCGATCTACTCACTAATTGGTATTTATATTCACACGATTTTTCTACCCATGGGGATTTGGTGGACTCGGCTCAAAATTAAGTGCGGTCGGTTAGAATAATTTTCATAACCACCAAAATAGATGCACCTTTGGCAACGCATAAGAGAAATGTTCATTTTGGTTGTGAGAAGGGAGGGGATTACCGGCACCATCATAGAAAGTAGTATGAGAACAAATCAGAAATCACGGTGAGAAGAAGCGAAAGTGAGATATGACAACGAAAAAGTACAATTATGTGTTCATATATAAGGGCATTCCACTTTGTGATGGCAGTTGGATGTTATAAGTTATAAATGGAGTTCACAACCACCATTTGCCCAAAATATTAGTTGCGCATCCATACGTCAGGCGTCTTACTACAAACGAAAGAAAAATCATTGAAGATATGTCGTTAAGTGGTGTGAATCCATCCACCATTCTAACGACGATAAAACATCGGCATTTATGTAAATTATTAACTATGAAGACAATCTATAATGCCAAGTCAAAGCTTAGGATTGGAGAACGTGAGGTGAGAATGGCGATGCAACAATTAATGAAATTATTAAGTGGCATTGGGTCTTGGGGGATGATTTTCCCTTTCGTCTCTTATAGAGGTCATTGGGTCCCGAGGGATGATTTGCAAACGTCCTAATTATCTAAAAAAATCATTTTGGTTAGTAAGTCTCAGCGAGTTCGAAGCAAATGATAATCCCACTATATAAGGCAACCTCGTGGAAGGGGTATGCATCCCTTTCCTCCTTATAAGGATCCAAAATCACCTACACACAAACATACCAAATAATTATGAAAAATCACTTTGGTACTTACGAAATAAGCATACCATAATTTAGTATAAAGAACTTATATTTCTTGCCTACAAATCGTTGACATGTTCTCGATATTTAATGATTTGTGGGAATGTATTTTTTGTAAAGCTGATTGCAATGCCCAACGCTCAATTCAAGGCATTGTGTTGTCAAACTCCATGTTGTATTATGCCCCAACCCGTTGAAGTGCTCATAGATCCATGACTACAATAATAAACAAGAATAATTATTATCAAAATGGATTGAGATATAAACATAAATTAGGAATAGTGATTATTTTTACTCGTAATAGGGATATGCAACCGCCCATCAAGTCATATGTACAGGTGAGCAAGGATTCCCATGCCCTACACAAGTTAGCCCACCTTTTTCAAATCCTTCAATACTTTTAATTAATAGACAAATATCTTGTTTTTCATCTTATTAGGGAATATGGTGCATCCAAGTAAAAAGTATGTACACCCCAGCACATTGGTCTACTCCTCGCTTGGGGCATTGGCAATTCTGCCATTTTTTTTTATATTCATAGCGATTTTATTTAACCAAACCATATATGCATCACTACACTCTTCTTCATCATCGGCCTTGTTCACTCCCAAACACCAGGTCAACAAATCAGTCAATTTGGATAATTCAGTCCCATAGCCTTCTAAGGATATTAAATCACCAACTATCGGGACTTATAATATTTGAGCTACATCATCCAACGTGATGGTCGTCTTTTTAAATTGCATATGAAAGTTTTTTGTCTTCGACTGCCATCGTTCAACAAATGTCAAGACCATTGCGTAATATATATAACGATGGTTGTATTTAATTAAGCCCATGAGATTTGTATTCTCCACCCTGTCAAGCACTCCTTTACTCAAATCTTTCAATGACCATTCATTTATATTCATGAAATGATTTACACATAACAAAGGCCCTCGTTCAATCTATAATACCACAAATATTATTACTAAACAAGAAAATATAATAAATTTTGAAAAGTTAAATATACAAATATGATTACTATAGAACTAGTCGATATCCTAAATGAAATATGGCCCATGAAGTGCTTGAGGAGTGTAAGTTATTTTGGTCCCCCATAATCATCGATCGTCATAACTGAAGATGACTTATGTTTACTATATGAAAGAATATTTGATGGGCCAACATCTAAATCAATAGACAATGGAATATTGGATAAACCAGGTTCATTAACTGCGTTATCCCCATGGCTATGATCATCCTCGTTTACATCATCTACATCATAATCTAAACGCCATCCACACGGACATGACCCACATAATCATGGCCATCATCCACATGAACACCACCTACATCGTCAAGAGATAAAGCATGTAAATATTCCCAGCGCTTCCTCTCAGAAGAGGTAACTTCCTTCCTCTTAGAACGTGAGTAACATATCATTTTTTTATTTTTTAACTTGCATTAAAAAATATATACTATAAGTAACTCATTTACATAAATGAAGAAGTAACATTGGTCATAAATTATAAGTATATAATATATAGGATAATTATCTCATTTCCATATATGAAGTTATATAATATATTAAATAAGTAACTCGTTTACATAAATGAAGTATTAACATTGATTATAAATGATGAACTATCATTGATCATAAACTACTTCATTTCAATATTTGAAGAAATAACATTGGTCACAAATAAATGCACACATTATAGATGAATGAAAGTTAAATAATATAATATAAGTAACTAAATTCTATCTATAAAAGGAAAGTAATAACCTTGATTCGGGTCATAGAGGCCGAGTTAATAAACTAAATTCGTTTTAAACATAATGAAAAATAAGTTAGTATTCGCCACAAATATCATGAATGAGTTCTTTACATAAATCCAAGTGTGGTTCGTTGTTAAGGAACCGAAACTAGCTATATTTACTCGGGGCAAATGGAACGAGTGAGACTTTGAATATATACCTAGCTTGGTCGTTATAAATGTAGCGAAACTAATTATGTTTACTCGAAGAAAAGTTAGTGATTGAGCCTTTGAATATAATCATGGCTTGGTTCATTGTAAATGATGGAAAACTAACTATGTTTACTCGGAGCAAAGGTAACGATTGAGCCCTTGAATATATATATATATATATATATATATATATATATATATATATATATATATATATATATCTTAGTGTATTGTAAAGGCAAAAAAAACTAACTATGTATTTTCGTAGAAAATGTCACGAATGTAACCCAATGTCAATTTTTCACACCTTAATTTGGTTCGGGGCAAATATGACGAATGTTAGATCTTTACTCGAGTTCGGTATGCCGATCCACTGTGTTATCAACTAGGATTTTGTACACAAGGGTTTATTGATTATAGGGTGTTTCATCAATCTATGAGGGGTATTAAACGTTCTTCGTAACAAAAATTAACATATTATTGTTGCTAAACATATTTTTCGTAGATTTAACATGTTTTTCCAGGGTTTAACATGTTTTTAATAGGTTTAACAAAGTATGTTATACATATTTATTGTATAATGACCAATATATCAAACAATGTATATTATATGTGTTTTGGTGACTACCAACTTGCTTGTATGGTGTTGGATGATGATTTGGTCAAGATTTTCGTAGCTTTGGAGGTTTAGATAATGGAAGTTTAAAACTAAGAGGTTTAGAGGGGGGGGGGGGAGTTCACAAATGAAAATCTTCAACTTTAAATAGTTGGGTGGCCTTTAGTGGTGTTATGAAGTATGAAGTGAAATTATGTGATATCTTGTAGCTATTTTTTTCTTATGGTATTATGGAGTAAAAGTTGGGGTGACCTTAGAACCAACCATATATATATATATATATATATATATATATATATATATATATATATTTCCATTAGAGGCTTTGGGAATCCATTTATGTGAAGATGTATATCACGGGTGTTTAGGTATTTTAATAGTAAACTAAAAAATAAATGTCTTTTTGTCTTTTTGATGTTTTCATTTATATTGAAAGTAAGGTTTTGTCTGGTCAAATAGTGGTTTCCCTCTATAATAAGCATCTTTAGGAATGCGAAATATCAATTAATTTGGATTGAGGTTATGTTAGAGAATATCTAATGGTGGGGAAGTAGACAAAGAATCAGGTAAATTTAGGCATTGGTTGCCGCCACAGGTGAGTAATTTTGAAAATTTCTATATGAGAACAGGTAAAGATTCTCTACTTTTACAGAATGAATAGTTGATCTATAAGGTTGATACGAAATTCATTTGTTCGTACAAATTAATACGAACAAATGAAGTTCATATAACTTTAAAATTAATCATTTTATTATTTTTCTGAGTTTATACGAACTACATTAGTTCGTATGAAGTCCCCAAACACAATTTCAACCTCCATATTTACCTTTTACCATTGTGTGTTCTTGATATCAGGCAAGCTAAAGACAAACAATGGTTATCCATATTAACTTATCTTAGCATTACACCATTGGACATTCTCTTATATAAGAATGTGTGATCTAACGTCTTTAACGGTGGAGGCCAATGAAAGGTGAAAATACAAATTGTAAAAATGGATATACCTTTCGCTATAGGGTATTTTCACAATGATTTAAGGATTAACATTAGCGTGAAGACACAATTATAAAAGAACTAACCTAGAGGGGTGTAACACCCCGTGTTTTTATTAATTAATTTAAATAATTAATTGGAATATTCGAGAAAAATAAAATTTTGGATTTAATAATTTTTATTAGTAAAATATGTTTGTTTTAATATTAGAAGAATAAAACTTTAAGCGGTATTGAATTCAAAATTAAAAAGGAGTTTTTATTATTTTTGCCTTATAGGCATTTTGTGGGGGAACTGTCGCCAGGCCTGTAGGGTCGATCGATCGACCCTGGGAGTCGATCGATCGACTATGCCCAGATTTTGAGTCGGTGAGTTATTTCGTAGAGTTGGAATTGAATTAGTATTCCTAATTATAATAAAAGACTAATAATTCGTAGTGGGACTTCTCATAATCACTTTTTCACAAGTTTTTCTCCCGAGAACACTTCTAAATATTTTTCCTCTCAACCATAATCATCAACCTCCAACATAATCAAGTTTTTGTCACAAGTTTTGGAAGGCTAAATTGGGGTTTATTCAAGTTTGTTCAAGAACACTTATTTACTAATTTTTCGAGAGGAATCCAACCGTGCTACCAGATTTTCTTCATCTAAATCACAAGCATGAAGACTCTATTCCTTTCTTTTGGTATTATGCGTTTTAAGTGTTACCTAAACCTTTAATCATGTTTTTTCTTAAAAGAGATTAGTGACTTAATTATGATTAATGATAACAAATTTTGGGACTATTTTTATAATATTTTTTAATATGAATAATATTCATAACCCTTTGATACGTAGGATTGATGAGTGGATTTTGGGTTTTATTGGTGTAGGTGGCATGTAGAAAAACCTTGATTTTGAATTTAATGAATTTGGGGACGTATGACTCATGTAAATTGTGTAGAGATAATGAGATTGGAAATATGATGTATTAATGGTGAAAGCTCGGTGTATTTAATTTAAAATAATTAAATGGGATAAATTGTGTATTTATGACGACGTGATAATTAAATTTAAATTTAATTAAATTTGGACTAACATGTGTAGAATTATATGTTGATTATTTATGCATCTTTGGATGACTTGTTGGTATTATTATAATGCCTTTGCGACGACGGGTTGTTGGGTATTTTTGCTCTCCCTATATTTTAGGATGCCTTCTAGGTATGGGACCAGTGGGCAGGCCTTTAAATGATTTACGTCTTCTAGGTATGGGACTAGTGAGGGTAGATTATTACGATTTTATCATGTCGGGGGGTGGGATGATTTTTGTGTTTTATCGTCATCACACTAGCGTAGGCATGAGACTAGGACGAGTAAATGTTGAAAATTCATCTTATACGTAGGATAGGATGAATATGTACTTTGGGAACCCTTAGGTATGGGACTAAGGGGTATTTTGAGGATCTCACATCGATTAAAAGGGTGGGGTAAGTTGTTAATTATGTAATTGGGAAATTGAGAATTTAATACCTAAGATAATAAAACAGGTATTAAAATATATTGGGGACATAATCAGCGAGGGCCGACAGTTTAAACGGGTCAGTCGGCGTTTTATATCGTGTCGTATGTGGAACCTCGTCATTTAACAGGGATCACAGTTTAAACGGACCAGCTGGCATTTTGGCTAGGGGATGTGTATTTTGGTGGAGAAATCACCTGAGGCGGGAGGACCGCTAATCTTAAGTGAAATAATTGAGAAAATGATAATTTGGGTTAATTTAATTAAATTAACACTTTGGGGTTGTGTGATAATTAAAATGATATTGGTGTGTTTTTATAAGAACCTTTGGGGGTGGTTAGTAATTTACCTTTCTTGCATTTAATTATATTCGTATTAATTAAAATATTCTATTGTGATATTTATTGCATATAATGCTACTATTTGGGTTCACGGACCCTATTTGAGGGGAGTAGTGTGTATTCATGCTCGGGGATCTGACATCGTACGTTGACTAACTTTTTCAGGAATAGGTATTTGGAGAAGCTTCTTAGAATTTTGGATGTTTGCTTGGAGGTTCAGTTGGAGTTGCTCTACTTTATGCATATTGGTTTAGTTTAGTTTTTCATTCCTTCGTATTTACATTGAGATACAGTTCATGGTTTTGATTGAACCATTCGGTTCCAAAGTTATTACGGATTTTATTCAGTTATTTCTTTATGAATTCAGTTGGAGATTTATTCAGTTTTAATATTATTAGAGATTGAATTTATTTTGAGTTTAGCATAGAGATGGATCTTTTATCGCTTAGTTGGATGGTTTATCTTTTGGGATTGATTATCCTTTATCTTGTGGATCAATTTTATATGTCTCATTTATGTCTCATGCTAAGAATGGTATTTTATTTAGTTCGCTCCCGGCATAGTTTTGGTGGCGACCGATGTCAGAATTTAGCGGGGTGTGACAAGGGGGTGAATAGGTTAGCTATAAACTTGACCATTTTTTTCATATTTTCAAAATTGTTTCCACAAATACAAATTCCTAACACTTGTTTTGAAGTGAACCTTCTAAAAATCATTGCAACTCACACAGAAACTTAAATTAAGAGAATCTAGTTGAACAAACCTAGATCTATAACACTAAGTCAATTTTCAAGCAAATCTTAAGATGTAAACTAAATTATATGAGGTATGTGAGATCAATTGTGTAGAAATAAAAAAATCAACATGAGACAGATTTTATATGAGGAAAAACACCTATCTAGGGGTAAAAAATCTCGACTAACTCACTATTTTCATTTCTATATAAAAATAAAATTTTAGAATAGGCAAGAAGGGACCTCTCACACAAATACGATTAAGTAGTCGCCTAGGAACCCATCAATTCTCCAATATTACAAGAAACCCAATCCAAGCTCCATGAATTGAATGAAGAACTCTGGTCTTCCTAGAATTCGTGCCATAACTCGATCTCCCCAATAGAATAATACGTCTCTAATTTTAGGTCATGGAAATTCACCAGTGAAATGATTTGAATTACAAAGTAAGTGTTTGATCGAATCAATTTTACAAAAGGTTCACTGATAAAGCCATTAGATCAAAAGTGAAGATATAATTCTCACAAAAAAAGAGGGAACAAGTGAAAGTGGATTTGCAGGCAAAATAAAAGGCATTCTACCTTGAAAATTATATGAGATAAGTGTTTTTGAAAAGCGGTATTCATATCTCAGTCAAATGAGAGGGAAATTGGATATGTATAGAAAAGATTAAAAAATTTGGTTGTTCTGTGTGCACGGTTGGATCCAATTGTTCGCATGATCTTGTCCAGTTTGAACACGGTTGGCCGTGTGCATGGGCACAAAAAATGAGCCATAAAAACAGAGCCATGTGCATGCCCACCAAAAGTGGACGTGCGAACAATCATGTTCAAACACCATTCAAAGAAATCTTTAAACACAAAAATGGAACTTAACCAAATTTCTAAAATGTTATAAAACATTTAAAACCTTTTTATACTTTTAGAAAAATCACTTGAATCCATTTTTATTTCAAACCCTCACCCGTTTTCAAAAGAAGTGCAATTTGCAAAATCAATTTAAGAAAAATATGGACATGTGTGATTAGTCTTTTAATAGTACAATCAAGTAAAAATATACATCTTCAATTGAATGTATGGCTATGGAATTCTTCAAATTGAGTGTGACACCCCGCCTAATTAAATACCGGATGATCATTTCTTTATTAAATTAAATCAAAGTGTCCGGTTGGTTCATTCTTAGCATCACTGTCGAAAAATAATTTTTCTTTATTAATCACCTAATAAATAATTAAGCTAAGTGTCAAAACATTTAATTTTATAAATTAAGACCTATTATTATGATTTAATATGAAACCATTTTCATGAACAAAAAGGATAATATTAAAATCAAACCATGCAAATGAAATAACCAAGATAGAATAATCAATCCAAATAATAAATCCCAATCGCAGGACAAGGAAATAAATAAAACAATCCCAATAATAGCTAAATCCTGAAATAATAAAGAGTACAAGTCTCTCTCTGAACTAAATGAAATATGGAAATGGGCGACACATCACCTAACTGAGAATAACTAAATAGAAGACTGGAAAGACAAGAATGGAGTCGTCTACTGCAAGGACCTGCAACTTCACAATAGTTGTAGCACGTCAATGGTCTAAAGATCTAGGTCTGACGCCCCTGTGACTGGGCACCTGTAATATATATATATATACAAAAAAAAGAGGAATAACAAGAAACGGGTTAGAGCCCGAGTGTAAAACAGGTTTAAAAATAGTTTAGCAAGTATTTAAAATGCTTACCAGTTGATACTACATACATGTTAGTACCTCGACACTCACTTGAGAATCCTCACCTCTCAACTAGTGTGCAGGCCTAACATACTACTGAATTAACCTAGTTAAATCTAACCCAGTTAACTAGTTTAACCCAAATTTTCGTTCACCAAGCCTAATCCAAGTGATCGCGTGACTATAGTTTATATCTGATAACCTTTTCTTATGAATTTGCCAAGCCAGTTATATTCATCTCAATTCAGACTTCAGTTTTCAACCACTTAATTTGTTTAATATTAATTATTCTATTTTATCTACTTACAAGCATAGTAGTTGAATCACAGGTATAGGTATATATATTTATCACTCATATAATATATATACTAATCGGCACCCCACGTTAAATCTATGGTGCTGGCATACTCTGCTATCAAGTCCCCGTATCACTCGTACAAAAGGGAAATACTAGTTCGGAATCACTCTTGAACTGTATTAACACAAAACACACATATTGGAGGCGAAGCATAGTTCTAAGTCACTAAGAGGTCCGCACATACCCTCACGTCTCTTAGGACCGCCTGACTATCATTCTATAATATCTTGTACCAAGGATGCTATGTTCTAGGGTACAAGTTAATATCCCCTATAAAGGTCCAATCGAGATAAGGTTGTCCCGGCGCGAAACCTCCATGATAGCAAGTAGCGAGGGTATGATTACACACAAATACATATATATATATATATATATATATATATACATGCATGCACCCACATATATATTCACATTATCCAGCTAGGTACACCCACGACCCATAATATTCGAACCATGCGTGGCATAACGCCCGAGTTCTGCATATAATTTAAGTCATTCTTTTTATTTCCTCAATTACCGTAAATCCTTAAGTACTTCTCGACATTCGAAGTGTATCTTCTTGATAAAAATAAAATCAGTAGGTGTACACTCACTAACCTACTGGTCTAAGTCCTTCTAAATCCTCTCAAGACCTAATTTAACATATGCACGATTTTCCACTCAGCTTATACCCCCGAAATCCCACTGTTAAATCGCATATAAAGTCGTATTATTCGGACCCTACTTATACCCTACTAGTCCTTCTCAAGTCCCATTATGATATATAAATTATTTCCAAAGGTCCTTACACATCGGGATTGGATTAACATTTAAAAGGAGAAAAAATGCCCATTTCCAGGAGGAGTCGATCGATCGATGAAAGGGGGTCAATCGATCGATCCTGTCGATCTATCGACATTCTTGAGTCGGTCGATCGATCGAGCAGTTCTTGGCCCAGTTTCTGCAATTCTTTACCTACGGGTTTCCTTAACATAAAACCTCAAAACCTCTATTAATTCGTCCCAAACTCCCAACCAATCAAACCAATAGTTATATTATCCTACATACATGATTTCTAACGTAAAACATATACGAATTCATCAAGGGCCATCAATTAAAGGGTTAATTCAAATTAATACATCGAGAACCCTATTTTTAGCATCATGATCAATATCTTCCTAATTCTTCCAGAATTTAACCTCTACTGGACATCAATTTCGTAGTCAATCATCTACATATATATCTATCATTTATTATATCAATTTCATAGTCAATATAAATCTCCCAAATATCATTTATCTTTCATGAAAACATAAATTATTATCTCCTACACTAGCATGAATGTGTTATCAATTAAATAACAGCAAGTTAGATACTTGCCTGGAAATCAAAGATCTGATCCGATGAATTAGAGTGGTGTAGGAATGATCCCCTTCTTCTGATCTACACGTTGGTGGTGGGATTGGTGAGAGTGGTGTAGGGTTGGTGGCTCTCCTCCTTGGAAGCCTTCTCTCTAATCTCTTCCTTAGACTCTATGCAACTCTAATGTTTCTAACCCTCGAGGACTCTAACTCCCATCAGATATAACACTTAAATTTTCGTCCAAAATAAAGGCCTAAAAATAAAAATTACCAAAATGCCCTCCCAGGATACCGGTTAGGCCTAAAAACGTCTCGAGACCCAAGCTAAATCCCCGGGTACACTTTTCTGATTATATCTACCCTTCCGGACACATTGGTGCACTCGAAATGACCATACGGGTGACTTAAAATTAAATTACTTTTTATTCCATTAATTTAGTCCTGACACGACACACGTGCGTCCCGACTTAATTTCTATGATTGTCGTATTATTCACTCGCGACAATTTTAATAAATTCAATATCAAATATTACTTTACCCATTACATAATATTCAACATAATTCTTACCAATAATTACTAACTCTCGTCATGCTAGTAAATATTTATTTTAAATATTAACATTAAATTAATTTATCCCAATTTAATTTAATTAATCCCACAATTAAATGCCATAAAAATACGGGGTATTACATTGAGTAGCGGTGCATATTCTTCAATCTTCATCTTCTAGGTTCATCTAACCTGGTATAGATCGCACCTCACTCAATACGAATCAAGTTGAATTAACTTGATAGACTCAACGACTCAATGTTTTGTCATGGAAATATAGTCAATTATATAACAAAACAAAGTTTTATATTTTTAATTTCCCTATTTGGCTATTTTGTGCAAAACTTTACAAAACCCAAATATTTCTTATTACCCCAATAAGACATACATTCCACTAGCCATATAATGAATATAGTAGGAATTAATGTACAATGTCCAATAAGACTAAGATGACAATCACAAAATTAATGTCTGAACATGGACTGAAGCCAGAATCATCAATGTTAAGCCTGAAATCATATGAAACAATAAATAACATGCACAAAAAGACATTCCCCCTGCATGGAAATACTCTGATAAGTATCAATAGATATAGATGTGATAAAAAAAAAAGTGAAATAATCAACATGTAAACAAGTGAATCAATATCTAATCCATATAACAACTGATACTAATGTGAAACTCAACCAAGTGAAAGATAATGTGAATAAAACATGTAATAAGCAAGTGCTCTCAAATAACAAACTCCCATATCATAGACGTAAATTTCCCCCCATTAGTAAGTGATAGTAAAATTTACTTCCTTTTTTTAACCAATGGACAAATAAAGAAATGAATTTTACTCACCCTTATTCCAAGGTGAACAAAGTTTTCTCTCCCTTTTTGACACGAAAAGATCAAAAAGAAGTCGAAATCATAGATCATGGGTAAATCAAGGCATATAAAATCACATAAGCATGAGAAACTAGCAAAACAAAAGCTATAAAGTTTTTGAACTACCAAGCTATAACAAGAGAAGAAACACAATGGGCGTAAAGCATGTAAATCACAATCAATATTCGAGTCTCAAAAGCATATACTAGACAATGAATGATATCAAGCATGAAAGCATAAGAGAGGTATATGTGATCATTAAAACAACATACTAGTAATATGAACATAAATATGGATAGATAGCATAGGATAACAAGATGGAGCAAGAAAAAGAAATATCATAGATAAAGATAAAATATGAAAAACATCCATATAATCAGAAAACTATCCAAACATCCAGTGTACCAAAGCAAAGGTTCACATATCTAAAAGAATCTCCAACAGTATCATGGTATTACCAATAAGAGTACAAAAAACATATGCATACCACATATGTATAAAGTACCAAAAGCGGTGTATAAAAATGAATAACATGAGAAAAAGAGAACAACTAAAGAAGCTAATCATCGAACATGTCATTCTCATATGGAGGATCTCCATCACCACCGTCTATGAAGTTCTCAACATCAACTTTATCAACATTATCAACACCATTATCATCCACAGGTTGAGGAGGAGGAGGATCAAGAATCGGTGGATCAGCATCAAAAACCAAATGAGATCGTCAAAAATAATCAACAATGAAGCCAATATCGATGCGAACACTAGCTATATCACCATGAATCTATCAAAACTGATCTTTGATGACTGAAAACTGAGATATGATAAACGTCCTCTAAATTTGACATCATCTAGGCGCTAGAAACTTAGTTAATGTAGTTAATGCTGAAGGAGTTGTGCGACGTGCATTATGAGCGGTTGAACAACTATCACTTCGATTGGATACAACGCTCAAAATATGTGCATCAGAATCATGTGTCAAACAAAGCACCCCTAATGAGTATAGAAAACCCATAATCAATGTCCCATATGGTAATTTTGTAATTCCCCCACTCAGATTTATGAGTTACCCGTGATCAACCCGGTTCGACCTGAACAGTAGGTGTGAAGTGCAATGAGGCAACCTAAATTATGTTACTAGTCCATTTTTATTTTAATTAACATTTCGCTTGTTTAGCATGCGATTCCAATTTAAATCAATTACGTGAGGGATCCATGGGAAGCCTCCCCGAAATTTAAGCATACATAGATACTAATGTAAAATAAAAAGGATACTCACATGCATAACGCCCTCAAAATACAGAACTGCATACAACCTGTCGAAATAAAGAGAATGGACTGAGCCGAATGCCCAGTGGAAAAATACAATAATGCAATATAGAATTGAGAGGCAAAAAGGATACTTTAACATGTTTACATACGTGCACATGCAATTACTTAGTATACACAAAAAAATAAATAAATAAATATATTACATAGACATTAATGAATGAAACCGTTTTATTCCAAATACGTTACTTGTTTTGATTAATTTAACTTAATCTTATAAAAAAAATTACTTGGCTCGACATTTGTTTCCCAATTTAATTCACCAGTTAGATACTTTGAACAAAATACCATTTATTTAGGAAAAGGCACTTCTTTTATCGAATTTTTTTTCATTTATTACACCAAATTTACCTTTGTTTTTTTCTTGAAAATCACCTTTCAACACACGCAAGCACCGTGCTAGAAAATGCTTATTTTTCATTAAAAATATTTCATAAACACATATGTGTGTTAATTACGGGTTAAGCCTCTTTAGTTTGATTAATTACCCACTTAATCACTTCACTTTACCATTCCTTTATTTCATGGACAATGATCAATTTCTCATATTACATGTCACCTTATCTTTCAACTGGAACATTTAAAATATTCATTCAAGTTAGGTTATTTTTTATTATATTCACCACACAACCCATCTCATTACATGTTCCATTTTTATTATTATATTTTTCTCGAAATCTTCCAAATATTCGCATACTTTAGAGGGCTCCACACCGCCAGCTATGATACCATATGCTTTGTCCAGGGATTTTGGGTCTTCACCCAGCACTCCGGGCCCTTTTTAAATAATTTCGGTCTCATCCGAGTCTATATTAATGTGTTTTAATATTTATTCAATGTACATTATTTCACTTTTACTGGTCGAAGCCAAAACTCAAAGATTTCACCCTATCTTGTGTTACACTTTGAAAATCACCATTTCTTGTCATTTATACACTTGCGTTGATTTTATCCCAAAAATAATTTTCATTTAGGACCAATTTGTGTAAAAACTTTTTCAACATTTTTGTTTCATAAAAATGTTCCACTTTACTTAAAATTACCATTTTACCCATTTGTCTCCAAACTTGTCTTTTCCTCCATTTTCAGAAGTGTTGTTTTTCGAAAATATTATTAAGTTAAACACGCTAATTTCTTGCATGTTTAACTCATTAACACTTATTTAACACGTTGGAGTAACATACTTCTCAAGTTGAAAATCTCTTCATTTCATTATTTTCTTTATCAAAGAAATCATTTGGCATTTTTAAGACTATTTTGCAAGGAAAGTACTATTTTCCCTCACCATCACATATAGTCTTGAAAGCATACACTTATCACAATTTTCACACTTATTAACACACTTTAAGGGTTGAAATTTTTATTTTCTTTATTTCAAATTAAAACTTATTAAAGTCTTCACTAAAATTGTTTTTATACTCATTATCAAAATACTAAAAGTTTATAAATGTGGGAAGAGGGACTTTAAGTCCAACAATCCAAGAAAATGAGTTTAACGATTTATTCAAGATATTTCATAATATGTGCAAAACATGCTTTTCACGACCAATAGGAATTTTTTGTTTCTTTAAGACTTGAATAAATGCATATTTTTTACAAGAAAACTTTAAACAATTTGTTCATAAAATATCTTTAACAAGATAAATATTATTTTAAAACATTTTATTCCATAAAATGTTTAACACTAAGTTTTCTTGAAATATTTCATGGTACTCAAAACTCTTGAAATATTTCATGGTACTCAAAACTCTTGAAATTCTTTATAGGACATTTTACACAAAACCATGAGAAATAAATTCATAAATCATTTAGGCATTCTACTTTTTCAAACTCTAACTACAAGACCAATACTATGAAAAATAGAGTTCTTAAGCTAAGAGTAGATTTTTTTCACCTCAAAAGAAGCTTCAATAATGGTGCATAAAATATACAAGAAGATGGCAACCTCTCAGCTCCTAAGGTGGACTTAAACAAGTTGCCTTGTTCCACTAAGCTTGTCACTATGAAAGTGAAAAATCTTCACTAAGTTATTTTAATAGCTGTTAAAAAGGTTTAATGAGTTTTGAACTACTTTTTGGAGAAACTCTTGTAAAAATCTTATTTAGAACACAAGGTGTGTCAAAAAGAGTTTTTAAGAACAAATCACTCAAGAATCTTGGAAATAGATTTTTAGTATAAACTTAAGTCTGTGCAGCTGATTGTAATACTGGAAAACTAAAAAGCACACACATGAGACAGTTATTTTTTACATGGTAAAATCTCAAATTAGGGAAAACATCAACGATGACCTCTACGCCACAAAACAAAAATCCACTATAATCAAATAATAGATACAACATTACAAGCACCTAAACATGCATTCAAGATCCTAATCTAAGATAAGAAATATACCTACACGAGCATTCCTCTCCAAGGTATTTCTAATCTGTCTTTAATCTTCCTAGCAGTTTCCTTACCTTCCTCCTTGTTCCTTATTCGCAGTGGCTCAAATAATACCAAATCTCTTAAATGAACCACACTTGACTAGGTGTTCGTGTGAGAGTAGAGTGAAGTGGTGTGATCTATATGCAATATGCTTTTCACAACTCTCAAGATTTATACAAATAAATCCTAATGAATTACACATCATCTATATGATATGAAGAGAGTTTAAAATTCCTTTGAAAATCAGACTTAGATTTTAAACGAAATATTTCATATCTAAGAGTAACCTTTCTGAAAAATAAATCAAGTGTTTCAAAATAATAATTTATGTATCAAAAGATTTCAAAACGTGTGAAACTTAGTTTTTCGAAACACAATCTTTAAATCTGAAGTATATACTGTATTTAAAAGTCTCTTTTTCAAGAAATTTTGAAACAGATAGTGATCTAACGAATATACAGATACAAAGCAAGATCCAACTAAAAAAGAGAGAAAATAAACTAAAGATATTATGCGAGATATATCTCTTAGAAAATATCATAATTTCTAGAAATAAATCCAATATCTTCACGGAGATAGGTTCCTAAGAGAGATTTAGATTGAAGAGTTTCTTCAAACTCTAACAAAAAACCAAACCCTCATAAAAACCTGATTTTTCTAACTCTCAAGACTTTAGGTTTTCTGGTGTGAGTTGGAATAACGAAGTAAAGGTTTTGGTTTTGTAGAAAACCTATAAATTTTTATGTTTTGAGAACTGGTTTTCTTTTTTTCTCTCTACTCTCTTTTTTCTCTCTCTATTCTCCCTTCTCTCTTATTTTTTTCTCTCTGACCTATGAACTGCCAAAGTTCTCAAATGGCTAACCAAGGGTATCCATTTATACTAGATATGGAAGGATCTAGAAGTTTGAACCAAATCAAGGGATGAGATTATTTTAATGATTCAAAGCCTAAATCCAATGGTTGTTAATGCACCGTATTGAGTCTCATTCTGATTGACCCTAAGTGTCCTCACATGAATCAATTCTAAGACATGTAGATCGTTGATAACAAATGATCACATGGTTATAAATGGTGATCGAATTTGAGAGAGTGAAGAAACACACTTATCACCAGTAAGAGACAAACACGTGTATCAATTCTAGCGGATGAAAAATACGTGTTTTGAAAGTTTTTTAAAATCTCATTTGCATCCCCAAATGTCTTTGTCGATTTTGTGTTCTACCCTGACATATTTTAAGTAACAAAAGTAATATTCTTTTAATCCCCAATACTTTTAAAAACAAGGTTTTAAAATATTTTTAAATCTTTTAAAAAAATTCCTAAAAATATGTACATACTTCTACACACACTTATAAACCTATATGCATGATATTTGTCCTATAGTGTTTTTAGGTAACTAGAACACTTCCCTTTTTGGTAGATGTGATTCTTCTTGGCAATAGTCAATTGTTTATGGAGCTTGTCAAAGCGTTGGAGAACATGGCTCAAAGATTTTAAACTATTTTGTTTCCATATCCAAACTAGCAAGAATTCCCGTATGGTACAAACTCAAGTAGATCAACCATATATTGTGTTCTCAATATCCCCCTTTGCCTATTGGAGACAAAGTTCCCTTGGGTAACCTGTGCTCGTAGGTGAAAAAAATAAAAATCCTAGAGTTCTTGTACAAAAGAGCTGTCTACCCATCCCCATCCTAGAACCGAAAATAAGAGAAAAAAATACATAACTCAACTATCATACAGACCATTAACCTAAAATATGATAAGCTTTACAATGGTTTGAAACAGGTCCTGAAACAAAAAACACTTAAAGGGCATATTAGATGAGTTAATGTAAAATCAGTTACTCAAGATCTTCTGCCCCAATTTTGCTCAAATGTACAAAGGGTGAAGACAGGTAACAATATCATACCAAGCATGTAAATATCAAATTATCAACCTAAATTATATAATGGGTCACCTCAAGGGTCTCCTACATAAAACAAAGATAGGAGGCGTCTTTTATCATTTTTTAAACGACCGTGCCCTATATCCTCGAAGACCAATTATTAGCATGAATGTAACCTGAGGATATAATAATAGGTGATAGAGATCTATTCAGGAATAACCATACTAATGGATTTTCTTAAGGATTTAAATGATAAATTATCCAAAGGTTTGGTGAATAAATCAGCTAGTTGATATTCAGTGGGCAAATAGTTTATCTCTAATTCTTTAGATTCAACTAATTCTCGTATAAAATGATGTCATATTTTAATATGTTTAGTATGGGAAACAGGATTCTTAAAGATATTTATCGCACTTTGATTATCTAAATATAGATTTAACTTTTCTTCATTAATGCCATAATCACTAAGCATTTGCTCAACCCGCATTAATAAAGTGCAACAGTTTTCTGCTGCTATATACTCTGATTTTGTGGTGGAAAGTGACATGAAGTTTTGTTTTTACTACTCCATCCTACTAAGTTATTACTTATATAATAACAAGCACTTGATGTGCTTTTTTTATCATCAAAACATCCAACCCAATCGGCATCAGTGTATCTTACAATCGTGCTATTGGTGTCTTTTGTGTACCATATTCCTAGGTTAATTGTCCCTTTAAAATATTCAATTATACTTTTAACACGTGAAAAATTACTTTCCTTAGGTTTACTTTGGTATCGAGCACAAACACACACGGCATACATGATATCGGGACGAGAGGTTGTTATGTACAACAGGCTGCCTATCATACTTCTATATAGGGTAAGATTTATGGGTTTCCCATGTTCATCTTTGGATAGTTTCGTAGAAGTACTCATGGGAGTCCTAGCAACCTTGGCATTATCTAAACCGAAGTTTTTCACTAACTCTATTGCGTACTTAGATTGCGATATGAATAGCCCATTATCTTTTTACTTGACTTGAAGTCCCAAGAAGTATTGAAGCTCACCTATAAGCGACATTTAGAATTCCTCGTGGATAATTATAAACAATTCTTTAACCTCAGACAGGGAAGTAGAGCCAAATATTATATCGTCAACATAAACCTGAGCTATTAAGACTTGTTTGTTAAAATGTAAACAAATATTATCTAGTCATTTCCACCATGTCGAAAACCTTTATTGATAAGAAAGGTCGGCAGGCATTCGCACCAGGCCCGGGGGGCTTGTTTTAAACCGTATAATGCATTTTCCAATCTATATACATGGTTTGGGTTATGAGTATCAATAAAGCCTTTTGGTTGTTCAACATAGGTCTCCTCTGTCAAAATACCATTTAAAAAGGCGGATTTTACATCCATTTGATCAAATGTGAATTTTAAGTAACAAGTTGTGGCCAAGAGTAAGCAAACAAACTCAAGGCGAGTGACTGGGGCAAAAGTCTCCTCGATATATATTCCTTCAACTTGAGAGTAGCCCTAGGCAACTAATCTACCTCTATTTCTAACTATCATCCCAGATTCATCTGTTTTATTTTTAAAAATCCAGCAAGTGCCAATAACCCTTTTATTTTCTGGCCTAGGTACAAGATACCACACGTCATGACTTTTAAATTGGAGGAGCTCTTCCAGAATAAAACCTATCCAAAATGAGTCATTAAGTGATTCACTCACATTCTTTGGTTCTACTAGAGAGATAAAGCATGCAAAATGAGCAACATTACGTAATTGGGATCTTGTACGCACTGGCTCATCAGGGTTACCAACAACATTATCTATGGGATGATCTTTAGAAACCTAGTTAGTCACTTCAGGGTCTCAGTTGGTAAAGGATCAACTATCTCTGGAGAGTCATAGGTAAAATTATTTTCAGACTCATCCACTATAGGTTGCTCTTGATCTTTACTCTCGACATTAGTGTCACTCAATATCACATTTACTGATTCCATGATTACTTTGGTAGGTAAGTTATAAATGCGATTGGCCCTATTGTTAGGGGAGTAACCCAAAAATATGGCTTTGTCACCACGGGTTTAGAATTTAAACAAATGTTATCTGTCTTTACAAACATAGCAAGTACTCCTAAAAGTTCAAAAATATTTTAAGTTGGGCTTTTTACCGTACCAAATTTCATACGAAGTTTGTTTGGTATTTTTCTAAGGTAAACCTGATTGATGATATGACACGCTATTTAAAATGCCTCAACCCAAAAGTATTTCTGGCAAATTCTTAGCATGTATCATTACCATGGCCATTTCTTGGATTGTGCAATTTGTACGCTTGGCAACACCATTATGTTGGGGTTTTTTGGTGCACTGAACTAGTGTTGGTAACCGGTATAGTTACAATTTTCTGTTGCACCTATGTCCTTAAATTCACCTCCTCTGTCATTTTTTATTCAATTAAATTGGGTGTTTTTTTCATTCTCGATTCTTAAAAGAATTTTCAAAAATTCTCGAAATGTACCATATTTTTGTTTTAAAAATTCAACCCAAGTAAATCGAGTAAAATCGTCCACCATAAACAAAATGTAACTGTTACCATAAAGGCTCATAATTCGAGAAGGACCCATGAGATTCGTGTGGATAAGGTCTAGAGGTTTTGTTGTTAAAGTGTCTTTAACTTTCTTGTGAGCAGTTTTAACTATTTTTCCTTCCTGACACGGCCCACAAACAACATTTGAAATTGGTTTTATTTTAGGCAAACCTCTAATTAAATCCTGGGAGCTTAATTTGCCAATATTATCATAATTTATGTGTCCTAAACGATTATGCCAGATTTCATTGTCATCAAGTCTGTCTAGCCTACAAGTCTCATTTCCTGAATTTACTATGTAATAGTTATCTGGGGTTCTGTGACCAGTAAGGATGCAATCACCATTCTCATTTAAAATTTTACAATTAGTTTTTTGAGAATGTGACTTTGTGGTTGGAGTCACAAAGTTGTGATATGCATAACAAATTAGCTTTAAGACCTTTCACTAATAGGACATCTTTAAGAATGGGAAATCCTTTTTCTTGGAGTGTTCGAGTTGATACTCCATACCCTAACAAAATTTTCCTCCAAAGAAGTCAGTTATGTCATATAATTTAATATCGTCTTCGGTCATATGCTTAGAACAACCAGAGTCTAAGTACAAACCAGAAGCAGTGTATTCAGCTTTTAAGGCACTAATAACAATGTTACACTTCAAAAGGGGTATTAGACCGTCCTTTCTAACCCATATAGCTCTAGTTCTTAAATGTTTGTGAGCTTTTGGTTTAGACATAGATTTAGGACTCTTTCGCTTAGATTTTTTCTTAGCGTGAGACCTTTTCTTCCTACTCCTATAGTTAGAGATTTTTTTGGGTTATTTAGGAAGTACATAATTGTTCCTTTTCTGTCTAGAATAGTTAAAGTTTTTATAAATTGGTGAATTATAGACAGGCTTATATAGTCATTTCTGAAAACATTCATCGAGGCAATGTCCATAAACATCACAGTAGGAACAGTATTTGTGGCTAGATGGTTTGTTGATATTTTGAAAACCTTTAAAAATAGGTTTGTCCATTTGCTGGACTTTGGTCTTATGTTAACTGCAGGTTCAAAGGAGGAATCTCCTTGTCTAATAGGTGGCAAACAGACTTAGCCTTATAATCAACAGTTGGCTTAGGAAAATCTTTTATCAAAATGTCTGGCCCTTTTTGTTTATTAGCAAAATCCTTTTTTATGGATTGAAAATCAGTACATAGGTCATCAGGTCTTTTTTTTAAAGACAGAAATTGTACATGTTGAAATGTTTTAGTTTGTGTCTTCATTTTTGGATCAAAACCTATACCCATTTTGTCTTCAGAATTAGTTTTGCTAGATGCAACACAATCTTCAAAACAATTGGAATTATTTTTTAAATTTAGAAAAAAAAATTGAATACTGTTAAAACCTTTTCTTTAGACGTTTCCAATTCTATCAATGTTGCCTTATATTTTTTCCCAAAACTGCATTTGATTCAGATAGTTCTTTAATTTTTTCAATAAAAACTTTAGTTTCGGTTTCATAGGCCAAACACTGATTAGTATAGTCCTCTGTATTCTGTTTCACCATTAGGCTTAAGGCTTCTATCTTTTCAGTTAGGTCATTAGCTATCTTCTCTAGTTTAGTGCTCTTCCTAAGATTCTTAGTGTATAGTGTGGGAATGTCAGGGAAGTCATCATTATCGGACTCATTAAATGCAGTGTGTGAATTGTCCCCTAACGCATCATTTGTTGTACTCACACACACATTCCATTCGTCATTGATACTTTCACTTTGACTCACACACATCTACGTAGACATACTACTAGCAGTGTCAACAACATTAATATTATCTAAGGACAGTGCAGATAAACCAGAAGTAGGCAAGACATCATATGACATAACGGTACTGGGCATGATAGCATCAAGTTTAGTATTATTAGCAGTCATGTCATCAGAATAGATAATTTTTGCAAAAAAAGTACATGTAAGGGTCAAAGGTGTTGAAAGATTCAGGTTCATCTTCTTCAGAGTCACTTGAATCATCCCAAGTCTTACAAATATTGTCCCTATTAGTGTTATTGTTGAGTTTAACTCTACACTTATTGGAAAAATGACCTAACTTACCACATCGATGACATTTAACATTTTTAATATCAGCCTTAAGTCTATCATTGTCATCAATGTTATGTTTGTCTTGATTTCTCTCATGAAGCCCATTATTAAAGTGGTTTGGGTATCCATACTTCCCTTATTTCTTCTTAAAAAAACACCAATAACTCCACGAATTAACATCTTTTCTTATAAATGGTGTAGGTGGGTATTATGGGCTTAAATATGATGTAATATGAGGTAAACATAGTGGTTAAAGGTGGAGGGGTGGTGGCGCTAGGGTAGTGTATGCTAGTTGGTAGTGGAGCAGCTCTCAAGAGCTAGAGAGAGGGAGGAAAATCTGATTAAAAATTCCTTAGAATGGCCAAACTCACATTCAAATACCCCAAAACCCTTTGGAGGAAATTTGCAAAAACGCCTAAATCTCTATTTACAAATTGATATGCTGTGGTGGTAGCATTGCATGTGTCTTAATCCAACGATCTAAGTTTTGACATCACTTTCCAAATCTGCAAAAAACAATTTTGACCACCTCGTTCGAACGAGATGGATATCATTCAAACAAGAACTACCATTTCATTTGAACTGGACTGCATCTCATTTGAACGAGAACTGCATCTCGTTTGAATGTGCTTTGAACGAGGTTTTATTTTGCTATACAGAGATGTTTCATACGAAGGTCGTTAGAAGACCGTTCGAACGAGATTTTAATCTCGTTCGAATGACTCCATGTGTCATTCGAACGACCCTTCAGTTTTCCATTATTAACTTTAAGTCCATTATAATTCCAATTAATTGCACCAAGACCACTATATTACCCAAATTTGAGCAGTAATTCATCTCGCAATGTCTAAATCTCAATTGGGTCACATAAAGTCACTGAATCACATGGGTATGGTCAAAGTCACGAGGGCGGTATGCGATCAGGATAGTAAATGGACTAATGATGAGCGACGGCATAGATCAACCTACCCATGTAATATGCGAAATATTGGGTTTCACGATGTGACTTGAGGTTATACACAATAAATAGCAGTGTAAGAGAACAACGATGATCCATATTAACCTAACAAAAAAAGGGATGTGTCCACTGAGCCTCACGACTAGGAAAAAATGTCACAAGAGCATGATGATCAAGATGATAACCGATGATAAATAACTTAAAATCAGGATCAAGCAAGTGAGACTCTATACCTAAATAGGTACCGAGACAATCATATGAAAAAAATAACATCAGTCCCTCGCTCAAAAGTCAAAACAATATGTGAACGCAAGGGTTCGTATGGATAGTCTATATATTAGGTTACGCACACACAAATTAAAATTTTACCAAAATTTTATCTTGGTTGGTAATTAGGCGTGCATGCAATATAATGTCCAAATTAATTATGCCAAACCACACAAATAAACAAACCAAACATGCGAAAAAATAACAAAAATCACTTCAGGGCGAAACTTAGTATTCAGCACTATAAAGAGTTTGACAGACATAATCAACTTATAGAATACTTAGATCCACTAAGTATAACGCGCAGGGTCTTCAAAAATTCTATAAAACACGGCACAGTCCATCACCGTCCACAAGAAGAGATTTTCCCTCGATATCCACCAATCAGCCTCGGGATGGACGATCCTATCTTCTTCAGTCATAGAGCCTCGGCTCCACAAATCAGCAGTAGAGTATAACTCTACAAAGTTTTGATAAAATTATATGGAAACTTGGGTTTTGACAAACTCAACAAATCATCTATAGGATGAATGATTTGGAAAGAAAAAGTGTTTTTTTATGACACAAAGATGAGAACTTCGTGTTCAAATATTTGGAATAAGGAGGTGAACTCGTTCGAACGAAAACAAATTTTCTTTCTAACGACTTCAAGTCTTGTTCGAATGATAATCCATTCTCATTTGAACATGCTTCTAACGACCTTCCAACGACATTGGGTCTGACAAATAAAAGATTGTCATTTGATGGCATTTAATGCTCGTTCTAATGAAATGGAAATTTCATTCTAACGAGATCGTAATCTCGTTCTAATGAGGTTGAAAAATAATAAAAAATATTTTTAGATTTCGTTTTAACAAAATGCTTCGATGTAAAAATAGACATACTAGAGTATAATTTAGTTGAGAAATTAAACCACAAGTCTTATACCTTCATAAAGTGTCGATGATAAATCCAACATCTTGAAATCCAAAAACTATGCTCAGTCACTAGCATATCTTCGAATGATCGTGAAGGCAATGCGGATGTAGTGTTCGGTTTGAGAATCCGGTTTGTGACGGGATATGCCAAAATACCAAAATGCTTAACCTATGAGAAATTATAAAATATTTCTCTTACTAATCTCCCCCTTCAGCTATTTCGGTACAAAACAAAAAATCAAAAATCAAATTCCAATAAACCCATAAGACAATGTACCCTAATATACTCCCAAACCTAAAAACGGAACGACATTTGACATTTTGTCTTCAATTGAAATTGTTCTCCCCTTTGCCAACTTTGTTTTAATCTTATGTAGTCCGTGAAATCATCATCAAAGCGGAAGAGACCTATACACACGAGATAAAAAATACCGTGTCGCATACAATTTTTAAATAAAAATAAAACTCCCCATCAATTTGTTCTCCCCCTTTTTGTCCGTAATGGACAAAGTGCTAGAAACTAAACATGAATAATAAGCATCAAATAAAGAAGCAAATATGTCATTGCAAATATAACCAATAAGCACATGCGAACATAATCCAAAAGGAACAATATGTTTTCCCCTTGTCAAAAAAATATTTTTGATGATTTTAAAAAAAAAATCAATAATGTGTATAAAGGTGCATATACGTACAAAACATATAGTCACCATAGAATAGCACCAAAATATCCGAATTGCGAAAATGGAATGTAATTTTGTGAACATTTTTCATAGGCAAATCAACATAAACATTCATAACATAGGTGCACGAAGTCATGAGATACCTCTAAATAAAGAACTCAATTTTAACCTTAGGTGTAAAAATGTTTAACATAAATGAAATTTACTCGACTTATGTAATATGCCATGAATTTAAATTATTATCAATATAATAACACCAAACTATTTAATGATTTTCGAGAGAGTCTATTGTGCAAATCCATTGATCTTGTACTTTATAACACCCTCAAAATCTCACATATATAAGAATTTACTCTCAAATATTTTGAAAATGTCATAATATGTTTATATGTATAGAAGCATCAATGAATATAAAATAAATGGCTTTGGCACTTCTATTTTGTATGCGGTTAATCATTTTAGGATTTTTTTGCAAATGGTGGCTTAACGCAAAGAGATTTTTGCTCTTTCATAGCCCCTTTCAATTGCTTAACATATATCAATATTTTTCGAGAAACAAAATTCGGACAATGCTTCTTACAAGCACAACTTATCTCTTTTTACATTTGATTCGTTATTAAGCGGGATTGAGATGAGAACATTGTATTTGACACATGATAAGCAAGTACAATGTTCAAAAAGTTCGTGCACATCTGCAATAAAGGACATAAAGAGTTTAACATTTAGAAAGGAATCATCAATGATCAATAAAATAGTACCCACACATTATTAATCGCACTAACGAAACAAAGTCATGTTTCAAAACACTATGAAAAAGTCACATGAATGGATAAAATGATCCGAATATCTTAAATGTTCATCCATATATGGTGAAAAAATAAAATACAAAAATCCTTTTGACCTTTTTTTTAATTTTATCAAAAATAAAATCTTTTTTAATTTTTCAAACTTTTCCTTAAAAACCAAAAATCTTATTGGATTTTTCAAACCTTTCATAAAAATGAAAATCTTTTTGGAATTTTTCCAAATATAATAAAAAGAAAAACATATGAATACAATAGATATGCAATCTCGCAATAGATATGATAATGGAAATCACCCTATTCTAGAAATAAGTATTGACCTCAATTATTAGGCTCGGAGGAGTTCCCAAAAAGAGAAGACATACGATGAAATTCCAAATATGCGAAGAAGATAAGGGAAAATCCCTTTCGGGCAAAACGTAGTATTCAGCACTGTAAAGAGTTTGATAGACACAATCGAGTTATAGACTACTTAGCTCCGCTAAGTAAAAGCGTAGGGTATTCAAATCTTCTATAAAATACATCACTGTCCATAAGAAGCGGTTTCCCTTAGTATCCACCAATCAGCCTTAGGATGCACGATCATATCTTCTTCAATCATAGAGCCTAGGCTCCACAAATCAGCAGCAGAATATAACTTTACTAGGGTTTGATGCAAGTATATGGAAACTTGAGTTTGAACAAACTCAATAAATCATATATGGGATGAATGATTTGGAAGGGAAAAGTATTTTTCTAAAACACAAAGATGAGAACTTTTAGTTCAGATATTTGGAATTCTTTTTTGCCAAACGTCTTAATAAAATCTTACCAAAATAGGTTTTTATAGAGAAAACACGAATTTCGAGGCAGCGAACCCGTTCGAATGAAAATAGTGTCTTGTTTAAATGAAAATAATAGTTTTGTTCTAACGAGTAAAAGTCTCATTTAAATGATAATCTTTTCGTTTGAACATGCTTCAAATGGCCTTCCAACGACATTGGATATGGTAAACAGAAGGTTGCCATTTGATGGCGTTCAAAACTAGTTCTAACGAAATGGAGATTTTGTTCTAACGAGATCATAAACTCGTTCTAATGAGATTGAAAAAATTTAAAAATATATACATATGTTTTCAAAATATGTTTTAACAAAAAGCCTCAATGTAAAAAATAAACATCCTAGAGTATAATTTAATTTATAAAATAAACCACAAGTCATATACCTCAATAATGTGTCAGTGACAAATCCAACGGCTTGAAATTAGGAAACTATTCTCGGTCACTAACATATCTTCGAATGATTGTGGAGGCAATGTGGATGTAGTGTTCTATATGAAACTTCGATCTGTAATGGGAAACAAAAAAATACCAAAATGAGTAAGCTATGAGCAATTATAAAATCATACTCTTACACAAGATGAGTCTCGTCAATCAAAATCATGTTCGCACAGAACTCGTAAAGCAAGGTAGCATTGGACAAACTGTAGGGTCGAACCAACTGAGACTCTCTAATCCCTTTGATCAAGGACAATAAGAACCTTCCATCATCATAATGCTCTAAATGAGATAGTTAAGATCTTGCTCCATGATGGTCCAACGCGACATAAATGTGACAGATAAGTCCTAAACATCTCTTGTGAAATGTATCCTAGAGGCATTTGAATGAGCAACGGGAATAGGATGAGAGGAACTAGGGGCATGTCATTAATATCTCCTAGATGGTCTGGAAGGCGATGCAGGGTCTTGTGCTCCAAAAATATCACCGGGTCCATTCGATGGATGAGAATTCTTCCTCGCACTCCTCTGCGCTCTCAGGATACTAAATAATCATGATAAACCAAAAACAACTATAGGATAGTATCAATTAACTCAGAAACTAAGCACCTAAGGCATAAATACAAATAAAACCATGAAATGGTAACTCACAATCTCCAAAACTTCGAATCAATCGCTCTAAAACCTATAATATCTAAGGAATCAGCCTTAAAACACTAATTATAGATTAAATCAATTATAATGAAAATAAATCAAATATATACCAAAGATATTGTATTAAAAAATCAAACAGACACACCTAGGGCACACAATCAAAGAGTTATGAATCAACCCACTAAACGTTAATCAAATGAACTTGTAAGGTCAAAAATGGATTTGGGGAGTAAAATCGTCTAGAGTTTAGATTTGGGTGGTGTTTAAAGTTGAAATAATCAAATGAGCAACTTATGGTTTAAAAACCACTGACACCATTTAAATGGATGAACTCAACCATTGGCACGGGGCCGTGCAAAGCCCTCAAATGTATGTCGTGCAGACGATACTCAAAGCATCTAAAAAAAATTAAAATCCAGCATTAGCCCTCAATGAAGTTCTAGAAACCCAACTCTCAAACTCCCAGAAGTATGAATGAATGCAAATGCATAAAAATCATTCAGTTTTGACATTAAAAGATTAAATTTGGGATAATATTGCCAAAATAACAAAAATAAACAACTCACAAACATATATACAAATGCAATCTCTAAAAGTGCAAAGTGTGATAGTGATTAGGCAACTATTGATTCAATGATTTAATATAGACATTTTCCATTAAATCTTGATTAGAAAACGTGAATTGAAAATACAATCAAGTAGATTCCAATCAATTCAATATCAATAGCATCAAATTCTTATCAAATCAATAATTTGCAACTATGCAATATACTTCTAGACATGATTCGTGTGACGATTAAAATTGCATAATGAACATGAATACACATAACCAAATTGTGTAAGACATTACTAAACACGCTTAAAAAGCAATAATTACATCTATAACCAAATTGTCAAAATGGTAAATTTCAAGCCATTATAACTCACTCAAGCACATGTTTTTAAAAATCTTTTGAATGCTATCTAAAAGAAAATTTCATTTTGAAATGCTTAGCCCTATTTTGTTTTTCATATCGGTTCAAGGTCTTGACTTATGACTTTTTTTCAAAATATTTTGACTTTTACGATTGATTATCTTTTCACACTCCTAGATGACACCTACCCAAAAACAGTTGATGTTACCAAAATGGGTGTAATAACTTTTAGCGGTAGCCCTTATCAATGCTTATAAAGTTGGTCCACTTTTAACGCAAATAAAGTAAGAAACACTCAAACTTCTCACATACGGAAAACGAAACTTTTTTAAAACCATTATGATACAAGTATTTGATCATGATAAAGTTAAGCACACCAAGCAAGATCAACATATTAAGCATCATATGAAACAAGTGACATGCATGTGCAAGTAGTGTGAAATCAAAAGCCATGGATCTCAATAAGTTATCAAGCATCATTTTTAAGTGAATTCTACCAAAAATTGTATCAATAAAGCATTAAACATAGAATGGATTAAATCTCAATTTTCAATCATCATTCAAGTTCAATCTCACATAAAATCATAATGAACCGAAGACTTAACCACATAAATCACAAAAAGAATAAACATAAAACCTTTTTGACTTTTTCAAATAAGAGTGATGCATGAATATTTACAAAATCATGTGTTAGATAAGAAAATAATGCATAGAAAGAAGATACATGTAGAATGCATATATGGATGAAGAAACTCACCAAAAACATGAAGAAAATACCTCTAAGAAATACACTCACCAATAAAAGACTTGTTTCCCCATAAGTCAAGAATGAACTAGGAATGAAAACCTACGGGAACTTAGTGATCCTACACAAACTACTATCTTAAGTAGCGATTGGTGGTTCATCCACGGGGTCAATAGGCCGAACAAACTTAAATTCACTTAAATCAATTTTCTTTTAACTCTCTTCTAAGTCAACCTTGACTTTTAGCACATTCCTAGACATACCTTTAAAGTATCTAGGTATTCATCTCTCTTCCTTCCTAGAATTCTTATGCTTAGTCCTCGAAAATTGATTATGGTGTCTAGGTCTGTGAATGTTATATATATCCTCACCATTGTTTCACATAATAAAATCCATTATATGCATCAAGTCATCCATTTGCCCTTTGATTTCCTCAATAGGATTTCTAGGAAATGTGTTTCTCCTAATGTTGACGAACCTCTCATTTCTCCTCTTCAAATACCAACATGTTTGATTTGATATCCTACGCACTTAAAAATATGTGCAAAAATAAAAAAAATTCTTCACAAGCCTTCTCTTATCTCTTCTCACAAATTGTGACATTTGACTCACTTTTTAAAATTTCTTCTTATCAAAATAAAAATTCACCAATTGATTGATTTTTCCATAAAATAAACTACCAGAGTCATCTTTATCAATCTTGAACTTAGGTTCAACCTTATTTTCATGTTACATAGAAGTTTGTATCTTATCCATTTTTTCATGAGAATTTGAACTTTCTCCTTTTCTTTTTTAAGCTTCTTCCCAAGATTTGGGCCATTAGAACCTATCCCATGGTTATTGGGCTTGGATTGAGCATTGGCTAGTAAAATACTATACTATAAGATCTTTCATTCTGTCATAAATTTTTATTTTTAAATCTTTTGCATGTTCAAGATCAAGTTTTAATTTTTCAAAGTCTTTTCAAAACATTGATTGTAATTTGAGATTTTAAAGATTCACACTGTTTGTTCAAAATCTCAATAACTTTTTCAATTTCAAAACATTTTGTTTGAAAATTATCAAGTTTCTATTCTTTCTCATCTAGATCGCTTTGAAAAAAAATCACTTTGGACAAAATCTTAATGTTTGTTTTCTTGAGTTCCAAAGATTCTCGATAAATCTCATCAAAAGCTTCTTGAATGTGCTCACTTTCACAATCACTCTCTCCTTGTGAATTCTCACTCGGTGTGTGAATGCCTACTATTACAACATGATGAGTCGCTCAAATTACTATCACAACACCACTCAAACACATATTATCCTCATTGTTTTTCTCATTCTCATCAAGCTTCACTATGAATGCTATTTCACTCCCGCATTCATCACTAGAAGATCTATCTTCACTCTCACTTTCGGAATCACTAAGTGTAGAATGTGTAGGACACACATTAATATGATGACCAATTCCACCACAAATGAAACATGTATCTTCTTCTTTGGTCTTTCCTTTCTTAAACTCACCTTTATCTCCAAATGGGACATGTTTAGTAGACTTGTAAGGTTTAACATCAAACTTTTAATTGTTTTGAAAAATATTTTTAGTTTACTTGCAAAATACCTTCACAAACAAAGCGACATCTAATTCAACACTATCATTTACTTTCCTACCACTCTTCACCGTCTCACTAGACTCGACGATAAAGGCTAAGTCCTTTAGTTTCTCAACAACAATGTTCTATTCTTGATCACATATTTGGAGTGATCTAACCAACTCTTAAAGGATACATGTGTCCGTGTCCTTAACTTCATTCAAGATAGCAACCTCGATAGAAAACCTCTTGGATGAGGTTCTAAGAAGGTTCTTAACCACTTTTTCTCGATAATTTTTTCACCACGATTAAACGATGCATTCACCACCTTCATTAATCTAGTGAAATACTCATTAAATGTTTCACTCTCATCCATTTTCATTGTTTCAAACTTCATTGTAATGTTTTGAAATTATGCTCTCTTCACACTCGAATTCCCTTCATGAATAACACAAAAAATATCCCAAGCCTCTTTAGTTTATTCATAATTCATGATACGATTATACTCTTGAGTAGAAACTGAAGCAAAAAGATCATTCAACATTACTAAATTGAAATTATAATCCATAAATTCAGCATCCGTCCATAAGACCTTTGGTTTCTTGGCACTAACCCCATCTTTTTCAATGGTTGGGTAAACCCACCCTTCTTCAACGCTTGTCAACACTCTCCTCCATTTAGATATAAGATGCCCTCACATTTCAACCTTCTTATGACCATAGTTATATCCATAAAAATAAGGAGGGCATTAAGTAGAACTCGAATCACAAAATTAATCCATCAAAGCAAATGAACAAGACGAGAGCAATTCACAACTAAAAAATCAGGCAATTGATAAAATAACAATTAACATACACAAAAAGATTTACTCAAGCACGCTAATGCTTAAACAATGAGAACAATGCCCTAATACCAATTGAGTATTAATATTCACATGATAACACAATTACACAAGAACTAACCTCTCTGGGGTTGAATAGGTGAGGTAACAAACATGACCAATTTTTCATATATTTAAATTTATTATCAGAAATAAATATATTACACTTTTTTTGAATTAAACCTTTTCAAAATGATCTGAACTCACGCAAAAACTTGAATTAAGAGAATCAAGTTGAACAAACCTAGATTTATAACACTACCACAATTTTTAAGCAAATTACAAGATGTAAACTAAACTATGTTGGGTGTGTGAGATCAATTGTGTATAAATGAACATAATTCAAACATGATACAAATTTCTAGGGGAAAAAACCCTAGCTACGGGTAAAGAACCTCAACGCACTCACACATGATACAAGTACTCCGTGATCTAAAAACCATAATTGGTCTATTGTCAGTGATCTATTTTTGAGGTATTATTTGATCTTATTCAATTCACAAAAGGTTCACTAACAAGGCCATTATATCAAAAGTAAAGATCTAATTCTCATAAAAAAAAGGGGGAAACAAGTGAAAGTGGATTTGAAGGAAAAATAAAATGAACAATACCTCAAAAATTATCTCGGAAAAGTTTTATAAAATATGTATTCAGATCACACACAAACAAGAGGAAAATTTGGTCATTTTGTGACCACGATTACATCCAACTGTTTCCAAGATCTTGTCTAGTATGGACATTGACCCTTGGTTGTTTGTATGGGATAAAAAAAATAGCCATGAAAACAGAGTCGTGTGCACGCCCACCAAAAGTGGTCGTACGAATGATCGTATTCAAAGACCATTCAAAGAATGTTTCAAAAGCAAACGAAACTTATCCAAAATTCCAAAATGTTTCAAAACATTTAAAAGCCTCTGAGACTTTTAGAAAAATCACATGAATCCCTTTTTATTTAAAACCCTCACACATTTCGAAAATAAGTGCAAATTAAAAATCATTTCAAGAAAAATGTGCACATGTGTGATTAGCCTTGTAAGAACACAATCAAGTCAAATGAGATATCTTCAATCTTCAATTGAATGTGTGACTACAAAATTCTTCAAATTGAGCAGCGGTGCATGGTCTTTAATCTTCATCTTCTAGGTTCATCTAACGTGATCTAGAATGCGCCTCACTTAATATGAAGCAAGTCTATTTTACTTGATAGACTCAACCACTCAATATTTTGTCATAAGAGAATATCCAATTATATAAAATTACAAAGTTTTTTAATTTCCATTGTGGAATTTTCATATGAGTTTTAATTATTCATAAAGGAATTTGTATCAAGTCATGAATAACTATAATTCATATGAACTTGCATTTGAGTAAAGTTTTTTATAAGGTTAGTTATTATGAATTTTAGTTATTCGTATAATTTCTACAGAGTTTAGTAGTTGGTATGAAGTATAGGTGTCAACATGTTCATTAAAAATCCAACCCAACCCATTAAGTATTGGGTCTTATTGAGTTACCCAATAAGATCCATTTTAACAAAAAGGTTGGGTTGGACCCTTATTGGGTTACCGATTAACCCAACATAAGTCATGTGTATTAACTCTTAATACTACAATCCCAATTTCTCTCTTAATCTTTCTCTTTAAGATGTTCACCGTTCTTATCTCTAAAAAAATATTATTTCTCTTAAATTTTAATCTTTTTCTCACTCTGAAATGATAATCCAATTATTTGTTTTTAAAGACTCTCTCTCAAATTGTTATATTTTTTTTTTAATGAAAATCGATAATCTATTAAAGAATATCATCTCTATCAAATTATAATCTCTTCATTTCTTGAAAATTATTTATGTCTATAAATGTTAATTCTTCTCTTTCTCCATAATTTTCACTCTCTAAAATTGTGATCTCTTTCCCTATAAACTATTTTTTGTCATTAATAGTATAATATCTTTCTCATTTTAAACTAATTTCCTTATTTATGCATTTCTAACAAAGTTTATCTCTCTAAATTTATAAATTTTTTCATTTCCTACATTAGAATTGAGAGTGAGAAAGTAATTAAATTTTTAAAAAGAAAATATGTTAAAGAGAGAAAGATGTTATAACTTTAGAGAGATGAGTTTTACAAAGTGAATGTAAAACGAAATTTAGAGATTAAAATTTTAGAGAGAGAACGATGTTTTCATTTAAGAGATAAAGTTAATATATTTATTAGAAAGTTCAAAAAATGGTCAAGTGGGTTTATATGTGCTCAAAATGACCCAATATGACCCAATTATTATATTGGACGGATTTATACACATCTCTTTAGGCTTTGGCCCATCAGTGGCCCAACTCACCAATTTTCCACCCTAATACGAAGTTTATAGATATTTAAATCTAATTTATCAAACGCTTACATATTCTCATACAAAATTTTCAGTATTATCCCTACCACTCTAGGTATACCATTTGGTAGCTTTACTCATTTTCTTGTCTGTATCCACTACCAGCGTGAATGCTTTGATGGAACCATAAGAATGTTTGATTAGTTAAAATTAATTTAATATAAATGGGATTTTTACTTTCACCCAATAATACTCGAAATTAATTTCACAAAGAGAAAAGACCATGAAAAATATATATGATATTATAAACACTGTCTTAAAAAGCCTAAATATCTAATTTGTGAATACAATTTTGTTAAGTCAGTTGAAATAAATTTAAAGTCGTACCCTTTCTATTTAGGGGCTTGCGCATTATAGTCACTTGTCAATTGATTTTGGATGTTACTTCACAAGTAAATAAAATAAACTCCCAGGTCTCTTGCACATGTAAATATGCGGCACACTTCCCCAAATTATCTGAGTTTACAACAATAGATTAATCATTTTTCGTATTCCATATTCATATTTTTAATATTACAATTAAAAAATGTATCTCCGATTAAACCCTATATTTCTTTTCTAAACAAAAACTATAATATTTTTCTACAAAAAATCGTCTAAGAGCCCCATACAAAAATATCTTCAAAATAAGTTTCGTCTCTAAAACTAATCAAATTCAAACAATGATCAACTATAATCAACCATTTAAAAAAAATAAAATCCAACGAAAGATATTTCATATTCCATTTGCCCTAGAACATAATCTTATACATTTTTAAAATAACAAAATAGCTTTCTCATTCAACAAATATATTTTGCCCAAAATTTTATCTCTTTTCGATTTTTTATCACCCACAAAAAAATGTCATCATACTACACACATTATTATATAACAGTAGCTAGACACTTTTGTGTCTAACAAATTAATATCCATGAATATACAAGTAAATCAATGCAGGTGCACGTAACTCAAGTGTACATCACCATTTGTCCTCATGCTGCATAATAATATTATATTAAATGCAACCGATTATATTTAATTCCTCAAATAAATACAAATCACAACTAAAATTAAGTATATGAATACATATACAACTTAGCAAGTACCATCGATAAACAAAATTCTTATATATCTTCTGTTGAAAAAAAGTCAAATTATAATACACTCATATTTTGTAATACCTCAAGTTTTTAAATAATTAAGTTAATAGAATTTTTTTAAATAATTGGCTTAATTAATTTAAATTGAGAAAAATTATTTTTGATAATGAATTAAAATGAAATTTTCTATAAAATAAAAAGGATATATTTTATACAAATTAAATTGGATATTTTTATATTAAATTAATGGAATGTTTTTGGATCAAAGTTAAAAGATTTGATAAATGGGACTAAGTTATGTAATGTCTTGGGTTATATTTTTGGGTATGAATAGTGGGGTCAATTGAAGATCCAAATGATATTAAAAATATGTGAAATTGGGTTAATGGGTTGGACAGCCCATTGATACGAGTTTAGAAATATTTGGGTTCGATTTTAGGGCCCAAAAGATAATGATAAGTTAGGGTTAATAAAAGTGACAAAAAATGTATGATAAAAGTATAAGTAAGACTATTTAGTTAGACTCACCTCAAACCTAATGAATGGGGGGGGAGAGAGAGAGAGAGAGATGGTAAGCCACGTACTAGATCCATGTGAATTAACTCAAGTACCCTGGAGGTAGTAATGTCATTCAACCCTCTATGGGGGCTACGAATTAGCTTTCCCAAGTGACAGGGTCCACAAACTGTGAAAGTTGGTCTTCCAAGAGACGGTAAGCCATGTACAAGGTCCTTTTTTACTAATCGATCTAAATCTCTAACGTTCACATGACCTAAACGTTAATCCGATCCATAGGAGTGATCGTGGCGCTGTTGTAGACAAATGAGGACTTGGGTATTATCCCATAGCAATTATCTTTTGCCCTCATCCCTCGCAATACAAGTTTATCGGCTTGATCATAAACATTATAAGCATCCCGATCAAACTTAACTGCAAAGTCAGTGTTGCACAGCTGGCTGATGCTAAGAAGGTTTACCTTCAAACCTCTGACGTACAATACATTCTTTAGCTTAGGAAATCCTGGTATCTCTGTAGTACCTCGTCCTATAATACCAGACTTTCTCCCATCACCAAAAGTAACTTTACCTTCCTTGAGATCCACTAAGGAGATAAAAAATGAGACGTCACCAGTCATGTGTATAGAACACCGACTGTCAAAATACAAATGTGAGGAATTCTAACCTTTCAGAGCAACATGAGGAATAAGAGCGTTGTTGTCATTTTTAGGTACCCAAATGGAGGTAACCTTTTGTTTGCCCTTGTAGCTGGTGGTTCTAGTCGCAAAGTTTGTAGTATCCACAGACGGTCCAGATAACCGTTGGAATTCTCCCATTAAACTCTGAGAAGTCGCGACTAAAAGCTTGACTTGCTCTCTTACTCTCGTGAGATTACTCGTGGGGTGTGATGGAGCATAAGTACGTCCTGTCCGACCCAAATTATAGAAAACTCTTTTAGGTGGCTTTTCTCTTACAATAAGCACAGAAGTAAACAGTCTGAGGCTTACCTTGATTTGCTTTTATTGGTCGAACAACTTTCTTGGGTTTTGGTGGATGACCATAAGGATTTGTTCAAAACTTGGGGACTGGTCCAGGTGCAATTTGTGAAGTGGATGCACCATCAAAACCAATTCCAGGCCTCTCACCAAATTCTAATGCAGGGGAGAGGAGAATCTTTCCCATCTTTCCAAATCTTTCCTCGATTTGAACCTTAACTTCCCGTGCTCTTTCAAGATCGTGAGTGAGATGGGATGTAAGGGCTTCCAGAATCATATGAGCCTCTTCGAATGCACAAAGGTCTCTCGTCAGATTAGCCACTTTCTTTGTCAAATCCCCTTTGAGTTTCTCAAAACACTTCTCTTTCTCTTCAAATAAGCTCTCTTTATCCAAACAGGCTCTCTCTCTCTCTCTTCACAAACAGACTTTTTTTCTCTCAAAGCTATGCACAAGGCGGACTCACTCTCTCTCGTATCTCCTAACTATTTCTCTAACGTTGTAATCCTAAGTACTAAACCTTTATTACGCTTTTTGGTTTTAAATGAATTAGCATATAAATCAGCATACGCGTGACGAAGGTCACTCTCGCTCTCACTCCCTGCATCCTCTCTCTCCCTCTCAGTGTCTAGGTCTCCATGAGAAGAGGCATCCTCATCGTTATGAGGTGCATCAGAATCTCTCATGTGGATATCCAAGAATACGGTGAAGTTGTACTCATACGGTGATTCTTCTCCTGAATCCACCGACTCGACTTCGCTATCTTCACTCAGGGTAGCATTAAGAATAATTTTGACTTTTTCTTTGGCTAGTCTGTTCAGCCTTATAGAACACTCAAAAGCTCTATGACCCTTACCGTCACACTCATAACATCTCTCATCGTTTCTCTTGGGTGTGTCTTTCTTTTATTTATCAAGATTCTTGACATTTTTATTTTTCTCAAGTTTCTTTTTATCATTAACCTGGCCACTATTTTTTAACTCGAAGACGAAATCAGAATCTGACGTATTATCCTCACTCCGTTTAGAGGATTCTACCCTCCTCCTAGATGACGCAAAATTATTTTTGACTTGGGATTTAAGAGCTATCCCTTTATCTTTTGCTTTAACATCTTTAGGAAACATATCAATTTCATAGGTCTGGAGATCACCTACTAATTCTTTTAATTAAAGAGTGTTCAAATTTCCAAAAGAATTTAACACAATGACTTTGGGGATAAACTGCTTAAGCAAAGAATGCATGATTTTCTTAACTACACGTGTATTGGTAATGTTCTCACCAAGGTTGAAACTAGTGTTAACTATATCAGACAATCCTCCATAGAATTCATTAAAACATTCAGTATCAAGCATAGTTATAGTCTCAAACTGTGTAGTTTGGTTTTGCAATTTCGATTCTTTAATAGCGTTCAAGCCTTCATGGGTAAGTTCAAGAACATCCCATTCTTCTTTAGACGTGGTACACGTCATTATGCGTCGGAATTCGTCAGGGGTGACGAATTCAGAAATGGCACTAAGCCCTTTAGAATTATACGTGGACCATTTAAATTCATCATCGGTCCATTGAGCCACAGATTTTTAAGTTGTCACATTTTTAACAGAGACAGTGGGAGGTGTACACCCATTTTCAATAAGAATCCACACACGTTCATTAATAGCTTTAAGAGCGGATTTCATACGGGATGCGTAATTAGACCCGTCAAAGACTGGAATTTTATTAAATGATTTTTCCATTTAAACAAATGCATTTTCAAGAAATCAATTTTTAACGAATTGATATTCAGAAGAAGAAAAAAACTTTACGGAAAATTACACGGTGAAATTGTGTAATTGGACCTGATACCAATTTGAGAGTGCATTTTTTGTTCAACCGGAGAAACAAATTTAATTGAATCCAATTTTTAATAATCTAGATTTAAGCAAACACAAAAGTCATGCATATAAAGGTGATTGATTCGACATTCAACATATTCACATCAAAGAAGGATCAATCACACACAACAAATTAGGAAAAATCCTCCAAAGGGGCAAAACCTTTTTATTTCAATACGATTTCTAAACACTTACATACATAAAGAAATACAATTTGACAAACGAAGACCCTCAGTCACCGGTTCATTGTCATCAGCAAGAGCTCCCTCAAGACGCTCCAAGTTCAGCAGTGTAGAGAACCATATTCTCAACATAAGATGTTCCACGAATGGGTATGACTAGGTTTAAAATGATTCACACGTATAATTCTGAGTGTTTGTGAATATCAAAGTGTTTGTGATTGAAACATATGAAGAATTGACGTATTAGGTCAATAAAGTGCTCCCTAAAAGTCTTAAACAAAACAAATTTCGAATGGGAATTTATAGAAGCAATCAAAATCTGATGCGTCGAATTTTTCTGAGCCTGTCAGATCGGTCCAAAAAGGATTGTCGGATCAGTTCGGTCTCTTAAATTTGACAGAGAATCATAAGCCATTGGAACAATTCATTTTTGAGTTATATCGGATCGATCTGGTCTGCCAAATAATGCAGAGTTTCAAATGCCATCGGATCGGTTTGATTTCAAGAAAAAACGAATCAGTCCGGTCTTCTAATCTTTTCAGAATCTTGTATGCCATGACACGATGAATACCACTATGCACTATGTTGAAGACGATGACTATGACGCACGATGTTGATGAAGATGGGTGCGTAAAAAAATACAGAATTTGAATTGAGGCCGTCGAGTTATGATCGAGCTGAGACGAGCCGAATGTAGTGTTAAATGACATATATGCCGAGATCTTGGATAAAACTAAAATGCTTAGATACTAACATGGACATTTATTAAACATGTCCTTACAAATCTCTCACTATGTGTAGAAGGATAGGCCCCCGATTTTTAATTTTCTCAATTAAAATATTATTTCCTTATATATATATATATATATATATATCAAGATGCGTAAGCGTAAAGAAGTGTGATGGTTCACAAACAAACGAATTACCAAATTTTAATTTTCTTAAACAAATTAAAATTAAACAGAGTGAAATTAAATTAACGCATTAAAATCATTTTCACTTAAACCAAGTTAACTACACATTGCCCAAATTAAACACGTAGAGATTAAATTAAACCAATTTTTATCTTTTTACCTAAGCATGTGTTCTAGGTGATTTTGCAAAAGATAAAATAAACAATCAATCCACTACGCCGCGATGTACGAGGAAAAACCCACAACAGGAAACAACCTCGGACGGCCCTAGCCACAAATCCACTAAGTACGGAATTTACAAATACAAGACAGAAAGGCTTACAACACACGACTCGATCCCTCTCAAGCCCCGACGCTTCTTCTTGTAGATACCTCTTCATAGAGGATAACCTTGGAGTTCCACCGCGGTCTCGGAATCCACCGATCGGACTTTATATGGTCACCGTCACTCGAGCAAGGAGCCTTTCTCCAAGTGGGTAATGCTGCAACAACCTCTTCTTCTTTCTTTATGGGATATAGAAGAAAACCCAAAACTTCTCTTTGAACAGAAGAGATGAACCCGGTGCCAATCTCCAAGCAAGATATATGAATATGGGAACTTGGAAGAAACTAATTTGGGTGTAAACTAGAGTGATGTATATTTTTCTCTTTGATAAAAACTCACTCAAAACATGATATCTTTCCCTCTTTTATTTTAATCTCAAAATACTCTCTAGGAGTTAGTAAGATATGAAAAAGATTCAATTTCAAAAGTGATTCCCGCACATAGTTATGATGTGAAAAGTTGGTTAAGAAACAAGTGGGGAAGTGGGTGAAAAACTGCTTAAAACTGCCAAAAACTGTTCCCGCCTGGCGTCTCGTTCGAACGAGTCTTCTAACGAAGTTTCAGTATGAACTCGTTAGAAACTCGTTGGAAATCTCGTTAGAACGACAATCTCGTTCAAACGACATTTCGAACGAAGTTCCAGTATGTCTTAATGGGAAGTCGTTGGCAATCTCGTTCGGACGACATCTGGTTCGAACGACAATCTCATTCGAACGACATATCGAACGAGCTTGCAGAAACTTTGGAATATTCGATTTTAGCCCAGAAAACTTTATAAACTTATTTTAAAGTTGTAATTCATTCTTTCTGAAAATAAAACACAGTTTTAATTAAACCTAACACCCAATTAAACTTGTTCCAAGCTCCTATATATATAATATTGCATTCATACCTTGGGAGCATGGAACCATAGTTGATGACGTAGAAATGAGGCACGCAAACTGGCATATTGATGAAGCTTTATACTCTTTGCCGCTACGTTTTCAACAAACTCTTCATAGGCTTGAGAATATTATAATTAAATACAATCCTATGAATAAATGTTTTTGTCCGAAATTGAGCCAAAACAATATATGGACTCAATTGGAAATTTGTGTCCTTACAAATCTCCCCCTTTGGCTATTTCGGGACAAAAACCAAACAAAAATCCTAAAGGGCCGTCAAGCTCACTAGACTCAAAACATAACCCACCCAAACTTGACTCAACACTTTGCCATTGAAAGATGCCGCTTTAGAAGAATTTGCCATTGAAAGATGCCGCTTTAGAAGAATTCCTGCACACTTAAGCAAACTCATCAAATGCATAGGGAATATCAAAGTATTTAAAGCAATGAAAATAAATACTCCCCCAAAATTAATTCTCCCCTTTTATCAAAATGATCAACTCAAGAAGTTAGCTACTCCCCCTAAGTTAAATCTCCTAAACGTAGATAAGATCATAATAGGATAAGATACCACATTTCTCCCCCTATCACATTCTCCCCCTTTTTATTCAGGAATAGGCAAAGGATAAAGAACAAATATAAAAGCATGTTGAAGCTTAAAGTGATAAGACATGAAAGCATATGGGCAACAAAAGCATAACTAATCCAAGATAGATACCAAAACGAAAGTATAAGCATAGAAGGACTAGAAAGCAAGGCAAAGGTAAACCAAAATATCATATATATATATATATGTGTGTGTGTGTGTGTGTGTGTGTGTATTAGAAATATATCAAGAATGCACACACACATATATATAGATATAAACACACAAATGACACACACAAAATATAATAGGAGTCTTTCACACTTGTATGGCAAAAATGTGTCATATAGAAACGAAAGTGTTGGGGTGTGAACTAGTAACGATTAAATTTATACCCAATCACTTAAAACATGTTCACGGAGTTCTCCATTGATTGCAAACTTCATCACATTTGAATATAACCTCATATGACAATATAAATTGAACTCAATGAACAAACATACACAATGCATACAAGCCTAGCATATTGATGATTCTACAAACCAATAGAGTCATGACATGAGATACGCAACTAGGATAAACGGACATTGTGCAAACCGTTGATATACCATCAAATCTCCCTCAATAAGCATTTATGTTAATTTTGAATGAATATATCAATCAAACATAGGCCTTGGCAATTTGTTTTTCATTTTAATGCCATATTTTCTGTTTTTAGGCCTTTGGACCACGTATTTCTTTTAGGTCCATTCAAAACGGTGGCTTACAATCGCAAAGGATCACTTAGTCCTTTTGGAGCCCTTCCCCGTGCACATATTTATTTATCATGTTTTCATTTTTCACACAAATCTCACATGCAACGGATTTTGACATGCACTAGTCCTCCTAAGTCACAAATATGTAGATGAAAAGTTTGGAAGGAGAACACTTCACATAGCTTAAATATACATATGAAGTTAAAAATTCAAAGGAGCTCGTGCATGTGTGAATAGAGGCATATAAAAATAGAATCCATTTAAACAAAACAAAATCCAAATACTCCATGTAAGCATGGTAAAGAATATAATAAGGATTGATAATCTACAACAAAAGTTCTAGCCACATGAGAGCGTTAAAGGAGGGATTCAAACACAAGTATATGCCACATAAAGTGTGTCAAACCAAAATACACACAAAATACAATCTTTTTGATTTTTTGACATTTATAACCAAAAATAAAAATATATACTCAAAAGACAAACCAAAATCATTTGAATTTTTCTTTAAGCTTAAATTATCAAGAGATAAAAACTTCAAATGATAAACAAAAATCATTATTCTAGCATGTGATATGATATAAAGTAAGGACTAGAAATTGATTAAACAAGCATACATTTAGCATGTGAATATAACATAAATTACAAAAGCTAAAGTATGCAAGCACTAACACATTCATCCTTTAGATTTAGTAAGGGAGGAAGCATGTGATAGTAAATGAGAATAAAAAAACCCTATTTTGCAAGGCAACCAAGTCGGATTTCCTAACCCAAATTAATGAAGAATGACTATCTTGGGGTGTAGGAATTTGAAATACATTGGTTGCATTACGTTGGGATTTTCTAGGAATTCGTTTAAGATCAAAAAAAAATTTCCTAAGATGACCTTTTCGACCACAATGTGTACAAGTGAAGACATGTCGAAAAGATTTACTTACGGAGTGATCTCTTAAAGTTTTCCTAGTAGATTCTCCCAAAACGTTGGTTTTGGCTTTATGAGTAGATTCATTACAAGTATTGAAGCCTAAACCACAAGTGTTATTTTTAATTTGGACCATTCTTAATATTTTATCTAATTTTTTTGAACGACACTCCAAATCAAATTTGACATTACTAGAGTCTTTTAATTTATTTTGCAATTCTAAAATGTTAGACTATAATAAAACATTTCGCTCTTCAAAAGCAAGAAGCTCCTTTTTTAAGGATTCCATTAAACCCCTAAGGCTATCTCTCTCGCCTTCTATATATTCAAGCTTCTCTAGAAGAGTACTCTCATGTGTCTTAAGGTCTTCCACCAACATGCTATCATTAATGACCTTGACACGCTCTTTTAAATTAGCTTCTAACTTCAAATTAGCTATTTTCAATTTAATATATTCTTTATAAAGTTCTTGAAAAGCATTTTGAAGTTCACTCACATTAACCTCTTCTTCATTTTCACTCTCTCTTTCTTCTCCACTCTCACTATCATCAAAAATAAGAGAATCATAAATAATGACCTTGGAAGTGTCATGACGCGACTAAGAATTTGTCTCAAAAGTGCGTTTTCTCTAGGCTCAAGTGCAAGCCAGTCGCGTTAGTAATAATCTGATAAGTCGGGATCGTATCCATAGGGACCAATAATTGGTACTTGTATAGGAGAAGTTATTAAATCTTGAAATGATTCCTTAAAAGAAATATGAAAAGATGATTAATGATTGGGAAATTTCTAGTGAAATAAAAAAAAAATTCAAGAAAAATAAACTAAAATTTGTGAAGAAATTAGATTGACAAATGAGAGAAAATAGGGTAGGGTACAATCCCTCAAACCTTAACGAATTACCATGTAGAATACTAGAATTGAAAATTAAAATTCTTGACTAAATCCAGCCTTTATAAATCCTAAGCATTACATATATGAAGGATCTAGCCCTCATCATATGAAATCAAAGGTAAATATAAAGCGGTGAATGGACAATTACACTCGCAAAGCGTTCTTAAACATCTCAAGTACCTAGGGCAAGAGAGATTAAAAGATTGACTATGTTTGTATAATTTTCATTCACAATTCGGTCAGAATTTAATTTACCCTCTATTTTCTATATAAGTAATTTGCCTCGGAGTGAGTTCATGTACCCCAGCCCTTAAGAATTTAGCTAGACATGATTTGATTAAAGAACAACTTCATACACAAAATTATAGGTCTAACAACTATTGAAAATAATTTGCAAAACAATTGAAATTTAACTAACATAAATACCAACTAAGAGAAAGGAATTGTTATACTTGATTTCAGCAACAGGAAAAGACATGAATCCAAAAATTGTAATCACTCTTACAAACTAGGGTTTATGAAAACTCCTATGAAAATTTCCTAACTTCTGAATTTCTCTCTCTAAAATTGACCTAAAATCCTCTCTAGAAAATCTCCTCAAGAATGAGGTAGGGCATGGGCTTTTATAGCTCCAAGTACTACGAATTTGATAGCCAGAGTTGCTTGTGGCGCAAGATTTCACCAGCTACGCACATCAAAATCTTCACAATAAATGCCAGGATTTCGCATGACCGGACCGGTCCGGATATACCTCGGATCGGTCCGTTTTTCAACCACCGGATCGATTCTTTTTTTATTCTACCAGATCGGTCCGGTATCCACCGGATCGGTTCTGCTATCATCGGTTTGTCATCCATCCGGGGTCTACTGGACTTGGATCATTTCGGATCGGTCCGGTTTCCACCGGATCGATCCGATTTTCTTCCATGTTGACTTTTCTCTTTCATCTTTGACTGGCCATAACTTTTGATCTCGAGCTCCGATTTGAGTGTCGTTTCTTCCGATATTCTTGTGAAATCAAGCACTTCAACTTCCCTTTAAGTGTCGAATTCGAATTTTGGATAGAAATTTACACTTTTTCCCTTTGACCTTTCTTCCTTTCTTCCGGTTTCTTTCTCTCTTTTCTTGCACTAAATTCCTGTAAAATCCATCAGAAATACACGAAACTCGGGGAAATTGTTAGAAACAATCAATGGCAATGATATGGAATAAAAATGATTCAATTACCTTGTTCGAGATATCAAAATCACTAACTTAAGGGGCTGAATTCCGAAAAATTTATGCTTGGTCAAATCCTCCTAACTTAGGACTTTGCACGTCCCGGGCAATGTAAAAGAAATTAGTTTAATGCTCCATTCTTGAAAATTCTTTTATTAGGATAGAATACCTTTTTCGCGGACAAGCGATTGCATTTAGCGTATGCAACAAGCCTTTAAACCCCTAGGTTACCCTAGTAGGACGAGTTTTGTCTCGTGAGGGTTTGCAGTGAATATACCCACAAAATTCTTTATTGACTCAAATAAATATCAAAATACTTAAAAATTGTACAATTTAAACTTTTCAAAAAATACTCACCATAAATTCATATTCAATTGTCTCAAACTATAGTGTGTGTGTGTGTGTGCAAAGCCAAAATTAAACCTCAAATTTTCACCGATTGTGCATTACGTTACTTTCCAAAAATTCGTTTTGATTCAAATTCTTACGGATGCACTCACAAATGAATCACTCGGATTGTGGCTATTTTCTCTCGGTATGTATGATATAAAGAGTAAATATAATGGACACAAATTCACGCATACAAATTTGAAAAGAAGGAAATATATGGTGAAAATATCTCATCATCGGATTACGGTTATTAGGAAACGGGAAACATCATCTCTTGTTCACACCATTTAATCTCTCCTATTATCTTTTTGTATCTTAGCTCTCCACGCAGTAATTAATTTTGCCATTTGGACTCAGTTAGGACTTTTCTTGGGGTTAAGGTGTAAAAGGGAAAAAATGGAAATGGTAGGGAATGTTGGAATTGAAAAATGTCCTTATGACGTCCATTAGTGCTTTTTCGGGCATTTGCTCATTTTTCTCTTTCTTTTTCTATTTTCATTTTTTTTCTTTTTTTTTTCTTTTCTTGCTATTTTTGTTGAGCATATCTTTTTTTCCCCATTTTTATTGCACAATTTGGACTTGATTGAATATTCCATTTTCGCAATTCCGGGCTATTTGGATTTTTCGGGTTGCCAAACGAAAGGGAAATATTTTATTAGGCTCAAAGTGGGTTACAAAGGGATAATTTTTTCACAACTTTTATGGCTAATATTTTTGGGTTAAACAAACGAAAGCCTACTTCATTGTCCAAATTGCTAATCACATTACCATATGCATCTCGAGATTAATTAAGTTTAAAGATATATTTAGCACGAATTTCGAGACAACATTTCACACATTTACCATAACCGATCAAAACAAATGATTGAGATCATCAACGACTTATTAAAACACTGAAAAGAACTTTGAGTTAATCATAAACTCGGATTGATTTAAAAACTCAAAAAAAATTTAAAGGCTTGAAATCTCACCGGGTTTTATTAATCTCCACACTTATTCGTTAAGTCGTCAATTTTCTTTCAATTTTCATCTTTGGTCAATTTTGGCTTAGTGCAATTGAGATTTAACAATTTGAGACTTTAAATAGAATAAATGTAATATTTTTGGAAATTTTAAATTCCAAATTTTATTTATTTTGAAGAAAAATATTTTTGGCTCTTTTTAATTTATTTTATTTTATATATATGCGAAGTTTTATGAATACGCACTTGTCATCCCCCTAACTTAGTGATTTGCATTGTCCTCAATCAAATGGACGAGAGAGATAAAGAAGACAACAGTAGGAGTGCGATAAATAAAACAAGCAAGTATCATAGTAAAACTATATAGTACAACACACTGTGTAAACAAAACATCACAAACATAAGTAATAAAACATAAAGGGGTAGCGGGGCATCCTAAGGGGCGGGTGGGGGACGGGAAGGACCGGGAGCAGCAGGATCATAAGGATTGTAATAGTAAGGAGGAAGGGGAGCATTGGGACCCAACTGAAGACGGTACAAGTCCACCTGCATACGCAGGACCAAACTCATGTCCCTCTCGTAGGACGTCACGAACCCGTCGAAACGCGTTTCAAGAGAAAGGACGCGCTCAGTCAATCCCGTACCAACCGAAACATAATCCGGATCAGCGGTTTCATCATATTCTTCCTCCTCTCCTTCTGCCATCTCAACATCCTCATCAGCAACGATCTCTTCCTCATCGGTCTCCTCATCACTCGAATCATCACCGCGCCTTGCACGGATTAGCTGGATTTGCCTTTCACTTCGAGTGCGAGATTCTTGCCCTAATGGCTTGGGAAAGTTGATAAGGTCTTGTGGCGCTTCAATCCCGGCATCCTTAAGCAAGGATGTAATGAGACGACCATAAGGAAGAGGGGCCCTACCCTTTTTATCGTAGGCCACAAAGAGAATATCAGTGTAAAATGTGCGGGCCAAATTGATAACTGTTGCATGGTCAAGCAAGTGATACATCATGGTTGCTTGACGCGGGCGCATTGCTGAATCATTGGAGGTTTGCAAAATATTGGCACAAACAATGTGAAAAGTGAACCGTGCCTTGTCGAATAACCGACCAACGGGAAAGGTCTCGGTAGTCCAAACCGCACCGGGCTCGATTCTTGAGATGCAAATTGCTTTGGACGGAACAGGGTCCGGACTGGGATAAGCAAATTTAGCGGGAGTAATCACACCATAAGACTCGAGTTTCTGGGCCAGAATTTCAAGTGAGAACGGTATTGGTGAGGAATCCACAAAAGCTTGGGATTCAAATTCGGCGGTACGGACGAGCGAACCGTAAAATTGACGCACTTCATTTTCCCAAACTGCCTTATATGGTTCATTGAAAAATCTGCACCAGCCTCTTGTCATGAACATGGCTGAGACAGAATTGGGCAGTTGATCCCAAAGCACTTGATGTTCAATGTGGATTTTTCGGGTTGGACTGAAAAATTGCCGGCACCAATTTGCTTCACAACGAGAACGATATTCTCCATTGCCGTCGGGCAAGACTTCAATGGAGGTATATTTATGGGGAGCAGCCATGGGTATGGAAGGAGTAGACAGAAAGTGAGAGAGAAGAGAGGATATGGAGGTGTGAAGGAAAATGGGGTGTGGGATGGATGTATTTATAGGATGGAGAATGAAATAGGAGGGAATGGATGGGGGTAAATAGAGGGGATAAATTTTTGGGGGAAAAGAAGGGATTGGGGGAATGAATTTGGTTTGGATTGAAGAGGTGTGAACCTCGGGAAGTAGCATTCTGCAGATCACCGGACCGATCCGGTTGTAGGACCGGACCGATCCGACTTAACCGGATCGGTTCTTTTAATTCAGGACCGGACCGGTCCGGTCTGCTGAATTCTCAGAATTTCCTTTTGTCTATTCTTCTCACGGTTTATGTTCCTTTTCTCCATTCCAATGCTTCCTTTACAACTTCTCTCACTTCAAAATTCCCGCAATGCTCATCAAAACCTTAACACCCCTAAAATCATTGGATTCCCTACCCCAGCCTAACACGTACTTACGACTCCTAACTCCTAAGACTCTTATTTACAACAATCACCCCATACATGTCGATGGTGCGACGACCTCACCTCTCTTTTTCAGTCAATCCCCATAAATGGGGTCCGACAACCAGATTGTGCCAGCTTCCTTGACGATTGCTTCCACATACGGCTTGATACGATGCCCGTTGACCTTAAATGTGTTTCCCCCTTTCTCATCTTTGAGTTCAACAGCTCCATGGGGAAATACCTCTTTCACAATAAATGGACCCGACCATCTTGATCGCAATTTTTCGGGAAACAAGTGCAACCTTGAGTTGTAGAGAAGGACTTTTTGTCCCGAATGAAACTCTTTCCTACGAATGATTCTATCGTGAGCTCATTTCATTCGTTCCTCGGATATTTTAGTACTTTCATACGCATCATTGCGTATTTCTTCCAACTCATTCAACTGAAGTTTACGTGTTTCACCGTCTTTATCCATGTTAAATTTCACCCTTTTGATAGCCCAATATGCTTTGTGTTCGATCTCAACCGAAAGATGACAAGGCTTTCCATACACAAATCGAAATGGGGACATCCCAAGGGGATTCTTGTATGCAGTTCTATATGCCCAGAGCGCATCATTCAATCTGAGAGACCAGTCTTTCGTATTAGATTCGACTGTCTTTTCCAAGATATTTTTGATTTCCCGATTGGCGAGCTCGGCTTGGCCATTCGATTGAGGGTGATGAGTTGTTCCAACTTTATGGACAACTCCATACTTTCGCATGAGCTTCTCCATATGCCTATTGCAAAAATGTGTACCATTGTCACTAATTATGGCCTTAGGCATTCCAAAACGAGAAAGTATATTTTCTTGAATGAATTTTATCACCACTTTATAGTCATTCGTCCTTGTAGCTATGGCCTCTACCCATTTTGAGACGTAGTCTACAGCGACGAGGATGTATAGAAAACCAAAAGAAGGTGGAAAGGGTCCCATGAAGTCAATACCCCAACAATCAAACAACTCCAAGACTAGAATTGGGGTTAATGGCATCATGTCACGGCGAGTAATAGCTCCCATTCTTTGGCATCTATCGCATGATTTGAAATTGAAATAGTAAGACGGTTTCACTATTAAGAGGGTGAAATTGAAATAGTACTACCATAGACAAAAAATAAAATAAAAATTGAAATAGTTACCTTACCAATAGTGAATGGTTGTTCGTGATGGGATTATTTTGAGCATCCATTTGATGGGATCAATAAATCCTGTACCATTCTATTAGTTACTTTTTTAACAACCTTTGGATTATTGAGGCTCTGTTACATATAGTCATTATGAGTATTGTGGCTCTTTTTCGCTGTCATTATAAGATATAACTATGGTCCAATAAGTCGTTCAAAGTATTGTAGCTCTGTTACACAAAATGACGCAGATGATTATCACCATTAGTATTATAAAGAAGATAACTATGACATGGGATTTAGCAGTTTAGATAGCTTTTACAATTATATCGTGTTGCCCTGTTATCAAAATATGCAAAGACAAGTGATTATTTATGCTACTTCCTATATAACCATAGGTTCTAATTATGCTACTTATTATTTACTCTAAAATAATATTTTTTCTATTCATTTGGTTCAACTATTTAAGCTTTCCAGAAATCTTAAACAAATAATTTAACATGTGTAGGTTTAAATGTAATAAATTTTAACTTTTGCATCGCTGCACATTTTCTCATAAGGAAAACAATAGGCAGAACAACAATTTTTAATGTAAAAAAATAAGGTATAGTTGGCAAATAAGAAGCCAGTGATACAAACAAAAAAATTATTTACATGGATTAATGGAACATTGTTTTAAGTTCTATGTATAATCATCATAAGTGCTTCTACATTTTAAAGTAATAATGTTCACAAGTCAGTTAAAAGTTCCCATTTAGGTCCACGCTTTTGGATTGAATTGCTCATAAGCATCATAGTAATTGCATAAATTTGCATACAAAGCGCCATTTCAAATTGAATAACTAATCAGCATTAAGAATTTGATGAGCAATTAAAGTTATTTTTTCAAAAGGTTTGTCTAAATAAAGACAAATGATGAAAATGATCATAGATATCCAATAGAAAATCAAAAATCTATGAATCGAGAATGGGGAATTGAATTCGTAAGATTCAATAAAAATACAAAAAGTAATGCATAATGTATAAATATGTAGAAAATAGACATTAGATAATAAAGTATATCATCGTGTAAAACCAGTTAAAGGACGTTATACTATCTCATTTAGTGATAAACCATGTCTTTATGACAAAATAAGACAGTGGCAATTACTATTGTTATTTCATTTACCAACTCACAATATAAATACATTATACGTTTTAATAATAATAAATTCAAAATAAATAACAAAAATAATTATGAATAAAGAGTAAACGAGATGTAGATGCTTGAATATTACTAACCCAAATTAAAATATCTTTAGTCTTATATTAAAATGATTTTCAAAGCTAACAAAGTAATAAAACTTACGTCGAAACTGAAGCGTAAGTGAAATCTAAACTTATCAGGATTCCCTATTTGGTCGATATAATCATAAAATTCATTAAGATCATATTTATTTTAGATTTTGCACATAATTCATGAATCTATACAGCTATGACTCAAATAACATTTAATCAAGTGGTATTCATGGATTCATTACGGTTCATGATCATTTTAGATTCAACATGCGATTGGTATCAATTGAGCTATGAATCACAAATTGTATTATGAATCGAATCTCAAAGTGTAAGATTCTAACAACTATGCCCATATTGTGTCTCTTAAACTTTTGTTATTATGATGGCTTCCAACCCGCAAAACATAAAATGGATGCACAAAGACTACAAACACAGACCACACATTTAGTGAGCAATTAACTTCTTAATTTTTCTCTAAACTTATTAAAGCAATAAGGCATATGTTGGTAGGCCCAAGCATCATGTAAATTATTGGTTTAGACTTTTAAAAGATCGTATTCTGGAATGGAATGTCAATACAAGATTTATATTGACCATATAGACTTGTAAAAGAGTATATGCTATAATGCATATACATGATGTACAACATGTTTTCATAAGTTAGAAAGCAAGATATAACCATTTAGAAAGGCAATGGTCCATACCCACAACGCTCAACACAGCTTTTAGATATTATAGTTGATTGGGCTACGCTATCAACAAATGCCTAAAACACAAACATAAATAAAATGTTCATATCAATTACAATGGCAGGAATGAGAAACGCAACAAATTTAAAAAAGAACTACATCACTAAATATGGTCTCGTTTATTTTTACCTCTTAAAGTCTGAATCTGAATCATTCGGACTTAAGAGGTACCAAATATTATTTGTTTTTTTAAATGATTAAGAGACTAACGACTATATTTGCCTCTAAAGATTTACATCTGAAGTCTGAATTTGAAATCTGAATCAGTCTAAATACATTGATTTAGAGGTATATTCAGACATAAAAACAAACATATTTTTCAGATTCAAATTTCAGACATCATCAGATTCAGTCTTCAGATTTCAAATTCAGATGGAAAAAAAAATGCAACCTAAGACAACAAGAGTCCAGAAGATGAAATAATATTTTGAAAGCAATATAAGAAACAAAAAACATGTGCTCTACGGTAAAGAAAATAAACAAATTCAAGCCATATCCATTACTAATATCAACAAAATGAAGAAACCCTAGTTTAAATTCAATCTCAAGTGGACATAAACAAATCGCACAATCTGATTTGCTGAAAACCCAAGTAACCATAAAACTTTAGCAAATACATAGAGAACCAACTAGAGCAAATTAGCCGATATAAACCCTATAAAATTTATAGAATGAACTATATCTAGTTTGATTTGTTACCTGCGTATGCTTATATAAAGACTAGGTAAAAATGACACATGAGTGGCGGAGGACAAATAAACCCAAATCGCCACCGCCGCTGGAACTTAATTGAAAACACAAACCAGTGTTGGAGCGTGGATCTATATAGCCACCTGTGTTTTGTAGATAGTGAACAAGAGATGGGGGGAGATCAGTGAGAGTAGGGGAGTGGTAGATGAGAAAGAGCCCACTTATTTTTTTTACTTTTTCGCTCAATTTTTCAGCGCAGCGGGATCAAGCGCGCTTCTTTTTTCACTTATTTCAGTTTTAGATTTTGAGAGGGATAAAACTAAAGAATGTAAATCACGATTCTAAATAAATATGACATAAATAATTCATTTTTTATAGAAAATTTATTATAACTGAGATAAAAACTAACTATTAAATTAAAACTGTCATAAATATAAATATTTATGCCATTTAAATTTTAATTGGCATAATGTTAATTTTTAAACTGGCATAAATAGCTATTTTTCTTGTAGTGATTATAAATTTGGAATCGGGTACATATCCACCATAAAATATCTTGATCGACTTGAGCATCACGAATACTGGACCTGCCGCATCAAAAAGTGAGATTACATTGCAGATAATTTATAGTTAAGCCTCTCATACGAGGGGCCGCAATTAGCTAAAAAGTAATACATTTTTATATGGTATTATGAAGTTATTTCTTTAATGCCCTTAGGAGCCACCTTACAAATTTTCTTGTCTTTTACCTCCACCATTATACATGCTCTAACAATGGAAATAAATAAACAAGTATTTAACACTTACAATTCAGCCATGTGATTATTAACAATTACTACTCCTATCCCTGTTTTACTTTAGTGGTAGTAAACGTTCAATATTACCTCTTACAATAGTCTATATGGAGAGTTTTTTTACACGGAGACAAAAATTAGACACACAAATTGAACACGCTGACTCGACACCACTAGAAGACAAAAAAGTTCACGACTTAATAAAAGAAGCCTCACTTTACTTGGCATTCACTAGAAGACAAAAAATTAAAATTAAAATATATTTTCTACGTTTATAAGGGAAAATAAGTATAAAAAATTTTTTTAATCCAAAACCGTTAAAATATAGTTTAAACAAAGCATTTAAGAAAATAAGTTTTTATGTTTAAAAAGGGAAAGAATTATAAAAATATTTTTTAAAAACAAAAACATTAAAAAGAGTTTAAATAAAGTATTTTTATAAAGTATATTCTTTATGTTTAAAATTGAAAATAAGCATAAAAACATTAACAAAAAACAAACTGTCAAAAAACAAGTTTAAACAAAAGAGATTTTAATTTTTTTTACATTTAGAATGAAAACTAATTATAAAAATATTTTTATGGGTGTTTTTTCTTAGACCCACAATTTTTTTTGACAACCCCCTTTTTAATAAGCCTACAAAATGGGTTTAAACCCATTTATCAATCTCATGTGATGGGCTTTGTTGAATAGAAATACAAATCTGACATTATTAAAAACCCATCTTCAGACAACTATCCCCTTGTTTTGTCTTCCACAAAAATCGTTCGCTTTTTTCCTGTCTAGACCACTGTGAGGTTCCCCCGTCTAGAGTACTATGAGATTCCCTCATCTTTTTCCCTACCGTATTTGTGAAAGCTTCTCAATTTGTTAATATTTTTCATTTTTTTTGTTAACTTTGTGAAAATATATTTTTATGCTAAAGTTTTTTTTTAGAATGAGGAGTTGAGGAATATATGAGGGTTGAGGGTATATTGACTAGACTGGGGGAAGATATGAGTTCACTTTTGTTTTAACTTTTTATTTTTTAAAATTTATATTATCCAAATAGTTTGGATTGATTTATTGGATATACAAAGTAGCGTTTGTATTTGATTGTTCCCGTTTGTAAAGAATTAATAATTAAATACAAGGGGCGATAGATTATTATTTGTATTTGATTGTTCAACTACGGAAGGGTGTTTTCTTGAGTCCTATTAGGACTCAACTACTAAAAATGTGTCTCCTGTAAGAAAATCTCCACAAATTATATCGGAGTTTCTAAAATGGATATAAATGTAATACCTAGTCCCAATAAGAAAATTAAATTTTATATGAATTATGTTGAAGTGGGGATAATGATAATTATAGAAGAATTATGGGTAAAATTAGAGAGAGAAAATAAGGGTTGTTCTAACGACAAGGCGATGTCGTTAGAAGCGAGATGGGGATGTCGCGAGAAGGTCGTGAGAAGCAAGCCTTCAAGAAACATCCCACTACTTTATAGTGGCAGGTTGCGCATGCGTTCTATAGTTCGAACGAGATGGAGAAGTCGTTCGAATGACCTAGGCTTGTCGTTCGAACGACTTAAATCTGTGAAAGGTAAAAATCGCTTGAAAAGCTCTTATACTAATTTGTGAACGCGGTGTGATATCGATTATTTATGGATTCGCAAATTTTCATTTTAAAAGCTTATTTAATTAGATGCCAATTTTATATCCAAATTAAACCAATTAAATCCAATTTTAATTAAACCTTAAACATGCATCTAGGTGTGTAAATTATGCCATCACTAACAAACATAAATTGCTGATACACAGATTTAAGGAAAAATCCCTCGCAAGGGCAAAACCTTTATTTTAATAAATCTAACAACACTTACAGAAATCTGAAATGAATATTCTGTAGAACACTCACATAGGCCGCAACCTAGAATCAATAATGGATTAACCGTAGCAAACCCACAAGAACCACAACTCTGTCTTCAGCAAGAAATACCCTCAAGCATTCCCAAGTAACCACAGTCATCAGCCAACAATTCACCCGAGAACCACCAAGTCAACAGTAGAGATTTCGTCTCTACAAGACAAACTTTAACAAGATCGTGTCTTGGGCTCCAAAATAATTCACTAAAGTAATTGGGATGATCTATGAATTAAAAAACAAAGTTTTTAAACCCTAAAAGTGAAGACTGAAAATTTTGCAAATTGCAATTTCGTTTTTGATAAAGTCTTAAGGAAAGAATCCTCGTAAAACAGGTATTTATAACAAAATTGAGTTGGCGGGGCCGCTTGAATGAGAAGTTCATGTCGTTCGAATGACAACTGATGTCGTTCGATCCATGTATCGTGTGACCTTCTAACAATGTATTAAAACATGAAGCAGTACGATGTCATTAGATGTAAACATCAAGCGAGTTTCGCGCGAGAAGCGATGTTATTTGAAGATGTCGTTTGAACGGCTTGCTCATGACGTTTGAATGATATGTATATGTCATTTGAACGACTTAAACAAAAAATTATTTTCTTTAAAACTCCGCCTACAGGACTTAGAAAAACTACTTTGACGAAAAAAGACGCCTCGGATGTTTAAAAACATTTTAAAAAAAATTAGCCTAACACTTAAATGAAACATTAAGGGACTTTAAACACAGCCTTACCAAAATCAATCTAGCAGAGGCTCTTTTTTTAAGAATGTTGATATTCAAATCCGTTTTGATGCATTAATAAACTTGAACTTTCTTCTACGAGTGTAGCGGTATACGACATACTCAGAAGTAAAACGGACTATGTAAAATATGTCCTTACAAATCTCCACCTATGTCTATGCCAGTACAAATAAAAAATAATCTGAATTATCAAATCAATTGTCCTATACAAATCTAATACCATCCCATGAACCCAAAAGTGAAAAGGTACTAAAAATGCAAGTCTTTCAACTTTCTTTAAAAATCTTCAACTTAAAATCTTCAATTCTCTTTGATTTTCTTTGTCATCATCAGCGTGTGCAAAATAATGATTCTCAAAATTTGTACCTACACACATGAGACAAGAAATAAATACCTTTGTGACGTATCGAGTTTGAAATGAGATAAATATTAATTAAAACAAAGATCAATCTCAAATCTCCCCCATAACACAAACTCCCCCATTCACTACACCAAAAACAGGAATCTGACACAGTTTATAATTGTGCCAGATCAAATCTGGCACGATTTTAAACTGTGCCAGAATCAGGTGTTCCAAAATGGACATTTTTTTCTGGCACGGTTTAAAAGTGTGCCAGATTTGATCAAAAGTAACACTTCTGGCACACTTTCAAACCGTGCCAGAATTTGATATTTCTGGCACAATTTTGGCACAGTTTTGAACTGTGCCAGATTGAGCACATTTTCATAAAAATTTGGCACAGTTAAAAATCGTGCCAAAATTTGATATAGTTTTGGCACGGTTTTGAACTGTGCCAAATTTTTGGATAAAAGAATTTTTTTTGGATAGATGACAGATTACATTAAGGGTCAAGCTATTCTTACTCCAACGAACCATATGGTTGATAACATCAACGCTTACGTACTAAATGTCACTCCGGGAGATGCTACAACATATTTCAGTTCAGACTCGATATTTAAGGCTACTGGGGACATACATGATCAAGATGTTCTTTTCCCTATTAAATTTTTAAATAGCTTGAACTTTTCTGGCCTCCCAAGTCATATCTTGGAACTAAATATAGGTTCACCTATTATGCTAATGAGAAACATAAACCAAAGTGCCGATCTTTGCAATGGGAGAGGATTGGTCATTACACAATTACCTCAATCGGTCATTGAGGCAAAAATTATCACATGATTGAATATAGGCACAAAAGTATTCATTCCAAGAATAATTATGTCTGCAATGGACTCCAAATGGCCATTTATTTTTAGAAGACGTCAATTTCCATTTCGACTAGATTTCTCCATGACAATCAACAAAAGCCAAGGCCAAACTCTCGATCAAGTTTCCATTTACTTACTAAAGCCAATATTCAGTCACGATCAACTATATGTCGCTATATCTAGAGTAACTTCAAGCAACGACCTGAAATTATTCATAAATAATGAAGACCAAATTGATAGCCATTACACAAAAAATGTTATCTATGATGAGGTTCTTTCCTCTATATCTATAGGTATATTTACGTACTTTAATAAATTATTAATATTCTTAATCCTTTTACTTCCGATTCAACCTTCTTAATTCATTTCACTATTAATTTTTTTCTCATAAAAACAATCAGAAACATGAAACAAGTTACAAGACTTGAAGATCTTAAAAAAGGGAGGGATGATTGGACCATATTTGTTCGTCTTGTCCGAAAATGGGAATCAAAGACTTGATATGGTGATAACGTAAAACTATCAAATGACATGCTCTTAGTTGATGACCAGGTAAATCTATTTAGACCTTATCATTTTAATACATGTTATTTCACTCGAAATCACAATATGTTGATTAATATTTTTTATTTAATAATCATTATTGTTTACCTTCACACGGTGACTCGATACATGAAGTCATGCAGAGATACTTACTTGGTAAATTCGGCAATACATTGGAGGATGGAAAAGTTTACACAATAACTAATTTTAGAGTTATGGATAATAAGCAAATCTGCAGGGTCATCCCACAATCTAATAATTGAACTCCTTACATCATCAAGGATGATACATTCTGAAGCTGATAATGATCTCATTCCCAAATATCACTTCTAATTTTTGGAATTCAGAGAATTGACATCTAAATTGGGCAATGATGCATACCTCACAAGTATATTATATTCATTTATCATTCTTCATTTCACAATATATATTAAATGCACTTTATATCTAATCATTAATTATGTCATTAGATGTGTTCGGTCTTTTGATATCAATATCACCTGTTGAGGATTAGCCTACTAGGGGATCGATAGTAAAAAAAATGGTTTTAAATCTTGAAAATTCATAGTAATCATTTCTAATATTCATAATGTGCTATTCATTCATTCACAAGATTTTATAGTTATAATTCCTTAACCACATACATCATTCTACAGTGGGGAAATGATTTTTGTCACTCTGTGGGCCGACGAAACTGCGCCCATAACTAAAGACAAGAAATTCACAGATCATTTGATTGTAGCTGTTACCTCAACTGCAGTCAAACAATTTAGAGGTACCTCTACTTTATTTTTTTATCTTATCATATTTATATCTATTCAAGATTTGAAATAAAGCATTTTAATATTCATAGCACGTTTATTTCATAGGGGATTTCTCTTTATCAGCCACAAACGCATCCAAAGTTTATATAAATCTCAATGTTCAAGCCACTAAAGACTTTATGACCCAAGTAAGAAATTTTCCTCTTTCATTATAAGACAAAATATTTTACATTTGTTTGTTCTAATCTTATTTCTTCAATTTAATGATCATTGGATATTTACGCATCTTATTCATTACATTACATTATGCCTGCAATTCGTGTAATATTTTTTTTTATTTGTTCATACATATGATCTACAACTACATTTAAACTACACGACCATGATCATTCACACAAGAAATAAAATTCATAACTCTTTCACTTTACAACCTATGTACCTGTTATTGTATCAAAACACTATACAAAAATTATTCTTCGTAACTATTAAAGAATTTTTAATTCAAACTAATTGATTCAGATATCCAACACTATTATAACACTACCAGATATGCTTTCAACACTTCATTTTTTTAGATTTCGAAACCAATGAATCAACAAAAAATTTATCTCTGTTGCCCTATGCCATACATACGTTCAAAACAATTGTTATTCGAATTCTTAACATATTTTTCTAACTATTGACTTGTACTTGATTACTGTCTCAATACACGTATCCAGTTCTTTTGTCATCATAGTTTGTATGAGATTCTCATGTATGATATAAATCTTTTTCCTAGACATTCTCTTACATAATATCTATATCATGTCTACTATTTGGTAATAATTATATAAAGGCTTTACTAAATTAGGATGGCACATTGTTTTAAGAGTATAGATATTGAATCATTCACTACAAAAAATTACTGATTTGCATCGTTGTTCAGTACAACTTAATATCAGTTTCTTTGGTTATTAAATTTGCCAATAAGCCTTTTAACCAGCCGTTTTGCACCTGTATGAGTGATACTATTAAACTTCTTCTTTGAGCAGAAGCTTCATGTCCTATGCAATGATAAAGTTCCATATTTTGTATGCTCGAGATTTTTTTAAGGGAAAATTACATCCTTACGTAATTGTACTACTATTACAGGGAATATGTTCTGTAAAATATTGTAATTATGTAGATATTAAATCGTTTGATAAAAAAATTTACTGATTTGCATCTTTGTTCAATACGGATTTACATCAGCTTCTTGGGTTATGAAATTTCATTGTTAGCTTAATTAACCAAACTTATTTGGGCAACCCTCCTTCATAGTTCACATCAGCACTAATATGTCACCGTATCTAGCAAAAATACCGGGTTCAATTTACATATAAACGGTGACCTAGTGATAGCAAAAAGAGTATCAACATGGGCGTTCACCTCTATTTTTGCCTCTATGTGTCTATCAGTCATTTATCGTAACGCAATTTTACCGAATTCATAAACTTAGTACTGTGAAATGCCTCTTTTACATCTGCAGTTCCTCATTAATATATTATCACATCTATGTGCTCATAAACTTACACTTATACCCACAAGAGTAGGTCTCATCATAGTCATATCATATGCCGCTTTACCTGTTGTTTTGCACCTGGGTAAGAAGGGTTCCATTTGATAATGAGAACTATAAGTTACACTAAAATAACAATCATTAAGGTTGGGTATATTGTTAAATCCATTTGATAATGAGCCTGCACGGAGGAGATTGTGCCTTTTGGCACATCACATGGATTTAACAATATACCCAACCTTAATGATTGTTATTTTAGTGTAACTTATAGTTCTCAATATGGAGGATGACAAAATATTACCCATGCCGCATGGTTCTAGCCCATTGAGGTCAGTGGTCCCCTTGGGGTGACCCCTTTTTGAATGAGAACAATGTATGACATAATCAACATTCATATTTGATGATTTACTATTATGTTTATTTTTGAAATTTTATGATTTTATCATTTTCGCATCTTATTGTAGACATAACTCAATTATGTTAGGTGTCTACATGCTGGTTGTCATGCCAGTACATGATAAGTTATAGCAGTGTTGGTTTTTAGAGTATAGATGAGCTCCCCTAATCATAATGGTATAGTCCCAGTGACTTCGATGGGATTATAATCTCATTATAATGCTCATGTCTCTTATCTATCTTCGATTGAGGGCTATAGCAAAAAGAGCATAAACATGGACGACCACCTCTATTTTTTCCTCCATGTGTTTATCATTGTATTTTATCGTAACATTATTTTACCTAATGCACAAACTTAATATTGTTAAATGCCTATTTTACATCTGCAAACTACTTTGGCATCAGTTACATAATAATCTCCTCTTTTTCTTTAATCATTACCAACTTAAAACATGTGCTTTTTTACATCCCTATTCATTTATTCAAACTTCATTTCCAAATTACTTATTCTATTCATTTGCATTCTATCATTATCTTTCACACACCATTTCATCATTAATCATTTCGCCTAACTATTACTAACTTCTATTGAATTAACACAGACTTCATAACGACCGACGAACATTCTTCCTCGCAACTAATCTGACAAATTACAACATTTGAAAGCTTCAAAGTGAGGGAGATCTTAGATCGCTTAAAGATATCTTGGCTCTTTGTTCAGACTCTCCAAATGAGGTATCCCATTTGAAATATACAATTCCTATCTCTCCTTCATTATCTCCTAATAATATAAATGTTTGAAGTTCTATACGTCATTTGCCAAGCAAGAATAACAGGTGTAGAAGACCATGTTGGCTAGTATTATGCAACATCCAACCACTACAATAAGAAACTAAAACATACTAGCACTTCCTTTATCTGTGAACCATGCAACACCAACAATATGATTCCTTCTCCTAGGTATTATATTTTTACAAGTCATTTTTTTACTGTTCTATCTAACACTTTATAATAAACTACACTGCTCCATAAATAGGTAAAAACTTTATCTGCCAATGACCAGACAACTTGCACCACATTTGTCCTTTTCAACAAAGAATCTTAATCTTTAATCAAAGCCCCATGTTCTGAGCTTGCACAAATTAACCATAACGTTAACATATGTTTTTCCTAATCATTTATAATATTGTCTCATAATATTCATTTTACACATTTATGATTCACACGTACTATATTTACTATTTTTTCCAGGTAACCAACGATCCACTTCCACTTGCAATCACAAGGATCATCGATACCTCTCACAGATTCCGCCTCAAGCTCAATAACTACAACTTAGTCCGTGGTTATGAAAACTTCAATGTGTCAAGCATTTTCCAAGATTCTTAAGACAGAGATAATTCAAAGAGTAACAATTCAATTAAAAAGTTATTATACACATAATCATTCAAAATTTTCTACTACATTTTGTTACCTTACTCTCATCATATCTCATTTACATAAAAGGAACGAGCATTTTAAATCAAGCAAGAAATGCTAAAATGAGTAAAAGGGGAAGTCTTTTATAAGATTAAGGTAAATTAATCTGGATAAATAAGGTTTTCGAAAGTAAAAATCGTTTCATGCATTAGGTATAAGTATATGTATGTATAAATATTCATGTGTGCGTAGGCATAACGTGTTTGAGTCTCATTTATATCGTTCGATTCTATACTGCATTTGTATATTTTCCACTGAGCATAGGCTCACACCCTCACTTTGTTATGGCAGGTTGTGAGCGGTTTTGTATTTTGAGAGCGTTATACAGGTAAGTACTTTCTTTATTTTACGTTAGTAGCTCTGTATTCCTCAATTTCGGGGTGTTTCCATGAGTCCCTCGCGTAGTTTATTTTGAAATTGGAATCGCATGCTAAACAAGTAAAATGTTAATTAGAATAAAACTGGACTAGCAACACTAAATAGGTTGTGCCCCCGTTATTAGAGCTATTAATTTTTTACTGATAACCCGTTTACGGTAATAACCCGACATGACCCGAACATGACTCGATTAGCTTGTATAAATTTAAGAATACCCAAAACTTATACTAAAATAAAAATCAACACGACCCGAAAATGACACGACTAATCTGAATTGCCACCCTACGCATTATCTGACACAAAAACGTGAATCGCTACCCTAATGGTTGGCGTTTGGAGTTTTTCTATGGCTGGTGATATTCTCACCCCAAAATAATCTCCATAACACCACAAAATAAAAAATCACTTTTTCTACAATCAAACACCACAAATTTAACACTTAAAAAAGTACTAAAAAGTCTAAAATGCCCTCAAACATAATAACACTAATTTTAATCTCTAACTTTTCAACACCCCAAAACATTCAAAATTCAAATCGTGAAACCCTATATCACGGCCAAAACCCTCAAAAACTCAACCTTCTTGTTCTCAATCCAAACTTATTTTTATCATCTTCATTTTATTTGGGATAGTTTGTGTGGTTGTGGGCTGCATTTTTTACAAGTTTACACCAACAAGAATGACCTTAGATGATCCAAACACCCAAGATACAAAAGATGCTGGAAATGTAGATTTCACTCCTACATTGGACTCATTTGAGGTACTAAATACTTACATACATTGTATTTAATCATTACACACTAAAAAATCATGCATAAGAAGTACTAAAATAAGTTTAGAAAAAAGCTGATATACCTTTACACGGTTGCCCGTAACTGAAAAAGATGGAATTTCATGGTCGTAATTCGCCGTTAAGCTCACTTTTACAGTTTATCATAACCGTGAATTCTGGGATTTTACGGTTACTTGTAGTCCTGGATACAAGCATTTCATGGCTAATTGTGGTCGGGATAACCTTATTCACGGTTTACCTTTGGGTTGACTTAATATTAAACTCAATTTATTATTATCTAAAATTGCAGCTAGATGACTTAATAATAAACTCAATTGATTGGGGGGAGATTGATAACCTTACCGTACCAAGTGCTAGTGCGACTTGGAATGACGGATCATCATCGAATACATCATGGGAGGGTGAAGTTCCAAGTGGTGCACGTGAGCAATCTACTATTGAACAATCTTTTGTAGAAGTGCATAACACAACTGGTCATTGCCTGCGGGATGGATTTCCAGACTTGACTATACCCATGGTAATTTTCCCCAAAAGTCCTAAGATATTCGTTGAATATTGCATAATGTGTTGTTAAGTTTAAATATTTTCTTTAATTTTCTTTAATTTAGGATGATACGGGATCTTCTCACATTGCTATTTCTCACGATCAGACCTCCGAATTTTCTACCGAAGAAGTTGGCTTTTTTCTGACTCAATTTTAAGTTGTAGTGTTTAGTCATATACACACAATGGCTAATTATTTATTTTCAAACTTCACAGGTATTCCAGAGTAGAAGTAAAATGGTAGAATGGTGCCAGATGATTGGTTTAAAAATGAAGGCTATCGTGATTATACTCAAATTCGAGAAGGAGAAACCGAGACGAATGCCACGTATAATTATTGGATGTGAAAGAAGCTCATTGCACAAATGGGAAAAGGAGGAGGGAACAGAAAAGAAGAGAAAGCATAATGTTGGCACCCGCAAGTGTGATTGTCCATTTAGACTTAAGGGTGTCCCGATGGAAGATGGTAAGTGAGGTGTAAAAGTTTTGTGCGGTCTATATAATCACCAGGTCTCCGATTCGTTAGTTGGACACCTATATGCCGAACGATTAAATGAGGAGGAATGGAATGTCACAAAGGAGTTAGTTTCTAATAATATTCGTTCGAAAGAGGTCCTACACACATTGAAATAATTTAATCCTTGCAATTTCTCCTCGGTGAGAACCGTGTACAATGCGAAACACAAGATGAAAGTAGGGGAGCATGTCGGGAGGAACGCAGTGCAATAACTCATGCATTTACTTTTCGATAAACATTATGTGCATTGACATCGATGTCATGAGAAAAATGACACCGTCGAAGACATTTTTTTTTCACACCCAACCTCCATGTTACTTTCAAAGTGCTTCCTTTATATTATGGTGATTGATTTCACTTACAAAACAAATAGATACAACATGCCTTTGTTAGAGATGATTGGGGTCACCTATACAGGGCAATCATTTTGTATTGCATTTGGATCTTTTAGGAGTGAGAAAGAGGATAATTTTTAATGGGCATTGAAACACTTGAGATCTCTCTATGAGCCAGAAGCATTGCCCGAGGTCATAGTGTCCGATAGATAATTGTCATGCATGAAAGTCGTGAGACAAGTCTTTCCAAGCACGAAACTTATGTTATGTTTATTCCATGTGCACAATTATCCTCGTATGATTGCGTACCTCGAAAATACGTGGTTGCCATACCGTTTCATGTATGCGCATCCATAGACGAATAAGATTCAACAAAGGTGGAACCGAACCACAAATAGGGCTGAGGTCACCCATGCATAGTTGAAAAAGCTTTGAGGGGACATTTGACACGGTGTGGAGAGGGATGGATGCACTACTTAAATTTTAAGAGGCTCAAATTAGATTGGAGTTCAAAAAGTCATTGCAATCAACAAAGCATACGCACAACGAACCATTGCTACGAGAGATACGTGGACGAGTCTCCCACCTTGCACTTAATTTGATTCTTGGTGAGATATATTATATGAGGACGGTGTTATCCGAATTTGTGAGTAATACTCAATTAATGGATATTGCATGCGGGCATAAAATTCGTATAATATATGGCATTTTGTGCACTTGTGAATTGGCCGAATGGGAGAAGCAGGGTGACACCATTCCAACATGGGCATTAGACGATCATTGAAAGAAGCTTACTATAGTCCCCGATGTCCCAATGTATCGTGATCTTGATTATACACCAGAAATGATTTTGCTAAAAAAGAGGTGGAATGAAGCGGGGGATGTCGAGCGTCAAATAATGCAAGCAAAACTAATGGAGATTGCTCAACTATCTTGCACACCGTTGATGGAGCCCACTTTAGTTAAGGCCAAGGGGAGACCCAATTCCTTGAAGAAAAATACACCTACCAAGAGAATCCCATGTGCGTGGGAAAAGGATCCTCCAAATTTGAGTGAACTTCGTGGCAAGAGGATCGATGCGAGGCCACCTAATACAGCTAAGAAATCGGAGTTGTTGTCCACCTACAAGAATCTATATATGAAGCACGTACCGGACTTCTCCTAATCATTTATGGATGACATATATGAAGTTAGGTCGGATGGTAATTGCAGCTTCTCCACCTTGGCCCGGGGGATGGGTACTGGGGAATCTCTTAGTGACTCTCATGCTATAAGTAGTCAAATGTTAACTCAACAACGTCAGAACAAGGAATTCTATGCCTCTATTATGAAATCATATACCATCGATGAGTATGAAAGTAGATTGAACATGTTCAAGTATTCCGTCACGATGGGTCATTGGATCATAATATCGAATTTTGGCTATCTAGCTGCAAATGCGATCAAAGTAATGGTGGTCTTGATATCGAAGCTCGAATGCCTAACTTTTGTGCCATTTGATGTCGGTCCAAAACCCATTCAGGAGGATAACAAGATTGTTTACTTACTAAACATATCTAATTTTCATTGAGTGACTATTAAGTGCACCAGATTTTCCCCCATACCCCCCATTGCATCAAATTGGAAGTTAAAGGCATCGGTCGATGCACTATGCTGGGAAGATTTATTCAAACAACGTCTGAATGTATTCCAGGGATTATGTCCGAAAGACGTAGCGACAAGGGATGAACCAGTTTTGATTGAATCGGATGACGAAGTTGATTTGACTAAATCATGGTCGACGGGGAATTGTAACTTTTTGTAACATTACATGTAAAGCAATTCTAACATTATGTGTAACAATTTGTGAATGATTATTACAAACAATCGTGTTGGATATGAAATGTACAGTGTATTTGTATGTGATTACTAATGTCTATTTTTATTTACATGTCAACTATTGGATATGAATGTTTGCTATGAAGATGTTACCGGTGGCCGTGTAAAAATTAGTTGGATAATTTTCAAGGCCTTGGAACGGTTACTTGTGGCCGTATAGCATATTTACACGACTAATTGTGATCGTGTAAATATGGTACACGATTAACTCTAGCGGTCATAACAAAGTCACGGTCAACTAGGGTCATGAAAATGAGATAGTTAAGTTGGGTAATTTTCAAGGCTTTGGTACGGTTACTTGTGGCCGTGTAGCATATTTACACGGTTAATTGTGACCGTGTAAATATGGTACACGATTAAATCTAGCCGTCATAACAAAGTCACGGTCAATTAGGGCCATGAATATGAGACAGTTTAGTTGGATAATTTTCAAGGACTTGGTACGATTACTTGTGGTCGTGTAGTATATTTACAGGGTTAATTATGATCATGTAAATATGGTACACGGTTAACTCTAGCCGTCGTAACAAAGTCGCGGTCAACTAGGGCCGTGAAAATGAGACAGTTTAGTTGGAAAATTTTTAAGGCCTTGGTACGGTTACTCGTAGCCGTGTAGCATATTTACACGGTTAATTGGGACCGTGTAAATATGATACACGATTAACTCTAGCCGTCATAACAAAGGCACGGTCAACTAGGGTCGTGAAAATGAGACAATTTAGTTGGATAACATTGTTAGCTACAACAAACGACTAACATTCTTAACTACAACAAACAACCAACTATATTAACTACAACAAGCAACCAACATTATGAATGAAACGGTTATAAGTGAAACAAAACAGAGTTATGATAAGTGTTTACTATAACCAACCAAACAAATAACCACAAAATATTCAGACAACCAATATTAATATTCCTTCCTTGGTTGTCACCTTTTTCCCGGGCTTTTCCTTGTAGTTGTAGGCGCACATTATTGGTGATGGTCGAATCGACATTTTGTTCGTCGCTCTGGGTCATGTTCATCGCTCTCCTTGCGCTTTCCATTTCTTCCACGATCGCCTTTAGCCTCTAAAAGGGTATCACATGCTGCCCGAGCAGCATCAGAGAGCGCCTGATAAGCGCCTCTTTTAAGAGATTAATGGCTAGGTCGACACTCAACTCCTATCCATGTTGCCACAACGAATGTAGTTAATACTACTAATACAAGTTACTAAACCTTAAATGTTGATGTGAGGTATCATACCAATTTTTCCTTAGCGTTCACTCTTGGGTTGACCTTTCGGTGAATAGGATTGCAGACCAAGGGATGCGATCTTTCATTATACCATGCCACGTAGCCTTCAACACACTCCCGAGGGTTGTTTCTTATGGGTGTAGAACGTCTACCAGCATTGAGGACATGGTCAACCCAGTTCTCCTGGTACTATTTCTCACTGTCATATGCCAACTTGTACCTGGCTTATGTCCAACCCCTCTCTTCTTTAATCGAGCGCATGGGAAGGCGTGGAATAGTTTAGACCCTACTGAATTGACGAAGCACTCTCTCAAGATAGCATGGCTCAGCAACATCATAGTATATGAGAATACCGGTGTACCACGATATCTCCTATAATGGAAAAGCCTCAACATTTTCTTTGCATGGATCCCATACAACCTACATTTTGGATCATCATGTAAGTGAACTTCATTATAAACATATAGAGTAAGTAAAAAATAGTAGTGATACTCACATCATGAACTTTTAAATCATCCAACGTCTCCCTCATAACAAGCTATTGCTCGTTAGAGTCACCCGAAACTATTTACGCCTTCCACCTACAAATTCGGGGATCGGCGGTGGTATAATCATACTTACGAACACTACGCTTTAGATCAAAGTGATCATGTTTCCATCCCTATGTATCCATTAATCTTAAGTTGGAAAATGAATATGATAAATAAAAATATATTAGGAAACTGGGAAAAGTATCCATTACCACTAGAAGAGGGAGATATCCAGTAACTTATCGTACGTCTGCCCTGGACACGATCACCAGTTGGCAGTAAAGGTGGGATAAGAGAGCACCTCCCCATTTATTATCCTTGGCTTCCCCCGCGTTCTTTAAATATGGAATGTAATATATCGGGAGTCAGGTCCCCGATTTGTCTGGAAAAAGAAGGCACAATATCATGAATAGAAGATAGGCCCGGGCACACTGATCGATGTGTTTATCCTTTGCATTCTGACCCATTTGCTTCACCCTATCCTTCCATAATTTCATCAACCAATCAAAACGGACCGCGTGAAAAGACTTGCATTCCTCCTCAACCTCTTTTGTCGTTGTCCCGATAAATTTAGCAAACTTCCTAATTAATGTAGCTCGTTCTTCAGCCATCTTCGGGATCACCCCATGCACACTATGCCCCTGAACTGCTATCCCCAACAAATGATAAACATAATTTAGTGTAATGGTCATTTCCCCGAATGTCATATGAAACGTATTAGTTTTCGGATGCCACCGTTCGATGAATGCACATATAAGGACATGATTAATAAACCGATAAGATTTTTTTTTATCAAAGGCCATAATCCCGAGGCCTTCACCACCCGCTCATCCTCTTCATCAATATTCCACTCAACGAATTTCTTATAATGGTATACACACTTCATTATACCTCATTCTTCGTCGTGGTTCCAAATACCGTATGACACGTGGTTAGAAAAATGCTTTAACAATTCGGGGTTGTTAGGACGGCTCTGCATTGGATCTTCTTGGTTTTGTCCTATTTTTTTTCTTTTCAATCGGGGCCGAAGAAGATTCCCCTCTGAGTAAGTTATCATCATCATCATCAGACGATAACGATGTAGATGAATCACTTGACGTACTAGAGCTACCAACCCCGCTAGCACCTTCATCAACATCACCCTGACCCACAACCCCCTCACCAACATTCCCCTGAACCACAACCCCCTCACCAACATTCCCCTCACCAATAACCCCCTGACCCACAACCCCCTCAATAACATTCCCCTCACCAACATTACCCTCACCCACAACCCCCTCACTAACATTCCCTTCTCCCACAACCCCCTCACCCACATCCTCACCAACCACCTCGTCACCAATCACATCTTTACTTGAAATTCTATCTTGTTTTCTTTTCCTTTTCGACGCAGTCATGGGTTGTCTACCCTCTCTCCCCATTTATGATCTGCAATACATAAATGAATATATTTGAAAAACCTTACCCATGACCCTTCATCACCGCGGAATAGGGCATTACACGGTCTACTTTTGCCGTGTGTTCTTCAAACTTAACGGTGTACTGTAGCCGTCAAATTACTATACACGAAAAAGTAGATTGCAATAGATCATCATTTACGGTGACAGGTGACCGAATAATTACCACAGTTAATATTAAGAAATTAGGGTTTTAGGCAGGTTTACGTTAATATTAAGTTTATTTTTCAAGAAATTAGGGTTTTATGGGAGTTCTTATAATGAAAGCAAGTATTGAATATAAAACGCACAATGAGATAGTTTTGGATTACATACCAGCTTACGATGGAGTGATGGAATACAGATTTAGTTTGAGTAGAGTTGCAAAAGGTAGTAGAGAGAAAAGAGTAGAGAAAGACGAAGGAGGGAAATGAGTATGAACGTTCAAATTTTGGTGTTGGGGTTTGTGGTGTTAATGAGAAATAAGTTTTAATTTTGTGGTGTTTTGGAGTAACACATTATAATGACTTAATATGGCCATCAAGTAAGATATATCACGGCTTAATCTGGCCATGACGTATGGTATATAACGGCTTAATATGACCATCATGAGGGAAATTTTGGACGAATGAGATTCAACATCGGGGGAACCGAACCACAAATAGGGCCGAGGGCACCCATGCATAGTTGAAAAAGTATTTGCTTAGCTCTAAGGGGACATTTTCCACGGTGTGGAAAAGGATGGATGCACTACTTGAATTTCAAGAGACTCAAATTAGATTGGAGTTCAAAAAGTCATTGAAATCATCAAAGCATATGCACAACGAACCATTGCTACGAGAGATACGTGGACGAGTCTCCCACCTTGCTCTTTATTTGATTGTTGGTGGGATAGATTGTATGAGGACAGTGTTATTCGGATTTGCGGGTAATACTCAATTAACAAATATTTCATGCGAACATAAAATTTGTACAATAAATGGCATTTCGTGCACTTGTGAATTGGTCGGATGGTAGAAGACGGGTGTTGCCATTCCTACATGGGCATTAAATGGTCATTGGAAGAGGCTTTCTATGGTCCCCGATGTCCCAATATATCATGATCTTGATTATACACCGAAAATGATTTTGCTAAAGAAGAGGTGGAATGAAGCGGGGGATGCCGAGCGACAAATGATGCAAGCAAAATTAATGGAGATTGATCAACCATCTTGCACACCATTGATGGATCCCACTTTAGTTAAGGCCAAGGGGAGACCCAAGTCCTTGAAGAAAAATACACCTACCAAGAGAATCCCATGTGCGTGGTAAAATGTTCCTCCAAATTTGAGTGAACTTCGTGGCAAGAGGATCGATGCGAGGCCACCTTATACAGCTAAGAAACCGAAGTTATTGTCCATCTACAAGAAGCTATATATGAAGCACGTACCAAACTTTTTCTAATCGTTTGTGGATGACATATATGAAGTTAGGTCGGATGGTAATTGCGGCTTCTACACCTTGGCCCGGGGGATGGGTATTAGGGAATCTCTTAGTCACTGTCATGCTATATGTAGTTAAACGTTAACTGAGTTACGTCAGAACAAGGAATTCTATGCCTTTATCACGAAATCATACACCATCGATGAGTATGAAAGTAGATTGAACATGTTCAAGCATTCCGTCACGATGGGTCACTGGTTCATAAGACCGAATTTTGGCTATCTAGCTGCAAATGCGATCAAAGTAATGGTGGTCTTGATATCGAAGCTCCAATGCTTAACTTTTGTGCCGTTTGATGTCTGTCCAAAACCCATTTAGGAGGATAACAAGATTGTTTACTTACTGAACATATCTAATTGTCATTAAGTGACTATGAAGTGCACCCGATTTTCCCCCATACCCCCTATTGCATCAAATTAGAAGTCAAAGGCATCGGTCGATGCACTACGCTGGGAAGATTTATTCAAACAACGTCTGAATGTATTCCAGTGATTACGTTCGAAAGACGTAGCGACAAGGGATGAACCGATTTTGATTGAATCGGATGACGAAGTTGATTTGACTAAATCATGATCGATGGGGAATTATAACTTTTTGTAACATTACATGTAAAGCAATTCTAACATTACATGTAACATTTTGTGAATGATTATTACAAACAATCGTGTTGGATATGAAATGTACAGTGTATTTGTATGTGATTACTAATGTCTATTTTTATTTACATGTCAACTATTGGATATGAATGTTTTCTATGAGATGTTACTTGTGGTGTAAAGATTAGTTGGATAATTTTCAAGGCCTTGGTACGGTTACTTATGACCGTGTAGCATATTTACACGGTTAATTGTGACCTTGTAAATATGGTACACAGTTAACTCTAGCTGTCATAACAAAGTCACGGTTAACTAGGGTCGTGAAAATGAGACAATTAAGTTGGATAATTTTCAAGGCCTTGGTACGGTTACTTGTGGCCGTATAACATATTTACACGGTTAATGGTGACCGTGTAAATATGGTACACGGATAACTCTAGCCATCATAACAAAGTCACAGTTAACTAGGGTTGTGAAAATGAGAGAGTTTAGTTAGATAATTTTCAAGGACTTGGTACGGTTACTTGTGGCCATGTAGCATATTTACACGGTTAATTGTGACCACGTAAATATGGTACACGATTAACTCTAGTCGTCGTAACAAAGTCACGGTCAACTAGGGCCGTGAAAACGAGACAGTTTAGTTGGAAAATTTTCAAGGCTTTGGTACGGTTACTCGTATCCGTGTAGCATATTTACACGATTAATTGTGACCATGTAAATTTGGTACACGATTAACTCTACCCATCATAACAAAGTCACGGTCAACTATGGTCGTGAAAATGAGACAGTTTAGTTGGATAATTTGTAAGGCCTTGGTACGGTTACTTATGGTTGTGTAGCATATTTACACGGTTAATTGTGATCGTGTAAATATGGTACACGGTTAACTCTAGCCGTCATAACAAAGGCACGGTCAACTAGGGTCGTGAAAATGAGAGAGTTTAGTTGGATAATTTTCAAGGCCTTGGTACGGTTACTTGTGGTCGTGTAGCATATTTACACGATTAATTGCGACCGTGTAAATATGGTACACGATTAACTCTAGCCGTCATAACAAAGGCACGGTCAACTAGGGTCGTGAAAATGAGACAATTTAGTTGGATAACATTGTTAGCTACAACAAATAACCAACATTCTTAACTACAACAAACAACCAACTTTATTAACTACAACAAACAGCTAACATTATGAATGAAATGGTTATAAGTGAAATAAAACAGAGTTATGATAAGTGTTTACTACAACCAACGAAACAAATAACCACAAAAATATTCAAACAACCAACATTAATATTTCTTCCTTGGTTGTCTCCTTTTTCCCGGGCTTTTCCTTGTAGTTGTAGGCGCACAATGCTGGTGACGATCGAACCGACGTTTCGTTCATCGCTTTGGGTCCTGTTCATCACTCTCCTTGCGCTTTCCTTTTCTTCCACGATCGCCTTTAGCCTCTAAAAGGGCATCAACACATGCTGACCGAGCAGCATCAGAGAGCGCCTGATAATCTTTAGCCGAGGGTTCTTCCCTTGTATATTTAAGCGCCTCTTTCAAGAGATTAATGGCTAGGTCAACACCCGACTCCTGTCCATGTTGCCACAACGAATGTAATTAATACTACGAATACATGTTACTAAACCTTAAATGTTGATGTGAGGTATCATACCAATTTTTTCGTAGCGTTCACTCTTGGGTTGACTTTTCGGTGAATAGGATTACAGACAAAGGGATGCGATCTTTCACTGTACCACGCCACGTAGCCTTCAACACACTCCCAAGGGTTGTTGCTTATGGGTGTAGATCGTCAACCAACATTAAGGACATGGTTAACCCAATTCTCCTGGTACCATTTCTCATTGTCATGTGCCAACTTGTACCTGGCTTGTGTCCTACCCCTCTTTTCTTTAATCGGGCGCATGGGAAGGCGTGGAATAGTTTGGACCCTGCTTAATTGATGAAGCACTCTCTCAGGACAGTATGGCTCAGCAACGTCATAGCATATGAGAATACCGATGTACCACGATATCTCCTAGAATGGATAGGCCTCAACATTTTCTTTGCATGGATCCCATACAACCTACATTTTGAATCATCAAGTAAGTAAACTTCATTATAAACATATCGAGTAAGTAAAAAATAGTAGTGATACTCACATAGTGAACTTTTAAATCATCTAACATCTCCCTCATAGCAGGCAATTGCTCGTTAGAGTCACCTGAAACCGTTTGCGCCTTCCACCTACAAATCCGGGGCTCGGCTGTGGTATAATCAGACTTACGAACACTACGATTTAGATCGAAGTGATCGTGTATCCATCCCTACATATCCATTAATCTTAAGTTAGAAAAGGAATATGATAAATAAAAATATATTAGGAAACTGGGAAAAGTATCCATTACCACTAGAAGAGGGAGATATCCAGTAACTTGCCGTACGTCTGCCCTGGACGAGATCCCCAATTGGCGGTATAGGTGGGATAAGAGAGCACCTCCCCAGTTCTTGTCCTTAATTTTCCCCACGTTCTTCAAAGATCGAATGTAATATATCGGGACTCGGGTTCCCGACTTGTCTGGAAAAAGAAGGCACCCTATCATGAATAGAAGATAGGCCTGGGCACATTGATCGATGTGTTTATCCTGTACATTCTGACCCATTTGCTTCACCCTATCCTTCCACAATTTCATCAACCAATCAAAACGGACCGCATGAAAAGACTTGCATTCCTCCTCAACCTCTTTTGCCGTTGTCCCGATCAATTTAACAAACTTCCTAATTGATGTAGCTCGTTCTTCAGCCGTCTTCGAGATCACCCCATACACACTATGCCACTGAACCGCTATCCTCAACAAATGATAAACATCATTTAGTGTAATGGTCATTTCCCCGAATGGCATATGAAACGTATTAGTTTTCGGATGCCACCGTTCGATGAATGCGCATATAAGGACATGATCAATAAATCGATAAGAATTTTTTTATCAAAGGCCATAATCCCGAGGCCTTCACCACCCGCTCATCCTCTTCATCAATATTCCACTCAACGAATTTCTTATAATGGTATACACACTTCATTATACCTCATTCTTCGTCGTGGTTCCAAATACCGTATGACACATGGTTAGAAAAATGCTTTAACAACTCAGGGTTATTAGGACGGCTCTGCATTGGATCTTCTTGGTTTTGTCCTAGTTTTTTTCTTTTCAATCGGGGCCGAAGAAGATGCCCCTCTGAGTAGGTTATCATCATCATCATCATCAGACGATAACGATGTAGATGAATCACTTGACGTACTAGAGCTACCAACCCCGCTAGCACCTTCATCAACATCACCATGACCCACAACCCCCTCACCAACATTCCCCTGACCCACAACCCCCTCACCCACATTCCCCTCACCCACAACCCCCTCACCAACATTCCCCTCACCCACAACCCCCTCACCCACAACCCCCTCACTAACATTCCCCTCACCCACATCCTCACCAACCACCTCGTCACCAATCACATGTTTACTTGAAATTCTATCTTGTTTTCTTTTCCTTTCCGACGCAGTCATAGGTTGTCTACGCTCTCTCCCCATTTATGATCTGCAATACATAAATGAATATATTTGAAAAATCATACCCACGACACTCCATCACCGCAGAATAGGGCATTACACGGTCTACTTTTGCCGTGTGTTCTTCAAACTTAACGGTGTACTGTAGCCGTCAAATTACTATACACGGCCTAAGTAGATCGCAATAGATCATCATTTACGGTGACGGGTGACCGAACAATTACCACAGTTAATATTAAGAAATTAGGGTTTTAGGCAGGTTTACGTTAATATTAAGTTTATTTTTCAAGAAATTAGGGTTTTATGGGGGTTCTTATAATGAAAGCAGGTATTGAATATATATGCACAATGAGATAGTTTTGGATTACATACCAGCTTACGATGGAGTGATGGAATACGAATTTAGTTTGAGTAGAGTTGCAAAAGATAGTAGAGAGGAAAGAGTAAAGAGAGACGAAGGAGGGAAGTGAGTATGAACGTTCAAATTTTGGTGTTGGGGTTTGTGGTGTTAGTGAGAAATAAGTTTTAATTTTGTGGTGTTTTGGAGTAACACAATATAACGACTTAATATGGCCGTCAAGTAAGATATATTACGGCTTAATCTGGCCGCGACATATGGTATATAACGGCTTAATATAACTGTCGTGATGGAAATTTTGTTGATCTATTGTAGCCGTGAATTTTATGTTAACGGCTGAACGTCGCCGTGTAAACCCATATTATACGGTTATGGGAGACCGTGAGGTAGCAATTTCAAGAGACATGTATAAGAACTAGGGTTTGGTTTTGGTTAGTAATTTAGTGAGGATGTGCTTGGTTGTGAAGTTATGGAGTTAGTGTTATATATTGGAACAAGTTATTGTGGTGTTGAGTTTTCTGGTAAAGAGAAAAGTGTAGAGAGAGAGAGAATTTTAATTTTAAGTTTATATATTGGAGCAAGTTATTGTGTTGTTGAGTTTTTTTGGTGTTTGTGAGATGTATAATTGATTTTTGTTGTGTTTTGAAGTAAGTGGTGTTATAGAGAATATTTTGGGGTGACTAATATGACCTTCGTCAGGGAAACTTTGTTGATCTATCTTTTTAGTGGGGCCAAGTCATTGTCTTCAATTTATGTGTTTCGCGTGTCCGTGTAGAACTTTCACTACATAATTGTCTTTTTTATTTAATCATCATCAAATTTTCCCATTACACTGTCGAATTTTGTTGACGACTGAATTAGGGCCGACAATATGGACTCTTAAGGATGAAATCGTCCATAATCCACCCAAAATAATGTGTTTGGATCCCATTAATTGTGTTTGTGGGTCAAAATGGTTTGAACGATCCAATATGATGATTTGTTGACGGGTCATTAGCGGGCAAAATGGTTTTGAACCCTCACAAAAATAAAACTCAAATTACTAAAGAGTTAAAAGATTTTTTTTATTGAAGTGTTTACTTATATATTTTTTTTCAAAATTATTATATTATATTTATTTGTATATGGTATAATAATTATTTTTTCAAAAACAAAAAAGTGGGTCAACCCGACCTACCCGAATTTAATCCGATCAAACCCGCCTAAATTATTATGTCCGATTCGCTTTTGATCCGTCCAAATTTATTCATATTCATTTTTTCGCCGTCCATAACCGCCCATTTACCAGTATTATTGGCAATGGAGCCTCGGGTGACTATGGAGGTTGGAAGCGACGGCGTCGCGGTCATCACCATCTCTAACCCTCCCGTCATCGCCTTGGCCATCCCAAGTAATAATTTAATCAATCATCTTTCTTTTTCTATTTTAACAATAATAATTTGATTGATCTGATTCTGAATATGTAGTTACTGAGGGGTTAAAGGCGTCTTTTGGTGAGGCCTTGAGGAGAGACGACGTCAAAGCAATTGTCTTAACCGGTGAACTTTAAACTCAGCTTATTCCAGTTGCTGTTTTTTCGATCTTTATTTTGTTCCATTTATTTCATGTTGTTGGTCTGTTTTTATTTTAAAGGCAAAAGTGGTAGGTTTTCTCGGGGTTTTGACATCAATGTATCAATTTTGGTCTTTGTAATTGAGCTGCTCGGATTTTTATATTTTGAGCTGATTTTTGAGAATTATTTGAACTGGCAGGGGATATTTCTAATTTACCAGATGTATCGGTTGAGCTTGTTGTCAATACAATTGAGGGTATGTATTATATATACCACCATCTTCAAGAATTTGTGTTCATAATTTTTGATTTATTTTATTACTTGTTGTAATTCATTTTTATGTTTGTGGTGCTTGATTTCAAATACATTCTGTGAAAATAATAGTGATAAGTATGAAAAGTGTAGGATTGATTTCTGAAAGAGTTGGCGCTTGCGTTCAATTAAGAAATAATATAATAAACACCTTTTTAACCCAAATTAACCCTAATCATGCAACTAGACGTGATTGACATAGTATGAAGATCATGCAATAATAATACAACACACAAAGTTTAAGGAAAAATCCCCCACAAGGGCAAAACCATTTGTATATCACTATAATTTGTAAGAGAAACGGCTTACAATCGGATTACACTGAAATACAAGTTTTTGACTAAGAATTACCCGCAGGCATCGGATTCTGTAGTCGCGGCTGGAAGACTCCCTTTCCAGTAGGGTTGCAATGAAGAGGAAGGAGCGGTCCACTTCACAAAGGGTTGAACAACAACAATGGTGTTCTTGGGTTACCAAACTTGATTCACATAGATATGGAAGATGTGTGAATCTAAAAACCTAGAATCATAGGACTCAATAGGTGAAGACTTTAGGGTTGATATGCTCTGAAAAACGTGGGAAAGTCTTGTAGAAACCAACTACTGATCGTGGTTTAAATAAGGAGTCAAAACCCTAAAAAATCTGCTACACGATCTGGCAGAGTTTATCCAGGGCGGATAGGTCCGGGCCTCAGGCGGATCGGTCCGATGGCGGATCGGTTCTTTTAATTTGAAGCCGATTCGGTTCGCAATCGGTTCGGTGCTCTCTGGACTCATTTTGCAAGGCGGTCCGGTCCGGTCCAGGGCGGATCGGTCCGCAGTCGAATCGGTTCTTTTTATTTTGGGTCGGACCGGTCCGGCTGACTGTTTCCAGATTCCTTCTTCTTTTGATCTTCGGATTTCGGATTTCGTTGATGACGAAGTGATCTTTTCAACCATCAATCTTGTAACGGCGTATGACATAACATATACATAAAGATGGACAAATTGTCCTTACAAATCTCCCCCTATGTCTATGCCGGAACAAACATAAAAAATCCGAATTATCAAGTATGAACAATGCCTATACAAATCTACCCTTCCATGAACCCAAAACTGAAAGAGGTACATATGACTAAGGCTGCATCGTTTGTTCTTCAATTCTTCAGGAATCTTCACGCTTTTCTCATCAGGGTGTGTATCATGGGATTATCAAGGATGTACCTACACACATGAGATAAAGCAAATACCAAGTGACGTATCGAGTTTGAAATGAGATAATAAACATATGCATATATACATATATACCAGATTTATGATGAACCTCAAATTTCAAAACTCCCCCCATAATCAGATAATTCATTCTCCCCCTTTTTATGATGTCCCCAAATAGACAAAATGAGAGAAAGGAAATAAACAAGCAAAACCGGGGTGACACAACGTATAAATCACACCATTAATGAACATAAAACAACCAATTCAATGATAGCGTAAATGAAGTGGTGTGATCAAATTCGATAGGAAAATCAATGCATACAAACATGACATATGTGCACGATGAATATTGGATATTCCTAGCGAATGAACTCAAATGCTTCCTTTGGTGTAAAAGAGTGACAGTATAAGATATTGACTCAATCAAATCAACAAATCAAAGCTCAAAATGATTTTCACACCAATAACGTCCAAAATGATTTTATGCTTTTTCAGGACTTTCAAGGAAGTGCAAACCCGTTTATATTCTCCAACCAAACTCCCTCAGATATTATATTGAATAGAGGCATTCTAAATTCTCAAACTTTGGAGAATTGATGGTGAAACCTAAGTGGCCCATATTTGGCATGAATTGCTTTTTATTGCCTGTAAATTTTTTCGGGCCATTTAAGCTTTTGCACCAAACACGCTCGTCAATAGATTTTAAAATCGATTTCATACGAGCTTTCCAGTAGGCATAATTTGTCCCGTCAAAAATAGGCATTTTATAATATGACTTTTCCATTTGAACACGCACTATTTCAAAAATCAATTTTTTCAGAAAATTGATATCTTAGAAAAATTTTGCGGAAAAAGGAATACGCGATAAGTTAGCGTAACCTGCTCTGATACCAATTTGAAAGAGTTGGCGCTTGCGTTCAATTAAGAAATAATATAATAAACACCTTTTTAACCCAAATTAACCCTAATCATGCAACTAGGCGTGATTGACATAGTATGAAGATCATGCAATAATAATACAACACACAAAGTTTAAGGAAAAATCCCCCACAAGGGCAAAACCATTTGTATATCACTATAATTTGTAAGAGAAACGGCTTACAATCGGATTACACTGAAATACAAGTTTTTGACTAAGAATTACCCGCAGGCATCGGATTCTAGAGTCGCGGCTGGAAGACTCCCTTTCCAGTAGGGTTGCAATGAAGAGGAAGGAGCGGTCCACTTCACAAAGGGTTGAACAACAGCAATGGTGTTCTTGGGTTACCAAACTTGATTCACATAGATATGGAAGATGTGTGAATCTAAAAACCTAGAATCATAGGACTCAATAGGTGAAGACTTTAGGGTTGATATGCTCTGAAAAACGTGGGAAAGTCTTGTAGAAACCAACTACTGATCGTGGTTTAAATAAGGAGTCAAAACCCTAAAAAATCTGCTACACGATCTGGCAGAGTTTATCCAGGGCGGATCGGTCCGGGCCTCAGGCGGATCGGTCCGATGGCGGATCGGTTCTTTTAATTTGAAGCCGATTCGGTTCGCAATTAGTTCGGTGCTCTCTGGACTCATTTTGCAAGGTGGTCCGGTCCGGTCCGCAGTCGGATCGGTTCTTTTTATTTTGGGGCGGACCGGTCCGGCTGACTGTTTCCAGATTCCTTCTTCTTTTGATCTTCGGATTTCGGATTTCGTTGATGACGAAGTGATCTTTTCAACCATCAATCTTGTAACGGCGTATGACATAACATATACATAAAGATGAACAAATTGTCCTTACAAATCTCCCCCTATGTCTATGCCGGAACAAACATAAAAAATCCGAATTATCAAGTATGAACAATGCCTATACAAATCTACCCTTCCATGAACCCAAAGCTGAAAGAGGTACATATGACTAAGGCTGCATCGTTTGTTCTTCAATTCTTCAGGAATCTTCACGCTTTTCTCATCAGGGTGTGTATCATGGGATTATCAAGGATGTACCTACACACATGAGATAAAGCAAATACCAAGTGACGTATCGAGTTTGAAATGAGATAATAAACATATGCATATATACATATATACCAGATTTATGATGAACCTCAAATTTCAAAACTTCCCCCATAATCAGATAATTCATTCTCCCCCTTTTTATGATGTCCCCAAATAGACAAAATGAGAGAAAGGAAATAAACAAGCAAAACCGGGGTGACACAACGTATAAATCACACCATTAATGAACATAAAACAACCAAGTCAATGATAGCGTAAATGAAGTGGTGTGATCAAATTCGATAGGAAAATCAATGCATACAAACATGACATATGTGCACGATGAATATTGGATATTCCTAGCGAATGAACTCAAATGCTTCCTTTGGTGTAAAAGAGTGACAGTATAAGATATTGACTCAATCAAATCAACAAATCAAAGCTCAAAATGATTTTCACACCAATAACGTCCAAAATGATTTTATGCTTTTTCAGGACTTTCAAGGAAGTGCAAACCCGTTTATATTCTCCAACCAAACTCCCTCAGATATTATATTGAATAGAGGCATTCTAAATTCTCAAACTTTGGAGAATTGATGGTGAAACCTAAGTGGTCCATATTTGGCATGAATTGCTTTTTATTGCCTGTAAATTTTTTCGGGCCATTTAAGCTTTTGCACCAAACACGCTCGTCAATAGATTTTAAAATCGATTTCATACGAGCTTTCCAGTAGGCATAATTTGTCCCGTCAAAAATAGGCATTTTATAATATGACTTCTCCATTTGAACACGCACTTTTTCAAAAATCAATATTTTCAGAAAATTGATATCTTAGAAAAATTTTGCGGAAAAAGGAATACGCGATAAGTTAGCGTAACCTGCTCTGATACCAATTTGAAAGAGTTGGCGCTTGCGTTCAATTAAGAAATAATATAATAAACACCTTTTTAACCCAAATTAACCCTAATCATGCAACTAGGCGTAATTGACATAGTATGAAGATCATGCAATAATAATACAACACACAAAGTTTAAGGAAAAATCCCCCACAAGGGCAAAACCATTTGTATATCACTATAATTTGTAAGAGAAACGGCTTACAATCGGATTACACTGAAATACAAGTTTTTGACTAAGAATTACCCGCAGGCATCGGATTCTGTAGTCGCGGCTGGAAGACTCCATTTCCAGTAGGGTTGCAATGAAGAGGAAGGAGCGGTCCACTTCACAAAGGGTTGAACAACAGCAATGGTGTTCTTGGGTTACCAAACTTGATTCACATAGATATGGAAGATGTGTGAATCTAAAAACCTAGAATCATAGGACTCAATAGGTGAAGACTTTAGGGTTGATATGCTCTGAAAAACGTGGGAAAGTCTTGTAGAAACCAACTACTGATCGTGGTTTAAATAAGGAGTCAAAACCCTAAAAAATCTGCTACACGATCTGGCAGAGTTTATCCAGGGCGGATCGGTCCGGGCCTCAGGCGGATCGGTCCGATGGCGGATCGGTTCTTTTAATTTGAAGCCGATTCGGTTCGCAATTGGTTCGGTGCTCTCTGGACTCATTTTGCAAGGCGGTCCGGTCCGTTCCGCAGTCGGATCGGTTCTTTTTATTTTGGGGCGGACCGGTCCGGCTGACTGTTTCCAGATTCCTTCTTCTTTTGATCTTCGGATTTCGTTGATGACGAAGTGATCTTTTCAACCATCAATCTTGTAACGGCGTATGACATAACATATACATAAAGATGGACAAATTGTCCTTACAATTTCCATGGAAAACTTTAAAAATAAGACCAAATCACGCATATCGTTTTCCATTCAATTTCCAATTTCTCATAATAAAGAACTATTTTTCAAGGATTTTATGACTCTGTAATCAAACACATCCTTATTGTTTTGTGTTTGTGAAATTCAGATGCTAAGAAACCTGTAGTTGCGGCTGTGGAAGGGCTTGCACTTGGGGGTGGATTAGCATTGGCAATGGTTTGTAGTTTCTGTGTCGCAGGGACATTTTTTTTAAGCTCAATTTCCTATTTTTCTGTTTAGTACATCATAATTTATTAACTTCATGCAGGGATGCCATGCACGTATTGCCACGCCAAAAACGCAACTTGGCTTGCCTGAATTGACCCTTGGAGTTATGCCTGGATTTGGAGGTATAATATCTTTTTTGGTTTTATACTGCCAAATTAATAATTCTTGATCAAAGGTCAAACATTATATATGTATTTTACTTGAATAGTTTGTCATCCTAAAATTGAGGACATTTGAACGCAAGATGATAAGACGTGCACTTGATCATTGTCCTGTCACATTATCATTAGTATTGTTCGAAATCTTCAGATTAGTATTATTATATAATAATTTTAGAAACATGACTATTAATTTGGGACCAACTAGAAGGGAAAGATGGACTATTACTTGGGACAAAGGGAGTATTATTTATATATCTTTGGCTCCTATTGGGAGAAGGATTTAACTGAAACAATTTACGGTTATTTTGTAAGGCACACAACGACTTCCAAGGCTTGTAGGGTTGTCAAAGGCTGTTGAAATGATGCCGGTAAGACTTCTCTCTCTATTAACTTGGTAAAGAAGCTATAATGTTTATAAATATTGAATGTAGTTTCGAAGCAACACAACATAGCCAATTGCGCATACATTCTCTTCCATAAAGGTTGACTGGTCAAAGAATTATTAAATATAACGCATTTGAAAAAATTATTGCACCATAAAGGTTGACTGGTCAAAGAATTATTAAATATAACGCATTTGAAAAAATATTTGCATTGACATGAGTGCCTTGGTTGTAGGTATCGTAAACAATTCTAACAAGAAATCTTCTAATTAACTTCGGCATGCTTCAAATTTGTTGCGTGTCATCAACAATTTGCGTGTATTGTCATCAACAAATTGCGTGTCATCAACATGTATTGTTCTAAGAAATCCTCTAATTACCTTCAAATTTGTTTGCTGCATATGACAAGTACTAAATCATTGTGAATTGTTCTCCTTTAACTTGAGTACATACAGCAGGTGACATGGCAGATTGTGCTTACTTTTAATTTTCCAGTTCAGTTATTCATTGTGGAGGAACTCTGTTGTTTCTTTCTCAAATCATGTTTGGTTGTGTGTGATTTTCTATCCCAGCTTAACCACAAGTTTCTTTTTGAGGTATGGCTGTGTGTGTACCAATGTTTTCTAGGTAAAACAGAGAAAGTATATTTAATTTTTCAAGGTTTTCTTAGTCCCTTTTTCTCGCATAAGGCGGAAGTTGTCTTATTATTAATTTTTTGAATATCAAATGTTTATTTGACCTCCTGGTTAACTCTTAGAAAATGATCATCCATAAAAAAATGCTATGGTTTGTATATTAAGAGGAACCATTGAATAAAAAATTTCATGTGATAATGGTCATGTCAAAATGTGGTGCTGGAAATGTTTATGCATGATATTCATTTGACATCTGGCGAACTTTGGCCTTAAGCCATATCAGTGCCATCTCCACTCCCTATTCCTGGGGATAAATAAATTGGTTTCTTTTTTCTTTCCTTTTACTTTGGTACATCGCTGATTCCTGTTTTTACACGTAGGTAACTTACATCCTTAGTTTTTTATTAGAGTTGAAAAAATCCGAGAAACAAAAAATTCAGCAAATAGAAAATTGAACAGCAAAAAGAAAAAGAGATCGCCTGAAATCTTTCCCCCCAACCCCCGCTTGAAACATACACCCACCCACACCAAACCTAGCCCTTACCGAAATGTTCACCCTCTCTCTGCAAACCACAGCCACCACTGTTCCACCACTCCCTCTCTCTCTCTCTCTATATATATATATATATATATATCAAGGCTCTAAAAAGCGTGAGGCGCGTACTATGGGCATACAGTACGACGCCAAGAACGACGATGGGCGAAACTTCCTTCGTGTTAGCATTTGGGACAGAGGCGATAGTGCCTGAGATCGGCTTGTCCAACCACATGGTACTAAACGTCGACTCACCCAAGAGCGACCCAATGAGAAGACTCAATCTGGACGTGGTAGACAAAGTCAAGGAATGCGCAACACTTCGGGTCGTAGCCTATCAATAGAAGACTGCTCGTTTTTACAATAGAAGGGTAAAGCCGAGCACTTTAAAGGAAGGAGATTACGTGCTGAAGATGGCCGTTCAAAAGGGGAATAAGCTGGAACCGAACTGGCATGACTCGTACAAAATATCGGCATTCGTGCGACATGGAAGTTACATAATCGAGTCCTTAGAAGGCGAACAATTTAAGAAACCGTGGAATGCAGGGCATTTGAGGAAATACTATTAGCGGTGATTACAGCCCAAAAGAGAAGAAAATCAATCATGTAAACGACTTTTACCAATAATTAATGAGAATTAGAGATTCCTCCTCAACATACGATGTCATTTCAAGTTTTCTTCATTGTTCATTACCTATCTCCTCAACATAAGAGATGTGCAAAAAGCTCAGGCCGAAGAACACATCAGAATAACCAATCAAGCAACACTTCACGAATGGCCTCGTCTTAGAGAAGCCACGATCAAGATGCCTAGTTGAAACCGGGAAATCCAGTGCAGTCACATAGATGACTAACGCAAGGATAGATCCTAGTACATTTGCCAGAAACTTGGAAATTCAGGGCAGCCATTTAGATTACTAATGCAAGGATAGATTCTAGTACATTTGGCCGACCTTGAAAATCAATGCTGACTTGTGGTCTAAACGACAAGATCCCTCCATACGACCAATAAGATAGCACAAGCAATGGTAGATCCTAAGTCAGGACAACTCGGATTCGTCCACCTGGTAGCCAGTTAGTCTGGTTAGGTCGACAAGATCTGACCATTAAACTGAACGACTAAACTATTGGCAGGCCTATTTCAAAATTAAACAACTAATAAGTCGACATTGTAGGTTGATAAGATCCAACCATGAGATTATAAGACTAGAACTAACTGGGAGGTCGAATATTTTGCATAAACACTTAATTACAGATGGGTGCTACTAGCAGATCCTAGCAAAATAATTCACAAACAATTTGACTTCCAATTGATAATAAGCAAAAATAGTTAAATGATCATGACAGATTATTGTTCGAGATGATAACAAATAGTGTTCAACTACAGAGCAATCGTTTGAACAAAGCAGAGAGCTCAAGCCATAGGAGCATCTTCAGTTCCTTGGACGACTTAAGGGGCATAGGCACCAGCAACCTCAACCATATGGGTATCCTCAGGAGTAGCTTGGACAATCTCAGGAGTGATGGATGGAGCATCGGTGGTAATATTTTGGTCGGCCTTAACTCCAAGCTTGTTTTCTGCAGCTTTGTCCTCCAAATCATCAACCTCCATTGCCTCCCGCTCAGCAGCCAAGGCTTTTGCTTCACCTTCGCCTCCTTCCCACGTTTGGACGACTTAAGCAATGTTAGGGTAGTGCTTGATGACCCTCTTCTTCAACTCGTCATAGCCTTCCATGAAGATGGTCACAAGATCGATATTATGGTCAACAGAAGCCTTGTACTTCCTAACACCTTCCTCCTCAGCATGGGCAAGGGCCTCAGTAGCCTTCTTAAGGGCCTCAGTAGCATTCTTAAGGGCATCATTAGCCTCAGCAAGCTCCTCAGACCCCTTTTTGAGGGCTTCCTCGAAACTCGTGAGCTTCACAACATCAGTATTGATCTACTCCTTCAGTTTTTATTCCATGCCTCAACCTGGCTGAGAGCTTCAACGTTTGCTTTAAGCTGATCATCCTTCTCCTTGAGCTCAGTACATACCTTATCATAGTCAAATTTCGCCGTCTTCGATAGTCAAATTTCACCGTCTTCAATTCCCCCGACATAGTGTCATCACATATAAGGTGCTCAGCATTGGCCTCTCTCTCGTCCTCATAAGCGGTCTGGTAAGATATTGCTTTCTCCCTTAAGATGGTGGCACCCATCGCACCCTGAAAGAGGATAAAGACATCGACATAGTGCAAAAATATTTAGCAAAATGAAGGAAACACAAGTCTGGCTGAGAGTTTATCACAAGCATTCGGTGTTGAATTAGATTCAACAGGTCATCAGGATCAAAACCACCCCTCCCTGAGGAATTTAAAATCATGGGTTTACCCGTGGTAACCGACCACACCAGCATCATTGTTTGTATGGCAAAATGGAGTTCAGATATTTATTCAGCTGCCCTAGAGTGACTGGATGCTCAGGGTAAAAAGTGAATGCATCCACATCGCCATAGAGGGAGGATGACCCCCAACCTCGGACCAAACGCCGAGCTAGCTCTCCGTCGATCTGCACCCTTTCCCTAGGGATGTTGGTCCTTTGGTGTTTAGGATCGGGTTGGGCCGTGGGGCCCTCCACGTCTCTTATTACACGCTGGTAGCACATCGTCCTAGGGAACAACTTTCCCTTTGCCTCTTTTGCAGTGGTAGCAACATCGACTTCGGCTTGCCTTTTAGCGACATACTCAACATTCTTCCAAGCCTCGGCGTTGGCCTTCTTTTCGGCATCAGCTTTCCTGGCCTTACCCTCGACATCGGCCTTCTTCTTTTTAGCCTCAGCTTGGAGTTTCTTCTTTCTGGAAATCTCCATTGCAGCACGGTCAATTTGCTGAGGGGCCATGCCACACGATGGCTCAACTCGGAAGGCGTGGGAGTGAAAGCTGCACAAGAACACATCAATTAGCAAAATCAAAGCGATAAGCCAAAGATGAACAAATGGAAGTGGAAAGCCTTATACCTTCTTCGACCTTCTGCTTAGCTTGCCCTTCCGGGTCGACAAAAGTGCTACCCTTAACCACTAGAGTTTCCTGCTCTTCTCGAGATCGAACGCCTCCAGGAGGAATATAATACTCAAGCTCCATAAACTTTTTCAGTTAGAAAAGTTTCTCAAACGTAACAAGATTTTGTGTGCACTTGTTCAACACCAATTGTTTCAGTTTTTGTGGAAATTTGGGAGCTCGTTTCTCTGCAGAAAGGTCGAACAAAAATAAAGTGTTACCACAGAATAAGAAGCACAATAGAAAGATGTATATACTAATACGATCTGGCCCACACCAATCTCGAGGAAAACTACAAGATTGGCTCTTCTCATTTGAATGAAACTCCTAGTCGCCCTTCAGGTATACAAATTTATTCTTCCGGCTATGGTTGCTCGTCTGAACAACTTGCATTATTTTCAAGTCAGACTTTCGAGGGACAAAGTACCCTTTTTTATGCCATACACAAATCTAAAGATATCCCCAGTAAGGTTAAAACCAATGTGAGCTTGCTAGTAGACCATTAACCCTCTAATGGACTTATAAGCATTTGGTGGAAGCTGTGTTGTGTGGTCCCTCGCACAATCAAAAGCCAGGCGTATGCCGACCTATTGGCCATCTTCTCTTCAGGAACCTTCGAGCCGCCTAGGGAAGACATTCCAGGAGATGATTTACAGGCCAATTACCCGGATACAACCGAGGAGGAATTGACGATGCAGTTCGATGGATCTTCGGCAGAAAAGAAGGGAGGAGCAGGGGTTATTCTTTCAAAAGGGATGGAAGAGATTTGCCTTTCCTACAAACTAGATTTCCCTTGCTCTAATAACGAGGCAGAATACGAGGCGTTGGTACTAGGGCTTCTAGAGGCTCTTCGGAGGGGAATTCGTTCACTCTGCATTAAGGGTGACTCGAACTTAGTAATTCAGCAGGTAAATGGAGAATATGCGTTGAAACACATGAGCCTGGCGCCCTATAGAACAATCATTCAAAGGCTCCTCAACCAGTTCCATCGGACCAAGATCAAGAGACATCCCAGAACGATGAACCGCCATCCGGACGCCTATGCCACTATTGCCCAGAAGATGATAATGAAAACCAATGAGACTACAGTTGTGATACAATGAAGAACAGCTCCTTCGGTAGTACAGTCAATACTACCGATGGAGGAAGAGGTGGGCTGGAGAAGAGATATTAAGAAGCAACTGGAGTCTGGGGAGGGGGCGATGCGGCTAGGAGAGTTGGCCCAAATATTTTACATGCCAGGGAATCTCTATTTCAGAAATACGGGAGGATGGTTGTCAAGATGCGTCAGCCCAGAGGAGGCCGAGCAAATATTGAGGAAAACGCATGAGGAGCACTGCGAAAAGACTGAGATACCTCTATATAGGAGAATTCAAAGGGAGGGGTATTTCTGGCCTAGAATGAAGCAAGATGCGGCAGAGCTACAACGGAAATGCAACAAGTGTCAGCTATTCTTCGAAGCAGCTGAGTGCCATTTTATTGAAGCTCAAACGGACTGGAGGCAGCCCTACATCGACTTCATTCAGGAGGGGGTTGTCCCAACGGAGAAAATAGATGCAATGGGTCTGAGACGAAGGGCTCCCAGGTTCTACGTCCAGGAGGGGCAACTTTATCGAAAGGGGTACTTTAACAGGCCCTTGCGATGTGTCACGAGGGAAGAAGCAGTGGAGGTCCGCACGATCCAGCACATATAGGAGGAGCCAAGCTGTATGATCAGTTGATGACATTGGGGTATTATTGGCCAACAATGGAGAAAGACTCTGCGGAGTTTGTTCGAAAATGCAAGGCTTGCCAACTCCATGGGAATATGATCCATGCCCCATCGGTAGACTTGCACTCTCTATCAACGCCCTATCCATTTCATACTTGGGCGTTCGACCTAGTAGGGGCAATCCACCCCTCTTCGAGAGGCAAGATATGGATACTAGTAGCAACGGTATGTTTCACAAAATGGGCCGAGGCAATACCACTCAAACGGGCAACGGCTGGGGTGGTGAGCAACTTCATCAGAGAATACATCATTTGCCGTTTTGGGATCCCAAAAGTAATAATCTCGGATAATGGGACCCCCTTCGTCAATTCTGAAGTAACAATGCTCACGGACAAGTACTCCATTGTTCATCACACTTCAACGGTGGCATACCCAAAGGGAAATGGTCAGGCCGAAGCAACTAACAAAACCCTGATTAATATCTTGGCCAAAATGATGGAAGACTTTCCAGGGGCGTGGGATGACAAGATACCAGCTGTCTTATGGGCCTATCGAACAACCAAGCGAAAACCCACAGGATACACGCCGTTCTCTCTTGTTTATGGGGCTGAGGCAATCCTCCCAGTAGAATTGGAAGTCCCCTCTGCTCGTTATGCCTTGAGAAGTAGCATGCTCCCTCATAGTAGACATGTACAGCTGGAAGCGTTGGATGAACACAGAGATAACTCGATGCAACACTTTCAAATATATACGAAACAACTCTCCAAGGCATATGACAACTTGGTGAGACCAAGGAGGTTCGTGGAAGGAGACCTCGTATTGAAAGCGGCAGTGAAGCACATCAGGGGACTTCCTCTACCAAAGTTCGCAGCCAACTGGGAGGGACCTTTCGTTGTGAAGGAAGCTCATGACTCAGGTTATTGCTTAATTTCGAAGTTGGAAGAAGACAAGCCATTTAAGATTAACAATAAGTGGCTGAAGGTTTATCATGTGTAAACAACCAAGTTTGAACTGATGTTATGACTAGCTATCGTTATAAATATACAAGTTTTGGGTGACATTTATTTTAGCATAATGGAAGAATTGCAGAAATACAAAACTCTATAGCACACAACAACAGTCACAACACGCGAAGGGATTGAAAAGTATATGTTCTTCATTCATAAACAATAGAGCATTACAAAATTTCTTTTGGGAGCTATTGCCCAAGAATTACATAGATAAAAGCAGTAAAGGATCTGTATACAAGAAGTAACTAGTCTAAAAGAAAAGATAAATCTGAGGAAGAGAAAAAATCTCCAGGAAGGCCCGAAGAAGCTGCTGTGAAAGACCGTTGGGTGTTAATAGAAACCTCCAGCCTCGTTTGCACTTGTGTACGTTCGATCAGGAGTCTCTCACGCTTCAGTTTGACCAGGCACAAAGCTTCTTCGGCATCCTTTACCTCTTGATCCACTGCTTCCAAAAGGGGTGCCAATGCGACCAACCTCGCTTCCTCATCTTCCTGGTCCTCCTAGTGCTTTCGTAACACTTCCCTCTGGCCGATCAGTTGCTGGTTCTTCAAAGTCTTCAAATACGTTATAAGCCAGTCAAAACAGAAACCATCATGTCCCAACTCCTTCAGAAAACCCAGAAATTGGTTAAGAAGGGATCTGGTAACACTTGCAGTAGGGGTACTGACAATTTCAGCAACAACGATCGCCATGCCTTGCAGTCTGTGACTCATCACATGAATATTGGAGCGCAGGCAATCTGGTGTGAAGGTCTCAGGGTGGCGATTCACCAGTTGCTCGATCACCAAGCGATGGTTGACAGGCATTTGAGGAGACTGCCGAAGCACCATTAGGCAGAACGCATGAGGAGCCAGGTCGGGAAGAGGCAGTTCGCACCCAGACTCGCTCTCGGCTGCAGCACCAGTCGTAGAACCTTGATCATCATGAATAGAATTTTCCGAAACATCAGGTTCTCGGAAGGGCGAGCCTACAGGTGAGAGAACTGGGGGCGAATTTTCCCGAGCAACCTGAAAAGAAGTAGCCCACATGATGAAATTATGAATAAAAAACTTAACAAGTGTTTTCGTTGTTAAGTCACCGTTATAAGGTGGAGTTTATGGAAAAAATCTTAACAAGCGCTTTCGTTGTTAAGTCACCGTTATAAGGTGGAGCTTATGAAAAAAACTTAACAAGCGTTTTCGTTGTTAAGTCACCGTTATAAGGTGGAGTTTATAAAAAAACTTAACAAGTGTTTTCGTTGTTAAGTCACCGTTATAAGGTGGAGTTTATGGAAAAAACTTAACAAGCGCTTTCGTTGTTAAGTCACCGTTATAAGGTGGAGTTTATGAAAAACTTAACAAGCGTTTTCGTTGTTAAGTCACCGTTATAAGGTGGAGTTTATGAAAAAAAACTTAACAAGTGTTTTCGTTGTTAAGTCACCGTTATAGGGTGGAGTTTATGAAAAACTTAACAAGTGTTTTCGTTGTTAAGTCACCGTTATAAGGTGGAGTTTATGGAAAAAAAACTTAACAAGTGTTTTCATTGTTAAGTCATCGTTATAAGTCATCGTTATAAGGTGAAGTTCAAGAAAAATCTTATGAAAAATCATAAGATGGAGATTATGGAAAATCTGAACAAAAGTTAGCAAGAAAAATATACCTCAGTCACAACGGGAGCATATGAGGCAACCACAGGGACAGGAACCGTTGGGGGAGAGATTACTACCCCAGAAGCCATAACGGGGTCCCTGGACGCAGAAGCCTCCACGCTTGGCAAAACGCTATCACCCGTATAGGGCACAAGGGCCAGCATACGGGATTCATCATGCGAAGACACGGAGCCCTCAAACAAAGCCACATCAGGAGGGGGTGTAAACGCACCAACCTGGGCACTCACTACAGGAGTTGGTGCAAGATCAGGAGAAAACTGTGCACAAAGCCAAGTGTTAGAAAAGAAGAATGGGCACAGAAAATATGAAGAAATACTCCTACGTGTTACTTACCTCAGTTATGATACTAAAAAGAGGAATGACAGTCAGAGGTCTCATCAGCGTCGTCGGAAGAAGAACGCTTGCCAACAACGAAGATATTTCAACCTGGGGTACCTGAAATATATCAGAATTCAGCAAGCCAAATAAGAAAGGAGTGGGACCGAAAAGACTACAACAAATATACTATAGAGGAAATCATACCTCGGGCAACAAGAACAACGGGGAGAGGAACCTCGGGTGAGGCCTGTAGATCAGAAAGGGCCTGTAGATCAGAAGGGGCCGAGGGTGTTATCTCGGATTGTGTTATTTCGGGTGGTGTTACTACTTCAGGCGAGGAATCACCTCCCCCAACGACCTCCCTTACACGTTGACTGCCAGCACGTCGAGAATAGGTAAGCCCCGTCATGGGAGAACGGGGAGGAGTCACATCGGTATGAGGTGCACCGAAGCGTCCCCCCACAAAAGGGCTTACGGGAGGGCTAGGGGGGTCTGGTCTTTCTATTTCAACTCCCTGCACCACAGTTGTCAAAAAAAAAAAAAAAAAAAAAAAAAAAAAAAAGAGAAGGAAAATATATGTATAAGTAAAGACAATCCTCCTTAAGCAAAAGGGAGATAATAACTAAATCAGGCATACATACCTCCGATTCAGAAGGAGAGCGAGAAGGCACGACCACGGGCGAAGAAGGAGGAGTAACATCAACAGATGGGGCAGGAGTGGAATGCACCTCAGGAGTCCGTTTCTTCTGGGACTTGGTGCCCAGAGTCTTCTTCCTTGATCCTGCTGCGCCAGTACTGCCCCCTTCAGGAACCCTGGAGCTCTTCCTCCTTCTGGCCGTTGGCTCTGAAGGATCCACCACCACCGTGGGGAAAGCAACGGAGGATGGGACAACGACTGCATGCCGTTGATACTCGGCATTTATTCAGTCTAGTTCTGCTTGGGCCTCCCTCCTTACACGCTCAGCCATCTCAGCAGGCATGGGGGGTGGAACGGAGGCTATGGGAAGAGCCGCCACGGGAGTTTGGGGCTTCTGGGACTTCGGCTTGGATGACCCACTCTTGGCCGTTTTTGCCCTCTTGGCAGGTGGTGGAGAAGCCCCCTCGTGGGTAGTAGCTGCAGTGGGGGCAACCTTCTTTGGAACAGCAGGAGTCCTCGGCCTTGGCGTTGCAACTGGTACCATGGGGCAAAGTGGGGGAAGCTCGGTAGGAGGTGCTTTGTGGGTTGAACTTAGGAGGAATTCTATCCCAAGCACAGAGTTGCCTTTTAGCCCCAACTCCAGGGCAGAAAATGAAGAAACGGGAGGGTACACCGGCTCTCCCTCAACGAACTTAGCAATTTCAGCTAGTTGTTTCGGCCAATATTTGGTGGCAAACAAAGGGGTCACATCCCCATGTCTAGTAATACTGGGAATGGTGACACGCCCAGCCATTGTTGAACATATACCCCACGCAGCAGTTGAAGAAAACAAGGAGCATGCCTCGCCAAAGGATACCTTGGGGTTTGACGACTGAAACACTGGACGTGGCACCCCCTGGTCAAACCCAAACTGACGGCTGCATCGGTTGGGATTATAATGCTCGCTCGTGTATCCCCACTCGGTGTAGGAGGGCAGATATCCAGGAGAAAGCAGAAGAACCACGGCAAGCGAGGGATCCTCAATGTCGGGAGAAGGGTCCTGTATCAATCTGGCATTATGATGAAAAAATTCACAAGTGTGATAAAAGGCCTCTTCCTGATAGGGCCTCATAACGAAATTCTCGAAACGGTCAATCACAAAAATCAACTCCTTTCGGCTTTGTCTCTTATGATAAATGAAAGACCGAGGAGGCAATATTGTTTCACCCGAAGGAGGACTGTTGGGCTTGGCCGCTACGGCAGGAAAGCGGAAGTAGAGAAAGCTGGTCAGAAGAACGCTGTTGGCAAAATTGGCCAAGTTATAACGACCAATAGAGCGTTCCATGTCAAATAAAGCCCTATCCAACCAGGTGTACAGGGATCCCAAGGCAATTGCAGCCAGGGGAAGCTTTATTCCTCGAGCTAAGCGAAGGGACAGGTTGATAAGGTCTCTTCGGGGCTGATCGTTGGGCTTGCCCGTCAAAAGGAAACGGGACAGAATTACAAGAATGTAAGCGGGAAGCTCCAACGGCGTACCTTGACCAGGGGCAGTTGACGAAGAACTGCCTTCACTAGAACTCTTGAAGAAATAATTGATTAAGGGAGAAAAAGTGGCTTTGTTGGAAGAACCGATGCAGCTTCGGCATATGCGATCCAACTCCAAACGATCCGCAGTCTCTTGAGCATCAAGAGCCTCATTGGTGTAAGGCTCATGGCCTGTTGCATCGAGGCCCAGGAGCTCACACACGTCCTCCAGAGTTATGGTAAACTCACCCCACGCAGCGATGAACGTATGAGTATCCACGTTCCATCGAGAGACCAGGACAGGAAGGGCAGCGTTGTTCTTTGATAGAGTAAACTCACCAAACCATCTAGCCCGTTGCAGCCCGATCTTAGTAAGGACATCAGCATAGGAACTCTGCATGTGAGAGTTCCAGGCAGCAAAGTGCGCGGGGGATCCCCCGGGTGCTTCGAAATCAATATGGGACCATGGGAAGTCCCCTCGCTCCAAGCGAAATCTGAGAGTTCCTTCTGGGGGCAGAAATCCCCACTTAGATAATTCTTCGTCCTCATCACCCAACAGGAGGGCGTCAAACTTGGAGGAAAAACAAACAGCCTTACAGGCAACAACAAAGCCATCACCCTCCCCAAAAATGGGAGAGCGACGGTAAAACCTCAGCTGTTCCTGGCGAGCAGCACCCAGGGCGGAGGCAGCGGTGGTGGTGGCAGACGGAACACTGGTGGCAGACACGGTGGGGTTGCTTGAAGACGCCATGGCAAACAATGAAACCGTAACAGAGAAAGCTTCGAGAAAAAGGGATTGAGAGCGAGAATGGAGAAGCACGATCACAAGTGGTGGTATGGAAGATGAAGAATAAAGCTCTTGCAACAATGGAGTCTCTCTCTCTCTTTCTAAAAAAGAAACGCCAGTCTGAAGAAGATAATAACGGAGTAAGAAAAAACAAAGGAGAAGGTTCAAAGTATTTTGAATATGGCTGTTTGAAAATCTCGAGTTTTGGCGTTTAGATTTTCCAACCCTCGCACGTGCACGGCCGCCTATAATCATTTCACATGACCACGTGGCATCTTGGGAAGGGCTTTGACAGTTGAGAGGACTGCGCCACCTCATTAATGAAGTGACGTCTGGGGAACACTAATCGTTGCCTTCCTATACAAGCTTGAGTTTTGGCGCCAATAAAATTTCTTGTCAGACTTATCCCTTAAAGCCCCAACGAAGAAGATGTCCCAACGGTTCTACATAAAGGAAAAAGGCCTGAATATTTTCACACAAAGAAAGGTCCATCGGTTTGAGACATTTCGTGTAGACATTTCGTGTAGACATTTCTTGTTCCAACAAATCCCTCCACGAGGGGGCAAATGTAGAGGGGGCTTGAAGGTAATCTTGACATTAGGGACAAATCCCCAGTTAGCAACAGAGTTTTGAGATCATGCAACCGAGGTAGCTTAAGCGTGGCAACTCAGCAAGGTAGCTCGGCGTGGCAGCTCATATTTTAGCTTGTTGTATTAGTCATATTGTATCGTTGTTTATATTGACTGTAAGCTATAACGGTTGTAATGACGTAACGATAATAACAAAAGAGTTTGTATAAGGTCAAACGGTACTTGCGAGAGACCAGGCTTGGCAGGGCCTGGGAGAGCTTTCATGCTCTATCGAATGACCTCACCGTGGGAACTTTAGAGGGACTTGGTTTGGAGGATTGAGAAGTAAGGCACCGTTGGGGCTTGTCCTGACCATCTTAGATACACTTGGTAAAACACCGAAGGACCATGACCGTGGAACCTCAAGCGGAGCAGCTTGAAGTTCCATCGGGCATTGAGTTATGGACCAAGTAGCCCTCTACTTAATGTCACATCTACTGTAGGTGATGTCACTAGCCAGCTAAACAATGTCAGACCTACACTTGAGTAAACCACCGTGGTATTTGGGGCTGTCAGGCAGTTGGTGAGCCACCTCTGCGACAACAGCCCCCTGACACACAGTGGTTAGGCAAAAGGCATGTCTTGGCATTTAATGTTTATGACGTGGAGACAATTAGTGCATCGGACATTTAATGTTGTGACATAAAGTATGAGGGAAGTCTTTTCATAGTTTTAATGACTGAGTTGCCTCGGGGGTGGTGTGGAGGGCTATTTAAGGACCCCGACCACCTTTGAGGAAAAGAGGGAGACTTTTGGAGAGTTCAAAAGTTATTGCAAAAACCAGAGAGTTTACTCACTCACCATTGTCATTTATTATAAAGCTTTTAATACTTGACAGAGATTCTTGAGGGGTGTTTGGTGTGTTTCTACCTGCCTGCTAAGGTGTATCTAGGGTGCTTACTTCTCTCTCCCTCTAGCTAAGCCATTTCTAAAGTTCATTATCATTCCCTGAGTTATACACAAGAGACTTTGTGAGTTTAAGCTGAGTCTATCTTCATTGGGCTCGTGTTTATGTGTTCTGTCATTAATCCAAAGCTTTGGCCAAATAACTTGTCACTACCATACTCAATAGGGGTTACGCCTCCATATATAATCTAAAGTACCCTCCTACACCCCTTAAGATTAACCTTATAATGTGGTGGAAATGTAGACATACTCCAACTTGGAGTGCCCAAACGGGGAAGCATATCTTATCAGCATTGGGCCAGTCATAGACTCTCTCGTCAAAATCATACTTGTCTCTCAACTCTTCTAGTTCATCTTCAGTGATGTCGCAACTATAATTTCAAGCGTCGGTATTGGTTGCGTTCCAAGAATTAGAGAACCCAGAGGTACTCTCCTTAGTGGGAGGTACAACCATAGGAGATGTAGAAGCCCTAGGCCTCTCAGGCATGGCTCTCTTTGGCGAGGTGTCTAAATCAACAATTGATATATCGGACACTGTGTTTACGAATTTTTCACCACCCGCGGGGTGTTCAACTTCAGCAACGTTTGCAGGTTCTGTGAACTCCCGGGAACTATGCTCCACAACTGGGGGTTGTGGTGTAGAACCAACAAAGGAAGCTACTTGGGGAGTATACCTGCTCAACCCAAGCACGTCCTCGGGACGAATGACCTGGAGAGGCTTTGGAAACCTTCTGGCAACAATACCAGGACAAGATTGCTCTAACCCAATTAAATGCTGTAGCCATCTCTTAACTCAAGGTTCGTAACTCATCAAGGAATAAAACTTGGATGTTAAAGCTAATCTATTGGGAGACAAAAAAGATTTTGGGTATGAAAAACCTAAAAAGCCCTAAAATTGAAAAAGCTAAAGTCCTAAAATTGGAAAACCCTAGGCTAACCAGCTCAATAGCCACCTAAGACTATTGACTACTCCAATTATAAGTTAAATCCAACAAACGGTAATCAACAAAACATAGAAGTGCAATAGAAGAAATTTCAGGCGAAAACCCTAGGGAAGGTACAAAAAGGAAAGTTCCGTAACTGGAACCTAAAACGCAAGAATGATAGAGATTCTTGCGCCCCTAGTGCTAAAAAGGAAGAAACTCTGCCGGGAAAAGAGTTTACGCGGTGGAGATTAGCCGAAAAATTTAAAAACGAGGGAAGACGGACTCTTGAGCGGGGATGAAATTTCTCTCTGTAGAATGCTCTTGTATAGAGGAAACGTTTGAAACAATGGAAATGATTTTGAAATCTGACTTTTATTCTAGGTGGTAATCATTACCCATATTAAGCCTAAGCATGATGTCAAACCTAGGAAAAACAAGTGACACTTCAGAGACTGTGCGCACACTGCCTTAGACCCGCGCGTCATGATTGCATCAGACGACGCTCCCAGCCTCGACACGGGTCATGTTAAAATTCCAGCGGAGATTTTTACAAAGTCAATCTGCTCAGCTCATGCCGAGAAGATTTAAAGACGACCAGAGTTAAGGAAGCTGACAATATTCCACAGTTAACACTCCACTCACTCAATTTGCTCAACACACCGAGAAGAAGCAATACTTCCGAGAATCTGTTGCAAACATCAATCATGAGCAAAGTCTTGGGGCGTTTGTTATACCATTAAAATGGTATTATTCGTAAACCAATCAGAAGTGGACATTTTGACTCATTACCTACCAGAATGAGTTCGGATCATATAATAATGAGATCGGTCTAGATACTAGTAAGATCGACCCGTGTATTCTGGTCGGCCTTAGTATTCAAGATAACATATTTAACTCCGTTAGTTAACATTGAGATTAATGTTGTCAAATAGCTCCGTCATAGCAGGCATGAGTCAAGTGGGATGATGTTAGCAATGCACCAACAAGGGGGAAACAAATAAATATTTTCCCCCTCCATGTGTGACCATACTAACTTTACAATTATTCCTCCACTATCATATAAAGTGGGTACTTGTTTAATCTATAAATACAAGATCTCTGGCACTTTTGAGTAGACTGGAATAGCCCATAAATAAATATACCAACACCCATATTTAAGGAGGCCGGAGAAAACAAGAAAGGGACAACTAACTGAGATGGAAGGTTTTCACCTATTTAATCAATACAATCTACACTTGCACCTGTGGATGTAGGCACCATCTTGGGTTGAACCACGTAAATCCGGATTCATTCTTTTTCTCTCATCCCTCTCTTTAGCTTACTCTAGATAAGCATTCTTATGATATACATCTTTTTATTTGATATGCTCTCACTAAGACCAAAACTATAATAGTTTTAGGCGATAACAAGAAGAAGCCTTAAAATCTAATAAAAATGGATGTAATAGGTTTTCTTTTGCTCACTACAAAAAACAGAAGTGATGAAAAGTGATATAAAAAAACTGCTACGGCGTAGCATGGTCCAATTATTATGCCGACTTTTACATTTCTTTTAACTCCTTTTGGACTATGTTTGTTTGAAATACTTTTGAATATGTGAGAATTGGAGTGTTTGGTTATTTATAATATTTTATCGTATGTTTTTATTTTTGATATATTTTCTTGTGTTCCTCTTAATAGCCATGTATAGTTGTGACTTATACTTGATACTTCAAATTTTTATTATAACATCAGCATTATACTTTTTGCACGTTTTGTACATAAGGCACCTTACTTCAATTAGGCGCCATGCCTGGCACTTGAGCTCTGGAGACCTTGAACCTTAAATAGCTAATCTATAAATTATTCAGTTTATTTAGCAATTATGCCAATTCAAAATTCTAAATGATTTTTCTGCAGCTATCTAAACCAATAATGTCTGAAGAAGGAAACAAGCTAGGTCTTATTGACGCTGTAGTGTCTTCTGAAGAGTTGCTGAAAGTATCACGGAAATGGGCATTAGACATAGCTGAGAGGCGCAAACCATGGATGAGTTCCCTTCGCTGCACTGACAAGCTTGGTTCCCTGTCTGAAGCACATGACATTCTGAAATTTGCTAGACAACAGGCCAAACAGACTGCTCCAAATATGCCTCAGCATCAAGCATGTCTTGATGTGATTGAAGAAGGCATTGTTCATGGAGGATATAATGGGGTTTTGAAGGTATTGTTTTTATTTTTTAATTTGGCTCTTTTTATGACTTTTAGATATGTGCCAACATTATTCTCCCAGAAAGAAACAAAAAGCTTCTTATTTTGGTCTATCTACTGTTTTTACGGAGGCCTCATTTGATGCATCGGGTAAAAAGATCGGATAGGATAAAGTTATCCCATTTCAAACAGGATGTGTATCCCACCTCCTAGGCCGGGGGTTTTATCCCACAGAGCATGGGATAAGAAGCATATTTGGTATAAATTATCTGATCTTATATCCCATCCCAATTAACACCAAACACTGAATTAGATAGAATTACCCTATCCAGCTCTCTTATCATGCGCATCAAATCGGCTATAGATAGTTGGAGTATTCAGCAGTGAACTGTTAGTTTGTTTTTGAATAATGTGAACTTAGAACTTTCTTTCTGCTCCAGTTACTATACAAGCTAAGAAGCTACTAAATCCTTTTTGCAGGAGGCTAAAGTGTTTAAGGAGCTAGTCCTATCAGAAACATCGAGAGGTCTTGTTCATGTCTCTTTTGCCCAACGTGCAACATCCAAGGTACAATAGTTGGTCCAATGAACAAGATTACCAATTTTTATGGCTCATGTATTATAAGAAACCTCTACGTTTTCCACTGTTAAAATGTAAGTTACATTGTTGTATTGGGCGGATTTACTGGGTCTTCGCATTAATGATATAATGCTCGTGACAATTCGATGAAAATGTCAGTAGTATACGTTTCTTTTTTTAAATATTTATTTATTTATTTTTTACTTTCGGATAGCGATTCTGTGCATTTCCCCACCCTGATTAGAGTGTGTTCTAGGATCTAGATCCTGGTAGTCGTTGAGTCCAATTTTGTTGAATGTGATTGGCTGGAGTACTAATGACACAACAATGGGTCAAGAACCATCAATACTTCAATCAATCATATTTGAGGGTCATGTTAACCCTCACTTATCAGGGTCAACTTAAAGTTCGTTACCGTCTACATCCCAAATTTAGGATGGAAGGACTTTCATGCATATATGATTTCAATCAGTCACATTATTTAATCAACAGAGTAGCGTAGATGTGAATATATAAAGTTCCATATTGTGGATTCTAAACTCCGCATCTAAGTATATAAGATTTTAGGGCCTGACCACCTATGTTGCACGGATACGGACACGCACGATACGGCAATACGACAAATTTGAAAAAATAGAGTTCAAATATGGCAAGGATACGACAATTAAATACTATAGATATATATGCGCTACATATATATACTCAACTCAACAAAGTCTCTTTGGGGTTGGCTACATGAATCCTATTTTCTAATTTTTCTCTGTTCAACACAACATTCTCGGTTAAATTACATAATATCATGTCTTTTTTTACAATATCCCACGAAGTCAATTTAGCCCTACCTCTGCCCCAATCGTTACCATCAGTACTAACTAAATCACTCTTCCTTAAGGGGTCATCTGTTGGTCAACGTTTGACGTGTCCAAACCATCTAAGCCGGTTTTCTCTAAGTTTATATTCTATAGGATATACTTTTACCGTTTCTTGAATTTGTTCATTTGTAATTATATCCTTTTGAGTTATATCACAAATCAATCTTAATATTGGCACCCTGCCACGCTAATTTTCTGCACACTTTGTTTCTTTGTTGCCCAACACTCGGTCCCATATAACATGGCAGATCTAATGGACGTTTTATAGAATTTCACCTTTAACTTGTATACGACAATCACATAATACACCAGTAGCACTTCTCCACTTGACCCAACTTGCTTTAATCCTATGAGTAACATCATCACTAATATCTCCATATCTTTGGATAATCGAGCCTAAATGACGAAAATGATCGTTTCCACTTATTAACCCTAAATGACAAAAATTGCGCTTCACATATTTTGCTTTAGTTCTACTTATTTTAAATCCTCCTGTTTCTAGAGTTTCTTTCCATAATTCCACTCTAGCATTAACTCCGCCTTAGTTTTATCCCCTGAAATAATATCATCTGCAAATAACATACAATGTATCACCTCGCTTGTATATGTCCAGTCAGCTCATTTATAACAAGAGCAAAAAGATAAATGACTTAATGCCGAATCTTGATTCAGACCTACAGTAATTGAAAATTCACACAAACAATCACATGCAAATGACATACACTGCAACACCTTATCATATATTTGTCTAGTCATCTCATCTGTAACTAGAGCAAAGAAATAAGGACTTGGTGCTGAATCTTGGTGCAGACTTACAATAGTTGAAAATTCATTAAAACAATCACATGCAAATGACATACACCGCAACACCTCATCTTGTATTTGACGTGAAACCGTCAATGAAACAACAAAAATACACTTGAGAGAGAAAATAATGCTGAAATTGGAGAAATGTGGAATGCTTTACTAAGTGGGGTGAAAGGAATATTTAAAGGGGGAATGGGAAATATCTAGAATTAGGTTATCCATAACTAATAGGGAAATGGGTCTAAGCCCATGTGATGTCACATGACCTAAAGGTACTCCCTTTTACAACCTTTTCTTATAATGTAATGTCCCTTTTTAGAAGACCTCCCATTAATCCTATAATACAATTAAAAGACAACTAATAAAATAAAAATGACAAAGAAACTCCCGAAGTCACGTCTTTCAGCACTGGGACTGAAGCCAAGTACTTTCGAGTTGCTCTTTGCCCAAAGCCCTCCTTCCGACTTAGAAATATCAACTATATATAAATAGCTTTAGCATCTCTTGATAATGAAAGGTCTTTATAGAACTAAGGGGAAGGTTTGGAACCCTATTAGCAGAATGGAATTAGTTTTAGTTGGTCCGTTCTCTCAGGGAGAAAGCCTTATTCTCGTTTATTTAGAACATAGTCCGCTGGTGCAAAGGGGTTGTAGGGGCGACTTCTAGAAAGAATTACGGTGAGGAGAGCTTATGGACACAAAATGAGCATTTCGGCGGCTTTTGCCACTTATGATCGTGTTCACAAGAGCGAGACGGTTCCATGTCTTACAAGATTCAAGCAGTGCCGGCTTGGCTATCCTATTGCGAAATTGGGTATAGCGTATAGAATGAGTACTCGTTTCTTTTATGTGCGTATTGAAGTTCGTGATAAATGTTTCCGTTAGTTCACTTTTTTCAGGAAAGCAGAATGATTTTAGCGTTCCGGGGAGATCGAATGTTAACTAAGGACGTATTAGTTTACCAGCCAGCCAACGTTCAGACCTAGCCGAGAAGAAAAGGAAAAGAAAGAAAATGATTGTTATGCTAGAAGGTATAGATTTGTTAACTTGTTAACTCTTAAAATAAAAGACAACTAATAAAATAAAAATGACTATAATACTAAAGGTCGTACCTAGTGCACAAGGCTCTAACTTAGCTGTAGAGCTTGGGAGAGGCGGATGTCGGCTGACCTTACCCCCATATAATACTAAAATATTAAAATTAAACGTTATTCTCGGTCTGCTTCCACACACGTGCCATTCATCCATACACATAAGTATTTGTTTAATCAGCTCATCCATAACAAGAGCAAAGAGATAAGGTCTTAGTGCTGAATCTTAGTGCAGATAGTAATTAGAAATTCACTATTTTCTCTAGTTGTTATTCTTATTCATGACCCCATTATACATATCCTTTATCACATCAATATATTTACGAGTCATTTTTTTTTTGGTAAAACCCACCATATTATATTCTGGTTATACGATCATACGCCTTCTCCAAATTATTAAAATCATATAAAGATCATTACGTTTCTCTTTATACTTCTCCATTAATCTCCTCAATAATTAAATAGCTTCCATTGATGGCCTACTAGGCATAACCCAAACTAATTCTCAAATACTATGGTATCCAATCTTAATCTATGTTCAATAACTCTTACCCAAAGTTACCGTTGTTTCCAATATTGTATGAGTCATTAGCTTACTACCACGGTAATTTGATCAACACTGTATGTTTCCTTTATTTTTATAAATAGGTACTAAAACACTCTTGACATATAATATAATTATATATGAGCCAGGCTCACCTACATCATGCTCTATATATCACCCGTGCATCACGCCTAATTTCAGGCCCTAAAAAACTTTTTTTTTCAAAGTTTATATTTTCCCCTTGAAATTAACCTTCCAATCAACCCATATTCACAAAATTAGGGTAAAATATATTTTCTAGCTATTTTTAAAAAATCCACAAAAAACTGCTAAAAATACCTTATTTATTTTGTGTATTTTTTAAAAATAGCTACAAAATGTATTTTGAGCTAATTTTTTGCATATGGGTTGATTGAAAGGTTAATTTAAAGGAAAAAATATAAAATTTGATTTTTTTTTTCTAGGGCCTAGAAATAGGCGTGATGCACAGTGTGATGTATAGAGCATGATGTAGGTGAGCCTGCCTCATTATATATATATATATATATATTTTTTTTGTTTTTTGAAAAATATTAGGGCTTTTATGACTTAACCACACTTTTTAATTCAGAATTTGACATAATTCCCAACTTGCTAATCTCTTAGAGATACTCTCCCTTTTTAACACTGTTACAACTGTGTTGAACAATTCTTATTCCTCGATTAGATTTAGACCTCAAGTTAATTTTTTGACCGAAATTCCCTTATATTTAACTTTTAAAAATACACCCCTCTCACTTCATCATCTTCCCCAAATCAAAACTCTAATTTTCATCAAACCCTAAAACTTCATCCTCCACAGACACCTTTTATGTTTTCTGTCCACGGAATTCCTTTCCATCGCTCTTGCTACGACCTTGTATTCGTCAATGTTTTAGTTGGTACTAGTGGGGAGATTTTATGGTCTATGGTGATGTTGTCAATACATTGCATGACAATGGCGTTTTCAAAGACTTTCTCGTGTTCTCTGCTCCACAATAGTGAAGCTGATGATGATGCTGACATTTTTGAATTTTGGTTGGTTTTGTATAATTTGGATGTTCAGAGTGTGGTGTAATAATGGTGGAAATGGTGATGGTTGTCTTTTTGTTAGCTGAGGATGTTGTGTTAAAGAGAGTGGGTGCGCAAGATTGGTGTGTGTGTGTGTGGGGGGGGGGGGGGGGGGGAGTGTTGTCAGGTGTACAAAAAATATTTAAAGGTGATTGTGGAGGAGAAAGTTTTAGAGTTTGATGAAAAATTAGGGTTTTGATTTGGGGAAGAAGATGAAGTGAGGGGGGTATCTTTTAAAAGTTAAATGTAAGGGTGTTTGCCAAATATTTAATTTGGGGGTGAAGTCTAATTAGGAAATAAGGAATTTTTAATATAGTTTTAACGGTGTGAAAAAATTGGGAGTTGTTAGGGAGTTGTGGGTTATGTCAAATTATGGATTAAAAAGTGGGGGGTTTAGTAAAAAAAAGGCCGAAATATTACAATTTTAGCATTAGCATACACAAACACAAGTTGTAGACAATGATAGTTCGCTAACAGTAGAAAATAGTTATTTTAGACAATCATTTATATCAAGTTGTTAATTACGATTGAAGGAGGATTTCTAACATTACATTCATTCTCTAGAAATGATAAGAACAAAAGAGCAACAAAAAAATTATACTAGTCTCAATAGTCTATGCGCAATCTCAAAGCCTCCAGGCTCCAACTCAAAGCAAGAAACTTAAAAAAAAAAAAAAATCCCCAATCTCGTCTTTTTAAAACTAGAAGGATCATCATTAAAATCGTCATTACCCTAGTGAATAACATAGCCTCCAATTCATCAAGAGAGATCTTCAATCTCAAGTATCTCGATACCCTCCATGCCCATGGAATCAAATCCATCTCCACTAACACCCTCATTTCAGTTTCACCTTCTTGACACTTTGTGCTTCTTACATGATAGGAGGCGAAGATCATAATGCACAAAAACCAAGCCCTCTGATCTTTGAGGTGTTTATCTTATTCCTCTTCACGGAGTGTATGAACTTATAGGTATTGCAATTTCTTTCACAACAAGAGGTTAAACAAGATAAGAGAGAGAGAGTGAGAGACGAGAGAGCGTGTTGAGAGATAAAGATGAGATAGAGAGAGATTAAATACCTTGTTTGTCTCTTAAAAACCCTAGTTCATGGCTTTTCCCTGGAGGTGGAAGAGGCTTTTTGAGAAAAAAGGTTTTCTAATCTCTTATCATAAGTATATGCTGCTAACTCACATTTTGACTGTGTATATATTTATATTTAAATGACGTGATAATATAACTTTTCATAATTAAAAATCGACCCTCATTTAAAAAAAATAGAAATTACAAACTGACCCCCATTTAAAAAAAAATTCACCTCCACTGTATTCCCGTTGTATCCCCACTGTATCGGGCCGTATCTGAAAGTGAAAATTGTTAATTGGGTCAACAAATATGGATTTATAGTATCGGATACGTATCGTTGCCGTATCCGTATCCAATACTCCATTTCTGCTATTTTTCAAGTATCTGTGCTACATAGCTCTCCACCTGTAGCCAATTGATTTTGTGTTGGATAAGCTAATTTTAATCTGATATCTAAATGTGCAATTTAATCTGCAATTTACCAGTATAATATGTCTACGAATTCAGCTCAGCCTTGTCAGATGTGAGGAGACATGTTGAGACTATAAATTCTTACATATGGGATTTGAAGAATTGCAACCACGTGCATAAGATTATGGGACCTCTCCACCCATAGTCAATTGGATTTAAATATTTGGAGGTTTTACTTTAATATTCCCCGCTGTTTATCAATGTGAAGTAGACCGGTTATTCATTTCCTTTCCTTTATTTGCATATTATTTTAAAAATCTTTCTAAATGAACTAATGATGATCTCTACCTTCTAATTTCACAGGTACCTAATGTTAGTGACATTGGGCTCAAACCAAGGCCTGTTAAGAAAGTTGCTGTAATTGGTGGGAGGTCTGATGGGCTCTGGCATAGCTACAGCTCTTATCCTGAGCAACATATATGTTGTCCTCAAGGAAATTAACCCTGAATATCTTCAAAAGGGGATTAAAATGATTGAAGGTATATAATTCATTTACTGGGAGGTATTTTATTACTACATTTATTACTCAACCACCTAGTTTTATTTAATTTATTTTACAAAAATTGTTGAATTTTCTACGTAGATAGATTTGTAATAATACATGGTTGCCCTATGGCAGTTAGGTCGTTCACAATAAATTTATCTCAATGTTAGATGTTTTGTATTTGAGCATCTTATGACTTAAATGCCTCGTGTGACAGCAAATATCTGAGGTTTGGTAACAAGGAAGAAGTTGACACAGGATAAAGCGGAAAAAGCTCTCTCAATGCTCAAAGGTTTATTGGATTACTCAGCATTCAAAGATGTGGATATGGTCATAGAGTTCTGTCATCAAAGTTCCTTCTTTTCGCAATGAGATGTGACTTCCAATGTTCTAGAATTATATTTTGTCAGCTAGTGGTTTTATTATTATTATTATTATTATTATTTTTTAAGAAACTCTTGATGGGAATAATTCCCAGCTAGAGATATTTTTTTATTAAAGATACAGTTGGTCTCGCGTTCGAGACATGGGAGCAACCTCTCCTTATATGGGGGGGTAAGGCCAGCCAACATATGCCTCTCTCAGACCCTGCAGTTAAGCGGGAGCCTTGTACATTGGGTACGACCTTCACAAGATGGGATACACAACTGGGGCCTCCCCACTTTACATTAACCCAAAAGGGGTTTGAGCTGTTCCTCGCGGGATTTAAACTTGCCCATCCCTGTGGGGAGTGGGTGATCATACCATGTGAGGTAGAGCTCATTATTTTTTTAATATAGCTCTAGTTTCGAATCATTCCCATTTTTTTTGTCAGCTTTAGTTTGATGGTAAAATAGGGAATTATATTTTGAGTCTATTTTTGGGCAGACTCGAGTTCTTGCTTTCATTTTTTGTCATGGCTTATTTTCTTCTGTTCGCTGGTGTATTTATGTTATGAAGATATTACATATCGAATGATGCAACACAATTAATATTTTTTTGCTCACTCTCAATGTTAGATGTTGTTTAATATTGCTCTCTTATTGCAGGCTGTCATTGAAAGTGTTCCACTAAAGCAAAAAATATTTAGTGAAATCGAGGTCTGCCCTCATCGCTGCATTCTGCAACCAACACATCTACTATTGACCTCAACATTGTTGGAGAAAAGATAAGATCACAAGATCGGGTTGTGGGGGCACATTTTTTCAGGATATATGACTCCCAATTTTATTATTTGAAATATGTTAGATAACTTCTATGGTTTCGCGTTACCCTCCAAGGGGCAAAGGAATTTTTTATGTATGTTCTTCTAATATCCTCTAAAATGAACAGAATCAGTGAAGGTTTTACAGAGTCATTAGTTGGACTTTTGGTCTATCTGGGAAAATGATCTGACTGAGGCATCATGATAATATATATCGATGACTATGGTTTTTGAAAATTATCAGCAATAAATTTAGGAATAAATTTAAGAGTCCTACTTTTATTTTGTAGGTCCCATGTAAAGAGTCCACCTTGAAAATCAATGAATAAGATTTCACGATATTCAATTATGTTTTATTTTAGTCATTTATTATGTTAAAGTTCAATTTTCCTTAAAAAGTTTGACTTTCAAATGTGGGCTCTTATTTTTTCCCCGAGAAAAATATTCACATTAGTTGAAACATGAAGACAAAACCCTACTCCCATTTAACATATACAGAATGCTAACTTATAATTTCCTTCACAAATTCATTTTATAACTGGTGAAGTTACCAATGGAAATATAAGTTCTAAAGTGATTGTCATTATTTTCATCGCTAACGCTATACTATAATGAACAGTCCTGCTCATGTGATGCCTCTCCTGGAGATTGTTCGGACAGAGAAGACTTCTGCACAAGTAATTCTTGATCTTATGACAGTTGGGAAAGCCATGAAGAAAGTCCCTGTTGTAGTTGGAAATTGCACTGGATTTGCCATCAATCGAACCTTCTTTCCATTCACCCAGGGTGCACAGATCTTAATAAATCTAGGAGTGGACGAGTTCAGAATTGACAGGGTGATCAGCAGTTTTGGCCTTCCTATGGGTCCATTCCAGTAATATTCTTCCCTTCAACATTATATTCCAAGTACAAGTTTTCATGTGTATGTTTATAGTTTTCATGAGAAAAAGCACATCTTTGGTTCTATGTTGATTATCCCTTTATATTTGAGGGGGGATTTTGACTCACTCCTACTTTTGTTCCAATGTTTGTGCATACATCCTTTTTTTACAGAATTTAAGATACCAGAAAGTGTCACTTTGTGAGCTTTAGCAATGCGCTAGTAGTATCTCAAATTTCAAGAAAAAGTGGGGGTGTAAGAGAAAAGTTGGAACAAAGTGGGGGTGATAGTCATAATGACTATTTATTTTCTTTACAGAGATCATGCATGGGACATTGGCATGTTTTGTAGACATTAAAAAATGAAAGGAACTGAATATACCTAAGGAAATATATGTGGTGGCAATGAGATCCATCCTACAAGGGTGCCACGGGGCTAGCACCAGGATACACCAACTGCAGTGCCTCCTGGACAACAGTGGCTATAGGTCCTAGTTAGCAACTTCATATATTGAGTAATCAATGGGAAGGAAATGAGAGGACACATTTCTCAATGATTGAGACACATGCCCCTCTCGTGGTCCTTTTTGTCTGGCATGTATTTTCACCTTCAAAGGGATTTTTGTTGAATAAAAAAAATCCAGATACTGGCAAAAGATGGGACTGGAAAAAAAAATCTGTCTCCCATGTAACTGAAGTGTGCCTTGTATTTGAGGCTACACAGAATCATGCTCAAACATTTCAATTTAGGTTATGTGCCAATCAAGCTAATTTTTATTGTCAGCCCATCAGAATCTTTTTCTTATTCTACATGTGCTGCATAACATTAGTGTTAAGAATGCATTTCTTTGGTCCCAAAGTGAGTAATTCTTGAAAGTCAAACCATTTTCAGAAAAAAACTACAACTTCCATGTCTATTCTTCACTTAAAACAGAAAATTCTCAGTGTCTAATAATGAAGCTTTTTTCCCCTCTTGTGGAGTAGAACATCACGAAATATTTGTTGCATTTCATGTTCAAAGCATCGGCCGATACTGAGTTGACTCGGTATCGTGGCCGATCGTTCCGATACCATGATTTGAGTAGAGTAATAGGTGTTCTTGACTCGAATCGGACCGTATCGGTGAGATCTTGGTCAATTCCGACGATATCGGCGCGATCTTGGTCGACTTTGACAACTCGTTATAAAGTTTATTTTAATTATATAAGTCATTAAATTTGTACCACTGCTATCAAATTTGTGATGTTATTTATGGTTGAATTAAATCCTTACCATATGAGTGATAATATATTAACATCAAATTATGTATCATTTGGTTTAAACACTTCTTTATTTATTTTTAATATATTTAAAAAAATGTATCGTTATTAACGTAATATATATTCAAATGTATCATTTATTTACTTAATATACATTAATATATCATTATCATCTCTCGTTAAAATGTACTTTTTAATCAAAATGTATTTTAAAATGTATTATGGAATATATTAATTAAGTATAATTATTTACTTAATTAATAATTGATTTACATCAATGAAAAAATGTATTAAACTTCTATATACTTTTTTTTATTTATAAGGTTTTTTGTCGAATTTGAACGTTTTCCTTATTTATTACTAAATTATTATGGAATATTGTAGCTAACAAGTGCGATGCGCATCAGTATAAGCAAGTATAAGCAGTATAAGCAATTACACAGTGCTATGCATATTAAATGATGTTTTTGTACTTATCTCATTAATCAATAATATTATTCTTATTTTTATAAAATTTTACATACTTTTTCCAAATTTTTTTTGGGCTCTCTAAATTGCATATCGTTGCGAATTGCCCGATACCGTGACCGAGTTGAAAATTAGGGGTCCGAGTCGTACACCGATACCGCGACTTTGAACCATGTTGCATATCATAAGTATTGAATTTGTTTTATTAACTGAATAGACAACATAAGGGTTAATGCTATCGACCAAAAGAAGAATAAGAATGTTAGAAATTAAAAGAGAAAAAGAAAAATTAAAACCAGCAAGTCCCATAGAAGTTTATAACAATATACTTTTTGTTAATGCAATGTGCTTCTTCAATGCCTAATGTCTAAATTCAAATTAACCAACAATCTTCTGCCTTCATAATTCTAACTGTAGGAGGGTAGTGTGAGCTTGGGTGAGAGGGTACACGTGCAGGTGTAACCTCCGTACAGGATTGAAGGCTGGTGAGGGCCCAGAGGGTGTCTGGGAAGGAGGATGAGAGCACATACACCCTGAGAGAGGGAGAGAAAACATAGGCAGGATGAATGACCACAGGGGGTTCGTATTTAGTGTTTCTTGTAAGAGAGAGGGATGCAAGGCTGAACAGTCATCTAATAATCTGCTCCGCATCGAGGTAATGTCTGATTATATACCGAGGTTTTGATGTGGAGAGAAATACAGGTGTCTCTTCTTCATAAGCTGCTCCTAAAGTTGTGGCCCTGCATGGCCTGTGAGAGCAGGGTGATAGGGACAGTTTGTCTCTTGGCCACATGCATGGTTCAAAGTCTCGGTATCGGTCTCGGTATCGGACACCCGATTTTCAACTCGGTCGCGGTATCGGTCGCGGTATCGGGCGATACGCAAAGATACGCTATTTAGAGAGCGCAAAAAATTCCGAAAAAAATATAGAAAATTAAAAAAAAATAAAATTAACAAAGTGGACCAATGATGTACATTTAAACCCATCATTCAATATGCATTGCATTGAAGAACTGGTTATACTGAACCGCGGCAGAGTTGTCAGATTTAATATTGCATAGTAAACCAATAATAATATTGAAAACAATCTAATGTCACATAAGCTTAGATAAAAAATTTGTATGGAAGATAAATAGGAATGATTACAATGTTTCATCATTTTCATCTCCCTATCTAGTTGCGGTATCGATCATACGGATTTGGATAGGGGTAATTTCTTTCAGTTGGGTAAGGAAAGAAATATGAACCATATTGCTGCTCAGATGGCTGAGATGACTGGCTAGATGATCTATAATTTAGAAATTGTGGTTGACGATCTCCCGGTTGATTACCGTGATGATAATATCCAAAACCTCTATACCCAGAACTATCAGTTGAAGACCCACCATATTGCGTCCCTTGATTATATCCATAATAATCACCACCTGTTGTGCCGCTACTAGTAGATCCATAATGGTCTCTATAACGATTATAGTAACCACCTGTACTAGTACTAGTAGATCTTGGAAGTTGTGCCGGACCATAATTATCTGTGCCACTCCCACTCCCAGAGATACTATGTCTTCCACCGTGGTATGCATGATCCGTCATTAAACCCATTGCCCGTAGTTGATCATCAAGACATTGTTGATCATATCCGCTTGAATACTCGTCACTACTAGGGAATCTCGTTAAATTGTCTAAATGCCTTCGTTGTTCACTTATTCCCGGGCGATAACCATGATCTTTGTCTTGCGTGGCATAGTAGTTTTCATCTCCTTGTGCCCATGTCATACCACCATCATGCTGTGTACCAGTATTGTAAGAACCACCCCTTTGGTGGCTACCACCAACTCCACTCCTTTGTCGGCTACCACTCGCCGTTCCCCTACTAACATCTCCCTTGCCACCACCTTGATCATCATCGTCGTCGTCGTCGTCATCATCTACATGTGCTCCATAAGTACCAGGAATATCTTGCCAACTATCATCACCACCATGATCATCATCAGAACTGGAAAGAACACTGACCGGTGCCGGTTGATTATGACCCCCCCGTCGTCCTTCCCCTTCGCTTTGTTGAATACCTTCATCCAACCAGTCTAAGTCATCGGTCGGTAAGACCCCTTCATCATTCTCTCGGGTCCACTCATCCAATATGTCATCCTCCTCAAATATTAAATTCAAGTCTATTGGATTGTAGAAATCTTCGGTCTCTCGCTGTACATCAGATTCCTAACTTTAAGTCTCTGATTGTAATGCACATACACCAATTTATGTAATTTTTTTATTGCCAATCGTTTGCGAAGTTTTGTATGGATGAGAGACCATGTGCTCCAATTCCTCTCACAACCCGAAGATGAGCATGTTTGACTCAGTACTTTGATAGCAATGCGCCTAAGATTGGGTGCATCCTCACCGTAATTTTTCCACCACTCAGCTGGAAGAGAAGATTTGACTGCTTGCGTGGTAAGATCTGAGCCAAACTCCCCTCTCCTATCCGTAAAGAGTTTAACCTAAAAGGCAAACAAATTAATTTAAAAACAATACATATATGAAATAATTATAACTCAATGGAAACAAATGTGATACCTCATTTATTGCCAAGGCTTGTTTTTGTACGTCTGGCTCTAGCCTTTTGATGACCTCTTTTAGTCCGGCTCTTATTTCGGGATGGTTTGAAAAATTGGATGAATACTAAAACACCGGATTTAAGAAATATCCCGCGACATGCAAGTGTCGGCGCAATTGTCTCTCCCATCTTCCATCAATCACCTGCCAATACTTCTTCCAGTTTTTAACACTCGCCTGGATTGCTAGTTTTGCTTTATCCACCCCTTCGTAAATGATAGAGAGTGTAGGCTTTTTATCTTGATCTACTATCTTCAAAAGCAATACTAAGGGCTCCATAATCTTGGCAACTTCAGCAGCCCGTTGCCAGAATCGATCTGCCAGAATTAAATCCGACACTTTAGTGGCCGCACTCCTTCGGGTCCTCTCACGGTTGAATTCACGCCATTCATTCGTGGTACACATTCGCTTCAACTCAGACTGATAGCGAATGAGACTCTCAAGGGCAATAAACTCGGTAGCAAATCTCGTAATGCTTGGTCTTAGCAACTCCCTACCTCTGGTATACTCCTTCATTAAATTCACAACTTTTTGACTGTTATATATGAACGAGGTAATTGATTTGGCATCATTCAATACCGACTTGATTGACTTCATATTTCCAATTTCCTCGAGCATCAAGTCAAGACAGTGTGCTGCACAAGGTGACCAAAATAAGTGTCGCCTATTCGCCATCAATAACGCGCCAGTTGCCTTAAAATTTGGCTCGTTATCAGTGACAATATGTACGACGTGAGCCTCACCAATTTCTTCCACAACTTTATCCATAAGGGAAAAAATATAATCCGCCGACTTGATTTTGTTAGTTGTGTCAACAGAAGTGTGAAATATCATATTACGATCACAGTATACCATGAAGTTTATGATAGGCTTCTTCGTCCTTGAACTCCACCCGTCACACATGATTGTACAACCATACTCGGGCCATTTCTCCTTTAGAGTTGCTATGTATGCATCCACCTCTTCTACCTCCTCATCCAAGTAAACACCTCCAATCTGATAACCACTAGGGCCTTTAATCCCTGGACCCGCCTTAGCAATCGTATCAATCATATGTTGGTAGGCAGGTCCACTATCAGCAGCATGAAACGGGATGGCATTAAAGTGAAAGAACTTGCTAATGGCCTTCCCAACCTTTTTGACTCCATCTGTAGAGAACATGGATTTGACAGTTTTCTGACTAGACTTCCTCGACGTAAACATGGAAGGGTCAATTCCTTGAGCAGGCAATTCAACCCCCTGTCTCAATGACCACGATCGTGACACGTGTGGTCGCTTAAGCCCAGATGTGGATGGTCTTGCCCCGGAAACTGAATGTCTATGTTGTTCTCCTGCCATTCTCCGACTTTCTTTCATAGCAGCTTTCAACTGTGCTAATTCTAAACGGGTGATATCATCTTCATTACCGTCATCACTATCTTCACTAGCATCATCTTCATGATAGTATTTTGTTTGCTCTCGCAAATTCTCTACTTGTTTCTCCTTCTTCCTCTTCTCAAGGGCCCGTTGCTTCATACCATCTGCTAGAATTTTTTTAATATTAGTTGCTATCTCTTTAGGAACATGGCGACACGGTTCGACGTTGCCTTGCACTCCCGCCAAGTGTTCTTTTAGTCTGGTAACACCACCACTAACGACTTTATTACAGTAATTGCAAGCAATCTTCTTCTTATTTTCACCAACAGCAGTTCCATGCTCCCACCCAATATCTAGTTTAGGAGCCATTCTACAAAATAAAAAAGGTACAAATATATTTTTATCAAAAATAACTCTACTTGTGTTAAAAAATAACTCTTCTAAAAAAATAAGTCTACTAAAAAAATAAGTCTACTTTTATTAAAAAATAACTCTACTAAAAAATAACTCTACTTTTGTTAAAAAATAACTCTACTTGTGTTAAAAAATAACTCTTCTAAAAAAATAAGTCTACTTTTATTAAAAAATAACTCTACTAAAAAAGTACTCTACTTTTGTTAAAAAATAACTCTACTTGTGTTAAAAAATAACTCTTCTAAAAAAATAAGTCTACTAAAAAAAATAAGTCTACTTTTATTAAAAAATAACTCTACTAAAAAATAATTATACTTGTGTTAAAAAATAACTCTTCTAAAAAAATAAGTCTACTAAAAAAATAAGTCTACTTTTATTAAAAAATAACTCGACTTTTGTTAAAAAATAACTCTACTTGTGTTAAAAAATAACTCTTCTAAAAAAATAAGTCTACTAAAAAAATAAGTCTACTTTTATTAAAAAATAACTCTACTAAAAAATAATTCTACTTGTGTTAAAAAATAACTCTTCTAAAAAAATAAGTCTACTAAAAAAAATAAGTCTACTTTTATTAAAAAATAACTCTACTAAAAAATAACTCTACTTTTGTTAAAAAATAACTCTACTTGTGTTAAAAAATAACTCTTCTAAAAAAATAAGTCTACTAAAAAAATAAGTCTACTTTTATTAAAAAATAACTCTACTAAAAAATAATTCTACTTGTGTTAAAAAATAACTCTTCTAAAAAAATAAGTCTACTAAAAAAAATAAGTCTACTTTTATTAAAAAATAACTCTACTAAAAAATAACTCTACTTGTGTTAAAAAATAACTCTTCTAAAAAGATAAGTCTACTAAAAAAATAAGTCTACTTTTATTAAAAAATAACTCTACTAAAAAAGTACTCTACTTTTGTTAAAAAATAACTCTACTTGTGTTAAAAAATAACTCTTCTAAAAAAATAAGTCTACTTTTATTAAAAACTAACTCAATATAAACACCAACCCTTAAATACCTTAAATACACCAATATAAACACACGCACCTAATAAACACTATAAACACTATAAACACCAAAAACAAAACATATGCACCTAATAAACAAAACACACGCACACACTAATATAAACATACGCACCAAACAAAACAGAAAACGAAACAGGAAACAAAACACACACGAAACAGGAAAGAGAGAGAGAAGTTCTGGTCGGCGCACCTGAGCTGGTAATCGTCTTCTTCGGCAGGTCGTTTGGTCGGTAACTGAGCTCGTAACTGGGTTTGCAAGTTGTTTGTTCGGTAACTGGGTTTGTAGCTGGGTTAAAGTGGGTTTGTGGCTGGGTTAAAGAGATTTGATTTTATAGCTCAAATTTTGCAAGATCCGTGACTTACTTTTGTCCCAATCAGCTGTAAAAGGTATGTGTTTTCTACTTTTCCTCTTATTTTCAAGATTCGTTGTTTTTTTTTCAAGATTTTTACTTTTTCCACTGTTTTTTCTTCATATCGCCCGAGATTCTTTAACTCGGCCGATATATCGGGCCATCATCTCGGACCGGCCGATATATCGGCGAATCAAGCCGATATGGCACGTTTCTGCTATTTTTTCGTATCGTGACTCGTTATCGTCTCGTCTACTGCCGATCCCGAGTCAACTCGGCCGATTCCGAGTTGACTCGGCCGAGACTTTGAACCATGGCCACATGCCTCACTCTGTAGGCGTGTGCGTTGTGCGTGACCGACCAAGGACATTCCGAGAAGTCTTTTTTGGCGGAAGGGGTGATTTGATGAACGTGAGATCAGGAAAGGGCGATATGCGCCGGCCCGGGGTCAACGGTAAGATTCGTTGCGGCCTGCAGGCAAGCTTCTAAAAACCGTGAGGGGGGCGTGGGACGGGCGCCTAGGCCTAGGTACCTAGGGACAGTTTGTTTCTTTTGTTATTTTTTTTATACAAACCAAATATTGATTAACTTCTAACATTACTAACATTTCTTTAAGTTCTCATACATAAATAAAAGACATTTCTAATCAAAGTTCGTTACGATATTTAAAACACTGATAAACTAGTTTATAACAACGATTTATGAGTATCATATTATATCCAAATTGATTTACACATGAACATTGGTAATAGTACTTTAACTTTCCTAGCATTTCTTTGAAGTCCCATTCATAAATAAAAGATTGCTAACACTAATACAAATAATAGAAGCAAGAATATTTTGTGCAATTGATATATGATTCCAAAAACAAAGAATAAAAATATTACACACGGAGATATAAAACTGGGTAACATTTGAAAATAATACGGAAATCATTGTGTATATATGATATTTTTATATATAAATAAGTTTAATATATATTTATATGTATATTTTTTGTTACTGCAGTAAAATGTACTTTTAATATGCGATGCAAAACTAGACATTTTTTAAAAAATGATGATTTTTTCACCACTTTCTTGCAGCCTAGCCACCTGGCGCCTAGGCATTCCTTTTAGAACACTGGCTGCAGGCGTGTCATGTAAAGAGTGATATGCCTGAGGTTAACTTTGTGAGTTGCAGACGTGGTTTCGTGTTGGTTTTTTCTCTTTCGTAGGGCGGTTGGACCGGGACTGGTACCGGCTTCCAGCGTCAAATCCTAATAAATGGTCATAATGGTGTACTGTGTGAACTCTATGAGCTCCGCAGGGCCTGCCGCTCCTGCGGTGGTCTATTCTGGCGCCCAAAGATCCGTGAGGTTGAGGCACTTGTGTTCCTGTTCTTCTACGGGACTGTCGAGCTGCTCTCGGTCCTAATGGTGACGTGTCATATGTGCCACATGTCCCTCATACGGGGACACAATACGACATTAACTATCAAGCCATAGTAATCATAGGCTCTATTTTTATTGAAAATTAATTGCAAGACAACCAATACAAACGAATTTCCACCTTAATGAGTAACAAACAATCGTAGACGAACTTGTCAAGTTGCCATTAGTAAGAAATAAAATAAAAAAATAAAAATAAAGAAATGTATAACTTGAGCATCAATCCTGTGTTTCTTATCAAGTCTCAAGGCGTGAGGTGCGTGTTCATAGGCAACTCAAATCAACCTTGAGTGGCTTACTCCTATATATTAGTGTTTACGAAATTGTGATCCTTGCCCCATGTAAAGTAATTACAGATTATCTTTAGGGTTCAATATATCCAATGCATGCAAGTATATCTATATTTATTGGAGGGTTGTACAGATGATAATGACACATTATCATTTGTCATTATACTTGCATGTTTCAATATATGTTGGATGTGCTTCTTAAAGCCTTTTCATTCAGATGGCGAGGACAAATGTGATTCATTCATATTATGCTTGCAGGCTTCAGGATTTATCTGGATATGGGGTAGCCGTTGCAGTGGGGAAAGAATTTGCTGCTGCTTTTCGTTCAAGTCTACTGTAATTGACCTTCTAATAAAAAACGGGCGAAATGGTATTCACTCCTTTTTTATCCCTTGTCATTCCTGCTCATCTTTTAGGCCGCATTTGGTTTGGGGTGATGTGGGAAGTTAAATGACGAAAAGTATTTTCACGTATATGGAGTTTTTATTTTTATTTTTTATATTTATTTTTCTTTTTCTTTTTGTACATAAAATTGTGAATATGTACATATACACGCTATAATTATTAGATTTTAGACTACACTGAACAAAACTTTCAGAATAAGTAAAAACACTTTCATCTTGACGAAAATATTTCACACTGAATCAAATGGAGTCTTATGGTGTTTGCTTTGCTTTTCACATGACACGGTGGTCACGGGTAAAAATAACGGGAAAGGATACTACATTTATGAGAAGGGAAGCAAGCCAAAACCTGACCCTTCAGTGCTACCAATTATAGAGGAATCTAGACGGATCACCAATATTATGCGTGGAGGAAAGGTACTGCTCTGCAATAATAACAGATTTTATGATAGTGCGAGGAGATACTCATACTTCATTGAGTTGATTTGAAAAGGGTCCCTTGTCCATATATATAATTGAGTGAAGTTCACTTTTCTTCACAAAAAATTTCCTCAATGAAATGAAACTTGTGGATGCCATCCTTGGATGCATATGAGCTTTTGGATGCGGTCCAGGGGTCTAATTTGAATGTATCTAGACTGCATCCTAATTGCTAAATGTATCTGAACTTTTTTCAAAACTTTTCTTTCTCCAGGGACTTGATTGCGAAAGACCCCCCAAAAAACTATGTAAATTGATCTGGTTCAACAGTAACTAATGTGTCTGCTGGGAACATTAATGGCAGCCTCTATCCATCAGTGACCAAGAAATAGTGGAGATGATACTCTTTCCGGTGGTGAATGAGGCATGCCGTGTTTTGGATGAAGGAATAGTGGTTCGAGCATCGGACCTTGACGTTGCATCTGTTCTTGGAATGCGCTTCCCTTCTTACCGGTGAGTGATCTGACACGATAATTGCTGGTTGTTTTTAGCAATTAGATGGTTGTTAATAGCAGGAATAAGGTGGCTAGACAAATTCGGCTTTAAAAGGAAGGCACGTGCATGTCTTTTTCTGTTACAAATTAAAACTGAAATTGGAAGGAAGCCCTTGATTAGAACAGTGAATATACTTTAGACATTAAATGAACACTAAAATGAAGTTGACAGGCCACTTTAAAACACAGGCAATAATTTAAGGACTAAATAGGTAATTTACTCAACCTGTTCTGCCACGTAGAAATGCATCCCAATTTGTCCCATTTTTAAAATTATATATATATATATATATATATATATATATATATAGAGAGAGAGAGAGAGAGAGAGAGAGAGAGAGAGAGAGAGAGAGAGGAAGGCTCACCTACATCATGCACTATACATCACACCGTACATCACACTTAATTCTAGTCCCTAGAAAACTTTTTTTTCAAATTTTATATAGCTATTTTTAAAAAATTCACAAAAAATCCATAAAATTTGACAAAAAAAGTTTTTTAGGACCTAGAATTAGGTGTGATGCACGGGTGATGTATAGAGCATAATGTACTATAGCTTGGCGCTCTCTCTCTCTCTCTCTCTCTCTCTCTCTCTCTCTCTTATATATATATATATATATATGAACCAACCCAGGTTTTGGAGTGTTTTTTAGGGTGAAATTACAAGAAAACCTCTCACATCATCTCAAAATACTCCAAAAGTACGTCGTTTTGAGGTGGTCCGTTGGTAAACCCGTTAAGTTGGTCCACACTTGATCCTCTCTCTCTCTCTCTCTCTCTCTATATATATATATATATATATACTAGCGGATGCCCGTGCCGAAGGCACGCCGATAAATTTGTCCCCGTAATACAACGCAATCCATAATTACCCGCCTTTTAAAAAAAAACGAAAACTTAATTTAAAAAAAAAACTATATTTTTTAAATATATATATTTTATTAAATTTTAAAAAATAATTTAATTAAAAAAATAATTTAATAGCATGTATTTAAAAAATAATAGTATATTAGTAGTATAATAGTAGTATAGTATATATAATAGTATACATTTAATATGTATGATATTTTACCTTTTAGCATGATATTTTATGCACCCATGGAAGGCATGAAATATCATGCATAAAAAGGTGAAAATATCATACATATATTTTGGCATCAACATCACCTATATATATATATATATATATATATATATATATATATATATATATATATACTAGCGGATGCCCGTGCCGAGGGTACGACGATAAATTTGTCCCCGTAATACAACCCCATCCATAATTACCCGCCTTTTAAAAAAAATGAAAACATAAATAAATAAAAAAACTATTTTTTTAAAAAAATATATATTTTTTTAAATTTTAAAAAATAATTTAATTAAAAAAATAATTTAATAGCATGTATTTAAAAAAAAATAGTATAATAGTATATTAGTAGTATAATAGTATAATAGTAGTGTGGGTACCTGGATTTGCAATCATAGGTCCAGACGAGTAGCCCAATAGAAGCGACCCAAAGTCTGGGGCCCTCGCCTCAACTAAATTCAAATATGACATAGTATACTCCTAGAATCTAGTAAGGAGATATTCTAGGAGAAGAGGATGGACGTGGGAGAGTCCAACACCCCCACTCCCCGAGAACAAACATGTATATAACAAACCCTAAGCCTGGGGCAAAAGGCACGTATTGTATTCTCTGTAAAACACTCCCCGAAGTATATAGAAATAAATTTGAATGCACTACCGTGGACGTAGGCATTCTTGCTGAACCACGTACATACTGTGTTGTGTGATTGGCATTCGTTACCTTCTTTATTTGCTCAAGTGATTGCGCTTTTCTCATTTATTTGTGTTGAATATACTTGTCACCACAATTGGTGCCGTCTGTGGGAAACTGTTTGTCTTCCTTAAGAAAACCCTCACCAACGAAGAAGCTAGAATGTCCGGTCACAGTAGCAATGCTCCTCAAGCAGGGGATATCCAAGAACAACCTGCCCCACGCAGGATCAGATCTGAAGTTCGGCGTTCAGACCGGAGAGCTCGCCCTGAGCGACAAGCCTCAGAAGAAAGTCAAGGACCAGCGAAGTCCACACAAATCTCCCGATTGATTGATGCCTATGAGGCAAGGCTCCAAGAGCAAGGAGAGACCACTCGCAAACAAGAGGCTGAGAATGCTCGCCTCAAGTGGAGATTAGAAAGGATGGAGAAAGAACTCCATTGCAACACTAGGCGACGACCATACCGCACTCCTAGCCCTCAAGCGAGCCAGTCTCGCAGCCGAGGAAGGAGCCCCAGACGCGGATCCCAAAGAAGTGAGAAGCTCGAGTCAAATGATGACTTGCTCGAGCAACAGTGACCAGCTCGCCATTACAGGAGCCCAACTCGAGGTGATGAGGATATACGAAATTTGATCCAAAGAGAATGGACCAGCACCCAGCACATCGGGGTGCCAGATCAACCAGAGAGCTTGCTCGGCGAGCTCTCAGGACCCAGATGAAATCCCCTTTCTCAAGGGAGATAGAAGAAGAAGCCCCTAAGAAGTTCGCAATTCCGAGATTTAAGATCTATGGCGAAAAGATTGACCCTATCGATTACGTTAGGCAGTACAGGCAAGCCATGATTCTCTGGAACCACAGGGATGCACTAATGTGTCGGATTTTTCCCTCGAGTCTGCATGATGTGACCCATAAATGGTTCGAGAGACTCCCTCACAGGTCCATCAGGAGTTTTGAGTCCCTGGTCGAGCTCTTTACGACTCGCTTCATTACCAGCAGCTCCCATCCGAAAATGATGGATGCTTTACTAACAATGAAGAAAACGCCTCAAGAGAGCCTCCGGGACTATGCGAAGATGTACTAGGAGTTGTTCAACGAGGTCGAGGACTGCTCGAAGCAGGTAGTAGTGGCCTCTTTCAAGATTGGCCTACCCAGCTCTTGCCTCCTGCACCAATCCCTGACGAAGAAGGAGGCCACGACCATCAATGATCTGATGGCTCGCATAGAAAAGTACGCCAAAGTGGAAGATGTCACCCGCCTCAGTACAGGGGATAATGTTCGAACTAAGCTCGCTGCCAAGGGCGACGACAAGGCCGAAAACCAGAAGAAATGGGGCAAGAATGGGGGCAAAAATGGCTCAAAGAACGGAGGCAAGAATGATTCTTCGAAAGCATTTTAGGCAGTGAACACTGTCTTCAAAGAACCAATCTACAAGATCCTGTCGAAGATCAAAGACGAGCCATTTGTTAAGTGGCCTAGAAAGATGGGAGGAGATCCCTCAAAGAGAAACAACGCGCTGAGATGCACTTTTCACAAGGATGGAGGATATAAGACTGAGCATTGCAAGGCTCTTAAGTCTCACCTCGAAGAACTGGCCCAGACTGGGCACCTGAACGAGTTTGTGGAGAAGAAAGTAGAGAAAGCCGCTACTAATGGAGAAACAAGACCCGACAACGTACTCGAGGACGATGCTGGCCATGAATTTGCAGTTATTCATGGGGCATCTTGTAATGTCCCCCCTTTTATATAGTCTATTTTTACACTCTTGTGTTACTTATTATCTTATAAATGTTGTATTATTAGATATGTGGTATTATTGGCTATCAATATAACAAATCCCATTTTTAATTACGAAGAATCAACTGTAAATTGGATCAAATCGAAGTCTTATGACATATCTTAAGGCAAATAATAAGTTTTGGGGTAGAAAATATAATTTTATGAAACTTTAAGGACAAATAAAAATATAAAATGGGCCATTTTGTAAATAAAATATTTTCAAGGACCTTTAAGAAATATTTAAAATATATAGTGTGAAATTACCAAAATACCCTTCATGTGTGAAATGACCCTTATACCCTTATCACCTTTCCACCACGTGATGGTCACTTCCACCTTCCACATGTCATCTGTAGAGAGAGAGCTAAAACACTTGTCCGGATCACGACACCTCGGTGTTGAATCACCAATCCAAAAAGCCTAGTCATTAGACACGTGTCAACACCGTAATACTTTTGAAAACCTATAAATAGGGCCTTAGGGTTCATTTGAAACTCACACCAATTCTTTGAGAATTATAGTAAGAAAGAGTGATAGAAAGCTTGGGAAATATCTTAAGAAGAAGTTCTATAATTTATAAGAAAGAATTCATTTCGTAGGTATGATTTTATTTAAATGTTATAATGTATTTTTATAGTTTTAATTTGTGTTTTATAGCTTTACTTAGTAGTTATGCTGGTAAAATATACTAAGGACTTCACTAATCAAAACTTAAAGTTTAGAAGAAATCCAAGTTGATTTTATTTTCATGTAAACTTGTTTGAAATTGTATATACGCTTTTAAAAATGATTTTTTAAATGTAATTGCTCGTTATTATGGAATCCCATTTAAGTAATTCCAAAGTCAGGTCCGGTGAAATTCTGTCTAGACGAGATGGTATTTAAGCGGTGCCCCTGTGACCCTCCATCTCTACTGGGAACCGACTGATTAGGAAGAACTATGAATTGAATCCTTTAATTACGATCAATAAGTTTTAAAAGTTACGAAAATGGTTTTTAGTAATCCTTTGAAACAAATTACTATTAAAATACAATATGTAGACTGGAACTTGTTTAGAACATATACTTAAACCTTTATCGTATTTGTTAGATTAACGTGCGATCGAAGACTCGTTATCTATAATTTTGACCTCTATTTTAGGTTAGTACTCTATGCAATTTCTTACGCATTTTGATTATATTATATTATGCAAACTATGTATATTTTGTGAAATTCTTTTATTCTCAAAATGCATCTGATACCGATGATTCCGTCGTTTGTTATATGTTTATATCTCTCCATATAAACATATGATTTGAATTCTAAAATTATTGATTCGGCCTATGGAAACTCTCTTACTATGTTGGCCTTGACTACCGGGTGGAAATATTTGGGTGGTGCCTTCCCAGCTGGTTTATCGCTGGTGTGCCCTAAATAAGGCGTTGTTTCAGAAATCATGATTATCTGTCTGTGATGTTATCGGGTGGAAACATTTGGTAACACTATCTGTCTGGGTATTAAAGTGTACATGACCACTAAAACTGAATAATTGACATATGCTCAATTGTTTTATCTGCTCTGTTCTGAACTGTTATTCTGAATATATATATTGTCATCTACTTTATATATATTACTTGAAATTCCTATCTTTATGTATATACTTTCTGTTCTAAATTGAATAGGTATCAATTTTCTGAAAAATTCTGGAATGTCTGGAGATTGAATCTCATTCGGCTTTTAGCTGACGTTGTATAAATAACCATTTTTCAGGAAATAATTAAGTTCGTGGATGGAACGAAAAAGGACTATGTTGAAGATTTAGCTTTTAAAGCTCTTTTTGTTACCTTAAGTAGAAGTTTGTTTAATTAGATAGAGCATGTTTAGCTCTTTGTGTCAAGTTGTAACTCGTTGATATTTTAATACAAATGAAGTTCCCTTTAGAAAGCTCTGATGATGTAATTCCTTCACTTTCAGTATTTTACGATTCATAACCATGTGATTATACTTCCGCCACATATATTTTAAAATAAAAATTTTAAGGCCAGAATATTGGATGCATTGGTGGCATGTCAAGACACTATTTCCCTACTATTTTCGGGTCGGGGTCGTGATACATCTGATATGAAACATATTCAAGGGAATTCAGCCCGGATGGAAGTGAAAAAGCTTACGGCGGTAATGCAAGCTTTTCAGATCGATCCAGCGAAGACACAATCAGGAAAGCGTCGGCGAGCAGATGACATCGACTATAGCAAACATATCGTGTTCACAGATGAAGATCTGGTGGGGGTAAGAACCCCACATCATGACGCCTTGATTATTACGATCAGGATAGCCAACTATGACGTCGACAAGTTGCTTGTCGACCAGGGAAGCTCATCCGAGGTAATGTATCTCGACCTATTCAGGAAATTGAAGTTAAGCGTTGCCGACTTGAAGGAAGCCACTGTCCCTCTAGTTGGCTTCGCTGGAAAAGTAACTATTCCATTGGGAAAGATCGTGCTGCCGGTAAGAGCAGGAAGTGTCTCCAAGATGATCGAGTTTTTGGTGGTCGACATCGACTCGCCATATCAGGCTATCCTTGGGAGGGGGTGGCTACATGCAATGAAGGCAGTCCCTTCGACCTACCATTAGAAACTCAAGTACGTGACAGAGCGAGGAGTAATAGAGATTTACGGAAATCAGACGATGGCAAGAAGGTGCTTCATAGCAGCCATCCGCCCGAAACCAGAGAAGAAGGTCGAGAAGGCCAAAGAGAAGGTCGAGGAGCAAGAAGGTTTGACACCTTTAAAATAACAGTTAAGATATGAAAGGTCCTGTGTGGAGGAGACCAGGCTCCTCCCCTCTGAGCGGGTCGTCGAAAACCTGGAAGAGATAACAGCCGGTGGAAGCAAGAAAGACAGGAGTTTCTTGATCGGGACTTCTCTTACAGATCAGGAGAAGAAAGAATTGACGGTGCTACTGAGAAGCAACCTAGACGTTTTCGCGTGCGAACCATACGAGCTGCCTGGCATTGATCCCAGTGTGGTTTGCCATAGGTTACACGTTGACCCCACTTTCAGACCTATCGCGCAGAAAGCACGGCGAACCACGCCCGAGAAGGCTAAGACTGTGGAGAAAGAAGTTAAAAACCTGCTGGATGCAGGATCCATACGGGAAGTTCAATTCCCTAAATGGCTATCCAACCCAGTAGTAGTTCCAAAGAGCAATGGGAAATAGAGAGTCTGAATTGACTTCACTGACCTTAACAGACCGTGCCCAAAGGACAGTTTCCCTCTCCCAAAGATCGACCAATTGGTGGACGCCACAGCAGCTCACGAGAGAATGAGTTTTCTGGACGCGTATTCGGGGTATCATCAGATTCCTTTGTATGCACCAGACCAAGACAAGACAACGTTCATCACCACTGTCGGATTATACTGCTACAAAGTTATGCCCTTTGGGTTCAAGAATGCAGGAGCAACTTACCAGCGACTGGTTACCAAGATGTTCAAAAACCAAATGGGAGATACCATGGAAGTCTACATCGATGATATGCTCGTCAAGAGCAAGCGAAAAGAGGACCATCTCTTAGACCTATCAAATACCTTCGAGATCCTCAGGAAATACCGAATGAAGCTCAACGTGAGCAAGTGTTCTTTCGGTGTCCAGTCAGGAAAATTCCTCGGATATTTGGTTAGCGAGAGAGGCATTTAGGCCAACCCGGATCAGATTGATGCGATCAACAAGGTACAACCCCCTCGCACGATACGAGACGCGTAGAAGCTCACTGGAATGCTCGTCGCTTTGAACCGTTTCATTTCAAAGTCCTTTGAGAATTGCAAGCCATTTTTTCAGCTCTTGAAAGGAAAAAAGACAGTATAATGGAATCAAGATTGCTCGAAAGCATTAGAGGAGCTCAAGGCCTATCTTAGCAAACCTCCTTTGCTCGTCATACCTCACGAGGATGATCCCCTGTACTTATACCTCGCCGTCTCTAGCCACGCCGCCAGTTCTGCACTGGTGTGCGAGAAAGAAGGAATCCAGCATCCAGTTTACTACGCAAGAAAAACCTTATTGGATGTCGAGCAGCGGTACCTACCACTGTAAAAGCTCGCCTTCGCACTAGTAATAGCCTCGAGGAAGTTGAAGCACTACTTCGAAGCCCACATTATCATCATCCTTACATCACACCCCTTCAAAGCAGTCCTGCGGAAAGCAGATCAGTCTGGCAGACTATCCAAGTGGTCAGTCGAGCTCGGACGATTTGATATCCAATTTCTGCCCAGGAACGCAATCAAAGGACAGGTCCTCGCTGATTTCATCGCAGAATTCATAAGCGAACAACATTGCGACCAGCTTCAATACATGAAGCAAATGGAAAATAACCCATCAGGAGTCTGGCAACTGTTTGTCGATGGAGCCTCCAACTCAAAGGGGGCAGGAGTAGGCATTGTGCTCGTTACTCCAGAAGACACTCCTCGAGCAAAGAATTAGACTTGGATTTGAATCCTCCAATAACGAGGCAGAATATGAGGCTCTGATAGCCGGGCCTACAGAAGGCACAGGCGTTAGGGGCAAAGCAGCTGCAGGTGTTCGGCGACTCGCAATTAGTCTCCAATCAGATAAGTGGGGACTTCAACGCAAGAGACGAAAGAATGGCAGCCTACCTCGCCTTGGCGAAAAAGCTAATGTCTAGCTTTGATGAAGTCAGTGTCCAACAGTTTTCCAGAGGACAGAACAACCACACCGACGCCCTAAGTTCAGCAATCGATTCCAGCTTAAAGAGGACAATTCCCATCGACTTCCTCGCCCGTCCGAGCATCAACCAGAGCGACGAGCTGCCAAACATGGAACATGTGCTCCAGATTGAGTCAGCGCCCAGTTGGATGGACCCTTTGAGGGACTATTTGAAGGTGCACTTCCAAACGATAAAAAGGTTGCTCATCAGATAAGAGTCAAGGCTGCTCGCTTTCACTTATCTTCTGAGGGCAAACTATACAAGAGATCATTCACCGGCCCCTACCTTCAATGTGTTCACCCGAAGGACGTCGAGCTAGTTTTACACGAGCTTCACGAAGGAATTTGCGGAAGCCACATTGGAGGGAGGTCACTAGCTTTCCGAGCAATGAAGGAAGGCTACTGGTGGCCATATATGCAAAGAGATTCTGCAGTATATGCTTGCAAATGCGAGAAATGTCAACTACATGCTCCTATGGTCCACCAACCTGCCAGCGACTTGATATCGCTTACCAGCCCATGGCCTTTCGCCCAATGGGGGATGGACATCGTAGGCCCTCTTCTTACCGACTCTGGCAACCGCAAGTATCTGTTGGTCGCAACAGATTACTTCACCAAATGGATCGAGGCAGAGCCACTGACAAATATCCGTGATGCAAATATGACGAGGTTCATATGGAAAAATATAATTACCCGTTTTGGAATCCCCAGAACCGTCATCACTGACAACGGAACACAATTCGAGAGTGGCCCTTTCCAGAACTTCTGCGGAGAACACGGGATCAGGCACTATTTCAGCTCGGTGGCGTACACCCAGAGCAACGGTCAAGCCAAGGCTTCCAACAAAACAGTGATCGATGGGTTGAAGAAACGACTAGAGCGAGCCAAAGGCGCATGGGTGAGTGAGCTGCCACATATTTTGTGGGCCTATCGCACTACCCCACGGCGAGTAACTGGGGAAACCCCATTCTCGCTAACGTATGGAAATGAAGCAATCATCCCCTTGGAAGCTGGCCTACCAACCATGAGAAACACCCTTATCGACCAAGGCCAAAATGATGTAGCATTACTCGCTGAACTTGACCTAGCTGACGAACGTAGAGAACTAGCCCTAGTAAGGCTGTCAAGATTTCAGCAATAGCTCGCGAAATACTATAACAAGAAGGTCAATCCAAGGACATTCCAGGTTGGGGACTACGTCCTAAGGAAGGTCCTCGGCAGTGCAGTAAAACTATCAGATGGCAAGCTGAGTCCAAATTGGGAGGGACCATTCAAGGTGACAAGGGACGACCTACAAGGAGTCTATCACTTAGAAACGCTGGAGGGCAGAGAGATACCCCAAGCGTGGAACGCAGCCAATCTGAAGAAATTCTACTTCTAGTTTTTCTTTTTTCATTCATCTTTTATCACATTTTTGAATTGACAACTCAGTTTTTATCGCTTGTGATTAATAAAAGATTGTTTGGCAGTGACATTCTGAAGTGTTAATTTTGTATTATGAACTTTATAACTTACACACCTTTTCCAAGTGACAGGCATATTACTAAGTATGCAGAAGCAAGGAATCACCCTCCTCAGGTTTTCGTTATGAAATATGAACAACCTCTTAGCATTGCTCCTGGCAATATATGAAGCCCTACAGGGGACCCTTAGGCAGTCCGACCAAGTCGAATTGGTCGCCAAATAATGTTTGGCTCAAAAATCCTGATCGGATAGAACATGCAACACCAGGTGTGTCCTCGCCATTGCCATACTTAGGCCTAAGGGAGTGTGACGACACGACCTAAAAGGTAAAGTAAGGCAGAATGGTATCTCATAAAGCATACTGGACTGGGAGGATACTCACACAACAAAACAACTTTACCTACATCAAATCTAGTCGGATACGAAGAGCGCAAGATAATCAAAAGGGAAATAATTGAAGTAAAAGATATACGACATATGTTTAGTCGACAAAATCGCCCAAGACATAAATATTACATTACTTCATTACATGAACAATGAGTTACATTCGGTAAAATCTTAATGAGGCTGAGGCCTCTGAACAAGATAATCAGCCACTTATGCTCTTCGACCATCGTCCAGATGAGGAGCCAATTCCTCCTCGACCTCATTCGCATCTGACTCTAACAGCCGCCTAGGGATAACATCTATAGGGATCTACTGGTCGTCCTTCCTGAAAGGATTAGGCCTCAGAGTTGAAGGAGATATCTCGTGACGGTACCAGAGCACTGAGTTCCTTGGGGCCTGCAGCTCCCTAAGGGAGCTCAACCATCCCCTAATAAAGGATAGTTCTTCGAACTCTGTCAGCCTCGTCCGAGCATCTATCCAATCTTGTTCATACCCATCCGCCCACACTCGTCGAGGACCTTTCTTGAACAGATGCCTCAACCGTGTGACGTCTCTTTGAAGACCAGCATCAATCACGTATGCTCGACGAACATCTTCTCGGAGCTTGTCCATTTACCTAGTTGGACCAACTGCGTTTGGACCAGCTCGCGGAGCAGCCGACGAGGTAGAACCTCGCAAAACCGGAGGAGCACCACTCGGTCTTGTGTCAGCTCACGGAACAGCCGATAAAGAGGAGCCTCGTAAAACGCGAGGTGCGATGCTCGGCGCATGCTCCCTGAGTTGCGACACCTCCCTCCTCAGAGTCTCATTCTCCTGTTGCAGAACTTCTCCAATTTGGTTAATTTCAGTAGCATCGAGGAGTCTAACTCTCATAGTGTTTACTTCTTCTTGAATAGAGGCACCAACCTCTTCCATCTCCTGAAGTCTGTCTTTCAGTTTGGCAACGAGCTCAGACTGGTCTATAAATCTCTTATTCCTCGATCGCAGCAACTTGCAAATCCTTACGAAGGTTTGACGAACTTGGATGCTCGCGTTAGGACCAAGGATCCTTCCCAATTGAGAGGTGGCAGGTATATACTCATCTGCATCTATCAACTACGACCCATACAAGCAGTAAAAAGCAGAAGAATCAATGCGCAGAAAAGAAAATACTTTCATTTCTTTGAAATAAAGGGGTCCAATTACATCAGTAATAAAAAAAGAGCAGTACAAGTAAAGCAAAAATACAGAAAAGTCCTAGGAGCAGACTCGCTAGCAACCTCGGCTTGTTTAGAGGAAGCTGACTGCTTTCCTTTGTCAGCAGCAGTAGCAACATCTCCCTCGGAAGGAGCAACTACTGTTACCTGAGCAGCGGGAGAACCAACAGGAACAGTCTGGGAGGCAGGGGCAACACCTTCAATGGATGGGGCAGGAGCTTCGTCTACAACAGGCTTTGGGCCTGGATCATGCTCATCGAATAAGGGTGAGTCAATATCCACCCCGGCAGCCAGAAAAGCCTTGTTCCAGCCCTTCTTGAAGTTCAGACTGCTGATGTAGCCTATCTGAGCATCAGCATCCTCATATGCGACAGCCCACCCGGAATTGTACGAACTTTCCATAATGGTGGCTGCCTCGGACTCCATCCTCTTCAGCTTATTTGCCAACACCTTATTCTCCTCGACCACGGCCAACTTGCTCATGCAGACCAGGTCATAGGACTGCCTCAGCTCATTCAGCTCCTTTATCGCCGCCTCCTTCGCTCTATTAGCATCAACAAGGGCGAGATCAAAGGACTTCTGAGCCTCGTTGGCAGCCTTCAAACTGGCCTCCAGCTCGGCACCCTTCCCCTTCAGTTCGACGTTCTGCTTCTCCAAATTTGCATTCTTACCCACCAGCTCGCCGCGAGTATGGTAGAGAACAGCGAATTCAGTCACGAACTGCAAGTAAAAAGAAAGCATTAGAAGAAAGCAGTGAACATGGTATTACAAGTATTAAAGAACAGAAACAGACTTACCAAGGCTAGCCTCTGACTCGCTTGCAGGGCTAACTGATCGCCCCCCATTGCCCTTTATCGATCAACAGGCAAAACTGCTCTCTCGAGCAGCGCAGGAGCCAGTTGGGGAGAGGTGGCGATCGAGGCCCCCTCGGGCAACGCATACACGAGCACTAAAGCTTGCCCGACCTTCGTCCTCGCTTCCACTCTTCTCTCCTATTCCCTCTCCTTCTCTCTCTCAACTCTCTTCCTCTCCTCCACCTTCTTTTTCTCTTCAGCTTTCTTCCTCTCCTCTTCTTTCTTTCTCTCTCTCTCTCTCTCTCTCTCTCTCTCTCTCTCTCTCTTAACTGTTCTTCCTCTTTTCTCTTCTTCTCCTGCTCATGAGCAGCAGACTGAGAACCAGTGGCGACATCCCCATCGACAGACTTTTGCTTCTTCAACCGCTGAGCAAGAAGCACATCATCATCACCATCATCATCACGGATCATATTTCTTCTGGGAGGAGCCATTTCTTCCTCGCTGGAACTACTTAACCCACTGGAGGACTCTCGAGCTTCTGAAGCCTCTTCCGAAACTGGAAGACCCTTCACCACTGGAGCTTGTCTCACTGGAGTCACCTTCAGCAGCACCCCTATTATCACCCTCGCTACCCTCACCAGAGTTGCTCTCTTCCTCGTCCAAATAAATAGGATTTGCAGCAGCTTCTTCAGTGATATCAAGCTCGGTGATACTGTCTACATGTCGTGCGATGAAACTAGATCCAATATTCTTGTACTCCAGAAGAAAAGCAGCTGACCGAGGATGTTCACCGTCAGCCAAAGGTTCTCTGATGTTCCAAGCTTTGATCAGCTCGACTGCGCGCACCTCACTAAGAGCAGGTTCCAAATTCTTTGTCCTCACTGAAAAGAAGAGAGAAGAATATCAGAGAAATCATACATTAACAAGAAGATCGAAGAGCAGAACAAAAATTAATCCTACTGAAAACGTCCCGAAGACCCCCGATTTTAAATTCAAAAGTAATTTCCTTTTATAATTATGCGGAAGCGTAAGATGATGGTTAAATTGAAACAGATACACAAATTTTAATTTCTACATAAGTTAAAATTATACAAAGTGAAATTAAATTAAACACACACTTATGTTAATTTCACTTAAACCAACTTAATTCAACCCAAGTCCTAGAAAATTTGCCCAAGTCATATTTTGCAATTTTACCAAGTTAGGCCAAACCAATTTTATCAAATTAAATTAAATGACTTGAATTAAATTAACTAAACATTACCCAAATTCAATTAGCACCAAATTAAACAAGTAGTGATTAAATTAAACCAATTTTATCATTTTACCTAAGCATGCGTTCTATGTGATTTTGCAAAAGATAAAATAAACAATTAATCCACTACACCGCGATGTACGAGGAAAAACCCACAACGGGAAAAAAATCTCAGACGGCCCTAGCCACAAATTCACTACGTACGGAATTTACAAATACAAGCAAGATGACTTACAACACTCGACTCGATCCCTCTCAAGCCCCGACGCGTCTTCTTGTATCAACCTCTGTCTAGCGAATAACCACGAAGCTCTACCGCGGTCTCGGAATCCACCTATCGGACTTTATATGGTCACTGTCACCCAAACTATGAGCCTTTCTCCAAGTGGGTAAATCAACGCAAACTTCTTCTTTGTGGGATGTAGAAGCAAATCCAAACATCTCTTCAAACGGTAGAGATGAAAAAATCGGTGCCAAAACTCCAAGCAATGAATATATATATGGAACTTCGATTAAACAAACAATTGGGTGTAAACTAGAGTGTCAAATGACCTTTTTCTTTGAAAGATGAACACTCAAAACCATGAACTTTTCTTGGAAGAATTTGCTCTCAAAAACTCTCTAGAAGTTAGAATGGAATGAAAAGTTTAGTTAGAAAAGTTCATTTTCGCACTTAAGAAATCTGCCAAAAAGTTAGTGGGAAAAACAAGTGGGAAGGTGGGTCAAAACTGCTTAAAACTGCCTTTTAACTGACATTTTCGTTCGAACGAAATCTTGTTCGAACGAGACTTCTAATGAAGTTCCAGAGTGAACTCGTTAGAAATCTCGTTGGAAATCTCATTCGAACGACATTTCGAACGAAGTTCCAGTGGCCAATATGGGAATTCGTTGGGTTTGCTCGTTCGAACGACATTTGGTTCGAACGAAAAACTCGTTCGACAACATATCGAATGAACTTCCAGAAAGTTTGAAATTTTCATTTTTAGCCTTGAAACGTTATAAACTTTATTTAAATTTTTAATTAAATATTTCTGAAAATAAACCCCAGTTTTAATTAAACCTACATCCATTATAAAAACGTTCCAAGCTCTTATATATATATGTAATGCATTCATACCTTGGCAGCATGGAACCACTGTTGATGACATAGAAACGAGGCACTTAAACTCGACATTTTGATAAAGCTTTATACACTTGGCCGCTACGTCTTCAACAAACACGTCATAGGCTTGAAGGATGATCAATTAACTCTATCCTATGACTCAAACGTTTTCGTCCGGAATTGAGCCAAAACTACAAAGGACTCAATTTGAAATGTGTGTCCTTACAAATCTCCTCCTTTGGCTATTCCGGGACAAAAACTAAACAAAAATCCTAAAAGGGCCGTCAAGCTCTACTAGACTACTAAAAAGTCCCACCCAAAATAAAAATACAATGCTTGACTCAAACAACCCAAGGATCAAAATCTTTGCCGGATGAAGTTGCCATTTAGAATAATTCCTGCACACTTAAGCAAACATATTAAACGCATAGAGAATATCAAAATATTAAATGCAATTAAATAATTACTCCCCTTAAATTAATTCTCCCCTTTACCAACTATGATCAACATAAGAAGATAGCGACTCCCCCTAAGTTAAATCTCCCCCAAACTAAGATACGATTATAATAGGATTAGATACCATTTCTCCCCCTATCATTCTCCCCCTTTTTGTTCAGGAATAGACAAAGGCTAAAGAATCAAACATTAACTTATCTTCTCCAATTAAAGCAAATACACCCTCTAGACTAAATAAGGGATAAATAGAATGGGATAACAAGCTAAACATGCATGAATGCATAAAGTGATGAGAATATTAAAGCATATGGGCAACAAAATCATAACTAATCCAACAAATACTAATGGATACCAACTAAGATGCAAGAAACATATACCAATATGATACATAAGTATTAAGCATGTGATATCAACAAAGAATGCAACAAGATGGATACCAATTATGAATTAAAATATATATGGACTAGAAAGCAAGGCAAAGACTAAACATCAATATCAAATATATGTATACATAATATATACTTAATAGACTCAAGTACACATATATAAATATAAACACACAAATGACACAAAATAAGATAAGCTTTTCACACTCGTATGGCAAAAATGTGTCATATGAAAACGGAAGTGTTGGGGTGTGAACTAGCAACAATTAAATTTAGACCCAATCACTTAAAACATGTTCACGGAGTTCTCAATTGATTGCAAACTTAATCACATTTGAATATAACCTCATGTGACAATATAGATTGAACTCAATGAACAAACATACACAATGCATACAAGCCTAGCATGTTGATGATTCTACAAACCAATAGAGTCATGACATTGAAAACGCAACTAGGATAAACGGACATTGTGCAAACTGTTGATATACCATCCAATCTCCCTCAATAAGCATTTATATTAATTTTGAATGAATATATCAATCAAACATAGGCCTTGGCAAATATTTTTCTTTTTAATGCCATATTTTCTTTTAGGCCTTTGGACCACGTATTTCTTTTAGGTCCAAACAAACGGTGGCTTACTATTCGTAAAGGACAATAAATCCTTTCGGAGCCCTTCCCCGTGCACATTTATACATATTATTTTTATATCTCACAAATCTCACGTGCAACGGATTTTGACATGCACTAGTCCTCCTAGGTCACAAATATGTAGATGACAAGATTGGTAGGAGAACACTTCACAAAGCTCAAATATACATATGAAGTTAAAACTTCAAATGAGCTCGTGCATGTGTGAGTAGAGGCATATAAAAATAGAATCCATTTAAGCAACACAATATCCAACTACTCCATGTAAGCATGGTAAAGAACATAATAAGGATTGACAATCTAAACCAAAAGTTCTAGTAACATGGGAGCGTAAAAGATGGGATTCAAACACAAGTATATGCCACATAAAGTGTGTCAAGCTAAAATACACAAAATAAAAATCTTTTTGAGTTTTTGAAATTTTAACCAAAAATAAAAATATATATACTCAAAAGACAAAAAAATCATTTGAATTTTTCATTAAGCTTAAATTATCAAGAGATAAAAACCAAATGATAGACAAAAATCTTTTTGTATTTTTCATTTAATGCAAACAAAAATGAAAGAAATATAATATAAAAGATAAACAAGGATCATAATTCTAGCATGTGATTAAACATGGAGCATAGATTAGAAAATGATTAAACAAGCATACATTTAGCATGTGAATATAACATGAAGTACAAACGCTAAAGTATGCAAATAAAACTAACACATTCAACCTTTAGATTTTGCAAGTGAGGAAGCATGTGAAAGTAAATAAGAATAAAAAAACCTATCTTGTAAAGCTACCAAGTCGGATCTCTTAACCCACTAATGATGAATGACTATCTCGGGGTGTAGGAATCTTGGCTACCTTGGTTGCCTTACATTGGGATTTTCTAGAAAATCTTTTGAGATCAAAACAATATTTCTTAAGATCACCTTTTCGACCACAATGTGCACAATTAAAAACATGACGAAAAGATTTACCTAACGAGTGATCTCTAAAGGCTTTCCTAGGCGATTCTCCTAAGAAGTTGGTTTTAGCTTTGTGAGTTGATTCATTACAAGTATCGAAGACTAAATCACAAGTGTCATTTTTAATTTGGACCGTTCCTAATATTTTATTGAATTTTTCCGAACGACCCTCCAAATCAAATTTGACATTACTAGAGTCTTTTAATTTATTTTCTAATTCTAGGAAGTTAGACTCTAATAACACATTTCTCTCTTCAAACTCGAGAAGCTCATTTTTCAAAGATTCCATTAAACCTCTAAGGCTATCTCTCTCGCCTTCTACATATTCTAGCTTCTCTCGAATAGATCTCTCTCGTGTCCTAAGGTATTCAACCAACTCACTATTATCAACGATCTTGACACGTTCTTTCAAACTAGCTTCTAACTTCAAATTAGCGTTTTTAATTTAATTGATTCTTCATATAATTCTTGAAAAGCATTTTGAAGTTCACTCACATTAACCTCTTCTTCATTTTCACTCTCTCTTTCTTCTCGACTCTCACTATCATAAAAAACAAGGGAATCATAAACTATGACCTTGGAAGCGTCATGTGTTAAAGTTTCATCAATGGACGAGTTCTCACTATCACTCACATGACTAGGCATAAATGCCACAAAGTTGGGCTTAGTGGGGGAATCGGGTCCCTCTTCCTTATCACTATCACTAAGGGTCGCATTATATGAAATGGGTCGCTTACCCTCTCTCCTTAGTTTAGTGGGGAACTTAGAAGCCCTATGGCCATAACCCTCACAACCAAAACACCTATTTGACTCGTCCCTATTTAAATTTTCAGTAATAGTTTTAGGGATCCTCTCGGCTTTGTCATGCTTAGAAGTTTCAAATTTCTTAAAATCATTTTTAAATTTATCTTTGTTAATTTTAAGAAACTTTCGAAACTTCCTAGCTAACAAGGCCATATCTTCCGAGTTACTATCACTCTCGCTCTCTACTACTTGTTTTTTCTCTTTTCGGGCTTTCAAAGCAATGCCCTTTTCAATTTTCTTTTCAGTTTTAGAGGGAAACATGTCCAGTTCATAAGTTTGTAAATCACCTCCAAGTTCTTCTAATTTCGTAGAGGCTAAAGTTGGTAAAGAATTTAAAATGGTCACTTTTGGAATAAATCTATCGGGTAGGACCTTAAAATTTTCTTTACAACTCGGTTGTCGAGTATTTTCTCTCCCAAGTTGAAAGATGAATTAACAATATTGGAAAGTCTAGCATAAAATTCATCAAACGTTTCTTTTTCATTCATTTTGATAGTTTCAAATTGAGTGGCGATGTTTTGGAGTTTCGAAGCTTTAATGACACTTGTACCTTCATGAGTGAGTTGTAAAACATCCCCACGCTTCTTTAGCTGTCTTGCACATCATAATGCGACGGAATTCATCCGGTGTGACAGCGCTAAACAAGGCGTTTAAACCACGGGAGTTAAAATTTGAAAGTTTAAACTCATTCTCATTCCATCTATCGGCCGGTTTGGGAACACGTTCATTATCTACTAAATGAGTTGGTAGAGACCACCCGTTAACTACAGATAACCAAACCCTCTCGTCGATAGATTTTAGTGCCGATTTCATACGCACTTTCCAGTACGCGTAATTAGAACCATCGAAAATAGGAAATTTTGAAAATGGGAAAAATTCCATTTTAGCCAAAAATAGTTAAAAGATCTTAACGAAATAATTTATCGCTTTTGGCTCTGATACCAATTTGAAAACGTCCCGAAGGCCCCTGATTTTAAATTCAAAAGTAATTTCCTTTTATAATTATGTGGAAGCGTAAGATGATGGTTAAATTGAAACAGATACACAAATTTTAATTTCTATATAAATTAAAATTATACAAAGTGAAATTAAATTAAACACACACTTATGTTAATTTCACTTAAACCAACTTAATTCAACCCAAGTCCTAGAAAATTTGCTTAAGTCATATTTTGCAATTTTACCAAGTTAGGCCAAACCAATTTTATCAAATTAAATTAAGTGACTTGAATTAAATTAACTAAACATTACCCAAATTTAATTAGCACCAAATTAAACAAGTAGTGGTTAAATTAAACCAAATTTATCTTTTTACCTAAACGTGCGTTCTAGGTGATTTTGCAAAAGATAAAATAAACAATTAATCCACTACGCCGCGATGTACGAGGAAAAATCCACAACGAGAAAAAAACCTTGGACGACCCTAGCCACAAATCCACTAAGTACGGAATTTACAAATACAAGCAAAATGAATTACAACACTCGACTCGATCCCTCTCAAGCCCCGGCGCATCTTCTTGTATCAATCTCTGCCTAGCGAATAACCACGAAGCTCTACCGCGGTCTCGGAATCCAACGATCGGACTTTATATACTCATCGTCACCCAAACTAGGAGCCTTTCTCCAAGTGGGTAAATCAACGCAAACTTCTTCTTTGTGGGATGTAGAAGCAAACCCAAACGTCTCTTCAAATGGTAGAGACGAAAAAATCGGTACCAAAACTCCAAGCAATGAATATATATATGGAACTTGGATTAAACAAACAATTGGGTGTAAATTAGAGTGTCAAATGACCTTTTTCTTTGAAAGATGAACACTCAAAATCATGAACTTTTCTTGGAAGAATTTGCTCTCAAAAACTCTCTCTAGAAGTTAGAATGGAATGAAAAGTTCGTTAGAAAAGTTCATTTCCGCACTTAAGAAATCTGCCAAAAAGTTAGTGGGAAAAACAAGTGGGAAGGTGGGTCAAAACTGCTTAAAATTGTCTTTTAACTGTTCCAACCAAAACTCGTTCGAACGACATTTTCGTTCGAACGAGGCTTCTAACGAAGTTCCAGAGTGAACTCGTTAGAAATCTCGTTCGAACAGCCATCTCGTTCGAACGACATTTCGAACGAAGTTCCAGTGGCCAATATGGGAACTCGTTGGCAAACTCGTTCGAACGACATTTGGTTCGAACGAAAAACTCGTTCGAACGAACTTCCAGAAAGTTTGAAATTTTCATTTTTTGCCCAGAAACTTTATAAACTTTATTTAAAGTTTTAGTTAAATCTTTCTGAAAATAAACACCAATTTTAATTAAACGTACACCCATTATAAAAATGTTCCAAGCTCTTATATATATATGTAATGCATTCATACCTTGGGAGCATGAAACCACTGTTGATGACGTAGAAACGTGGCACTTAAACTCAGCATTTTGATAAAGCTTTATACACTTGGCCGCTATGTTTTCAACAAACACGTCATAGGCTTGAAGGATGATCAATTAACTCTATTCTATGACTCAAATGTTGTCCGTAATTGAGCCAAAACTACAAAGGAATCAATTTGAAATTTGTGTCCTTACACCTACCTATAAAATCCTCCCCATAAAAGGGGACCGTGATCCTGTCAGACCTCGACCCCTCGGTATGGGGAGGAAATTGCCAATTTCTAGCAAGAAAACCCTCTTGCCAGTAATCCTTGTGAGAATCAGGTAGGTTTACTACCAATACCCTATCAGGACTCCTGACCTTGAGGTAAAGAAGGCCAGAACTAGTTCGAGAGAAGGAATAACAAAAACAAATTTCAACAAACCCTAACTTGGTGCCATAGAGTTGGTTTATTCTATGGACCCCATTAACTATCTTCCAAACATTTGGCGAACACTGTGCAGGAACAATGTTGAAATAACCAAAGAAATGTAAAAACAAATTGCTCGGAGGGAAAGTGAGCCCCCCTTGGGACATCAAGAGGACATGAATCCAATGAGCGTCCTCTATCTCCCTGACATTTTTAGGGAGAGAGGTGCACTCAATATCTACCCAGTCTGGGATATTATAGAACTTCCTAAACTCAGACACAGACCTATTACCTATCTTCGCCATTTGTAGACCCTAACTACGAATACGAGGAAATCTTAATAGAAAAAACACAGAAATAGAGCAAAGGGGACTTAAGAGATGAAGGTTTGGCTTGGACGATCCAAGATCACAAGCCCAGACGACGAAGAAGATTGAAAGCAAAGTAAACAAAGACCTGGAGAGGAGGGCGCAACAACAAGAGCTTGAAGAAGATGAGAAAATATGAAGTTTGAAATGACGGTATGAAAATGTCGCTCCAAGTGTTAAACATTTCTAATCATATCGCACGAGACCCGACGCAAGCTGCCGCCAAAATCAAGTGGAGAACTCCAATCTTGGGAAGAGTTACACAATTTACAAGAGAGCCATTATGACAAATCATTTAAATTTATTGAGCCCAAATTGTGGCTCAACAACTTTAGGGGCAATTGTGGGTACCTGGATTTGCCATCACAGGCCCAGACGAGTAGCCCAATAGAAGCGGCCCAAAGTCTAGGGCCCTCGCCTCTCAACTAAATTCAGATATGACTTAGTCTACTCCTAGAATCTCGTAAGGAGATAGTCTAGGAGAAGAAGATGGACGTGGGGGAGTCCAACACCCCCACTCCCCGAGAACAAACATGTATATAACAAACCCTAAGCCTGGGGCAAAAGGCACGTATTGTATTATCTGTAAAACACTCCCCGGAGTATATAGAAATAATACTGACTGCACCACCGTTGACGTAGGCATTCTTGTCGAACCATGTACATACTGTGTTGTGTGATTGACATTCGTTACCTTCTTCACTTGCTTAAGTGATTGCACTTTTCTCATTTATTTATGTTGAATATACTTGTCACCACAAGTAGTATAGTATATATAATAATATACATTTAATATATATGATATTTTACCTTTTAGCATGATTTATCATGCACCCATGGAAGGCATATATATATATATATATATATATCACTGTTCTAAAAAATTCGCCTAGGCTCCATATAGGCTTCATGCTTGGGAGAAACGCCCGCCTTAAGCTTTCTACGCTTTATTCTTGGGAAAACCCTTAAGGCGCACTTTTTTCTGAAAACAACAATGCTTTAGTGAAACGATATCGCCTTTTGAAGAATTTTTTTACAAACCGGACCATTATCTCATCCAAAATAATCAAATAGTATTTTAATTTGCAAATATTTAGACATATTTTTATGATATGTACAATTTTAGTATTTTAATAGCCTTGTTATGGTTAAAAAATATTAAAATATATTAAGAAGGCTTAAACGCCTTTTCACACCTTTTTACGCCTAAGGCACGCCTAGGCTTCTAACGCTTAAGGCTTGGCCTCCACGTCTCGATCACGCCTCGCATTTTTTAGAATCTTGATACATACATATATATATATATATATATATATATATATATAGTCAGGCTTTCCAACATACCTCATTAAACATACCTATGAACATACCTATTTTTTTAAAATAGTAAAAAAATTAATTTTGAATTGATATTTTTTATATGAGTTCATGATATTTCCATGTGTCCCGGTAAAAATATTCAACTCAAAATAATGTGTTCTGATATTTTTAAAAAATAGGTAAAAAAACTGACACTTTTAAAGGGTATATTTTTACCTTTTTATGCATGATATTTCATGGCTTTCATGGGTGCATGAAATATCATGCTAAAAGGTAAAATATCATACATATTAAATGTATATTATTATATATACTACACTACTATTATATTATTATACTACTAATATACTATTATATTATTATTTTTTAAATACATTCTATTAAATTATTTTTTTACCCTTTTAAAGGGTAAAAACTGATAGTTTTTTTTACCTATTTTTTAAAAATAACAACAAAATATTTTTTTTGTTTGATTTTTTTTACAGAGGCACATTGAAATATCACGAATCCATATAAAAAATATTATCTCAAAATTATTTTTTTTACTATTTTAAAATAAGGGTATGTTGCTAGGTATGTTGCTAGGAGGTATGTTGGAGAGTCTGACTGTATATATATATATATATATATATATATAGCGGATGCACGTGCCGAGGGCACGGCGATAAATTTGTCCCCGTAATAAAACCCAATCCATAATTACCCGCCTTTTAAAAAAAACGAAAACATCAATTACAAAACGAAAACATAAATTACAAAAAAAACTATTTTTAAAAAAAAAAAAATATATTTTTAAAATTTTTGAAAAATAATTTAATTAAAAAAATTATTTAATAGCATGTATTTAAAAAATAATAGTATAATAGTATTATAATAGTATAATAGTATACATTTAATATGTATGATATTTTACCTTTTAACATGATATTTCATGCACACATGGAAGGCATGAAATATCATGCATAAAAAGGTGAAAATATCATACATATATTTTGGTATCAACATCACCTATCTTATATATATATATATATATATATATATATATATATACCCCTGTGTTTTTAATAAAAAAACACATTTAAAAAAAATCGTTTCTAATAATTTAGTTAAAAAATATATTTTTTAAAATTTTTAAAAATAATTTAATAGCATGTATTTAAAAAATAATACTATCATAATATATTAGTAGTATAATAGTAGTATAGTATATATATATATATATATATATATAGAGGCAGGCTCCTGTGCACACTAAGTTTGCACATTACCTTTTAAAAGTGTGCAAACTTAGTGCTGGCTCACACCAATTTTTTTATGTGATATTTTAACATTTCAACGGACTCACATAAAAAAAATTAGCTCAAAAAAACTATTTTTGCTATTTTTAAAAAATCGGTCAAACTTTCACAGTTTTTAAAGGGCTTAAAAACTGCGAAAGTTTGACCGATTTTTTAAAAATAGCAAAAAAGGTTTTTTTGAGCTGATTTTTTTTATATGGGTTCCTTGAAATGTTTAAATATCACACAAAAAAAATCAACTCAAAAATATTTTTTTTACTATATATAAAAGGTAATGTGCAAACTTAGTATGCAAACTTAGTGTGCACAGGAGCCTGCCTCTCTCTCTCTCTCTCTCTCTCTCTATATATATATATATATATATATATATATATATATAGGAGAAGGATCACAAGTGGACCAAAAAAATGAACTTTTTAACGGACTTAACAAAAAAGACTAATAACCCACTAACTTTAATTCCTTGGTGTAATGGGTCCGCGCCAGCGGCACCCAATAACCGAGACTTATTAGTCTTTTTTGTTAAGTCCATTAAAAAGTCCATTCTTTTGGTCCACTTGTGAACCTCTCCCTATATATATATATATATATATATATATATATATGGGACATATACCAAATAGTCCCTTGGACATTTTTTAATACCCATTTAGTCCAAACTTTTTTATTTTGCCTCAAAAAGTCCTTTGCCACATATTTTGGAGAGGGAGTGCCGCTGACGCGGACCTCTAAAAATAAGAGGATATTGAGTGCTTGAGGGACTAAATGGGTTAAACTAAAAATATGTGTCCTTTTTAAAAAATATATATTTATAGTAGGGACTATTTAATAATTGACCCTATATATATTTATACTTAAGTATATTAGGTATACTTAAGTATATTAGGTATATATATATACTTTCCTTTATATATACTTTATAAATTTACCCCCGTGATAAAATACATCCCATAATAACCCGCCTTTTTAATAAAAAAACACATTTAAAAAAATAGTTTTTAATAATTTAATTAAAAAATATATTTTTTAAAATTTTAAAAAATAATTTAATAGCATGTATTTAAAAAATAATAGTATAATAATATATTAGTAGTATAATAGTAGTATAGTATATATAATCGTATATATATATATATACTACTTTTAGCATGATATTTTATGTATGTGCATGCATACATAAAATATCATACATATAAAGTATAAAATATCATACATATATTTCACCATTCACATCACGTATAATAGATACTAGGGCTGTGTTTCGGCCGGATCGGATCGAAAAATGACAATTCGAAAAAAAATTCAATTTTTTCGGAAAGAAAATATTTGTTCCAATTTACTGTCCAATTTTTTCGGAAAATAAAAAAAGTTTTCGAATTCTGAAAAATCGGAAAATTGGAAAAAAATCGAAAAAATTTGAAAGTTTCAAAACATATGCTAAAAATTAAGAAATTCCAAAATTTCAAAAAAATTGATATAGGATTTTTGATTACTCGAAATTTTCATTTTAAAGAAATCGAAAAAAAGATTTAACCCAACATGTAATATGTAAAGATTTAACAATTTTTTTCTTTTGTGTAGAGGATCGAGGGATATTCTCCTTTTATAGAGGACTTTTTTGGGCCTCTCTTCCTCTCCTAGCCGATGTGGGACACATGAGAATGTTTTAAAAAATTAAAAAAATTGGAAATCGGAAAATATTTTGGAAAAAATCGGAAATAATTCGAAATAATCGGATCGGCATAGTTACGAAAAAATCGAAAAATCGAAAATTCTGAATTATTTCCAATTTTCGATCCGTTTTTGTTTTCGGAAAAATCGAAAATCGGAAAATCGAAAATCGAAAACCTTATATACGTTTCAAAATCAGAAAATATCGGATCGGATATCGGATATCGGAAAAATCGAAATGTTCAAAAAAAAAATACAGCCCTAATAGATACTTTATAAAGTATAAGTATATATATATATATACATACACTTTATATATATCACAATAAAGTGTATATATAAAGTATATATATATAAAGTATATATACACTTTATTGTGATATATATAAAGTGTATGTATATATATATATACACACAGAGAGAGAGAGAGAGCGGATCTCATGAGGACCTGTGTTTGCATACTGCTGGCGCGGATTAATTTTGATAAAATAGTAAAAAAAATATTTTTAACTAATTTTTTTTATATAGTTTTTAAACATTTCAGTTGGGACATATGAAAAAAATCTGGTCAAAAAGAATTTTTTTACTATTTTAAAAAAATAGGTCAAATTTTGTCAGTTTTTAATAACTTAAAAACAACTTAAATTGACAAAGTTTGACTGATTTTTTTAAAATAGCAAAAAAAATCATTTTGTGCTGATTATTTTTTTATGCTGCTACTGAAATGTTTAAAAATCATAAAAAAAAATCAATCCTAAAATATTTTTTTTATTATTTTAAAAAAATTGTCCTCATTCGGGGTTTTCAAACTGGGACCTCACTTGATTCTTTCCCTATATATATATATATATATATATATATATATATACTTTATATTTTTTTTATGGATGAACAATGACATAAACAGTAAAAGTGAACAGTTGTATGAACAGTACTTTTAAATAATTCCTCAAGTCCACAGTACTACAGGTTACTGTAGCAGCGCAGTCAAGCTTAAAAACGCCAACATAATGACAACAACAGCGACAATGGCAACACACAGGACACCGGAAAGTTTAAAAATACAAAATTATTCTAGAGTTCAATCAGACATTCATATCAATATTTTTCACAAAAATAAATCCTCAAGTATCCTTTAATGATATGTCAAAACATAATAAGAATATTATCTAAGTACTCAGAGTGGTTTACCCGAAAGATATAATAAAAACTTTAAATTTTATTACTGAAAATATAACATGCGATTACAAACTATTAATTTACAAGAGATAAACAGTAATACAAGCCATAATTTACGAATGATAGAAAACTTACAATTACAAGATAATATACAACTATTGCTGCTGGATTATAAAGCTAGTTGGAAAGTTGGTCTGAAAATTAAACGGAGGTTTTTGACAGAGAGAGCTTGGTTGCTGAGAGTTGTAGGATTTATGTATTAGGTGTCTTTTAAGAGTGAAGAGAGTTCTCCTTTTATAGGAGAAGAAAAGATTCGAATATGAAAATTTTATTAAACGGAAGAGGTAAGTGATAAGGAAAGGAAAACGATGTTTTTGTTTTTGGATAAGTTTTTCAAAAGGAAATAGTAAATGCTCGTGATTCTGAATTCTTCCAAAAGTGAATAGTAACATCTCATGTTCCTTTATTTTACGTCCATCCTGTGTCGCTTTCAGTCACTGTCTTGATTGCGTCATTGGTTGTGTCAGTGTTTTTGTTTGTTGTGGTTGGTGTCGGTGCTTGTGTGAGTAACCATTTTTTGCTTCTAGGGTTCCATCATGTTGTCAATATTGTGCCTGGTGACGGAGTCCATTGAATCGTTGTCTGAATCAGTGTGTGTATAGTTGCAATATACATAATGCGATCTTTGTTCTTGCTCTAGTGCCTCTTCTACTTCTAAAGAATTTTGAGATTTACTAAAATATTTTATGTTAAGACTAAAAGGGTGTTTTGGAATACAAATTCGCATATTGAACGTTTCTTTTATCATACACCAGGGATTAGATGTGATTTCATTCATTATTTTATTTACTTTATATATTGCAATTAAGTCTTCTGTTGCATCTTGTTCTTGTATAAGAGAGTCGTCATCCGTACATTGAACAAAATAATTAGAGATTTTATCTTTTCTATGTTCAATTAAAATATTGTGCCTGCTATGGATGATTTGTCCCAAGTCTATCCACTCCGGTGGTATGCTATCTACTATTAATAAAACGTGAGGTAGTGTGGTCCTCCAACGCTGTTGTTCAACTAGTGCCTCTAATAAACCTTTTGGTAAATTATCATTTATTCTAGTAAAAGGAGGAGGTATTAATGTACTAGCTATCATGCCAAATTCTAATAATAGACTTATAGTAACTTCTATTTGTATACGTCGATTATGAGTAAATATTTTATTAGGCCTACTGATTACAAAGTTTTCAAAAGTCTATAATCTATTTGTAATAAAATTATGGTATTATGTTTCTTTTGAGAATTTATAGACACATGTTCATATCTATATGTACATCCTACAAAGGCTAAGTTAAAACGAAAATAATTTTGTATTGTAACCCAATTAGTAATATCTTTTTCCCGTGCAAACACAATTTTTTTTCTGCTATTGCATCTGGTAAAAGGGTTTCTACTTTTGTACGTAATATATACCTATAGTAGGGGTCAAAAGAAGATAAAAAGTTACTAGTACTATATAACATTACTTGTTCTAATTTCTTTTCAGCATCTTGTTTTTTAATATTTATTATTTTAAAGTGTTTTATTGTAGAGTTGTGTTCTTCGACAAGATGCTGGTTATTATTGAAAGAGTTATAATAGTTTACTCGTGCTTCTAGATTATTAACAAGGTTCATTAGATTAAAAAAGTAAGTATTAAGGTAATTCATAGTATGTATATATAATCCCTTATTATATTCTCGGTTGAACAAGAGGTTGTCAAGAATCTTCTGTTGTTCTGCTGTCACTTGTACTTTTGACTTGAATTTTTACTTCTCATTAAGAACAATAAATAATTGATTAGTATTTTCTTTTGTGCCTGATGAAGAGCTTTGATGATGAGACATCTACAAAATTTAAGAAATGTTAGTAATTAATCTAGACAGGATATCTGCTAATTGATTAACTTTACCTTTTATATGTTCAAATTGAGGGGTGAATCCTTTTCTTATAATATTGTCAATAAAATTTTGCCATCTTTTTGTAGCTGATTTACTTTGATTGATTTTATTAAAGTGTTTTACTATATTATCACAATCTGTTCTAGTTAAAATTTCTTTACCTTAAAATAGTTGAAATCTTTTTATAGTATTTATTATTCCTAATATTTCCAAGTCAGTTGAGGGTAACCTACTTTGTGCTTCATTAAAATTACCTGAACAGTATTTACAAACTACTTCTTCATTTTTATTACTATTGTTATTAGGTTTTTGTAACAAAATTTTTGCCCATCCTATTGTCGATGCGCCTTTTTGTATAATTTCATAACTACTTTCTATAGATAAGGATAAAGGTTCTAATTTACTAACTATTTGTTTTGTTTTTTGTACTAGTTTTATGTCTTCCTTATTAAAGTATTTTTGTCCATTTTTACTTAATTTTCTATATAAAGGTCCTACTAATTTAGATAAGTTTGGAATAAAAGATCTACAATAATTTAATAGTCCTAAAAATGATTGTAGTTTTTTAGTTTCTTCTAATTTATCTGGGAATTCTAATACCGTTTTTACTATATATTCCTTTAATTCTATTTTGCATCCTTTTATGAATAATCCTAGAAATTCTATTTCTTGTTTTTCTAATTGCATATTTTTACTGCTAATTATTAATCCTTGATTTATAAATTCTTTAAAAATAATTTGTAAATAATTTCTATGTTTCTGTTTAGTGTTACTAAATACAAGAATATCATCTATATATACTATACAAAAATCTGAGTGTTTTTTAAAGATAGTATCCATTTTATTTTGAAATATTTGAGGTGCGTTTTTTAATCCAAATGGCACAACTAACCATTCAAAATGTCCTTCTGGACAAGTAAAAGCGATCCATTCTATTGAATCTTTATTTGCCAAAAATCATATTTACAATCAAATTTAGAAAAATATTTTTTATTTTTTATTTTATTAATTAATTCGTCTTTGTTAGGTATTTTATAGCTATCATCATAAATATTATCATTTAGTCTTTTATAATTAATTATTATACGTGCTTTATTTATTTTTAATTCTGCATAATTTCTTACTATAAATGCAGGACTTCGATGTCTAGGTGCTTTTTTGTATTACTCCTAAGTTTAAAATTTCTCTTATTTGTATTTTAAATTCCTCTTGGTCAATTATTTCACAAGTTATATCTATTGTTTTTATAGTAATGGCAGGGTTAATCTAAATTAAATATAATTAACCCTACCATAACTATAAAAACAATAGATATAGCTTGTGAAATAATTGACCAAGAAGAATTTAAAATACAAATAAGAGAACTTTTAAACTTAGGAGTAATACATAAAAGCATTAGTAGACATCGAAGCCCTGCATTTATGGTTAGAAATCATGCAGAATAAAAAAGAAATAAAGCACGTATGGTAATTAATTATAAAAGACTAAATGATAATACTTATGATGATAGCTATAAATACCTAACAAAGACGAACTAATTAATAAAATTCAAAATAAAAAATACTTTTTTAAATTTGATTGTAAATCTGGTTTTTGGCAAATAAAAATGAATAAAGATGCAATAGAATGGATCGCTTTTACTTGTCCAGAAGGACATTTTGAATGGTTAGTCGTGCCATTTGGATTAAAAAATCCACCTCCAATGTTTCAAAATAAAATGTATACTATCTTTAAAAAACACTCAGATTTTTGTATAGTATATATAGATGATATTCTTGTATTTAGTAACACTAAGAAGGAACATATAAATCATTTACAAATTATTTTTAAAGAATTTGTAAATCAAGGATTAATAATTAGCAGTAAAAAGTTGCAATTAGAAAAATAAGAAATAGAATTTCTAGGATTATTCATAAAAGGAGGCAAAATATAATTACATGAACATATAGTAAAAAAGGTATTAGAATTTCCAGATAAATTAGAAGAAACTTAAAAACTACAAGTATTTTTAAGACTATTAAATTATTGTAGATCTTTTATTCCAAACTTATATAAATTAGTAGGACCTTTATATAGTAAATTAGGTAAAAATGGACAAAAATACTTTAATAATGAAGACATAAAACTGGTACAAAAAATAAAATAAATAGTTAGTAAATTAGAAACTTTATCCTTACCTATACAAATTAGTTATAAAATTATAAAAAAAGACGCATCAACAATAGGACGGGCATAAATTTTGTTACAAAAACCTAATAAAAATAGTAATAAAAATGAAGTAGTAGTTTGTAAATACTGATCAGGTAATTTTAATGAAGCACAAAGTAGGTTACCCTCAAGTGACTTGGAAATATTAGGAGTAATAAATACTATAGAAATATTTCAACTATTTTTAGGTAAAGAATTTTTAATTAGAACAGACTGTGATAATATAGTAAAATACTTTAATAAAACCAATCAAAGTAAATCAGCTACAAAAAGATTTATTGACAATATTATAGGAAAACGATTCACCCCTCAATTTGAACATATAAAAGGTAAAGATAATCAATTAGCAGAGATCCTGTCTAGATTAATTACTAACATTTCTTAAATTTTGTAGATGTCTCATCATTAAGGCTCTTCATCAGGCACAAAAGAAAACACTAACTAATTATTTATTGTTCTTAATGAGAGGCAAAAATTATGGTCAAAAGTACAAGTGACAGCAGAACAAGAGAAGATTCTTGACAACCTCTGCTTCAATCGAGAATATAATAAGGGATCATTTATATATACTATGAATTACCTTAATACTTACTTTTTTAATCTAATAAACCTTGTTAATAATCTAGAAGCACGAGTTTTTCAATAATAACCAGCAACTTGTCGAAGAACTCAATTCTACAATAAAACACTTTAAAATATTAAATATTAAAAAACAAGATGTTGAAAAGAAATTAGAACAAGTAATGTTATATAGTAATAGTAACTTTTTATCTTCTTTTGACCCCTACTATAGGTATACATTACGTACAAAAGTAGAAACCCTTTTACCAGATGCAATAGCAGAAAAAAAAATTATGTTTGCACGGGAAAAAGATATTACTAATTGGGTTACAATACAAAATTATTTTCATTTTAACTTAGCCCCTGTAGGATGTACATATAGATATGAACATGTGTCTATAAATTCTAAAAAAAAACATGATACCGTAATTTTATTAGAAATAGATTATAGACTTTTTGAAAACTTTATAATCAGTAGGCCTAATAAAATATTTACTCATAATCGACGTATACAAATAGAAGTTACTATAAATCTATTATTAGAATTTCACATGATAGCTAGTATATTAATACCTCCTCCTTTTACTAGAATAAAAGATAATTTACCAAAAGGTTTATTAGACGCACTGGTTGAACAACAGCGTTGGAGGACCACACTACCTCACGTTTTATTAATAGTAGATAGCATACCACCAGAATGGATACGCTTAGGACAAATCATCCATAGCTGGCACAATATTTTAATTGAACATATAAAAGATAAAATCTCTAATTATTTTGTTCAATGTACGGATGACGACTCTCTTATACAAGAACATGATGCAATAGAAGACTTAATTGCAATGTATAAAGTAAATAAAATAATGAGTGAAATCCCATCTGATCCCTGGTGTATGATAAAAGAAACGTTCAATTTGCGAATTTTTATTCCAAAACACCTTTTTAGTCTTAACATAAAATATTTTAGTATATCTCAAATTTTTTTAGAAGTAGAAGAGGCACTAGAGCAAGAAAAAAGATCACATTATTTATATTGCAACCATATACCCACTGATTCGGACAACGATTCAATGGACTCCGTCACCAGGCACAATATTGACAACATGATGGAACCCTAGAAGCAAAAAAATGTTACTCACGCAAGCACCGACGCCAGCCACAACAAACAAAAACACTGACGCAACCAATGATGCAATCAAGACAGCGACTGAAAAGCGACACAGGATGGATGTAAAATAAAGGAACACGAGATGTTACTATTCACTTTTGGAAGAATTCAGAATCACGAACATTTACTATGTCCTTTTGAAAAACTTAATCAAAAACAAAAACATCGCTTTCCTTTCCTTATCACTTACCTCTTCCGTTTAATAAAATTTTCATATCCGAATCTTTTCTTCTCCTATAAAAGGAGAACTCTCTTCACTCTTAAAAGACACCTAATACAGAAATCCCCCACAACTCTCAGCAACCAAGCTCTCTCTCTTAAAAACCTCCGTTTAATTTTCAGACCAACTTTCCAACTAGCTTTGTAATCCAGCAGCAATAGTTGTATATTATCTTGTAATTGTAAGTTTTCTATTATTTGTAAATTATGGTTTGTATTACTGTTTATCTCTTGTAAATTAATAGTTTGTAATCGCGTGTTACATTTTCAGTAATAAAATTTAAAGTTTTTATTATATCTTTCGGGTTAACCACTCTGAGTACTTAGATAATATTCTTATTATGTTTTGATATATCATTAAAGGATCCTTGATGATTTGTTTTTATGGAAAATATTGATATGAATGTCTGATTGAACTCTAGAATGATCTTGTATTTTTAAACTTTCCGGTGTCCTGTGTGTTGCCATTGTCGTCGTTGTTGCCGTTATGTTGACATTTTTAGGCTTGACTGGGCTGCAACTGTATCCTGTAGTACTGTGGACTTGGGGAATGATTTAAAAGTTACTGTTCACACAACTGTTCACTTTTACTGTTCATGTTATTGTTCATCCAAAAAAATAATGGTATCAGAGCTGCTTTAATCATATATCATTATATAATAGGAAATATTATTTAACGAAAAGAGTGGAATTACAACTTATATAAATTAAAACTTGTTAATTTGCTTAATGAACTTTCAAAAACAATTTATAAAAAGAGAACTAGCTTATCAAATTAATACTTTAAACGAAGCCACATAAGAATTTGAAGAAAACATAAAAAATAGAGACTATATAAGAGCAACTGTTAGTATGTGGATAATTGACCGCTCAGAAGAAAAAATTCAAGAGTATAGGCTAAGACTAGAAATATTAAGTGAAAAAGGAAGATTAGGATAAATAATATATGCTGACTCAAAAACAAAGAATTAGGAACTTTATAAATTTTAGAAAACGAATAATAAAATCACAACATAACTTTATTAAAATATGTTTAGAGGTAGGAAATTATAAACTAGTAACTAGTAGTAGTAATATAATAATTAATCAAGAAGAAGCAATAATAGCTTTAGAAAATAAGTTAGGAATATTAGCAGAAAAAGGTAGACTATAAGTATATGAGTAATAATATTAACACTATATTAGAAAAACTTCAAAAATTAAAAGATAATCAAGATTTCATTAAAGAACATCTAGACTTAATAAATACTAGAACACATAATATAAAATTTGAACTAGAAAAACTTACTAAGTTTTTACATGAACAAGAAACACCAGAGATAAACGAATTAATAGATAAATTTAAACAAATTAAAATCGACACTAAAATAGTTCAAACAAAACTAAACCTTTTTTATTCTAAAGAGGACATCTACAAGCAAAAATAAAGAAATTTATAGGATAGAAAATCTATATAATAATGAAGAAGACACTAAAAGATATATAGAAAAAGGTATTCAAAAGACTAAAGGGCAACAGTTTTATAAAAAGAATATGTTAGAATTTACTAATAAAATATATAATCACACTAGCCAAAGAAAAATAACCACCGTCAATAGTGAAGTAATTTTAGATTTAATTACTGAAGAATCTGCAAAAGAACTAAATAAAATAAATTTAGAATTTATGCATTTAGGAGTAATAATAATAGGATTAGTAGGATTAACTAGGTTAGAAGCAGGAACTAAAGTTTTAGTGTATATATATATATATATATATGACGATAGGTGGAGTAATCATAAACAAGCACAACTAGCAAGCGCCGAAGTAGACTTAGCTAAAAATGAAGCAGTAATAGGATGTATACCAAACTTATCTATGGACATAAATGAATTTAGTAAACATATAAAAATAGCAATAAGAACAAGAGGATATAATATGACCGAATAATATAATAGTCTTTTAATATATACACTATTTATGGGAAAATTATTTAACCACTATAAAATAAACTTTAAAGCTGAATTTGACTGTATAGTAAAGTCTTTTAATAGTAAATATGTAGAAATGATAGAAGCACAAAAAATCGATAGTAGTATATATGACGAAATTGAATGGAAATTACCACAATTAACTATAACTAATACTAAAAATCTAGAAAAAAATAAAATAGGATAAAGCAGTATTAGATTTAGTAAATATAAACCTGTAAAAGAAGACAGTGAGGAACTATTAGATGAAATTAATGTATTAATCGTAGAAGAACAAATAGACGAAATATTCGAATTATTAGAAGATAAAATATATGATATAATTATAGAAGATTGCGACAATTTAAAAACTGAACAATTTATAAACAAATATGGTAATGAAAATAATAAAGAAGCCATAATATCTATATATTGTGCAGAAGGAACCAATGAAGATAATAAAAGAAAAATAATAAATATCGGAATAGATAAATTTGTAAAAGAAGAAGAAATTATAAAAATATTAGAAGAAATAAACCCCGCAGAAGAAATGGAAACATAAACCTCAATATCAACCACAACCAATGTTGATTATTCTACTCACCAAAAATTAAAAGCAACTAATGAAACATATAATGAAAACACTAAACCTATTCTAGGATATAAAAGCCGTAGTAAATATATATTTGACACTGACTCTAATATAACAAAATATGGTAGTATATTAAATTTAGACAATATAAACCCTCAAGATTGGGAGATAGCAATAGAAAATTGGGAAACATGATGTTTTAGAACTTGTACATTAATAAGCTTTGAAAATAGAACAGAAAATGAAGTTTATTTTGAAAATACACTACAAGGAAGCGTATCTAATTGGTATCTAACATACAAAACTGCACCAGAATATCCACAATTTAAAGAACTATTTAATGTAGAAAGATTCACTTAATAAAAGAAGCATTTATAGGATCAAATAGACTTTTACATTTAACAGAAAGACAAACAAAGGCACTAAGAAATCTAAAACAATTACAAATATGTAGGTTAGAATATATAGGAAATTACACTAGAAAATTTATAGAATATTGGACCCAAACTGAACAAACAACAGATACTGACTTATTAGATAGATACATACAAAAAATACCAAGTAATATAGGAGAAAAAATTTGGAAAAATTGGAAAGAACATATAGGAACAAAAAGAGACTGCTCTATAGGAACTAGAATAAAAACTGTGTATGATACATTAAAATCAGAATCTAGGAAACTAAAAGAAGGAAAAGAAATTAAAAAACAATATTATTATACCTGTCAACAACTAGATTTACCACCACAATACGGATGTGATAATAAACGTTTAATAACCAATAAACATAAGACTAAAAAGAAATATAAAAACTATCGAATAAGACCTAGTAAAACTTATAAAAAGCATTATAAATATAATAAATATAAAAGAAAAAGACCATGGTATAAAAAACGTAACATACATAAAGATAATAAAGACACAAAAGATAATAAAAATAATAAAAGAACTATTAACTGTAAATATTTTATTTGTGGAGATCCTAATCATAGTAGACCAAATTTTCCTTCTAGACATAAAAATAATAATATGTCAAAAGTTCAAGAAAAAATAAATATATATTAGATGACATTGAAGATGATTTAGGAGACACAGTAGAATTAGAAAGTATATATGATGCATATGAAGAGATATATAATATTAGCGTATATAGTATAGAATCAATAGAATCAGAAGAAGATCTACTTTCTAGAAGACTTAAATTTTTTATATAATATGGAAGAATGTGAATATAAATTTACACAATATATGTTTATAAAAACAAAATGTATAAAATGTTCAATAGAAGATAAAGAAATGTATTTATGTAAAATATGTAATAAAAATTTATGTATAAAATGTTACGAAGAAATAAAAAATAAACCTAACGAACAAATAAATAGTACAAATAAATCAACACTAATAACCTTCCCTATAAAAATAAAATTTACAAATAAAATAATAGAAATAACAGCGATGTTAGACAAAGGAGCAACAAAAAGCTTAATTCATGTAGAATTAGTAGGACAAGAAAACGCAAAAGATTTAAATTACCCCGTTTATATACACCAATTTAATAAAGAAGCAATACATATAACACAATGTATACAAAATATACCTAAATATATAAATGAAAAGCAATTTACATTGCCACAAACATATATAACAAACATAAAAAGTCATCACCCGTTTATATTAGGATTAAATTTTATTCAATCTTTAACTGGAGGATTCATGTACACACCATCAGGTATACAATTATTTAAAAAAGGAACACATATTATACCTCACAATCAACCTAATAATAATCAACAAAACAATAATATAGAAAAGCAAGAAAATAAATTAATCCTTAATAATAACGTAATCTTAGAAACAATAGAAGACTTGAATATTAAAGAAGAAACTAATAAAAACATAGAAGAGAACTATTTATATGAATATTTACAATATATAGAAGATAGGCAAACACACAAAATAAAATTTGACGAAATAAATAATATAATGTTTAAAACCACAAAATTAGAATTAGAAGATCTAATAAGATAAGCAGAAAAAACTGAAATAATAGGAGAAAACCCACAAAAACATTGAAATAAAAATAAATTAGAAGCTAAATTAAATATAATTAACCCTGCCATAACTATAAAAACAAAAGATATAGCTTTTGAAATAATTGATCAAGAAGAATTTAAAATACAAATAAGAGAGCTTTTAAACTTAGAAGTAATACAGAAAAGCACCACTAGACATCGAAGCCCTCTATTTATGGTAAGAAATCATGCAGAATTAAAAATAAATAAAAAGCACGTATGGTAATTAATTATAAAAGACTAAATGATAATACTTGTGATGATAGCTATAAAATACCTAAAAAAGACAAATTAATTAATAAAATTCAAAATAAAAAATGCTTTTCTAAATTTGATTGTAAATTTGGTTTTTGGCAAATAAAAATGAATAAAGATGTAATAGAATGGACTGCTTTTACTTGTTTAGAAGGACATTTTGAATGGTTAGCCATGCCATTTGGATTAAAAAATGCACCTCAAATATTTCAAAATAAAATGGATTATATCTTTAAAAAATACTCTGATTTTTGTATAGTATATATAGATGATATTCTTGTATTTAGTAACACTAAGCAGGAACATATAATTCATTTACAAATTATTTTTAAAGAATTTATAAATCAAGGATTAATAATTAGCAGTAAAAAGATGCAATTAGAAAAACAAGAAATAGAATTTCTAGGATTATTCATAAAAGGAGGCAAAATAGAATTACAGGAACATATAGTAAAAAAGGTATTAGAATTCCCAAATAAATTACAAGAAACTTAAAAACTACAAGTATTTTTAAGACTATTAAATTATTGTAGATCTTTTATTCCAAACTTATCTAAATTAGTAGGACCTTTATATAGTAAATTAGGTAAAAGTGGACACAAATACTTTAATAATGAAGACATAAAACTAGTACAAAAAACAAAATAAATAGTTAGTAAATTAGAACCTTTATCCTTACCTCTAGAAAGTAGTTATAAAATTATACAAACAGATGCATCAACAATAGGATGGGCATGAATTTTGTTACAAAAACCTAATAAAAATAGTAATAAAAATGAAGAAGTAATTTGTAAATACTGTTCACGTAATTTAATGAAGCACAAAGTAGGTTACCCTCAACTGACATGGAAATATTAGGAGTAATAAATACTATAGAAAGATATCTACTCTTTTTAGGTAATGAATTTTTAATTAGAACAGACTGTGATAATATAGTAAAACACTTTAATAAAACCAATCGAAGTAAATCAGCTACAAAAAGATGGCTAAATTTTATTGACAATATTACAGGAAAAGGATTTACCCTCAATTTGAACATATAAAAGGTAAAGATAATCAATTAGCAGATATCATGTCTAGATTAATTACTAACATTTCTTAAATTTTGCAGATGTCTCATCATCAAGGTTCTTCATCAGGCACAAAAGAAAACACTAACCAATTATTTACCGTTCTTAATGAGAGGCAAAAATTCAGGTCAAAAGTACAAGTGACAGCAGAACAACAGATGATCCTTGACAACCTCTAGTTCAACCGAGAATATAATAAGGGATCATTTATACATACTAAGAATTACCTTACTACTTTTTTAATCTAATGAACCTTGTTAATAATCTAGAAGCACGGGTAAACTATTATAACTCTTTCAATAATAATTAGCAACTTGTCGAAGAACACAATGCTATAATAAAACACTTTAAAATATTAAATATTAAAAACCACTTTACTATATATACTTTATATATATATATATAAAGTTTATGTATATATATACTTTATAAAGTATATATATATAAAATAAAGTATATATATACTTTATATATATATAAAGTTTATGTATATATATACTTTATAAAGTATATATATATATATAAAATAAAGTATATATATACTTTATATATATATATATATATATATATATATATATATATATATAAGCGAGAGAGAGAGAAGTAGATTTCAAACTAAGCAAGACATCAATTCTCACTTAACCCTTAGGGCCCGTTTGACAACCCAATTTCAAGCCATGGAAATGGAATTGGAAGGCCAATCTTAATTCCACGAAATTGAAATTGGCCTTCCAATTTCAATTCCAAACCTTGGAATTGGGTCACCAAAAGCCCTTAGCTTCATCTGAAAATCTGTTTTATAATATTAACTAAGGGTGTGTTTGATTTGGGTGGATGGAAAAAAATTTCAAGGAATTTCTGAAGTCCCTTGAAGAAATTTTTGCCCATGAAAAATGTCCAAAATGTGTATTATCAGGTTGTACTTTAGGCAAACCTGACAAAAAAATTTCAATTTTTTTTTTGGCATTCCAACTCACCAAAAGTTATTTTAGAATCTTTCCTAATTTGTTTGGAAAAATATTGTCCATTAAACACAACTTAAATTCTATTTTGAAATCGCAAGCTGTTATTAAGGCTGGGCATATGTGCATCGGGTTGAGTTCATTACACACCGTAGAAAACATGGATAAGTTTTTGTTATATGCTGATAATTGATTCTATACACAAACTGTTCTTCCTTACTGACTGTCTGTAGTGAAAATTGAGCACACAAATGAAACTCACCATTCAATAATATCTTTTGTTTGCAGTGGTGGTATTGTTTTTTGGACAGACAAAGTTGGGCCTAAACATGTATATACAAGTATTAAGAAGTGGTCAGTGTTATGTCTACTATTTAATCATCAAATAGTACATAATTATTAATGAAATAAATATTTCAAAATGAAAACGAAATTACATAATTAAAATAACTTACTTGATATTGCAGAATAATAACAAAAATAAAAAGAAAAATTCGAGCCCTGTAGAAAAGCCTCCTTAAGGCAAATTTATTCCCTCAAATGTGCTGAAAGGTTATTGAATAATTGTCTCCCAAGATAGAACGGATTTTCCAAATTAATTATATTGTACAACAATAATTAATTCCAACGAACACAAATATGTGTTAATACTCAACCAGAACAGTAGCATGATATGCAGAAAATATTTTTCTGGATGAAGGAAAGAATGCAGTAGTATTTTTGAAATTTTTCTGGAGGGGTTTAATTGACAGCAATTAAAAACTGGAGGGAATGACTTTAATTTATAACCTTGGTTTTGACTGTTGGGAACAGTTAAAATGTTTTTAACTGTTGACAGTTAATTAACTGCTGACTGTTGGTAATTTAATTAATTTCCTAATTAATTAATTAAAATGAAACCTAGAAAGTTAATTAGAAACGCCCCAAAATATATAGGAGAGCCAAATCCAACCCATGCATAGTGTAAGCCATCTCCCCTTCAAAGAGTTGGAATACTCCAAAGGCATCCAAACCTTAGTCCATACTTGGGGTGTTATTAACTTATCAATTTTTCACTATTCCTCCAATGTGGGACGAGTTAAAACATACTCAATTCATTAACTTTCATTATTTTTTGAGTAACTTTGGGGACATATTTATCATTCATAACTTAGTGGAATTGAACATGTGAATATATTACGTTAATCTCCTTGTGGAGGAGAACGCATTCGTATATGGTTCCACAATTATCGTAGTGTGGGTCCCACCTAAATTTGAGCTCAAAGTTGCTCATAATTCTATCCAAAAAATCTCGACAGCTTTTTAATTCTAACTTTAAGTTCAATTTTCCAACAAGCCCCACATGAATGATATATCGCTATAAATAAAACATAACAGATGCTAATGCAGATGCAGACACAAATTGAGTAAAATTGAAGATTTATTGCATCGAGAGAAGTAGCCTAGTGGCCTTGTGTAACACCCCGCCTACCCGGGGAGAGCGGAGTGGAGCACCATTGTCGATAAGACTAACTCTAAATCCACAAGCAACAAGGTATAGAGCATCTAAAAATCCCACAATATAAGAGAAACTACTAATCTCAATTTCTTCAAATTAAATACAACCAAAAGTGTCTCGAAATAATCCAACTATCTATCTCGAAAGAATATAAATCGCCAATGCTCTATACATCAAAATAAATACAAATTTCTCATCTAGTATTCTCCAATTTTTTTCCCAAAAATAATCACGCTTAAATCATCCCATTTGGTCCATAGCGCTCAGATCCACGCTAACCTGCCAACTAAAAGAAAATATGGGGAAGTACACAATACGACATAAAAGATGCTCAACAAATATATATTAGCGATGAATAAAGCGTAACGACACGAGTACGAATATTCAAATAAAAAATGCAAATCTCAAAGAATTTATCAATAAATTTCTCAACAACACATTAATCGGAGTCACTAGGCCTCACTATACCGCACCATACTTTATCAAGTAGCCGGAACAGGAATCTTGGCGGGTGCCCAACATTCGTGCCATATTAAAATCTCATGACATCATGCCCAACACAATAATAATACCACATGAATCAAAATAATTAAACAATTATTTTCATATTTCCAAATGGATTTAACAATTCAATTATGAGTTCAATAATCACATGAATTCAAATGGAATAACACTCGCGAGATTAAGGAGCATATTGTGTAAAATCCCATCCTTAAACCATCAAAAGGAACCATTATAAATCTTCCCAGAAATCTCAGATTACACCATCAAAATCATCTTCCAAGAATCATCAAAACTCTTCCAAGATCCAACACCAAAACAACCCCAAGAACACCTCCAAAAACTAAGGTTGAATGCATAAATTAAAAGGGGCTAAGGTGTATATATAAAAGGAGAGGAAATAAAATATGTTGGCTGCCAAAACATGTGTCGAAAGATAATTCAAAAATGGTCAAAAAGGGTTGCCCACCATCCCTTTAAATAAGGCAAAAATGATTGATGTTTAAACAAAACTTCTCAAACACGATTTCTGGCCGAACCGAAAAATGGCCTAAATATGATCTAAATGACATTTTTTGGAAATTTCGAAGAAGATAAGTTGCTCAAAATTAAATTTTGAGGCGGTATGGTGATTTTCAGAATTTTTTGAGCACTTTTATTTTTTTGAATAAAATAATAATACTTTATTTATTTATTCATTTTTTGACTTTTGACCCATGGAACTCTTAGGCCTATTTTTAGCATCCAATAAATATGATCAAATTATTTTTAACCCCAATAAAACGTCCACTTTTATTTAAAAATACCCATTTAAAAATCCGGGTTGTTACACCTTGAACTTTCCTTAGCGATATACCATCGGATTTACTTGGTTAATCAGTAGACTTCACGTCTTTGAACCGTCAACCGTTTTTGTAAACCTAGACAATAGTATTCACACAATAATTCTTCAACACAGTTGGTTCTCACGTTTGTGTTCATTTTGGCCATGAACGCCACTTGGTTCCGTGAGTATTTTAGAGAATATGCCTTTCATTATTCTCATAGAAGTGGCCCCCTTCTTACTCATGTAGGTGACTTCCATAAAGAGTATCCAGCAATACCCCACTTATACATACTAAGATATGGATGTCATTAAAAGCATAACTTATCCTAATTTCGAGTCAGATGTACACTGTCTCATCTTTGGAATGGATAGGATTAAATATCCTCCAATGCTTACTGAATACAATGTAGTTCGGTTTGCCCATTGAACCTAGATCTTGGGATCTCCAGTCAGCTAAGTTGGGTTGCCACTATATTGATTCTTATTTATTTATAGGCTTTAGACCCATTCCTCTCGATGATTTTTCAACTTGCTCTCGGTTTAAATCTTTCGTTAGTGGATCCGCTATATTATCTTTTGACTTTACATAGTCAATTGAGATAATTTCGTTTGAGAGAAGTTGTCTAATGGTATTGTGTCGACGACGAATATGTCGTGACTTTCCGTTATATATGTGATTCTGGGCCCTTCCAATCTCCGATTGACTATCGCAATGTATACATATTGCGGGTGATGAGTGCATTATTTTGTATTATTTACACTCAAATCTAAGTGTTGTTATTCCCATTTTATCATAAATAAAGAGCTTTTATAGATATTTTTATTATTTTAGAGAAAAATACAAATTTAAGAATAAATGGGGTTAATAATGCTATTTTGGGAACTTCAAGCTCACATCTTATATTCATTGCTAATCTCTTGTTCAAGTTGTTTTTTTTAGTATTAACAGGTTTAAAAAGAAAGTGGTGAAGTCCGGACACAAATTGAGCATGAAAAGGTCACTTATGCCCCTTCAGGGGCAAAATTGTAAACTCAAATGGCTGATTTCGGACTCGGACCAACCATGGAAATTGAAGGCCTTGAATCAAGGGACGCCTGGGCTCAAACGGCGTATCAATCGGAATTGAAACGAAGAAGTTATGGCAAATTTTCGCAGCGGTTTTCTTAGTACTGAAATGACCTCCACAAGCTTGGTCATGGCAAAAAGAGATTACGCTCTGAATCTCATGATCGGGGACACACTTTCGAATGATTTGATCGGGACAATACTTGAAAAGATATGGGTCATCCCAAAAGAAATGCTTGGCTTCCTTTAAAAATTTAGAACGATCTTGCTTAGACCAATGCAGTGGCATTTCACCCGTCACAAGATAGTTCACAATATCGGCGAACCACGGAAGTTGGTTGAGAAGGAACAGTTGCTCATCATGGAAAGACTCATTAAGTGGCAACAAGTCATTGGAAGATTCAACGGTCAACCTAGATAGGTGATCTGCCACTACATTCTCACAACCCTTTTTATCTCGAATTTCAAGGTCAAACTCTTGAAGTAATAGGATCCACCTAATGAGCCGGGCCTTAGCATCCTTTTTAGATAAAAGGTGTCGCAAGGCCGCGTGATCGGTGAAAATGATGACTTTGGATCCTATCAAGTAAGACCTAAACTTTTCTAGCGCGAATACGACAGCCAAGAACTCTTTCTCAGTGGTGGAATAATTCAATTGAGCGTCGTTAAGAGTCCTGCTGGCATAGTATATAACATGAGGAAGTTTCTCATCTCGTTGACCCAGAACCGCACCTAGTGAATAGTCAGATTGTCACACATGATTTCGAAAGGTTGACCCCAGTCGGGGGGTCGCATAATAGGTGCTGAGGTCAATTCCTTCTTTAGCCTCTCAAAGGCTTGAAGGCAATCATCGGTGAACTCAAAGGGTGTGTCTTTGGCTAGAAGATTGCATAAAGGCCGAGAGATTTTACTAAAATCCTTAATGAATCTCCGATAAGCGGGCACAGGTTTTGACCAATTTGGAACATCCTCTAAGAAATTTCGAAACCATTCAGCTACAAGTGCAATGAATTCAAATTACATTATTGATCTAGAAATGCACGTTTGTTTTGAGGATTTCCAAGATACAACTGCACCTCCAAGGGTAAACACATACCCACTTGTAGACTTGGAGTCTTTTGTATCGGATATCCAATTTGCATCGCAATGTCCTTCAAGAACAACTGGATATTTTGAGTAGTGCAGTTCATAGTTTTGAGTAAATTTCAAATAACCCAAAACTCTTAATATTGCCTTCCAGTGTGATCTCTCCCTGGATTACTCATAAATCGACTTAGCTTACTTATTGAGTATGCTATGTACGGTCGTGTACAGTTCATAATATACATTAAACTGCCGATAATACGATAATATTCTAGTTGAGATATGTTTTCACCATTATTTCTTGCTAGATGTAAATTTAGGTCTACAGGTGTCTTGGTAGGACTAATACCATACTTCTTGAATTTTTCAAGTACTTTCTCTATGTAATGAGATTGAGATAATATAAGTCCATTCGATGATTTAGAAATTTTAATTCCTAATATAACATCGACGATCCCCAAATCTTTCATGTCAAATCGACTACTCAACATTTATTTTGTAGTTTTGACAATTTCCAAGTTACTACCCATGATAAGCATATCATCAACATAAAGGCATACAATGACATATCCATTTTGAATGTATTTAAAGTAAACACATGTATCGCATTCATTAATTTTGAAACCATTTGATAACATTACATTATCAAATTTTTCATGCCATTGCTTAGGTACTTTTTTTAATCCGTAAAGTGATTTAACAAGCTTACATACTTTTCCTTCTTGTCCGGGAGCCTTGAACCTTAAGGTTTCTCCATATAAATTTCCTCGTCTAGTTCACTGTTTAAGAATGCGGTTTTTTTTACATCCATTTGATGTATTTCAAGTCCATTTATAACAACTATTGCTATTAACATCCCAATGGACGTTATTCAGCTACAAGTCTAGCTATATATTTATCAATTGATCCATCGGCCTTCAACTTCTTTTTGAAGATCCATTTATAACCTATCGGTTTTGAACCTTGTGGAAGATCCACTAGTTCCCATGTGTGATTTTGTAATATGGATTCAGTTTCACTATTAATTACTTCTTTCCAATTAGAAGCATCGGGTAAGGATATGGCTTCCTTGTATGATTGAGGTTCATTTTCTAGCAAATATGTTAGAAAATACGGACCGAAAGAAGTCGAGGTTCTTGCTCTCTTACTACGTCATGGTTCATCATCTATTGGTTCAATAGGTTGATGAGTCCCACTTGTAGTAGCTTGATTTGTCCTTTTAGAAGGACCAGATTCTCGGGTCATGTTATATGGAAATTCATTTTCAAAAAATGAAGCGTCCCTCGATTCAATAATCGCATTAACATGAATATCCGATATCTCATATTTACAAACTAGAAATTGATATGCACTGCTATTAGTAGCATAACCGATGAGCACACAATCCACGATTTTTGGCTCTATTCTTACCTTTTTAGGTTTAGGAACCATCACTTTGACTAAGCACCCCCACACTCGTAAATATTTACAGGAAGGTTTTCGACCTTTCCATAATTCATAAGATGTCTTGTGAGTCTTCTTGTGAGGTACTTTATTGAGAATATAATTAGCAGAAAGTAAGGCTTCGCCCCACAAGTTCTGAGGAGCTCCGGAACTTAATATCATTGAGTTCATCATCTCCTTCAATGTACGGTTTTTGCGTTCAGCAACACCATTTGATTGAGGAGAGTAAGGAGCGGTTGTTTGATGGATCATACTGTTTTCAGAACAAAATTCCTCAAAAGAAAATTCATATTGTCCTCCTCTATCACTCCTTATTGCCTTTATCTTTTTACTTAATTGATTCTCAATTTCATTTTTATATTGCTTAAATGTAGTAATAGCTTCATCTTTACTGTGTAACAAATATACATAGCAATATTTTGTGAAATCATCAATAAAAGTAATAAAATACTTTTTTCCACCTCTAGTTTGAGCATATTTTAAATCATAAATATCAGTGTGAATTAAATCTAAAGGTTCATTTATCCTTTCAATAAAATGGAAAGGTAATCTAGCTAATTTAGATTCCACACAAATTTCACATTTATGATTTGTATCAATATTAAATTTTGGCAAAAAATCCAAGTTAATTAATCTACGCAATGTATCAAAATTAACATGTCCTAATCTAGCATTCCAAATATTAGATGACTCAATCAAGTAAGAAGAAGTAGCAATTTCATTCATTGAAACATATGTTTTTGAGGTTACAGTAAGAACACTGATTTTAAAGAGCCCCTCATTTAGGTAGCCCTTTCCTACATACATGTCATTCTTTGACAACACAAAGCGATAGAACACAAACACAAGCTTGAACCCATTTTTAGTCAGGAGAGATCTAGAAATCAGATTCTTTCGGATATCAGGCACGTGAAGAACATCATTGAGAGTAAGTTCCTTTCCAGAAGTAATTTTTAGAGCAATCTTTCCTCGTCCTGCCACCTTAGAAGTGGAAGAGTTCCCCATAAAGAGGTTCTACTCATTTTTCAAAGGCTTATAGGTGGAGAACATCCATTTGTTTGCACAAATGTGTCGTGTGGATCCAGTGTCCACCCACCATTCCTTGGTATTTCCAACCAAGTTACATTCAGAGACCACAACAGAAAGATTCATATCCGCCAAGTCATTGGCGATATTTTCACCCTCAGTTACATTTGCTTGAGGATTATTTCGATTTTGCTTATGACACTCGCTTGAGCGATGTCCAGGTTTACCACAGTTGTAGTATTTGCCTTTGAACTTCTTCTTGTTCTGTTTGGAAATGCCTTCCCCATCATGCTTTTGCTTGTTCTTCTTAGGACCTTCAACAACATGGACTTTCATTTCCATTAGATTCTTTCCACTTTTCTTTTGAGACTCACGATTATCTTCTTCAATTCTCATCCTGACCACCAACTCCTCCACATTCATCTCCTTTCGCTTGTGCTTGAGATAGTTTTTGAATAAAGTCCAAGATGGTGGCAAATTTTCAACAATTACAGCAACTTGGAAGGTTTCACTAAGAGACATTCCTTTAACATGAATGTTGTGGAGGATCACTTGGAGTTCTTTCACCTGCGAGATCACTGGTTTAGAGTCAACCATTTTGAAGTCCAGAAAATGCCCGACGATAAATTTCTTCATCCCAGCATCTTCAGTTTTGTACTTCTTTTCCAAAGAATTCCATAATTCCTTGGATGTCTTGATCGTGCAGTAGACATGATACAATGTTTTGTCCAAGTAGGCACGAATATAATTCCAGCACAGATAGTCAGAGTGCTTCCAAGCATCAACAACAACAACATTTTTCGAGTCATCTCCCTATTGAATAGATGGACAATCTTCATATACAAACCTACCCAGTTGGCAGGTAGTGAGATAGAAATACAATTGTCCTTCCGAACGTTTGAAGTCAGCCACATTGAACTTTTTTGATTTCTCCCCATGTGGCATAGATACGAGTGCAGTCACATTTATGTTAGTGACAGTCACATTAGCAGGAATAATGTTCGTACTATGCGATTCCATTTTTGTTAAAAAAACAGAATTTTTATCAATGATAAGATTCATATATGAATGAATTAATCAAAACAGAATACAAAATTCTATACACCAATTTCCTCCAAATATAATTAACAATAAATGAATTCCAAAGGAATTCTAAATAATATTCAGAATTAAACTAAAATATAAACACAAGTTTATACTAGTAAAAAAAAATCCGTGTCACAGTGTTTTTAATATTTTAAAAAAAATTCGTACAAAACAGAATTATAATTTTAAGATTAAAAGTTTTATATAAACAGATTTAACAAAAATTTACAAATAAAATTTTTATTTTCTAAAACAGAATATATAAATAGTGTAGAAATTAATTTTTGTAACAATAACTGTTTTATTAAATTTCTGTAATAAAATAATATTTTAATTCAAAATTTCTGTAAGAACATATTTATTTATACAAATAAAATTCTGTAATTAAAAAATAATTTTCTACACTATAAACAGTAGAACTTAATTAAATTTGCCTTAAGATTGTTATGTCTACTATTTAATTATCAAATAGTACAAAATTATTAATGAAATAATTATTATAGAATTAAAATGAAATTACAGAATTAAAATAACTTACTTGATATTACAGAATAATAACAGAAATAAAAAGAAAAATTCGAGGCCTTCAGAACAGTCTCCTTAAGGCAAATTTATTCCCTCCAATGTGCTGAAAGGTTATTGAATAATTGCCTCCCAAGATAGAACGGATTTCCTGAATTAATTATGTAGCACAGCAATAATTAATTCCAATGAACACAAATCTGTGTGAATACTCAACCAGAATAGTAGCATGATATGCAGAAATGAAGAAAATATTTTTCTGGATTAAGGAAAGAATGCAGTAGCATTTTCGGAATTTTTCTGGAGGGGTTTAATTGACAGCAATTAAAAATTGGAGGGAATACTGAACCAAGAGATTTTTATAAGCCTAAGCCTAAGCCTAAGCCCGAACCGAACTGAGCCGAGCCGACTGGCCGGACGGTGCGCGCGCGCACGTGTGGGCTTTTGGCCCAAACCCAACACATGCTTAGTGTAGACCATCTCCTCTTCAAAGAGTTGGGATACCCCAAAGGCATTCAATCCTTAGTCCATACTTGGGGTGTTATTAACTCATCAATTTTTCAGTACTCTTCCAATGTGGGACAAGAGTTAAAACATACCCAATTCATTAACTTTCATTATTTTTTGAGTCACTTTGGGGACATATTTATGATTCATAACTTAATGGAATTGGACATGTGAATATACTACGTTAATCTCCTTGCAAAGGAGAATGCGTTCGTATATGGTCCCATAATTATCGTAGTGTGGGTCCTACTTAAATTTGAGCTCAAAGTTGCTCATAATTCTGTCCAAAAAATCTAGACAACTCTTTAATTCTAACTTTAAGTCCAATTTTCCAACAGTCAGAAGTATATGGCACCTTCTATAAGTTGTCGAGGTTTTTGGAAGAAAAAGCAATAAAAGGCATTCCATTGGTAAGAACCCTAACTCATTTCTCCTCTTTCTTTTGTCGCGAATAAAATTTACATAATTTTAAGCTTTACACTTTCTCAATCCCCATTCAACTGTGAGAAACAACTTTTAAGCTTTGCCTTCCTTAATTTACATAATTTTAAGCTTTGCCTTCAGTAAAGGTTATTTAATAGGGGTCCATTTATGTTAATAAACGTTCTATAAGGGTCCGTTTGGATGCACAGAATTAGAATTGAATTGGAATTCAAGGAATTCCGATTCCATTTCAATTATTTGGTTTAAGTGTAGATTTCTTTTGGAATTCTAGTAGAATTCTAAATCCCTTGTTTGGATCAATTACAGAATTCTTTTGGAATTTTAGTAGTTTGTGAACTATTAAAAAATTATACTTTTAATAAAGATTTTAATAAAAAATAGTGGAATCAAATCACATCACACTTTAACAAGAATTAATAATTGAAGTAGCATAAAAATAAGATAGATAGAAGTTCATCTAAATTTAAGAGTTGTATAACTAAAACTAGTTTGTAAGCAACATTATTATAATAAAAAAAGGCCACCTAATAACATAAGTCAATGCATATTAGAATAATAAATTGTTCTAATAATCACGCGCCAAGATGCATCAAAATCCATCATCCCTTCAGTTCATTCAGAAGATCGAAAAAAGTATCAAATTTTCTTTGGTCATTCATCAAAATATCAACTACTTTCAAGACTTGTATTTCATCCAAATCTTGCACCTTCGAAACCTCATACAATACCATTTGAGTTGTTGCCTTGGAAGGATCGAAATTTAAGAAGCGATCAAGTGAGTCTGCCATTCTCCCCAAGACATTCGAAAGTGCATCAGAACCAGAACGATTTCTCTTCTTTGTGTGAGAAGTAGATGAAGATGATGCATTGGTCTTCCCTTGTTCATTTCGGACTCGAGATGTTTGTGTGGCGTCGTCCTCAAGGGTCCTCTCGTCAATCTCTAATGTATCTTCTAAGTTATTAGACTCTTCATTATTTGCCATTTCCATCTCATCTTCTAATGCCGTTCGAGCACCATCCCCATTAGCACGATCTTGAGCAAAAATAGCACATAAACTATCCCAATTATCAATTGTAATTCTTCTTCGATATGGGACAACTTTAGGATGAGCCTGAAAAAAATTCAATTTAAAATGTTAAGATTAAAGAAAAAATCATTAAAAGAACCACAACATATACCACAAAAGTAATGAGTATGTTAAAATAAGACTTACTATCACATATGCATTCCACACGCTTTCTTCAACATCAACTCTACCCCTATCATAGTTCCAAGAGAACCCTGATGTTGAAAGAATTTAACTTATAACATCATAATGCTTCTCCCAAGTCTTGAGGCGTGATTGGACATTTTTCTTTGTCACGGAAATGTGATGTTCATCCATCAAAATATTTATGGCACTAGTCCATGCCGCCGGTTTCCATGCAAATTTTTCATCCAACCTGTTACCTTGATTAATGTGATCTACAAAGCAAGCGCATAATTTTTTATCCATCTCTGGGGTCCATGAGAAATAGGCTTTCCCCTTCATA